>CM031606.1:52492474-52521704 GCA_018398815.1 Conus ventricosus
GCACAGACATACTAGCCGTCAACCCACTCCCATCCCCACCTCCATCCCGCTTGTCTGCGTTCTCCCTTTACCGTTTTGGTAGCGTTTAACATTTGCTTCAATAAATGATAAATCGCCATGGTGAAAAAAAAAAAAAAAAAAAAAAAGGCGAAGAACTTGATCGATGCGATGCACTGCTCAAATACACCGCCTTTTCCTGTCTCAGTGAACGCACAAACTCATGTGCAATTGGTTGCAGTCGGTGCTTGTTTACTTTAGATTTTTGCGTACATCGGGTCGGTTCAATATACCTATACTGGACATTACTGGCCCGTTAGTGGATCAAGGGTGCTGTTAATTTCGGTGGGAATGATAATCGTCCATTCGCTTGCATTTTGAAACAGATTTCTATGTATGATCAAAATTCAATACAGAGGAAAATTATCTGCTTGTTTGGAGCAAGAATTATGTTTTCTAATCAATGAGGATGCGACCAATATTAGCGGAGATGTGGCTCTATTTTAGAAGTCTTCCAATGTCGAACTGACACATCAATTTTATTCAGTGTATACACAAGTAGGCTATTGTTTTTGATCCATTGTCAACGAGGATGCATAAGCTGAGCTGTATTAATAAGTTCACGAAACACACACATAGCGCGCGCGCGCGCCACACACACACACACACACACACACACACACACACACACACACACACGCCGCGCGCGCGCGCGTGCGCGCGCCCTCTTATTAATTGTTCCTCTGGCACTTAAAACTGTTCTGCTCTCTCTCTCTCTCTCTCTCTCTCTCTCTCTCTCTCTCTCTAAAACGTAAAGTAGGCCTACAAGGCATGATTCCCTGTTTATATATTTTGTCATAGACAAAGAGGTTGCTTCTTGTTTTGATTTTATACCCTTTTGTCATGCCTGTAAAGCTCGGTTTTGCCGAGGCTGCGAGACTAGGATGCATTACCTTTCTCTCTAGTCTCCCTTATGTTAAGATGAAGGCGTTTTCTTCTCTCGTATGATGCTATTGATATTATACAAGTTAACTTTAATGCTTTCCCCCCCTTTCCTTTAAAAAAAAGTACGCCTTTAGCTCACCTGCGGTGGTCAAGCAAGGATTCAGATTTTGTTATTATTGTACTTGTGCTTATTTGTCTTTTTGTTCGTCAAACATTTCGTCTATATTTTGATCTCTCGTTAGAAATGGCACTCTCGGAATTGACAATGCTCTGGAGAGGAAAAGGTATGGTGTATCAGTATCAATGAAACTGATCACTTATGATGAAGAACATTGAATATCACCAGTAAACTGCCAGGGATTAGGAAATTTCCAAATGAGAACAGATGGGATTTTTTTTTAGCATTTAAATAAAAAAAAATCAGGGTTTTCTTGCAAGAAATACATGTTGTTAAAAACTATGTAAAGAGAGAGCGAGAGAACAATAGGTTCGAGAGGAATGGGGTTTTCAATGTATGCTCTCTTCAAACAATTCTTGGCGAAGGGGAGTGGCACTTTTGTTTAATGATAACTTTGATTTTAAAATAACTTTATTATTCTTGTTTTGAAGACAATGAATAAAGACATAGTGCTGGCATTATTATTCTTGTTTGAAGACAACGAATAAAGACATAGATCCAGTGTTGGTGAATATTTACGGACTTTTAAGAAATGAGAAGAAAAAAATGAAGACACGGGTGATATAGTGATAATGGGTGGAGACTAGAATCTTGTAATGAATCCCAATGTAAGTTACTGTAACTTTACAGCTGTGCATAATGTAAACACACATAAAACAGTCTTTGTTATGACGGATGTAGTTGTTTTATGGGGAGAAATCAGTCCTGAATTACTGAGATATACGCGATGAAGACAAGCATCCCTTCAAGTGAGCCGTCTATTTATATTATATATATATATATATATAATATAATGCCGAACAATTAAATAGTGGGGAGAAAACAAGTGCAGGCTAACAATTCTTCAGTCGTTATAGTAACGACTTGGCAAAGATTTAAATTTATAGAAGAAAAAAAAATTTGAAGATAAAGAAAATGGGGAATATATTATAAACATGAGAAACCCTTCACTAGCCGCCTGAGAAAACCATCGTAATCCCCTTCCAAGGCACATCTATTTATATTGCCTGCTCCGAGGTCTTTCGTCCACTGGATCGCACTCATGGTTGAGTCTGCACTCTTGGTGTCAAATAGAGACACACCACAGTCCATAATTCTGTGGTGTTCTCACCACCAAGGGTTCAAAAAGGAATCCAACAGCACCCTCAAAGCAGCCAGCGAAGGGTAGTAAATGGAACCAAACGAAAGTGTGGAGAAGAAAAAAGTTGCTGAAAAACTAAAAGCATTATTCAAACAGTATAAAATATAGGGGACAATCTTTGAGCCTATGCTTGAGGATCCATTCAAGGATGCAAGGGAGATCAAAAGGTATGGAACAGTGTGAGTGGTCAGCTCTGCTGTTCAATAACCCAAGCATTGCGAGTGGCTAAGAATTGTACAGAACAACCTTTACTTGGATCTCCTAAGAGATGCAATCTCCCACCAACTGACCAAACAATATTATATTATATATATATATATATATTATATATATACATATATATATATATATATATATATATATTTATATTATATATATATTATATATTTATATGTGTGTGTGTGTGGTGTGTGTGTGTGTGTGTGTGTGTGTGTGTGTGTGTGTGTTTAATTGATATCTGAAGCTCTTGTTGCGAATACTAAAGATGTTGGTATTCTTTTGGGGGCTATGGGACTGACCATTCTCTGATTAACATCAAGTTTGAACTGAAAAATAAAAACGTTTTGGGATTAGACTCATCAATACCAAGAGACAAAAAATAGCTGATTTGGTAAAAGAAACTAAAGAAAATATTAAAGAACAATATGCAGCACCACCATGTGCGGGAGATTATAACTTAAGTAAGAGACCAGGCCATGAAATCCAGCTCACAATTAGTTACCAGCCTTTTTCTTTTCTTTTCTTTTTTTTCTTTCCTTCTTTAAAAAAAAGATGTTTTGATAATGGAAATAAGGGCAAAAACCATATCTGTCGGTATATGAAAGAAAAAGGAACATAGAAACACGGAAGAAAAAACTTGGAAAGAAATACAGGAGCTAGAAAAGGAAACAGATGTGAAGAACGATAGTAAACTTTAACAAAGGAAAGAACTCTTAAAACTGCGAAGAAAGAAAATAGATGGAAATATCCTAAGATCCAAGAGAGGAAAAGGGAGAAAAAAATACCAAGTGTTTCTGTAATATGAAAAAAAAAGAGAAAAAAAACACATTTTCTGAGTAAACAAATGCTGAAACTTGTATCAGATATTTGGGTTACTTTTGTCAAAAACTGACGACATCTTGGACGCCACAAGACTGTATTATGAAAGTCTTTGTAAAGAACCAACTGTAAGAAATATTGATATCAGCAAATGTATTCAAAACTTACCAGGACTAAATGAACCAGAACTAAAAGAATTAGAAGGGCTCGCCACTAGTGAAGAAGCTACAGAAGCCTCAAAGGAAATGCGTAATGATAAGGACACTGGAACTGACGGCAACGCAGAGCTCTTATCATTATGCATTTCCTTTTAATCGATAGCATTAAAAGAAAATCTGTGGTGCATAACATCGAAAATGGCAGTACAGGAATAGCAGATGTAGAAAGTAGGTACACGCTCTAGGGATGACTTGGATTAAAAGATATAAACTGCTAACCCAAAATGGAAAACAATTGAAACACTGTGTCCAGTTGTAGATTCGTTGAATTTATATGGTCCTAGACATTTTCTTTCTCACAAAGTCAACACCTTTTGGAAACAAGTTTTTTTTTTTATTTATCAACATTTTTATAAAAGCATACAGTCACAAAATTTCAGAGGAGGTCCTGGCAGAGCCTCTTTTCTATAATGATAAGTTTAGAGTAGGTAACGATTTTCTTTTTATATTTCAATTTCTTTCTTTCTTTTTCTTTTTTTTTTCTTTCTTTTTTTTCCCTTCAAAAAACTGGATTGGCAAACGATTTTTTTGGTTAGAGATATCATTGATGAAAAAGGGGATGTCTTGGATTATAAAGGATTTTGCTATATAAAAAAAAAAGGCATTAACGTAAATTATCTTGAATACATGGGATGCGTACGATCAACAAAAAGCTATTTGAAGAAAAAACATGTCATGATAAAGAATGGAGAATGTAACCAAACGACGAAAGCATTCTAAGTTATATCCAACGGAAATAAAGATACAAAATTTCACTACGATGCTCTCTTAGAAGAGTTAACGATATTTTGATGTCAACTCATTTGCTCAATGGGAGTACAAACTAGGATTTGCAACAGACTGGGAAAAGATCCTAAAACAAACTAGCAAATTAAAGAAATTAAACTCGGATGGTTTCATATTAGAATGTGCCATAACATTTTTGTTACAAATAGTATGGGTATAATTAGTAGCGATAGATGTTCATTTTGTAAGACAGAGAAAGATACAATACAACACCACTTACGGCTTTGCGGTTATGTTCACAGTTTCTGGAGCGAACTAGAGAACAAAATAAGAGAAAACTGTAAAACTGTTCAAGAATCAGACTTAATAGGCTAATACATAGCCTAATTGGTGTTGTTTGGTAATGATGAACAAATAAAAATGATGAACAAATAAAAACAGGCGAAGGGTTCGACCAAATTATCCTGTTTGCAAAATATTTTGTACGTAAATGTAAATTTAATAAGTTCAAACCTAATCCCGAACACTTTTTGAACGAGTTAAAGAGCAAATACAAAATCGAAAAATATATGTACTGCATGGAAATGCAATTTACAGAATATTGTAAAAAGTGGTATCCATATCAGATTCTTGTGGAAAGTAACACATAAAAATAGCTGTGTCTAGAAATGTAGATATCTTCAAATATGTTTCAACAGGTTGTTGTACACATACGATTTTTATTGGGATCACTGTAGCAATTCAATGTGTTGATGGAGTGCATTGTACCACAGTTAATGGATTGATTGCTTTGCCTTTACATGTCGTAATGATGAAATGTTTTCTTTTTTTTAACTGTGAAGAGGAAAAACAAATTAAAAAAAACAAACAAAACCAAGTAGGTCATTGCAAACATTTTGTTCGCCGGTGCTAAACGTGCACAACAGCCTGTAACGAATATGTCAGACAGCGTCTGTCTTGCATTCTGACCACAACATACTGTGAAGAGTGAAAACACACAAAACAAAACACACACACACACACACACACACACACACACACACACACACACACACACACACACCATGTGTAGCTTTCTAGCTTTATCACTTTATCATGAGGGTTTTGTCTGACTGTTTTCATTGATGTAGGGTGGGTTTTTTTTTTTTTTTTTTTTTTTTCCCGTCTAATATCACCTAGAGTGGATAGACGTTAAAGGTCTACTTTAGAGATTTTCGATAATTTGTTAAAAACAGGTCTACATGTCATATAACTACAGTATGGTATTCATTTTTCAAAAAAATTCGCCGGAAGAATTTAATTGATAAAAAACGACTTTTGCACACCTGTTCAAACCCGCGCGGTAGACCGAAAACCGTGACGTCACTTGATGGACTGGCCGTCAGCTGCGACCTACACAACAAGCCAACACCAAGTGAAACCAACACGAGTTGCGATCCCCACAGCCTAAAAAGTCACGAGGGGGTGGCAGATATTGTGCTGTAGGCGAGTGCAGTAGCTCAGCAGGAGACGGATATTCTTTGCACACATTTCCATCTGATCCAGATACTCGAAAGAAGTGGATTCGGTTCGTGCAACCATGCCGGGCAGCTACAGTTCCGAAGGTGCTGGGGAGGACCCAGAGAGGCACTGTCTTCGCCTGCCTTTGGACTGCTCTAAAGGCAGGCGAAGACAGTGCCTCTCTGGGTCCTCCCCAGCACCTTCGGGTGTTTCTTTTTCTTCTTTTCTTCTTTTCTTCTTCTCTTTTTATCACGTCAGTTCCAGTGGACCGCGGAAACGAGCTATTCCGACAATTGCCGAGCCCGTTCGAATGGCTCAAAAAACTTCGTCTGCATTGTGCGCGTATACTTTGAAGGCGGAGTGGTAAGCTCGTACAGATGAGTACGATAGTCGCACGTTTATTCTGTTCTTATCTATGGACAGATCACACTTGTTAAACTGAATGAACATGTTAAGGCTTGAGGAAGGAGAATCTCCGCTCGCCGTCCACGCGTGATTGCATCAAGAAGTCAGTCGGTAGCCTCCCTCGAGACTTCGGTAAAGTCCGTACGCCTTCGGAATGCTGTGTTCGGGCGTCCAGCTTGAACTGAACTGACGTGGTAAAAAGGACTCAGCGTTCAAACTGATAAGATACAGGCCTTGCAGAAACATCCCCAGATTCACATTGGCTGTCGCAATCATAGTCACTGCCTTTACATGATAAATTAAATACCGAGCGAGATGTGCAAGAACCATCAGAATCGCTTTCTGTCGCCGTCGCTGTCCATCATGTGACGTCACATCCAAGAGCAGTTAAGCCATGCCAAGATTTAGTTGATTACCTCCCTTTTTCTTGATTACAGGTGAAAATGCCCACTTTCGGGGATCGATTTCGTGAGATCGGGAGCGAATCGGATGTTTATTTTACCAATTTAGCAAACATTTCATATTTCTGCATAAGCTGACCAATTATCGAAAACCTCTAAAGTAGACCTTTAAATTTGAAACTAACTAACACACACACACACACACACGCACGCACGCACGCACGCACGCACGCACACACACACACACGGGGCCTTTAGGCCTACTTTGACAAGCCTCCCCTACAACTGATCGATAAATCTTCAAGAATACCAATGAAATTCGATCTTTTATTTGACCAAACGCTTTGTTTGTTTGTTTGTTCTTTGTTCCTGTTCGTTGTCTCTTCTCAGTACAAACATCAACTTTTTAGTCCGATTCTGTCCCATCGGATTTTCGGAATCAGTGAACCACTGAGGGAAATTCGAACTGCAAATCATGGAGTGAGAATGAATGCTGATCGGAACTCAGTATCCTGTACGTGTTTAGAGGGATGCTTCCTCAGTACTGGTATGGAGACAGTATGCTGAAATCATACAAATAATCGTTTCCTTAGCATTGTATATGTAACCCTTTCTTCACCACCAAAAATCTAAACCCAGAAAGCCATTTGCTTTTCCGTTCTTAAAACCTTATGATTATGATAATGCAAGGATGGCTGGCTATGAGTCTGATGTAAGAGACTCGAGGTGAGTTTCATGAGAACCGAATTTTTACAAACATGGCAGGTAGGAGCATGAACTGACTTGGTCCTATCTCATCAGTTATCCCGTAATGAAAATGTATTGACTTTTTTTTTCAGCTACAGGTTTGGCGTTAACTTCTGTTTTGTCTGACAAACCTCTTTGACCACGCTTCAGTAGCCTTTTTTTTTTTTTTTTAAATCTCATCCAAATTACTGCCGTTTGCGTACGCATACACACTGTGATGGACGAGTACATCAGGAAACTCCTGGATGACAAGCAGAGAACATTTGTTGAGTGGCAAAACGACCCTCCTCCACCTCCAGGCATGATCGCTTCAAGCATCTCCAGAAACAGGCCCAAGTTGCGCTGCGTAAGATTTCAGGATGAATGGTGGGAGAGGAAAGCGGACGAAGTCCAGAGATATGCTGACACGCAGAATTCCAAGTTGTTTTTCAATGCCATCAAAGAAGTCTATGGACCTTCCAAGTCATGTACTACCCCACTTCTGTCAGCAGACAGTTCAACCCTGCTGAAGGAGAAGAGTAGCATCAATGAACGATGGAGAGAGCACTTCAGCAACCTGCTCAACAGGCCCTCCAGTGTAGACCCCCTCGCTCTTGACCTGATCCCACGTACGCCCACTATCCACTGCCTCGACCTCCCCCCACAATGGATGAAGTCTTGAAGGCAATAAGGCAGACCAGCTCAGGCAAAGCACCCGGAATGGACGGAATCCCAGCGGAGATGTTCAAATCGGCCGGCCCTGTGGCCCTTGCGGCTTTTCACACCCTCCTCACCAGCATCTGGGAAGAAGAAGAACTGCCCAAAGATTTCAGAGATGCCACTGTCGTCTCCCTATTTAAGAACAAGGGTAGCAAGTCTGACTGCGGCAACTACCGGGGAATCTCCCTCCTTTCTATTGCTGGGAAAATATTGGCTCGGATCCTCCTCAATCGATTAGTCGAGAACATTTCCGAAGGAAACCTGCCAGAAACACAGTGTGGATTCCGCCCAAACCGCAGCACTGTGGACATGATCTTCTCCGTCCGGCAAGTACAGGAGAAGTGCCTAGAGCAAAACATGGACTTTTATGCGGTCTTTGTTGACCTCACCAAGGCCTTTGACACAGTGAACAGGGAGGCCCTCTGGACCATCCTATCCAAATTCGGATGCCAGACAAGTTCGTCAGCCTTATACGCCAGTTCCATGACAACATGACTGGGCAGGTTCTCTCGGGCGGAGAAGTATCAGAGCCTTTCAATATTAGCAACGGCGTCAAACAGGGATGCGTTCTGGCCCCGGTCCTTTTCAACCTCTTTTTCACCTGCGTCCTTAACCACGCTATCAGGGACTTGGACCTTGGGGTATATCTACGATACAGACTTGATGGCTCACTGTTCGACCTCCGCCGACTGAATTCCAGGACCAAGGTTGTGGAGAAGATCATCCTGGAAGCACTTTTTGCTGATGACTGTGCTCTCATGGCACACAAAGAGACTGACCTACAGCTCATCGCAGATAAGTTTGCAGAAGCCTCCCGCCTTTTTGGACTCACCATCAGTCTCAGCAAGACAGAGGTACTATTTCAGCCGGCGCCTGCATCAACTGCCCCTCCCCCCTCTATCTCCATGGAGGGCACCCAGCTAAAGACAGTGGATGACTTCAGGTACCTCGGCAGTACCATCAGCAACGACGGCGAGCCTGGATAAAGAGATCAACGTCAGGATTTGCAAGGCCAGTCAAGCTCTTGGTCGCCTCCGAGCTCGTGTCCTGAACCAGCACAACATTCAGCTCTCCACAAAGCTCAAGGTGTACAGAGCCGTCGTCCTCACCAGCCTCCTCTATGGATGCGAGACATGGACTGTGTACAAAAGACACTTGAAGCAGCTGGAGAAGTTCCATATGAGAAGCTGCGGTCAATTATGAAAATCCACTGGCAAGACCGGATCACAAACCTCGAGGTCCTGGACAGAGCTGAGATGACCAGCATCGAGGCCATGATACTGACAGCCCAGCTTCGTTGGGTTGGTCACGTGGTCAGGATGGATGACCACAGGCTGCCAAAGCAGCTCATGTATGGCGAACTGACCTTGGGAAAGCGGAACCAAGGCAGACCACGCAAAAGGTTCAAGGACTGCGTGAAGTCCAACATCAAACACTCTGGCATCCCTCCCAAACAGATGGAGCTGTATGCTATGGACAGACCAGACTGGCGCGCCCTCACCATCCGGGCGCGTGACAACTTCGAGGAGAAGAGGCGAGCTGATGTGACTGCAGCACGGGCAAGAAGAAAGGCGTCAGCCACCAATCCTGACTGCTCCGGACAGCTTCCTTGCTCCCACTGCACCGCGTCTGCCGATCAAGGATTGGCTTAACCAGCCACCTCCGTGCCCACACAAGACAAGGACTTGGCTCATGAGGACAGTCATCATCGGATCGATGGACGACCAAGACACACTGTCTACCTCTCTCTCTTTGTCTCCTTCACGTATACACACACATACACACACGCGCGCGCGCGCGCGCATGAGCGCAAAGCAGCATGCACGCACGACCGCTAAACATTGGTGCCCGTGCGCATACCCAATCACCCATAAGCTAAGAATTGGGCGTAATTTAGCAAGGGACATTATTAGGGGAAGACAAGAGTTACCGTTCGTTGTGATTGTATTTATTTGATATAACTTTTTCAAAGTATAGCACAATTTGTATATAAAACAAAATAATTAATATTAATTATTGTCGAAATAAAAGTTTAAAATAAAAGAGTTGAATATTTAGCTTGTTTCAATTTCAAAAAGTAAATACTCATGTATGAAATATTAATAACGACCGACACGTTCTCTTTATTCGACGATATTTTTTATATAAATTCAAACAGGGACCGAAGGTTTTCGAAGAGAAACTCTGCAAGAGTTTCGGCCCTTATCGTTATAGATCAGTTTTTGGCGCGTGCGTGGTATCTCGCATGCGGCGATATAATAGTGTAATGTAACGTGCATCAGGCTCATTTAAAAGGCGCTGTGATTAAACTAAATAAATTTTAGACATTAGGCCTAGGGCGTAGCCTATGACCTATTGTAAAAGTAGGCAGTTAAGAAAAACGGACAAAAATAGCTACCAAATACCTAGTCAATGATCGTTTATACATTGATGTCTGATTTGTGTGAGTGTGTTTTTCCTGGTTTGACCGAGGAAATGTTTGCTCACAGCCACCATAATGTAAGACTTCACCTGTGTAAGGTAATCTTAAATGGCAGGCTATGCTTCCAATTCTCACGGTCAACTCCAATATCATAATCAGGAAATTAAACAGAAGTATGCGGATAAATCGCATTTCCTAATGGGAGATGATGATAGAATCCATATTGTGTACTTGGCTTGTCATCGAAATTCATGTTGAATATAGACTTTTGCCTGAAAGGGGTGAAACGAAAATGAGCAAACTCAAGATATACATAGATCTGTCGTAGCTTGTCTTACGATGATTCGAT
Source organism: Conus ventricosus (assembly GCA_018398815.1). NCBI lineage: Eukaryota > Metazoa > Mollusca > Gastropoda > Neogastropoda > Conidae > Conus > Conus ventricosus. The sequence continues at coordinate 52,503,241 of CM031606.1, forward strand.
TCTGGAATCAGAATCTGAACTGATTAAGTGTTTGTTTACGTGCGGGATCTTGCTCGTTGTTAACATGTGTGAAAGTAAATAATTGTGAGCGAAGGTTGAAATAAGATCAAACAAACAAAAAATACCGCTAAGACCATCATTGTCTTTAGATTTATCAATACCAAAATCAGTTTACGTCCACCGAACTCGACATCCATCCTCCGTGTGTGTGTGTAGGGGAATGGGCTGGTGATGGGGAATTTTTTTCTCCCTATGATACTTTTTATTTCTATGAATAATTGTACACACACACACACACACACACACACACACACAGCATAATCAAATTATCTAGGTATTTTCTTACTTCCTGTGCGTTTGCTTTTTTATTTTTATTTATTTTTTTTAAAGCTCTGATCTAGTGTGAGGTTTGCAGGGTGTCGACACTGGCGTTTTCTTGTCAAATCCCCCTTTTTCACGACGGTATATTTACATGTATTTGTATATTCTTTACAACTATGCAGAGTTGTAAATCAATTATGTAACAAAGATCGGCATGGTGTACTTTATTTCGTAAATCTGCGCAGGGAAATGAATACTGTGCAATGTGTTGACATATTCATATTCAGCATTCTCATACAATGTGTGTGTGTGTGTGTGTGTGTGTGTGTGTGTGTGTGTGGCGCGCTGGCGGCGCGCGCACGCGCGTGCGTGATTTTTTTTCGCGTACGCAGGCTGATACTCCTGCGGACACTCCCTGTATAGACAGGCAAGGATTAATGCCATCTACCCAACGAAGGGAGTGGAGTTTTGTGTGTATGACCGTTTTTTTTTTATCCCGCCATTAAGGCAGCCATACTCCAACTTCGGGGAAGGTGCATGCTATGTGTAACGTGTCATCCATACCAACGGCCAAACTGGCCTTCTCTTCCGAAAGTTGGAGATGGGATTTTACGTGTGTGCAAGATGTTATGCGTACGTTCAAACACGGAACCTCGGTTTATAGTCTCATTCGAAGGACTGAATGGGAAATGGAGTCAGAACCAATGTTACCTCCGAGGGAAAAATCCCCCTGTCAGCTCTATCGATTAGCTGTGCATAATACCTCAGTTCATCATTTTGACGTATTACATGGCCAGTCAATTATTTGTAATAAAAGTACTTAAATCACCACGTAATGTTCACAAAATCACATTCTAATAGTATAGGCATGAGATCGCTGTGAACAGTGTCACCAGAAGTATTCCAATCCCAGGGAGGGCTGCTCAGATCTTGGGAGAATAAAGTTAGATCTACTGCACTTGCCTTTTGTATGGAACTGTTGCGAATGCGTGTCACTGAAAGAAAGAAGGCACAGCGCATTGGCCTACGTATACTAAGCCTTTGATAGTCTACCTAATTCCTCTGCATGAAGATAGAGCAGGAGCTTTGTCATCGCCTAAATCTCCTCACCCAATCTGGGATGTGCATCGGGCTGCTGGTGCTAGAGAATAGTCCTCTGGGTTCAAGTGTCCATATGAGTACATAATCAGCATAATCGCTGCAAGGTCGACTGAACAGCTAGGCCTAGATCCGGTAGACAGATCTGTCTCTCATCGAGCAGTTAGGCCTAGCCTCGTTTGAATTCATATAGCCTAGGCCTAGGCCTAGGCCTAGGCTAGTGACGTCGTATTCAAGAGCAGTTAGGGGGCCTAAGCAGAGCCAGATTTGGCGAATTTCATAACTGGTGAACTACGCTCTCTCATGGATCAAAATTGCGATTTAAGTTGTCACCTTTACGATTGAAAAACATAATGTATCCCGCCAAACTGACTATTGGCAGGCGAAAAAGTCTAATACAAGATTAATGCCATGAAGCCTCCGTGGGCTCACAAAATAGATCAGAACAATTGTCTCCAAGACGATAATTCCCCCCTCCTCCCCCTTGCTGCCACATAGACAGAAAGTGAATAAAAACATAAGTATCCGTATGTACTACGTTGTCGAAGTTTTGTTTATTTGTTTTTGTTTTGTTTTTTGTTTTAAAGTCACTATTTACTCTTCCCTAAAAATCAAAGCAACTGATGCCCTGTCGAGTGCATAAGTCTGTAAGCAGGCTTTTATTTTCGCTCATCTGCCCCTTCACACACACACACACACACACAACACACACACACACACACACACGCACACACACACTCATACACACACACACCACACACGCACGCACGCACGCACGCACGCACGCACACACACACACACACACACACACACACACACACACACACACACGGACAATAAAAAGGGGGTAATTAGATCGACCCACTTTGATGCGCATTTTATTTTTAAAAAAAACAACATGCACAATTGAAAAGGTGGTTTTCTCACTAGGGCCACATGGACAAACGCCTGATCATCTGACCCACCACACACAAGAGCACTCTCCCTCTTTCTCTGTCTGTCTGTCTGTCTTCTCTCTCTCTCTCTCTCTCTCCTCTCCACACTCCACATCACACACCCACACACACACACACACACAAACACACACACACACACACAAAGTGTGAGATACTGAACACTTAGGTTTTCACGACAGGACGCGCGCGCACTTGTGCGTGTGTGACAAAACAAATAAACAAACAAACAGGTGTTCATGATTGGCGGACTTCATATAGCTGTGTAAAACGGTGGATTATAACTAAAGGCTGCGCAGCCGTCAATGATAACGGCGTCATGCCAAGTCACTGATTTCCATATCACTTTCTCCTGCTTCGCCAATTCTCGAATCACCTATATCGAAATTAACAATCCCAGTACACCTTGGGCCTACTCCTGGTCATTCTTTCTGCATTGATCCCGAAGTGAACAGCTAAAAAAAAATAAACAAGTCAGTCAATAGATAAATATTAGTAAGTAAATGAATTTAATAAAATTAAGAACGAAAACAACAAAACCGGTAAAAAAAATAGCCGTTATAATGATAGTCTGCTGCACACTCACGAACGATCCCATCTGATCCTCGTCTGCACTGCACTGTAAAGGCTTGACACACTTTGTAGTGTGCTGGGACTGCAACAAGGCGTGGGCTTGAGAGAGCCAAGTCATTTAACGTATTGGCAACTATGAGTTCTATACATCTGCACCTCTTCCTACCCTCTCAAGTGGTTCAATAGCACACTAAGACCTTATTTCACTACATTACCTGGATCGATTCTTTGCTTTGCGAATTTGATATTGATTACACGAACCATAAAAAAATATCAGCTTTGTTTTCTACAAATAATCAAACACACTCACAAGCGTGCGCATGCACATACACATGCAAAAAGATAGGCATGGACTACAACACACCACACACACCACACACACACACACACACATACATACATGCACACACACATACACAAGCGTGTGCATGCATGTGCATACACACACACACACACACGTATATGCCCACATACAGAGTTACACCGACACATACACATATGTACACAAACATGCATGCATGCATGAGCATGCTCACATAAGCCCAGAGATCACGTATACATGCACACACACACAAACATACCCCAAGCATCTGTACACCTATGCACGTGCTCATTACACAAATGTCCCACCCAACCCCACCCCTTTCCCTGTGCCTCATGCTCAGCTACACTCGCCCACCCATCACCACCTCCCCCGCAGACAAGTACATTAGTGGTACAGACCATTATATCTCCAGGCACTCAAGGCCTGACCGAGATGAATCGATTTACATGTCCGGCATGTGTTCCTGCATCTCATCAATGAGTCCCTTTGCCAACTAACTACTTACATCTGTAACACCTCCTCCTGCGTCTCGTCAATGAGTCTCTTTGCCGATCAGTTACTTATGTCTGCAACATCTCCTGCGTCTCGTCAATGAGTCTCTTTGCCGATCAGTTACTTATGTCTGCAACATCTGCGTCTCATCAATGAGTCCCTTTGTCGACTAATTACTGTAACACCTCCTCCTGCATCTCATCAATGAGTCCCCTTGGCTGACTAATTATGTCTGTAACACCTGTGGAGGGTGCCTTCTGCTTACCAGATGCATATGGATCAGTCTGCATGCAGTGACGCCTCCTTGATGAAGCTGAAACAAAATATTAGTGGGAACAAAATTATTTCTCAACTGAACTGCTCGTCCATTTGGGCGATCCCCGCTGTCTCTCTTGAAACCACGTCTTCATTTCATGTGCAGATCAGGATCAACTATAAACATATTAGAGTGTCCGTAAAGCCATGTCCATGAGACTCTCTTCCCAAACTCACTCTCTCCGTTTAGGTAAACTTAACATCCTGTCAGCCTGAGGCTCTTAAAGACAATATCCAAGACAAAAAATGTTGTCAATCCGACCATGAAAATAGAAGTGATTCTTTGTCATTTGGCAGTGTCTTCTATTGCACTAGAACTTAGCCGAGAGTCCTCTTTTGCCAGAACATGCTAGTGTGAGTCTATAGTAATCCTACAGTTGTAGACAGATTTTCTTGGGTAGCATTTAAACATCAGCTATACTTATTGCTCAAGTGGTGGCGGTCTTAACGCATGGAGTCGATGCCCTGATGCAACAGGAATGGCCAGTGACCATCCCACTGCAGCACGTCCTCCCAGAGCAGAGTGGACACGTAACACTGCCCCCACCTGTAATGAGCCTCAGAGGTACCAACTATGATCAGGGGTCATTCACTGCATCAGATCCTTCAACTGCGAGGGAACAACAATCTGTGTGTGTGTGTGTGTGTGTGTGGTGTGTGTGTGTGTGTGTGTGTTGTGTGTGTGTGTGTGTGTGTGTGTGTGTGGGGTGTGTGTGTGTGTGTGTGTGTGTGTGTGTGATGTGTGTGTGTGTGTGTGTGTGGGGTGTGTGTTGTGTGTGTGTGTGTGGGTGTGTGGTGTGAGTGTGTGTGTGAGTGTGTGCGAGTGTGTGCGAGTGTGTGTATGTGCGTGTGTGTGTGTGTGTGTGTGTGTGTGTGTGTGTGTGTGGTGAGTGTGTGTTGTGTGTGTGTGTGTGTGTGTGTGTGGTGTGTGTGTGCGCGCGCACGCGTGAGTGTGTGTATGTGCGTGTGTGTGTGTGTGTGTATGTGTGAGTGTGTGTGTGTGTGTGTGTGCGTGTGTGTGTGAGTGTGTGCATGTGCGTGTGTGTGTGTGTATGTGTGTGTGTGTGTATGTGTGTGTGTGTGTATGTGTGTGCATGCGCGTGCATGCTTGCGTGCGTGCATGTGCGTGTGTGTGTATGTGTGTGTGTGTGTGTCGCGCGTGAGTGCATGCGTGTGTGTGTGTGTGTGTGTGTGTGTGTGTGTGTGTGTATGTGTGTGTGTGTGTGTGTGTGTGTGTGTGTGTGTGTGTGTGTGTGTGTGTATGTCCATGTGTGTGAGGAGGAGGGAATCTGCTGGCCTGCGTCCACTATACCCTTCAGATTTCACTTCAGGTCTATTTAGGTAAATAGCACACACAGAGCAAGAGAATGTTTTTTGGTTGTTTTTGTTTCCGTTTTTTTCTTTTTCAGAAACAATGAAGTTACAATCATCTTCAGATAAAAATGCTCCAGAAATGATCAGGGCTCCCACTGAGGAAAAGCAAAATTTGCTGAAGTTTAAAGTTGATGCTGGAAGGTATGATCTCCCTTTACCTGAAAAAGTTTGAAACTTGCTTTCAAAATGGTGCAATCTGGGCAAATGTAAGTATCAAGTGGTGTATCGTCGGGTTTTCAGTTCAGTCACAACCAGGACTGTTTGTTCACACATATTTAATTAATCTCTTTCCCTTTCCCTGTTTCTTGCTGATGCAAAACATCAGAGCATGATGCTTTGTTTCCGATTGGAAAGACAAAATGCTGACTGTCTGCTCTTGCAAAAAAACCTTACACATGATTTCATTACATCAGCAGCATCTGTTAACATGTCAAAAATGCGACCAATGCTACATGAATTCACTGCTTTTTTTTTCTTCTCTCCTGATTTTTTCTTGCTGAAATGTTTTTGTCCATTTCTATATTTTGCGTCCATCTACAAATTTATGGAAAAAGTGAGAGCCCTGAATGATGAAGTGACAATTATTTCAAGAGTCTTGGTTCAGAATTATTGATGAAGTTAAATCATTTCAAGAAAGCAACTTGACAAAAAATTGATTAGATCTAAGAAACACAATGACCTCCATTGACAGCTGGCATCAAAAGGGTTAACAACTGTGACCTTTTTATTGAATGATTTGCAGAGATAAAGTGTCAAGTATTTAATATATATCCAGACATAAAAACACATTTGTTCACATTCTCCCCTCAACAAAGGAAAATAAAGGTAGATGATAAATTTAATAACAGTACACCACAATGTAATATGGAAATTGTCCTTGCATGTGCATTAATTATTGCACATAATGAAGAAGGATCAACAAAAATTGCCTTGTATCAGTGATGTAGTGTATCTTTTGTTTACAGGCTACTTGTTAAACAAATATTCTAACTAAATAGCTCACCAACTAATGATTCAATTGTCTTCTTACCCCAAGTCAAGCAAACTTGAGTGATCTTTTTTTTTTAATCATTCATGAGAGTAATTCTAGTAATACATACATGCTTGTGATATTTTTTGTTTTAATTATAACACATGCATGTTTACCATCATGATGTAATTAACAGGAAACCATCATGCCATCCCTCCCTGATTACAATCTTTTCTATATCATCGTCACATGGTCTCAGCATAGAATACCCCAGTGCCATGAAGTTTAATAGACATATCATTTTCTGATTAATGCACACAGACTGGTTTACGGCTGTTTGCATTTTAGGAAGGAGTTTCTCCACCTCACAAATACTGTGTATCCATCTAGACCACCCATTTTCAAGCTTGAACTGTAAAGTCAGTGGGGTGGGGGGTTAAATGTAAAGACTGTAATTAACAATATAAGCAGCATGTCAATAAATGCACACTCAAGGACAGGGAGATCAAAACCAATGTCAAACCATGGACAGTCACCAATTATAGCTGTACCCTGAGTCTGTATCATATTACATTATTCTCCAATCATATTGAGCAAAATATGAAATAAATATGCATGAGGTATGATAATGTACAATTTACAACAACAACAAAAAGGGAATAAAAGTGAAAAAGCCACAGACAGACAATATAAATGTTGTTTTCCTGAGTCAGCATTTCATCAGCAATGCACATACTCTTGAAATTTTGATCTGATGCATCTGTAATATTGGACATTGTTCATTTTTATTCATTAAACCGTAAAAGGCAAGCAAACAGTTTAAATTATTATATCACTATGTTTATCCCAACCTCCTGAAAGCTTATTTAAAATGTATGCATTAATATTACCAGTCAATGTTGTCTACAGCATGTACATTGTCCATTTAACGCTTTAACAATAATATTCAAGTGCTCACAAGATTCAATTTTCTCACTTGTTCTCTAGTACACATTGCAATAAATATATCAAATTGGAATGTTGCAATTCACAGAATTTCATAAAGATCAGGATCAAAAACCGCAGACATCTGTCTGTCATTCATCTAAATTACTTTGGAGTACAATTAATGAAAGGAAGACAATTTAAGCCAATTCTTCTCTGTTTTTAAAGCGGAAGGATGAAGGATGAGGTGGGAGGTTCTGGAAGCACAGAATAGAGAGCGGTGGGTATGTCTGGGGGTAGATCATGTGAGTGGGGAGGGGGTGGGGAGAGGGGAGGGAGACAGACTACTATCCCTGTGGTTTAAAAGTACCCAGAAGTTCTTTGTATTCCCCATAAATTTGCAATTTTTCCACCAGCCAAAGCCCATAAGTCTTGCACCCAAGTTTCTGCGAAAGGGTTTCCGTCTGGGAAATTTCATCAGAGACTACAGGCATGAGGCGAGTAATGTCAGCATCATAATGAGGCTCAAAAAAGAAGGGGACGGAAATGCGGTCAACATTCAAGTCGACGACACGATGTCTGGTGGCCTTGAATCTGCCCCTCGACATAGTGGCTAGCATTTCTCCGATGTTCATGACGAGGGAGTTGGGGCGGGGAGGGATGGCCAACCAGTCATCTCTGCCCTCCAGCTGAATCTCCAGGCCGCCGTAGTGGAAAGGGGCCAGGAGGGTCACAAGGCCTGCAATAAAGCAAAAGAACAGGTCAGTGGGTACAATCCTACTATGGAAGAGCTTTTAGACTTCAGCATTTGTTATTATAAGAACAGTTCTTCCGCACAGTCCAAATAGTAGAGTGGTCAGGAGAACACAGACCTCTGCAAAAGTCGGAGGATCTGCCCTATGATCCTGACCCGCACCAAGATCCGATGGTTTCATGCTTAGGCCACGTTCCGTACTCCACCAAGTTTAGCTAAAATCAGTTCGGTGGCCTGGGGGTAATCTTTCTGACAGACAAACAAACCAGTAGACACAGATGAAAAATGACTTCCTTAGTGGAGATGGTAAAAGTACAATGCAGATCTTCCCTGCTTTCAACTCCATCTCAGATCCTGAATGTTTTGCTTATGTAGGCCTACTGCCAGCCTATGGGGTCCAGCATTATGCTTCCCTCATAACCTACTGCCCAGAACTGAGCTCCACAATCTGAGTGCATTGCAACACAAAACTTTTTTGTTAATCATCCAGAACTTTTTTTGCAGGTATTTAAATAGAATTTTTCCATTGTTAAAAAAAAAAGCCAGGTGTTCAACTAGGCTGGAGGTCTAATACCAAAACAAAAAAAATCAAATTGCTTAACATGCTACATTAGTAACAGTTGTAAAACAACGCATGGAGCATGTACACAGATAAGATAAGATAATGTTGCTTATAGCCCAGCCGACCGCAGAGGGCCACATCAGGGCTGTATGTACACAGGTAAAGATTGGCTGCACGACTGAAAGTGGGTAAAAGAGGTAACAGATGGCTCATGTTGAAACTTTCGATTTTGCACCAAACTGTAATGTAAATGAAAGCAACTCAAGAGACATTCAGCCTCATTTTCAGTCCTCCATAAGGGATGGCCATTGTACTGGGAGGACTCTTCAAACTTCTAATCCGGCCAACTGCAGAGAGACACTCCAATATAAGCAAGAAGCAGGTCACCAACACTGGAGAACACAGTTGTTTTCATTCATGCTGCAGTATTTGCCTTCATTTCTTTTTTTTTTTCTGTTTTGCAGCTGAATCTGAGCTCGTTGAGACTAACGGGTTGTTACTTTGTTACGAGAATTATCATTTCATATTTGCTTACATACTTATCCATTCATTTATGTACATATTTATTTACTTTGCTGGCTCACTGTCCGAGCTTACTCGCTGACATAACTCCCAGGCCGTTCATTCAAGCTCCTCCATGCACAGCCGCACTCAGGTTTTTCCTAGCACAGCCCCAGCACCGCAGTGCGCAGGGAGCAGTCACTGTCAGATCGCCATATGACGGCCCACCACAGAAGACACTGCACCACCGCCAAGTTACTTCAGTGGTGTTCAGTGGTGGCTGTTCTGATCCAACGTATGCGGGAGACATGCAGTACACTACTGATCCAACATGTGCGGAAGACATGCAGTACACTACTGATCCAAGATGTACGGGAGACATGCAGTACACTACTGATCCAACATGTGCGGGAGACATGCAGTACACTACTGATCCAACATGTGCGGGAGACATGCAGTACACAACTGATCCAACATGTGGGGAGACATGCAGTACACTACTGATCCAACATGTGCGGAAGACATGCAGTACACTACTGATCCAACATGTGCGGGAGACATGCAGTACACTACTGATCCAACATGTGCGGGATACATGCAGTACACTACTGATCCAACATGTGCGGGAGACATGCAGTACACTACTGATCCAACATGTGTGGAAGACATGCAGTACACTACTGATCCAACATGTGTGGAAGACATGCAGTACACTACTGATCCAACACGTATGGGAGACATGCAGTACACTACTGATCCAACATGTGCGGAAGACATGCAGTACACTACTGATCCAACATATGCAGGACACTACCACTTTTATGACCACTGCTTAGAATTGTTGAGAACTGCACCTTGAAAGAACATTTTCTTTTAAGAGAAAAACTTGTTTCAATAACCCAAATTTCAGAACTTATTCTGATGCCAATAACTGAGTGTTCTGAAGAGGCCCCACTATATATCAACCAAAAGTTGTCTTATTCACATGTAGGTCTATTTTACTATATAATTTTGTTCAGATTCAGGTCACACGCTCTGCATTACTGTTTCCTAAAGTCAATACCAGCTGATAAGTTCCCTCTTCAACAACACAAACCAGCTGATAAGTTCCCCTCTTCAACAACACAACTGAGGAAAAAAAAAGTCAATATGGAAATATCTACAGGTCCAACAAAGGAATACACCAGTGTTGATATGTTCAAATATTAAGTCACTATATGTCCGCAGAACATGGTAACCAACCTGAATATATTGTGAAAAGAAGCTTGTCATAAACATGATGGGAGCCGGAATGGCTCAGTGGTAGAGCGCCGGACTCACAATCTTGGTGATCCTAGGGTTGTGGGTTCAAATCTCCGCTGGGCCATTTTGGTACAGGGGGATTTTTCCCTCGGAGTTAACATTGGTTCTGACTCCATTTCCCGTACAGTCCTTCGAATGAGACTATAAACTGAGGTTCCTTGTGTGAACGCACGCATAACATCTTGCACACACGTAAAATCCCATCAGCAACTTTCGGAAGAGAAGGCCAGTTTGGCCATTGGTATGGATGACACGTTACACATAACATGCACCTTCCCCGAAGTTGGAGAATGGCTGCCTTAATGGCGGGATAAAGAAAAACGGTCATACACATTAAAGTCCACTCCCTTTGTTAGGTAGATGGGATTAATCCTTGCCTCTCTATACACAGGGTGTCCGCAGGAATATCAGCCAGCATACGCAGATGAAGAAGAACATGATGACACCATAAAGAAATTGTGAAAATAACTGTTTCACTAGGTCTTGGAATCTTTGCATGACTTGAGAACGCATCCAGTTCATATGGACTTGAGAGTGCGTACAGCACATACAGACTTGAGCGTGCATACAGCACATACAGACTTGACAGTGCATACAGCACATACAGACTTGACAGTGCATACAGCACATACAGACTTGACAGTGCATACAGCACATACAGACTTGACAGTGCATACAGCACATACAGACTTCACAGTGCATACAGCACATACAGACTTGAGAGTGCATACAGCACATACAGACTTGAAAGTGCATACAGTACATACAGACTTGAGAGTGCGTACAGTACATACAGACTTGAGCGTGCATACAGCACATACAGACTTGACAGTGCATACAGCACATACAGACTTGAGAGTGCATACAGCACAGACAGACTTGAGAGTGCATACAGAACATACTGACTTGACAGTGCATACAGTACATACAGACTTGACAGTGCATACAGCACATACAGACTTGAGCGAGCATACAGCACATACAGACTTGACAGTGCATACAGCACATACAGACTTGACAGTGCATACACCACATACTGACTTGAACATGCATACAGTGCATACAGACTTGAGAGTGCATACAGCACATACCGACTTGACAGTGCATACAGCACATACAGACTTGAGAGTGCATACACCACATACTGACTTGAACATGCATGCAACACATACAGACTTGACAGTGCATACAGCACATACAGACTTGACAGTGCATACACCACATACTGACTTGAACATGCATACAGCACATCCAGACTTGACAGTGCATACAGCACATACAGACTTGAGAGTGCATACACCACAAACTGACTTGAACATGCATACAGTGCATACAGACGTGAGAGTGCATACAGCACATACTGACTTGAGAGTGCATACAGTACATACAGACTTGAGAGTGCATACAGTGCATACTGACTTGACAGTGCATACAGCACATACTGACTTGAGAGTGCATATAGTACATACTGACTTGAGAGTGCATACAGCACATACTGACTTGACAGTGCATACAGTACATACTGACTTGACAGTGCATACAGCACATACTGACTTGACAGTTCATACAGTACATACAGATTTGACAGTGCATACAGCACATACAGACTTGACAGTGCATACAGTACATACAGACTTGACAGTGCATACAGCACATACAGACTTGACAGTGCATACACCACATACTGACTTGACAGTGCATACAGTACATACAGACTTGACAGTGCATACACCACATACAGACTTGAGAGTGCATACAGCACATACAGACTTGAGAGTGCATACAGTACATACTATACTGACTTGACAGTGCATACAGCACATACTGACTTGAGAGTGCATACAGCATATACAGACTTGACAGTGCATACAGTACATACAGACCTCAGAGTGCATACAGTACATACAGACTTGAGAGTGCATACAGTACATACAGACTTGAGAGTGCATACAGCACAGACTTGACAGTGCATACAGTACATACAGACTTGAGAGTGCGTACAGTGCATACAGACTTGACAGTGCATACAGCACATACAGACTTGACAGTGCATACAGCACATACTGACTTGACAGTGCATACAGTACATACAGACTTGACAGTGCATACAGCACATACTGACTTGACAGTTCATACAGTACATACAGACTTGACAGTGCATACAGTACATACAGACTTGACAGTGCATACAGACTTGACAGTACATACAGCACATACAGACTTGACAGTGCATACAGCACATATAGACTTGAGAGTGCATACAGTACATACAGACTTGAGAGTGTATACAGTACATACAGACTTGACAGTGCATACAGCACATACAGACTTGACAGTGCATACACAGCACATACAGACTTGAGAGTGCATACAGTACATAGACTTGAGAGTGCATACAGTACATACAGACTTGAGAGTGCATACAGCATATACAGACTTGACAGTGCATACAGTACATACAGACTTGAGCATGCATACAGTACATACAGACTTCAGAGTGCATACAGCACATACAGACTTGAGAGTGCATACAGTACATACAGACCTGAGAGTTCATACAGTACATACAGACTTGACAGTGCATACAGCACATACAGACTTGAGAGTGCATGCAGTACATACTGACTTGAGAGTGCATACAGTACATACTGACTTGAGAGTGCATACAGTACATACTGACTTCAGAGTGCATACAGTACATACAGACTTGAGAGTGCATACAGTACATACAGACTTGAGAGTGCATACAGCACATACAGACTTGAGAGTGCATACAGCACATACAGATTTGAGAGTGCATACAGTACATACGGACTTGTGAGTGCATACAGCACATACAGACCTGAGAGTGCATACAGTACATACAGACTTGAGAGTGCATACAGTACACACAGACTTGACAGTGCATACAGTACATACAGATGACAGTGCAACAGTACCACAGACTTGACAGTGCATACAGTACACACAGACTTGACAGTGCATCAAGTGCACACAACTGGCAGTGCATACAGTACATACAGACTTGAGAGTGCATACAGTACACACAGACTTGACAGTGCATCAAGTACACACAGACTTGACAGTGCATCAAGTACACACAGACATGAGAGTGCATACAGTACATACAGACTTGAGAGTGCATACAGTACATACAGACTTGAGAGTGCATACAGTACATACAGACTTGAGAGTGCATACAGTACACACAGACTTGAGAGTGCATACAGTACATACAGACTTGAGAGTGCGTACAGTACATACAGACTTGAGAGTGCATACAGTACATACAGACTTGAGAGTGCATACAGTACACACAGACTTGAGAATGCATGCAATTTTCAGACTTGGGAAAATTCCCAACATAAACACACTCCAGAATGGATCAAGTGCTACAGACTTGAGAATGCATCTAGTGTATACAGACTTGAGAAAGTATCAAGTACATATAGACTTGAGAACACATCTACAGCAGACTTCAGAAATTGTTCAACACACACAGTCACAAGAATGAATTCAATACAAACATATTTGTGAATGCATCATATACATACAGACCTGAGTATGCATCCAGTACATACAGACATGAGAATGCATCCGCTACAAATGAATCAATTACAAAATGGAAGTCAGCTCAAAGAAGAGTAACATTTTGACTACTTAGCATAAAAAAAAAACCAGCAATCAAAATCAAGCTGAACCACATATGCTGGAAGGAATGGACTATTTCCAATATCTTAGATCCATACTAATCAATACAGCAACAAAGGAAATCCTGACATTGATTGTATCCATCCTATAAATGGATGCAAGACAGCAGATCTCAGAAGAAAACTGAAGTGTCCAAAATACAATGGCATTTCAGACAAATTCTCCTAATCTCATACAGGGAACACACAGTATGCGACACAGGACATGTACACAATCTCTCTCTTCCTCTCATTCTCTCCTTCACACCACACACACACACACACACACACACACACACACACACACACACAGATAAGAAAAAGACAGTGCATGCATGCAGACAAGAGAAAATGAACTGACCAGAATCATTATGGGGTGAACAGCATACTTTGACCTTGCCATCCTTGAGGTGCTCAGGCACAACAGCAGCGGAACGTGTGGGGTAGTGCAACAGTCGCAGGGTGGACAGACTGTCTGGGTGGAACATGGAATCGAACCAGTTTTCCTCCAACCCCACCCAAGGCTGGTCAACCAGAGGATCTCTGTGCCAGCTCCCAGCGCTGCCCTGCAAGCGTTTGTTTTTTTATTTTTATTTCTTTATTTGTTTTGTTTGATCGACAAAAATCCAGTCATGACTATAGTATCATGCCCTGATTATCTAGAATAAAGCACTATTGCCTTATAGTGTCCTCAGACAACACCCAGTGCCTTAATCGTCTTACCAGCAAGAACAATGGAATCATGCAATAACAATTTCACATAGCGATGCCAACAGCTCTTACACAGTTGCAGCATAAACTGGCCATCTGGAAATTCCATGCTAGCACTTTCATCTTTCCAGTCACTCTCATCATTAATACTGCCCTATTATATTTTTAAAATATTGTTATTGCTATACTGTAATCTACTGTTTTTTTAATCTTTTACTTTTTTTTTCTTAAACCATGAGTGAAAAACTAAAGAGAATGTCTGACATCTGCAGCAGTTCTAACCTTATCCGCTTTAAGGATGTGAACAGATCAGTTACCATGTTATGAATTGGTACTTCACATTTCGATAGTAGTTATATTGTGTTTACTGTTTTGTTTGTTTGTTTGTTTTCCTTGATAGGACTTTATTGCTTTAGAGACAATGGCTCTAAAAACAGCCCTGCGTGTGGAAAGCTGGGCTACAATAAGACCAGTATCACCTTATTTGTTTGCCTTATGAGCTGAGGCATTTGCATGCAAGGCATGAAGGGGTGGAATTAGAAGCCTAAAAATAACTGACACAGAGTTTTACATCATCCACTTTGTTTACAACTTGATCTTTACAAGGAGAAAACATAATACCAAAAATGTTTTTGATAAGCCATAAAACCTTCATTTATAGATCTAACAAGAAAAGCTCCAATATCAACAAAGAAGAACTTATAGAACTCAGCTGTAAAGCCGTCAGGGCCAGGGCTTTTATCATTTTTCATAGATTTTAAAGAGGCCGCTGCTTCCGTATACGAAATTTTTCCTTCTATGCTATGCTTATCTATGTCAGTTAATTTTGTTGCTTCCGGTATATGAGATGTTAAATAAAAATCACGCACAGTCCTGTGGGAATATAGTTGTTGGTAAAATTGTTGTACTTCTTTCAAAATGGTTTCTTGTTCTGAGATAATGTTACCAGACTCTGTTTCCAAAAAGGGCATCGTTTTATCGATAAAATTTCTTTTTTCAAGGTTACAAAAATACTTACTGACCTTTTCACCTTCATTTATCCATCCGACTCTGGAGCGAATTAGTTTGCCTTCGATTCGCATATTTCTTATTTCTTGTAGTTGTATTTTTAAGTTCTCTAGTTCATGCATGTTATTATCGTTGACATTCTCTTCGATTCTTTTAATCTGTTTTTCCAAGTCATTCTCTTGCTGGTTTGTTGACCTTTCTTAAAAGTTGCATAAGAAATTGTTCTACCTCTTATTTCTAGTAGCAGAGTCTCAAAGAACAATTTATCACTTATTGTAAATGTTAAATCATCATTAGCAACATTGTCAATACCGGCCATGTTGTATACTGGTACAGCATATTGCTGTTTGATATTGGTAATTACTTTTTTAATTTCTGCTATGTACTGTGCATCTTTTAATAGTGAATGGTTGAATTTCCAGAAAGGTCTGTCACGTTTTAATTCATCTATTTTTAAGGATAACTGCACCAGTGAGTGGTCAGATCGATAGCCTGGTTTGACATCAATACCTTTGACGTCATTGATTATATCCTCAGAACATATAAAATAGTCTAGCCTGGCCTGCTTAATTGTATTGAATTTACGCCAGGTATATGAGCGTTTGTCTGGATATAATGTTCTGTACATGTCGTAAAAACCATAACGTCCCATAATATCAATGATTTTCTTACGGGTCCTCTGACGGTTTGCTGTGCTCTTATAATTACAAACATCCAATTTTAGATTTAGTGCACAATTCCAGTCTCCTCCAACAATAACTTGTTCACTGTTGTTGGTTTCAATCAACTCAAAAATCTTGTCAAAAAAGGCTGGGTCATCTCCGCTACTTGGGCCATAAATGTTCACTATAGTAACATTCTTATTTGACAATTGCACATTCATAAAAATATAGCAACCATCTTGATCTCTAATTACGTTAGTTATTTTGTATTCAAAATTGTTATTAAAAAGTACTGCAACACCGTTCTTGTTTGTGTCCTCACCACTAATCCATACATTGTAACCCCAGTTTGATCTAATAAAGTTTTCAGATTCAGTTTTCCAGTGGGTTTCTTGTAAAAGATAAATGTTGCAATTTTGTTGTCTCAAAAAATCAAATACATCTTTTCTTTTTCTCGTATCATTCAGACCATTACAGTTGAAGGTACATATCTTTAAAACATATTTTCTTCCGTCAGTAGCACAAATTAGTAATAGTGAATATCCACTGCCAATCTAGATAATGAAAAAACATAATATATGAAAATACGGCCAACGGAGAAAGGGATCATATTTGAACAAACACTGGAATCTAAGTCCATATTTCAAAACTGGTAGCATTAGGTCAACATTGTACACATACAAGGACACCGCACAAGTAGAGTATCTCAAAAGCGGATTTGTTTTGGTGGTTCTTTCTAAGTAAGGAATCATACGAAAGATAGTGAAAAGACAGAGTAGAAAGATAGCGGACAGGAGAAAGTTAGAATAGACCGACAAGAGATAGGTGTATATTTCACACACATACATCCACACATTCTCACTTTCATACCCTGTTTTTACCTGACACCTGTTCATGACCATCATGTAGCGAAATCCAGGCTCCACACTATGAATACAAAACTAATATCACCGAAAGTGCGCCCCAAACACAACAACAGAAAGGTCACCAAGCATGTGGGGATTAATCATAGCATTCTGCACAATACCCCTGATCCTCTGAATCATCGATCAACCTAGGTACTCGCGGTTCTCCCCCTACATTCTCCCTATATGTGTGTGTGTGTGTGTGTGTGTGTGTGTGTGTGCGTGTGCGTGTGCGTGTGTGTGTGAGGGGAGTGAATGAGTGAGTGAGTATGTGTGTGTTTG
The DNA here is from genome assembly GCA_018398815.1 of Conus ventricosus. Taxonomy (NCBI): domain Eukaryota; kingdom Metazoa; phylum Mollusca; class Gastropoda; order Neogastropoda; family Conidae; genus Conus; species Conus ventricosus. The sequence continues at coordinate 52,520,962 of CM031606.1, forward strand.
TGTTTTGTAAGTGTGCATGTGTGTGTGCGCGCGCGCGCGCGCGCGTGCGGTGTGTGTGTGTGTGTGTGTGTGTGTGTGTGTGTAAGCGCGCGCACGTGCGTGTGTGTGTGTGTGTGCGCGCGCGTGTGTGTCAGCGCGTGTGTGTGAGTGTGTTCATGACAGCAACAGCTGAACAGTTATTCAGATACTGCCACATGGATTATCTAACAGCCCATCGCACCGCCTAGCATGATGGTGACGGGTAAAGTTGGGCAGAAATGGGGGCCTAAAAAAATTGAATTGTCCTAACATATTTCAAAACAGTATAGCAAAATACAAACTTTTAAGTCCAACTAGGAGCCAAAGCAAAAAAAGAAACCCTGGGTACTCTGAGTTTAACCATATTAGCACACAACAGAAAGATCGCCAAGCATGTGGGGATTAATCATACTAGTCGTCACTGATATGCAAGGAGATGGAGTGGGGCATAAAGGAAGGGGGGGGGGTGATAGGTTGTGTTGGGGGGGGGGGGGGTATCTAAGGGAGGCACTAGGCATAAAGACATTAACGAGACATTAGTCACAGGCTGAAACATGCACCTAAGGGGCGTGAGGACATTGGGGCCACAAGAAAAAAAAAAAAAGAAATGCTCTCTATCTGGGTATAAAGTATTTACTTTGCCTTTAAGTAGTGCGAAGTAGAATGGGGTGGAGACGGACTGAGGTCGGGGCGGAAGCACGGGATGGGGGGGGGGGGAGAAAGAA
>CM031606.1:52522704-52540305 GCA_018398815.1 Conus ventricosus
TTGACCCTTATTTGCTTCATTTCTCTCTCATACAATAACAGTTTCAAAAGTATAATGCTTCTGCAACATGTATTCACAGCAGTGCATTTGGTCTAGTCAATTCCCGGACATTGTAAATTGTGGCTGTCAGTGTCATATACTGTATGCCGCATGTCTATAATTGATACAATAATCTGTGTTTTGTCTCTCTGTCTGTCTGTCTCTTGTCTCTTTTGTCGTCTGTCTGTCTGTCTGTCTGTCTCTCTCTCTCTCTCTCTTCCTCTCTCTTCTTTTCTCCTCTCTCTCTCTTCTCTCCCCTCTCCCTTGTATGTATAATGAATCTCATTGTAAATTTACTTTGTTTTGCACTGACTGGAATCAATGGACACTATTTACATAACTAAGGACGCTTACTTTCATTGAAATCTAGTAAACCCCTATTTCGTGTGCTTTCATGCTTGTTTTGTCAGGACGCAAAATTTACCACAAACACTTTGTATGTCAGTGTGGGGTGAGGGGTGGAGTGGTTGCAAGGTTGAGGTAGGGTTTGCCTGCGGTGGGGAGGGGATAGGGAGGACATCCTTCTCAACACGCCAGCTTGCTATTTCTCCATTTTCCCTTTTTTATTCTACATCAAATCTTTCCCAAACCATCCTGGGGCAGTGACTCTCGCCCAGAGCGCATCTTCCTCATCGGTCATCTTCATACAGCAGTGATGAACCCAATGCGGGTCTACTCCATCAGTATTTTCACAAAATTTCATAGGAGCCGTCTTGTTTCATTTTTCTTGCATCTTTTCCCCAGTACATCTACAACTTCGCTTTCAATACATCATAGAGGCTATCTTCTGCAAAGTTTTTTCTACACGTCTGCCTTCTTCCAATTCCCGATGCAAAAGAAAGTATATCTCAAACTTGGGATTACTTCCCTCTCTGTCCCACGCCACATATTCCTACATTGCCCTGGAATCTTTGGCTGAAAGCCTGTTTACAGTGTTATGGGGTCATTCCTCAGTCCAAAATATTTCCCCAAATTCTGGAGGCAGAGAGGCCCACGATGACCATGTGGTAATCAATTAGTCTCGCGGTCGAGAAGGCCCATTTCCCAAGACGGTCTGTCAGGCTAATTTATAAAAGCCAGGAAGTGTCATCCACGGAGGCTGTGTTTCTGCTTCGAGCAGGCTAAATTTAGAACTGTTGTCTCAGCAAAGGATGAAGTTACTAGGGTGAAATTCGTTGACTCTTAGAGAAGAGGGAGAGGGGAGAGAGAGAGAGAGAGAGAGGGAGCGGGAGAGAGAGAGAATGGAGAGAAGAGGAGAGAGAGAGAGAGAAAGGGAAGGGCGACAGAAGACAATAGTCTACATGGGCAACTATTCTGTCCTGTCACAAATTTTCCCCCGTTTAAGTTTCATGGTCCCCTGAATATTCAACGAACGATGTCACTACATTTTAATTAAAACTGAAAATTCGACAAAAAGTATGGGCGAGCAAAATGTGTTTACCACAAAAAGGAAGCGTATCCGGAAAAAAAAAAAAAAAGGTACCACCATCGGACGTAATATACATGCAAAAAAAGACCAAAAAAAAAACATCGAAGTGAGCTTCCCCCAGGCGACACCATGATCACTGAAAAAGGGACAAAAAATACAAGAAGTTCCTGACCTCAGAGTCATACCAACTGTTAGCTTGGCAAACTGATCGTCCAAAAACAACAACAACAACAAACATCTGGGTCCGAAAGGGCCCATTCTTTCTGAACTCTCTTCAGTCCAGTGTGGCGATCGCCCAACTGCCACCCATCCATAAAAAAGGGAAAAAAAAAAAAAGGGAAGCTACTCTCTTTGGCGTTTAAGCCCCCCCAGACAGGGTGACTGTTTCAAGTTACCCCCTTTATTCATTGAAAGTAGACACCCACTCTGACTGCATGGTCAAAAGGTTACTGCATATACCAGTCCCGATTTTCTTGGGCTTTATGCCACTGACAACATGATGTGCGTTTAGGCCCAAAAATCATTTTTGGGTCTTATGAAGACACTATCCACACCATTTCTCTTTTACTGAACTTCCAAATTGAGGACAATAAAAAACCCGATATGTTTCGGTTTAAATGGTCCCCCTGTATAACCAGGCTTCTACATCAAAACATAATCACAAAAAAAATCGATCCAGCTGACCAACTGGACACCAGCACAAGCAATTATAATAACCGGAATACAAAAAAATGCAATCTGGAGCACCACACACAAAAATACATGTATTGCAATTTGGGGCACCACAAAAAAATATGGAGCACACACTAAAAAATAACAGCTTCCCAGCAAAAATAAAAACCTCCAAAAAAATGGTTTCATAACATATGGCATTGTTCTCTGGCGCCATCGTCACTCCCGTTATCACGTGTCTCACACCTTTGTTACTCGGCCAGTCGGGGGGGGGAGTGCTCAGGTGTGCGTGTTAGAGGCGGGAGCCTGACTGGGCGCCCGGGACAGTTGCTGTCACCGAGGGTCTGGACTGGACGGACGGCGAATCGGTATGCGGGACTTTTGGTCTTTGTGGCCCAATATGTGCCACTCAAGGTATTTCACATCTGTCAATTCCGTTCTTTTTCAGCGATCGGCTAAAGGGGTCCCTGTCCCCATGGCCCTGGCTGTTGGTGGGGCAAAGAATCGTTCGTATTTCACTTCGATTCACCTTTCTGGGACCGTCCAGGCTTTCTTGGGGCGGATGGTGTATGGCCCCACTTGGTCCTGGTACCTCAGTGACTGTGAAGATCCTTTTCCCCCAAAAAAGTCTTGGATCTTGCACAGACCCCTGTAGTGCTGTTTGGTGACAACGCTGTCCCCTGGCCTCAGATCTGACTCAGTATTCCCCTGGTCATTTTCTTGCCTTTCTCTTGCCCGCCTCTTTCCTTGCACGCTCCCCCGCTGTGTCGTGGACCACCCGGGGGCCCGTTTCAGGTGATCACTCAGCCACTCTACGGGTGGCACGGGTCCAGTCTGACGCCCCTTCTCCAAGGAACAGATCCAGGGGAAGACTTTGGTTCTCTCCCAAACAGTAGATAGAATGGAGAGAATCTGTGGGGCATGTGGTGTGCGTTGTACATGTACACTAGTCTCCAAGTGCTCTGTCCATCTCTGCTTCTGCTCTGACGACAACCCCTTCAACAAGTTGTGCATGGTCCTGTTGACGTTCGCACGTCCATTGCCTCCGGGTGGTATGAGGTCGTTCTGGACTTGCTGATCCCATAGTGGTTGCAGAGCTGCACGAGGGAGGTTGCCTCAAAGCAACGGCCTTTGTCTGAGTGGTTCTCTGTGGCACCCATAGTGCACAACCATTCTTTGACAGGGCCCTTAGCCACTGTCTCTGTTTGTCTGATCACGGGTTGGGATGGCCACAGTGTACTTCGTGAAGATATCTGTGACCACTAGGACATTCTTTTTTCCCATTCCTGGCTGGTTCAATCGGTGAAATCAAACCGATATGACTCGAGGGGCTTGGTGGCGAGGAGGTGTCCATGGGAGTGTGTGTCTTCGTGGTGGTCTTCTTCGCCAGCTGGCATCTTTCAATCTCTTGGCACCACTCCTCCACGTCCGGGTTTGCATGTGAGGCCAGAACACCCGGCGTCTGAGTAGTTGCAAGGTGGCTCTGGGCCTGGTGCCAAAACTGGTCGTGAGACAGCCTGAGGAGCGTGTTGTTAGTATTCCTCTGGGGAAAACCACTGGTCTATGGGTCCATGAATGGGGTCTTTCATCTTTCTGTACAGGATGCCTTGTTGACTTAAGTTTGCCAAGTTGACGAGACAAAGCACGAGCTCGGGATCGAATCTTGCTGTTTCCCTCTTTGTCAGCTTCTTCCCCCCAGTCACATATGGCAGGATGGTGCTGATGACTTGGTCTTCACTCTGTCCCTGGCTCCATTCCTGGGGGGTGATGGAAGGAAAAGGACTGGCTTCCATGCTGGCAATCAGATGGTTCTGTCTTCTGTACCTGTGCTAGTCATTCAGCTCAGACACCACTGCCGGGGTGTACTGCCATCTTGAAGTTTCCCTGCAGTCAGGGCCCTTTGCCCACATGAGACGGCCGTCCATTCTTCTTTTTTCCCCTTGTGGTTTTTCTCGCAGGATTTAGACAAGCATCAGCGTTTCTTGTTTTCTCTGCCAGCCTGTATTTGATGGTAAAGTAAAAACAAGCCAATTCTGCAGCCTTTCTTTGTTCAACAGCTCCCAGCTTGGTGTTTGGAGATGGCTGGGGGATTGTTGTAGTGTTATTTCAGTTTGGGCTCGATCAGGTAGTGACGGAACTTGTCACTCAGGCCACTTCATGCTAGCGCTCCAACTTCATGCTGCTGTAGTTCTTCATCGCCCGTTCACCTGGACGTAACGACCCGACTTGCATACGCGATGACACGGGCTTGCCATCTTGCTCTTGGGAGAGAACAGCTCCCAAACCGTCCAGATAGCGTAGTCTCCAAAATGAAGGGGGATAAAGTCCGCATATCCAACACTGGCGCTGTAGTGAGGGCTTTTTTAGGTTCTGGAATGCCTCCTGGCATCGGCTGTCCCCAAACTGCTGAAATGGACGCATGTTTGCTTTCGATTCTTCCCCCTTTTCCTTCTGGTATGTGGTGGACACAAGCTGGTTCAGAGGTTGGGCGATCTTGCTGAAACCTTCCCCAAACCCTCTGTTTAAAAGTGGCGAATCCCAAAAAACGATCTGGGGCTCTCTCAGGGTGTGGGGAATGGCCAACTAGCCCCTGCCTTGATCTTACTGTCAGAGGTCGCGATGCCTGCTCCTGAGACCGTATACCCCGGTACTCTACTTGGTGGCGAGCCCAAGACCGCATTTCTTGGGGTTCAGTTTTAGGCTACCTCTCTCAACCGATCAAAAACAATCTGTAGCCGCTCCAGATGTTCATCAAAGCTGCGATGTATACCGCAGGTCGTCGAGGTATACGAGGAGGATCTGGGAAGTAGGTCGTTCATGTAGACTGCATGAGTCTCTGAAATGTAGTGGTGCCGTTGAGAGGCCATGGGCATGCGCAGATAACTAAACAGTCCAATCGGTGTGATAAACGCCGTTCTTTTCTCGGTCCTCTGACTCATAGCGACTGATGATATCCCCTGGCAAGGTCCAGGGTGGAGAACAGCTTGGCTCACCCAGCGCATCAAGGGAATCATCGATCCTGGCAAGGGGTATGCATCTGGGATGGTTTTTGGCATTCAGACGTCTGTAGTCCACGCACAGCCCGATGGATCCATCCTTCTTTCGGACTATCACCACTCCAGATGCTAAGGCTGGAACTTTCTGGATGATCTTCTTGTCCAGGAGGCTCTGAATGTGGTCTTTCACTTCCTGGATCTGAGAAGGTGGGATCCTCCCGAAGGTGGTGCTGACTGGGATGTCGTCCCTTCAAACTTAGTTTGTGCGTGACCTGATCCGGTGAAGCCAACATCTGATGTCCTTGAGAACAGATCAGCATTGGCCATCACCAACCTTCTCAGTCTTGGCTCTCCCCAGCATTGCAGTCTACATCGTCCAGGTCTACTGGACAAGGTCCGGAGGTCATGTTGGGGCTGACGGGATTGTTTGACACGTGGATTCTGTTGCAGGGCCTCCACCCATACATTTTCCCGACGGGACCTCTCCTTTTGGCAGCTGCACAGTCCCTATCCTCGTGCCTGGCCTTTGCATTATTCCCCTTTATCTGAGATGTTGGCCACCTGCACAAAGAAGTGTGCCTATTACAGAGCTCAGTGTGCTTGGCCCCCATCAATCCCTTGCATGGGCCGTCCGCCAAGGACTCCCCCAGGATTTCTGTTGGCTGTTGTCTGCCCACCCTGTTCCCAATGCCAGTGGCCCTGACCCTGGCTATGGAGCGCGGAGGGATGTATGCTGGCTCCCCTTTGGCCACTCTGGCAAATCCTGATGGGCAGCGCGAAGGTCCCCTGGCGCAATTCCTGGAGGACATTCATGCCAGTATCGCTGGAGCATGGTCCTTTTCCCCGAGAGGTGTATGTCTGGCATTTCCTAATGAGAATGCCTCGGTCACTTTCGACCTGCCCAATACACCCCTACGTCGGCTCAAAGTACCAACATTTGGGCACCTCAATCCATTGGTGCTGTTACCGGAGCAGATCTGGGGGTTGCCTACGGCCAAGTCCCCTGGCCCAAACAGCTGATTAAAATACTTTCTGAAATCATAGGACCTGTGAGCCTGTATCAATCAGTGCAGGGAGTTCTGCCATTAACCTTAATGGTAACCATTGGACTTGGTCCTACCAATTTTCCCAGTGAGTCCTGTTCCCCCCCTCTGCAGCTGGACTCATTTCTGCAGAGGGGGTCCCATTTCCCCAGCGTTTCGGGCAATTCCGTCCGTGTGTCCCGCTGTTTGGATTTGTAGCAGATGGGTTTTCGTCGGACGTAAATTCCCATTGGGCCTGGATGGTGTGGGCCCGTTTTTCCCGGGGTTGTTGTTGCTGTCGGGCCATCTGGTCTTTCATGGCCCCCATCTCATCCTTGAGGTTCTTTAACTCCTGGATAGGATGCTCAGCTCTGCAGGGGAGGTGGTGGTTGCGGCAGCAGTTGGACTGGGACCTTCGGCTTTCCTCTTCGTCGGCCTGCATCGGATGGCTGCTTCCGGGCATCATAGAAAGACAGCTCAGTATCCTCGAAGGTCTTCTCTCTTAGTGCCTTAAACCAGGAGAACATCGTGGAGCTGGGCGATGAAGTGGTCCTTGACCTTGTCGTCATGGGTCTGTCCATCTTTCCTTGTTTTCTCTGGAGCTCCCGGAAGGACTATTCAACCGGCTGGAGTAGGCCCTGACTGTCTCCCCTGCCGCTGGTGGTAGAATGAAGATTGCCAGGAGTTGGCAGACGATCTCTTGTCGCCATTAAAAACCCCCTCAATATGGCCAGGATCTTGGTTGGTGTTCCCTAGCGGCGGGCGGGGGTGACATGCCACTTCTTCCCCAACCCGGTCGAAACATGGGACAGGAGAACTGGATCTTGTCCTCTTTCCTGGTGATATCTTGCGCTTTCCAGGCTGCCCCGATCTGCTCTCTGAAGTCAGCCCCCGTCACCTGTCGGGCATCTCCTGAGAACCTGGTAATTTGGGGCGCTCTTTGGGTATTACACTACCTCTTTCTGCTGCTTTAGAGCCCGCAGCTCCTGTGTAAGCCTCGAGCCTCATACTGCTTCTTCCGTTCGAGACTCTGACATGACTTTGTTCTCAATCATCAATAATAAACAATCGAAGAGGGTTTTCTAACAGCCTTTCACGCACACATTCCAGTTCATACAAAATTGTTTACATACACTAAAATCACTCTGAACCATTTAATGGAACTAATTATCTTATCCTTTCACATATAGGATGTCGACAGTCTTTTTTCACATGCTGTACTTCACCCGGTCGGGCGCAGTCACATTCTTGTCCTCGTGTCGAGGGTTCTTCCCCGCGCCCAGGGTTGGTGTCCATCCTGTCGCGACGCCATCTTGGGGGGTGTAGGAGGTTGGAGTGGTTGCAAGGTTTTAGGTATGGTGCCTGCGGTTTGGAGGGGATAGGGGGACATCCTTTCAACACGCCAGCTTGCTACTCTCCATTTTCCCTTTTTTATTTACATCAAATCGTGCCAACATCTGGGGCAGTGACTCTCGCCCAGAGCGCATCTTCATCATCGGTCATCTTAAAACAGCAGTGATGCAACCCAATGCCGCGTCTACTCCATCAGTATTTTACACAATTCATAGGAGCCGTCTTTTCTCATTTTTCTTGACATCTGTCTCAGTACATTCTACAACTTCGCTTTCAATACATCATAGAGGCTATCTTTCTGCAAAGTCTTTCTACCGTCTGCCCTCTTCCAATTCCCGATGCAAAAAAAGTATATCTCAACATTGGGACTACTTCCCTCTCTGTCCCACGCCACATATTCCTACATTGCCTGGGAAAACATTGGCTGAAAGCCGTTTACAGTGTTATGGGGTCATTCCTCAGTCAAAATAGTTCCCTAATCTGGAGGCAGGAGGAGGTCCACGACTGACCATGTGGTATCAATTAGTCTCGCCCGGGCGAGAAGGCCCACTTCCAGACGGTCTGTCAGGCTAATTTATGAAAGCCAGGAAGTGTCATCCACGGAGGCTGTGTTTCCTGCTTCGACGCAGGCTGAATAAAAACTGTTGTCTCAGCAAAGGATGAAGTTACTAGGTGAAATTCGTTGACTCTTAGAGAAGAGGGAGGGGAGAGAGAGAGAGAGAAAAGAGAGAGAGAGAGAGAGAGGGAGGGGAGGGAGAGAGAGAGAGAGAGGAGAGAGAGAGAGAGAAAGGGACAGACAGACAGACAAATAGTTACATGGGCAACTATTCTGTCCCGTCACATCAGGATGACGAAGGAGAAATATTCCCTCAAGCAGGCACCCACAGGACACACGTCTTTTCAGTGGGGAGAGCTCTGGCAGAAGTGGCGCCAGTTTATTCTGCACAATGGTCGTTTCCCGGATGCTCAGGATGTGAGTCATGCATGCATATTCATGTGGGTAAAAACCATTGGCCACACCACACAGTCTTACAAGTTGGTACCAAAAAACATCTTCCCCTTCAAAAGTTAATAGCAATTAAATTTAAATACATAACATTTATCGTTTAAACTTTAGTGCGTTATCTTTAGAGTCTTTTTAAAAAGAGAAAAAAAATCTGTTATTACTGGGGGAGATAATATCAATTAAAAGTTTCCAATTGTCACTGGCACAGTTCTTTCATATTTTCAATAACACAATGATGTTTGTATAGTTCTTCCATGTTCATCATTCAATACGGCGTTTTTCACTTGTAAACAAATATAAAGTCAAAATTTTGTTCTTGTGACCATATTGTCTTCAGTGTTTTTTGTTAGAGTATTTCATTCTTTTGTTCGTAAGGAGACGGTTTTAGAACCACAATTAATTGTCAGCTTTTGAATTTATGGCTTTCCCATGTAGTTGCATATGATTATATAGTTAAAGATAGAACACAAAATTACAACACTGCATGCAAAGCATATTATTTCAATCACATAGCCCTAAAAGTTGCAATCATGAAGGATCTGAACAACACAAGGTTAACTTGCCATAATAAAGAAGTCAACACACGTGGCTGTCATCGAAATCCTTATCAAGCCACAATTATGGCAGATGTCGTTTGAATGACAGATAGCACACAGAAAATTATAATAAAAGACTAGGATTCACAAGTTAACTTCACAGTTCTAATGGAAACTACAACACAATGATGCCATTATAAAGGACTTTGGGTGGAATTTCAAAAGATGCCGTCATAAACAAAGTTTCAGGCCTCGATTAAAAAAAACACACATAGGACTGAAATGATGGCATTTCACTGTAAGCCATAGGGAATACAACTGTATGCCTGCCAGACACGGGCACCAGGCACACAGAATAACGCATCTACGTTGATACACAGTTGATACACAGAACTAACTTTCTAATTATTTGATACCAAAATTGAATATTGCAGTATGCCTGCCAGACTCGGGCATCAGGCAACTGTGAAATGCACAGCTATCACTGGAATCTTGCCGGCTTCTGGATCACTCGACCAGAACGCGTGCATAGGGTGGTGGCGGTGGTGATGGTGTTGTGGCCACAATGGACTGCTTACGCTGCCCGCTGGGTGGATGGCGGCGCTAATCGCGAGCTGTCTGGCACCGGCGGTGATCGGGTGTCGGGCAAAGCGGCCACAGGGGTCGGCGGTGCTGCTGTCGGTGGCTGCCTGCTTATCTCGGAGTGACCTCGTGTTGCCCCGAGATGAATGGGAGGTAGAGGGACGACGGAAATCGTCCCGGTCTGCATGCTTCTGGGTGCAGTCGCTGCAGATGACGTCGGTTTGCGACGTAGCTGGCCTTCAGGTGTCTTGACCAGGTATGACCGCAGGGCACATTCTTCCACGACTTCGCCCCGGCAGCTTCCAGGCTTTGTCGCTGCCCGTCTTCATGAGGACAGGGTCGCCAGGCTTCAAGTCTGGGAGATTCTGGGCTCCGTGATGGCGGTCGTTAGCTGCGTTTCTGCGTTGCTTGGCAATTGCGTCTCGCTCCTGCACCTGGGCGGGAGTGATGATGCGAGGCTCCAACTGAGATGGAAGCAGGGTAACGTTGAGCGAATTTTCTGCCCATGGCTAACTCAGCGGGACTCGCTCCAAGGTCTGGAATGGGTGTCGCCTGTAGGTTAGGAGGGCGAGAAATATGTCGTCCTGCCGTAGAATTTCTTTGACAGTTCTCACGGCTCTCTCGGCGGCACCATTACTTTGGGGGTAATGAGGGCTCGATGTGAGGTGCTGGAACCCCCACCTTTTCGCGAAAGCCGAAATTCACGGGACGTGAACTGAGTTCCGTTGTCCGATATCACTTGCTGAGGAATGCCATGGTGGGCGAAGAAGGACTTCATTTTCCCCACCACAGCTGCTGCTCTGATATTCGGGAGGTAGGCGATGTCGATGTACTTAGAGTAGTAGTCTACCTGCACCAAATAGTGTTTGTTCTGATAGTCACAGATGTCTACGCCCCTTCTGGAATGGGCGGTCCGGGAAGACAGATGGTTGAAGGGGCTCACTGGGATGCGCCGGCCTGTATGTCGCACATTGTCGGCATCTGGAGACAGTGTCTTTAATGTCTTTGCTGATGTGCGGCCACACACACAGACTGCGCGGCCCGCTCTCGGCACTTCGTGATCCCCATGTGCCCTTCATGGATTCTTTGTAGCATTTCTTTCCGCATAGAGTAGGGTATGACCACTCTGTCCCTTTCACGAGCATGCCGTCATGGATGCTCAGTTCTCCTCTTATTACATAGTAGTCACGGGCTGCTAGTATCACATCTTCCTTGTGTTCTGGCCAGCCGTTGATCGTTATAGTTAGTAGCAGCTTTGATGCAGACATCAGACTCAGACTCCTTTCTGATTTTGTTGAATCCAGCATCGCTGATTGCCCACGACGACTGGACTGAGTCGATGTGTGTCTCAACATCGTTTGCTGTGATGTTGAGGTGTCGGCGGCCAGAGGACTTCTCGACAAGGCGTCGGCCACCAGCATTTCTTTTCCCGGCACATGCGTGGCCTTGAAGTTGAACTGCATGAGCCGGATCAGGAGCGCTGGCACCTTAGGGGAGTCTCAGAAAGGTCCTTGTTATTAAACAAAGGGACAAGGGGTTGTGGTCGGTGACGACTTTGAAGTGCCCCAGGCGACGAGGTAGCGATCAAACTTCTCAGAAGCCCATGTTGTTGCTAAGCACTCTTTTTCTATTTGGGCATACCGTCGCTCGGCCTTCTGCAGCATGCGGGATGCAAATGCAACAGGCCGCACGATGTCATCGTGCTCTTGGAGGAGTACGGCACCAAGTCGAAGCTGCTGGCGTCGGCCACTGACGATGGTTGGCTTCTCTGGGTCATAGAACGCCAGCGTCTGGGCGGGGGAAGTTAGTGTCTCCTGACCTTGCTGAGAGCACTGGCCTGCTGTGGTCCCCAGACCCACGCACGATCCTTCTCCAGCAGCTCCGTCATTGGCTGGATCGTTGAGGAAAGGTTAGGCAGATGGCGTCCAAGGAAATTTATCATGCCAACAGATGACGGAGGTCTGCCACGTTCTCTGGGTTGGGCATATTGATGATGGCTTTCCTTTTTTTCCCTTTTCTTGGCCTTGACGCCTTGGCCACTGATTAGTGAAGCCAAGAAATTCGATTTCTTTCTTGCGGAGTGAACACTTATCTCGTTTTTTAGCTTGACTCCAGCTTCATGAAGGGTAGTAAGCGCAGCATTCAAATGTTCTTCATGAGCCTTTTCGTCCTCGCTGAAGACAAGAATGTCGTCGAAGAAGCAGATGACATTCTGTTGGTCTGCCAGAATGTTTTCCATGTTCTTTGGAAGATTTCGGGGCGGCGGAAGTGATACCCTGAGGTAATCTGTGGTAGAATATCGACCACAGGGTGTGATGAAGGTGGTAAGTTTTGCTGTGCTGTCGTCTAGAGGTATTTGGAAAAACCCAGAAGTCGCATCCAGCTTGCTGAATATTTTTTGGCTCCTTTCAGGCGGTGTATCACATCTTCACTGAGGGTAGCATGTAGCGCTCCCTCTTCACTGCAGCATTTAATTTCTTGAAGTCAGTGCAGATCCTAATTCACCATTTTTCTTGACAACTGGCACCATTGGTGCACACCAGTCTGTCGGTTCATTCACCTTTTCGATTACACCAAGTTTTTTAAGCTTCCCTAGTTCTTGTTTGACTTTGGGCAGAAGGGGTATTGGGACTCTACGTGCCGTCACAAACTATATGGTTCAGAGGTCTTCTTTTATTTGTATTTTGACTGGGGGCACTTTATTGGATTTCGTCTAGCTCACCAAACCGATAGAGTCAACTCTTTTCACTAAACCATCCTGCATGCTGCTTTCTCTACTCAAGAGTTTCTGCTGGTTTGAGTTCACTACGTACACAGGGATAGGAAATGTTTGTTCCTTGTATTTTGCTTCTATCAGAATCTTCCCCTTACAGTCTATGGTTCCCCCAGGGCGGCGGAGGATTGTCTTTGTGGGCTGTATTGGGGGCTGAGGTTTCAGTTCATGTAGGTGTCATGTGACATGATAGAGACATCAGCCCCAGTGTCTATTTGAAGGTGGCAGTACTGCTGCCAAGGGACAAGTCAACAGTCCAAGGAGAGATCACCATGGTAATAGAGCAGAGGTAGTACTCATCTTTCTCTCCATCCTCCACCCACGGCTCGCGGCGCTGGTCAAGAATTTCATTCACAGACTTGCTGCCCTTACAGGTCTGAGAGCGCGCGAAGTGGTTTTGCTTGCCACAGGCTTTGCAGTCCTTTCCGTAGGCAGGGCAACGCCGTCTCGGTGAGAGCCTGCACAAACCTGCAGTTGTGGATCAGGCTCCGTTCGTTGCTGTTCCTCTGGTATCCGGTGCTGGCGGCGTGGCGCCCTTCTCCCTTCTGGGACCACGCGGTGCGGTAGGCCTATGGCCTCGCCCCCTGCTGGGTTTCTCGCCGCGAGACCGGTGATGGGGTCGGCTAACTGCAGACACTCCCTCTCGCTCTCTCTTTGTGTTTTTAGCTGCAATTTGATCAATTCACTGTGCCTGGCTGTTTGCACTGCCCCTTGCAGGGTAAGTTCACTCTCCATTTGAAGCTTCTCTGAAAGTTCTTGGTCACACACTCCAAGCACAAGTCTGTCCCTGATAGTAGCCTCTCTATTCTCGAATTCTGCTAATTCCGACAGTTCATAGAGAGCACGCACATATTCCTCTATGCTTTCCCCAACCTGCTGGCACCGTCTGTGAAACACTGCACGTTCATGGATGACATTCCTTTTAGGCGCGAAATAGTCCGTGAAACACTGTTCCACAGTTGTATAGTCTTTCTGCTGGTCGGCCGTCAACCTTGTACCGTTAATTAAGAGTTGATTGAAGATCTTGTCTGCCTCTAGGCCCATACAGTACACCAGGCTGGCCACTTGGACTTCACCAGATTTATTGTGTAGCTCTGACACTAACCGGTAACGGCGGAAATAGTCTCTCCACGCCGGCCACCGGGATGGCTCCCGAAAGTTGAAGTTTTTTGGCGGTTTTAAAAGACATTTTTAACACTTAAACTGTCACTTCACAGGAGAAATCAGTTCTTTACTTCTGACACCATGTTTTGATACTCTGATTCATCATCATCATCATCATCATCCAATTGACGGCCCCAATCAACAAGCTGATTATTATGCCGTACTATGGGGTTGTGCTGAGTTAGAAAGGCCAGGATAGAAAGATAGAGACCTAAGATAGTGAGAAAAACAAGGGCAACTAATGCATTTAAATGACAGGAGAGATACCTACTCTATGTGGGTTTTATCAGCAGGCTACTACTTTTCACTCTTCATCCGGAGACAGGCTCCAGACTAGCTGATCCAAATTCTCTCTGAGAGTGAACCCGGCCCAAAAATAAATTAAATCACAAAAGTGCTAAGGAAGGAGTGGGATGGGGTGTCGACCTAATCCTACTTATACTATCTAACTAAGATTTGTCATTTCAGGTTTAGTTGTGTGGAACCCCTGACCCAAAGGCGCCTGGGGTGCCATCCATCATCATCTCTGACAGGTCGTTCCAATCCCGAATGGTCCTTGGGAGAAACGCATGTTGTCGGTATTGTGTCCTGCACTGTATGAGGCTGAGCTGCTGTGTGTGACCTCTTCTCTGCCTGGCAGGAGCTGGTGTCAACTTGTCCTTACATATGGGGACGACAGCCTGGCCACACAAGATCTTGCGAAGCATCGCCAGCCTTGCCTCTTTCCTGCGGTTCTGCGGTTTTATGTAATTTCACTTTCTTTGCTCTTCCTCTGCGTACCCGCCATCTCATGTTTGTTACATATTTCTGTATTTTTCTATGACTCGAAAGAGTTAACGATAATAAATTGTTGTTCATTGTTCATTGTTCAAAAAGATATCTGCCTTGTTCGCCAATCGTGAAAAATTATTCCGGTAAAGAGACTTCAATTTATTCCGGTAAAGAGACTTCAGCACAGATAATTCATTCTTTAATCAAAATGGCGTCCAGAAGGCACGACTCGCATGTGCAATTTGTCCAGATTGATGGTCTGGTATGTATGATAGAAATACCTGAATATGATGTTAATTATTATTGAAATATTTGAGCGAAATTATGCGGGTACGATGTAACGTCCAGCACTGTTTCTGAAGTCAAATTAGTTGTGACGGCTGCCGGGATCGGGATTGAGCTCGCGACACAAACTGACATTTTACTAGTGAGTGCATGGCAGTAGAGAACATTTGGGAAATACTTTGTGACAGGGGAACAAACAAACTGCATTTAAGATCTGCAAAGTGAAAACTGCTCACATCTATGGGACGTCTGTCACATAATGGACATTTTTCAGGGCTACCATTTGTACTGACAGACAGGGGGTCCAGGGACTCCTCACTGATGCTATAGAGGGTCCAGAGGGGGTATAGAGAGTCCCCATGAACAAAATTAACCAATACAGAAAATGTAGTATTTCTTGCTTTTTTAATTATCGGCTTGATAATCTGAACATTCAGAGTAAATGAATCTCTCTCTCTTCTCTCTCTCTCTCTCTCTCTGAAAACATTTCTTAAAAAAAAAAACATTTCTTGTGAGGTGGTGTTGCTGTAGTATGGTCTTTACGTTTAGAAAAGCGACACGGCCGCTCCAAAATGTTGCAATATTTGGAAAATCCGACATAGCCTGGCAGGTTATTGTACAAACTGCAAAATGTGTCTGAGTGCAACTAGGCCTTTTCTGTTCTGATCACGAAAAAGCCGGGCAGATCACTTTGTCACGGACGGAGTTATGGCCTGTCCCCAAGTTGCCGCATTTTCACCTTACTCGGCAAAGTGCCACTGTGTCGTTAACTGAGGTCAGATTCACGTGAAATTGTGTCCTCGTGAAAAGCAGAGGACACACTACAGGTGAGTAAAATGCAAAGCCACAATGTTTGGTGTCAGTGGGTAAAAAAAACAACTCGCAAAAAAGGTTACTTTCTCCCTCAACACCACAACACCAAAGGATGCCGCGTATGACGTCACCTGAGCGCTGGCGAGCCATCGGCTGTTGGAGGCTGGAAACAGAGTCAAGGACGTCGCTAGGGCGCTAATGTGCACCGTTCGAACATTTATCGTCTTGCAAATCGCCATCAAGCCACTGGGACTGTTCGTGATGCCCCAGACCTGGTCGGCCACGCGTTCTCACTGCTCGCCAGGAGCGATATGTGGTGCGTAGCTTCAGGGCAAACCCTTTCCAAAGTGCCTCTTCAGTGGGACGACAGATTCATGGACCCGGTAACAGGGTAATTCGCCCCGCATCATCCTGCAGCTTCTCAGCGCCACCAGCTGTACTGCCGCCGACCCTACCATGGTCACTATCTGTCGCCACAGCATCGTGCTGCCCGGTTGAATTGGGTTCACAGGCACAGGAACACAAACTGGAGAACTGTCGTGTTCAGCGAGGTTCGATTCTGTCTGGATCAGATTGACAGGCGTGTTCACGTGTATCGTCCTCGTGGCCAGCGCTTTGCTGGTCAGTCGTGCAGCGCACAACCTGTGGGGCGGCCAGTCCGTCATGATGTGGGGGGCAATGTGTGGCAACAGACTCATTGGACAGTGTTCTTCAACCTGCAGCCAGGTCGTGGCGGTGGAGTCACTGCCCTTCGCTACATAGCACAGGTCCTGCGCCCTGTCGTAGTGCCCTTGTTTGCAAGACGCCGCCAATATGTTTTCCAGCAAGACAACGCCCCGGCCCACAGAGCACAGGTCCACAAGCCTTCCTTCAGCAGAACAATGTCCAGATGATGGACTGGCCTGCTCTAAGTCCAGACTCAATGAACCCTATCGAACAGTTGTGGGCCTTCCTGAAACGCCGCATCAACGAGCAGCCCAACCGCCCTCACATGCTGTGGCTCTGAGACGAGATTCCAGTGTCAGTGGAACCAAGTCCCTCAGGCCTTTCTTGATCGACTTGTCAACTCCATGCCAAATCGGTGCAATCTCACGTGATTGCTGGAGGTGGCCACACCCGATATTGAGGCCTTTGCGCGGGTGCCTGGATCCCAGGGCGAAAACTCTTGAAACTTTACAGTGACAATACGTGCTTAGTTTTATCTGAAAAGATCAAATTTCAATCAATGCTATGCAAAAAACCGCTTTGAAATATGTCTACTGTGAATGAAATGGTTATCATATTAAAGTTTTCGTTGCAATTTGCCTCTTGATTTTGTCGCGTTTCTAACAGTAAAGAGCTATTTCTTTAGGAATCGACGATTCACTGTCTGTAGCATCTTCAGAAGATGTTTCTTTGCGTTTTTTAGGAGCGCCCAACCATGACGCAACAACATATTTGCGAGATGCGATAGCCGTGAACTTCCTTTCTGCTTCGTTCGCCTAGGCTTGTGCACGCGATTGTTACAACTTGTGAGTCATCGAATTGGTTAATTAGTGGCGGCGGGCGCCACAGTCTGAATAAGTCAGCCGGTCGACTGAGTAACCGTTCAGTGACGTGGGCCACAAGGCGAGCCTATCAGTGTTTACGCAACTTCTCGGCTTACTGTACTTTCGCGGGCACACGCTGTCCTGAATTTGACGGCAGGCAATCGCGCGCGAAGCTTGTGGTGTGCTCAGCTTTGATCACTGACCCGGCACGTTTTAGGGTTTGCTGATTTTGTAGTGCGTCCCGCAGGACTCGCTACACGTTTTGTTAGTGCGTCCTTTTCGCTCATAGTGCGTCATATGACGCACATATGTGCGTCATTGGGAGCCCTGATTTTATAGGGTTGTCGAGCCGTAATGGGGATGGATCATGGAAAGTATCCACAGGCACATCCGCCACAGTCACACAACAAAATCAATTCAGATTAAACAGTAAACAAAATAATTTAAAAAGAGCATGAAAAATTTCAAGAAACGGTTAGAGAAAGTATGTTATTTGAATATTAGAAAAGAAAAGATGATTTTTAAGTGATTGAATTTTGTCTTAAAAAAATTTTAAAGAGACTGAAGTTAATGAATTTTTTCTTCTTCTTCCTAAATACTGGTTTCACTCAAAAACGAGTAGGTCACCAGC
>CM031606.1:52540405-52554601 GCA_018398815.1 Conus ventricosus
ATGCATCTTAAGGCATCTAATGTAAGTTCATGTAAATAAAGTTGGATTTCTCTAACAGTGAAGTCATGGAAGGCGAAGGAATTATATGCCATTACATCGATAACATTAGTGTTGAAATATAAAGTATCTCCAATGGAATAGAATTTGCTGGAAATCTGACAGATATGGACAATAATAATAATACTCAAACCCTCAGGACTTCCCACAGTTGTTGTTGCACTTAATATTAATGGGTTTCGGATCCCAGTGTTGCAAATGTAAAACAGTTAAGGGTCCTGGGACTCTCAGGCCAACATTGCGTTATACGACGATCCTTTGATCATCTCTCGAGCATACCTTCATCCAGCTCTACAAAGCGCTCATGAGACCAGTCTTGGAGTATGGCCACTCAGTCTGGCAGCCATCCCAGAAGACCCTATAAGTATAACGAGAGATAGAAGAGCCACAAAACCCAATGGCAAAACTGAAGGACAAACCATACCCAGAACACTGTCAATCCTCAGTTGCCCAGTCTGGAACACCGCAGACGCAGGGGACACATGATTGACCTCTACAAATTTATACATCACTGGCATATTACAACACAAGCCGGCCCAACTTTGAGCTGCACGACAGATGCAACACCAGAGGCCACAGCAGGAAGCTTGTTAAGCATAGATCCCACGTAGAAGTTCGGAATTAATTCTTTTCCGAAAGAGTGGTGTCGGCTTGGAACAGCCTACCAGAGTCGGTTGTGTCCACACCCAGCATGACCGCATTTAAAAAGACTTGATGCCCACTGGGCCAACCACCCAGCACTGTATAACCAGAACTGCTATCAGTAGATCTTGCAAGTGCAAGCAGCTGTAGACAGGGACAACACATCGACCGGTGAACTGACCTGCAACCACAGGTCTCAGACACGACAACATGAAGTATCAAGTATGAGTAGTATCAGGTAAGGGATCTCGGTTGCCCAGGACTATAGGTAAAGTAATGTTGCGTATAGCCCAGCCAACCGCAAAGGGCCATATCAGGCTGCCACCATGTTAAAATCAACTCACAAGTCATCAAAAAAGAACAAACAACAGCAAAAAACCTTTCACACATGTCTTTAAAATACATCTTCTAAAAATGCACCAGAAACTTCGTTAAAAATCTTTTTTCCGTAAAATTTTAAATCAGATGAAAAATGTTAATCTCCCTCAGAAACTCAAAGATCATGTCAGATGCCTTAAGATCTGAACAGGGTTTTCATGGACTCTGCTGTTACATGTTTATGTCTCACACCGTGCACTCCCAACAGTCTAAAAGAATATGTTTCACTGTGAGTGGAACATGACATGGAATACACCACGGAGTTTCTTCACTTTTTAAAAGATAAGAATGGGTATAAAACAAGTGGCCTGTGTGTGCAACCGGCACATGACTGTTTCTTCTTTATGGCCGCCTGTGGAACATGGTAAAAACTCATTGAGGTTTGGACGGATTTTATACAGTTTGTTATCCATCTGCAAGGTCCATTCCTCTTGCCAGAGGTGTTTGACATAGGCCTGTGTTTTGGGTTTCAGATCAGTGAGGAACAGTAAACCTGATCAACTTTTGCGTTGTGGCATTCTAGGACTATTACTTTTTGTCTGAATGTATATGTCACTTTGTGGCTAAGTTTCTACTGTTGTTTTATTATATAATTTCTTTTTCTTTCAGTGTCATTGAAAGGCATCCAGGAAATTTAGTCTCTTTCTCTCTCTCTCTCTTACACACACACTCTCTCTCAGTCTGTCTGTCTGTCTGTCCGTCTGGCTCTCTCTCTGTCCTTCTCATACAGGGTTCCTGCAGAGTCCTGAAGTCTGAAAATGTCATGGACAAATGGGAAAGTCATTTCTAGGATGGGAAAAATCATGAGGAAAAAGTCTGGAAATGTCGTGGAATTTTCCAGAATCGGTTACAATCACATACAAGCAATTTTATAGATTTTTTTGTGGAGAAAGTATCTTTAAACTAAGCTTTTAAAAGTTACACTGTTACTGAGCAGTCCATGGCTGCTGTGCTTGAGTTCCAGGACCCTGATTAATTCGAAAAGGTCCAGGAACTAATGGGTCAAAATTTTAAAGGGTCCCTGACTCTCAGCACTCGCTCACACACAGTAACACACAAACACACACACATACTCATGCACATAGACACGCAAACACACACACACTCTCTCTCTCTTTCAAACTGAGATTAGCCTTGGCGTAAAATGCATGACAATTAAGGGGCATGTAGCATCAGAACTCCAGAAGGCCTTAACGGAACTTGCACCTCATTTGAAATGAACTTATGAATTGTTCTCACTGGTTCTCTGATGGTGATACTCCCATTACATTCTGATTCAGTGAGAAACAAAATGGAATGGCCATGGTGCTCAGTTCAATCATACTTTCATACATAGGCAGCAAAGTCAGGACTCCTGATGTCTGGATTTATGGGTATCCTGATGTGCTTTCAGGTGGCAATGAAGATCATCAAGCACAGCCAGGAGGAGGGTGCTGGAGGCACAGATCTGGTGCAGGGCATGTTGCTTGGGTTGGTGGTGGACAATCGCCTGGAGATCACCAACTGCTTTCCTTTCCCTCGTCACTCTGAAGAGGATGATTTTGATGAAGGTATCCATTTGCTTTGTGTGAAGTATGTGCTTGTTTTTGGAAACTGGATTTCAGTTGACGGTTGTGGAAAAACAATAGCAACAACAATGAACTGTAAAGTCATATTGCTACCTAGAATTAGACCTAGTCTCCCAACAGAAGAAAATACACTACTCACTCACTGTAAAGTCATATTATTTGAGCCAGCTTGTCTTTTAACTGGAGGTATCCTCTAGTGTTCACCAAGGAGCTATGATTTAAAGGATAACTCTGATCCTCAGCAATATTTTGGTGGTCGTTTCACATTTTTCAGAGGTCACACATTTATATCGGTCATTTGCACACATGCATGTTTGACTGAAACAGCATTGTAGTGCTGTTTTGTTATTTAAGTTTATAGTCTGACAGTGACATACCGGAAAGTTCGGTCTATAAGCCGCGACTTTTTCCCCCAGCTTTAAACCCTGCGGCTTAAACAACGATGCGGCTTATTTGCGGATTTTTCCGATTCCAGGGCATCACACCCTCGTCTATTCTTAGCTTCTCTATAACTCATCAGATCGTGTTTACTGTTCATGAATTTTTTGATGAGCTCCATGTTAAAGTGTTAACTGCACACGTTGTTACAGTGTTAACTGCTCACATTTTTAAATCAAAGCCGCACACATTGAAGCATTCAGACCATCATCAATGGTTTTCGTAAGGCTGGACTGTGTGCTGCAGCAGAGGATAGTGCAAGCGACGGAGCAGCAGCGACCTTCACCTTGCCTCAGGAGTAAAGCGACAGTGAAAACGAGGCTGAAGTCAGTAACATTATAGTGGAGGAAGCGCTACTATTTCTGTTCAACTCCGACACTGAAGAAGAAGACTTCAGCGGATTCAGATGATGACACTGAATACATTTTATTTTTGTTGTATATATCTGCGGCTTATAAACCAGTGTGGCTTATTTGTGAAAAAAGTTCAGATTAAAAAATATTTAATGGGTGCGGCTTATATACAGGTACGCTCAATAGACCAAACTTTACGTTACACCAAACGGTGATAACGACTCTGTCAGAACTTGAAAAAATTAGGTGAAACTGTGTGTCTAACAAAGATGAAGTTGAGGAAAAGATATTTTTTGAAGCAATTGAGAAATGCATGCAGTGTGCCTGTCAAAAGGGAAGCATGTTGAGAAATGAAAAGAAAATGGAGTGGGCTACACTGGCCATGGATTGTCATGAAAATTAGGTTTTTGTAGAGATCGGTCTTCACATGGATACTGACTGACCAGCGAAAACAAAAAACAAAACAAAAACCAAGAACCAAAAATATGAAAAAAACAGGCAACCAGGGAGAGAAGAAAGTCCATTCTACTCCAGCAACAACAATTTCTCAAGTTGAAACTGGCATGGTACAGAATGATTGGTTTTTGTATTCAAATGTTGTGCTCATTTAAATTGATTCAATGATCTATTTATTAGAAGTAGATAAACATTATGATACAATGCTTTAACTTAACTTTTGAAAGTGAATATGTGTTTTTGATTTATGCATGAAAACAGTTTACTTTCTTTTAATCAAGCTTTTCCTTTTGTTTGCGAGTGTTGTTTTGAGTCGTTCATTGAAGATTATTCTTCACATTGCTATCAAAATAATATATTATGTAGACTTTATCTTTGTAAATGATACAATTTCCATCCAGTATCTTTTGTTGGCTTGATACAGTACATTATCCGATGGAGATGATGCGAAACCTACGTCATGTGAACATTGATCACCTGCATGTGGGCTGGTACCAGTCCACCTACTTTGGCTCCTTCATCAACCGCCCTCTGCTGGAGTCTCAGTTCAACTACCAGCACTCTATAGAAGAGTCGGTTGTTCTTATCTATGGTGAGTTTTGTACACTTAAGATGTGCATGATATTCAAACGGCACACAGTGGTCATTTAACTGTAGGATTTATTCTGCATGAAGAGAAGCTCACTACCTGTTTTCACACACAGTGAGAATTGTATTTGTTTAGCTGATCTGATTTTCATTTTGATTGTGTTGTAGAGAGAGGGAAGAGGATTGTCTATGTATGAGACAGTTCTAATTCATGAATATGCATTGCTTGCTCATCATGTCTTGTATGACTGAGTGCAGCTAAATGCACTCCGATGTAAAAGTTTACATCACAAACACCTAGGAAAATGTTTACAGATTATTGTGCAGATTGTGTTAGCACTTTGCATTTTGTAGAATTGTGTATATTTGGATCTGACACATTTTGTTGAATTGTGTACATTTGGATCTGACAGATGTATGAACATTCCTTTGCATCTCTGCAGAGGAATAATTCAGGTTAGGCTAACATATCTAACTTGTTAAAATAAGTTCAACAAATGTGAATACATCAAAGCCCTTTTCTGGAGCTGTTTGTTCAGAATCCATCCTATGTTATTATATGTTAGAAACATACAATTTTTTACATTCGTTTTTATGCACACACACAAAAATGTAAAATGTCAATAACAAACAAACAAACACAAAAAAAACAACAACAACAAAAAATTCCAAACACTCTGAAATGATAATGAATGCACATCTAAGTCATGTTACAATGCTACATGTTGTGTGTGTAGACTAGATGTTCCCGTTCACATTTATGAATGCTGCAGATCCGCTGAAGACCACTCAGGGTTTCCTGGCATTGAAGGCCTACCGCTTGACCCCGTCTATGATGAAGTTCTACAAGGATGCCGACTTCACTCAGGATGCCATTGCGGAGCATGGCATCGGCTTTGAGAACATGTTTGAAGAGATCCCTGTGGTGCTGAAGAACTCACACCTGGTCAATGTCCTCTTGTGTGAGTTGGCTGAAACAACCAAGCGTGACCACAAGTCAACTTCCTGGATTTGGGTACCAGGTAATTGAAGTGGGGTACTCTGTGGTGTGTGTGTGTGTGTGTGTGGTGTGTTGTGTGTGTGTGTGTGGGGTTGGCGCACACCACACACTTTGCTGGATACATATCCAAGTCAAAGAACCCACACCAGTTTGTTATTTGCAAAATCAGTAAAATTGTTATTTCTCAGCTTCTTTGCATTATCAAGAAATTGATGCAAAACTTAAACAAACCAGTGTACAAAGTCTTGCTGTTGACAAAACTATGCTGGACCCGGTTTTTGTTAGTTCGGGCGCAGGTGAAGAAAGATAACTGTGATTAACAGTAAGCACATGAAAGCATAATTTTGTGCTGGAAAGTACCTTCTTATCTGTACATTTTTTGTTCTCAAGATTTAGATAGGCCTTGTTATAGCATTTTAATTACACATACATATACCGTGGCTCACTAATGCAATAGCGGCAGCAATTTGCTATCCCTGCCTCGTATACCATAAAGTCCGTACGGACAACAAAACCCCTGAAAGGCCTCGTGCCTTGCGCATGCTCAGACCTATCCTCTTTTCTCGGCAGCCATTTTCCCGTTAAGCCGCGTGTACACGAGCAGCTAAGTATTTTTTTACTTTTCGCAATCGATCGATTGTTGTTGCTGTTCGTTGGTGTCCTTGCTTATGTGTTTCACTTAAGGAGAAACGTACGTGAAGCGATTGGGTGGTAAGGCGAGAATTAAGAAGGTTTCGTCTTTCGATTCCCACGTCTCGCCGGCAGGCTCTTTGTCTCTAGCCCCGCCTAAACCTCCTCTCCCTTCAGCGTCACTTTCTCCCAAGGGTTCACCTCAACTCAGCTTCGGTTCTGTTGTCGTGGACAGCGAGTCATTTCTCGCAACCCTCATTTTGTGGCGGTGATCAGCTCAGCTTCGGTTCTGCTGATCTCGCCCCTTTGCCCCTTAACGGCGAGCGACTCAGCTGCGGTTCTGTCGCCTCCGTTTAGTGCACCCTGTGTTCAGTTCAGCCGCGGTTCTACTGCTCACAGTTCGATTCCCATGGCAGAATCGAAGGTGCACGGGCCCTCTACGGAGGCGCCGGGCAATGAAGGGGACTATTCGTCACCCCTCCCTCGCCCGGTAGGCGATCCAAGGGAAGCAACTCCTGCTCAAGGGCTCGAATCTTGTTCGCGCCCCGGTTGTTTCCCTTCCCCCGCCTCATGTGTCTGCCTCTGCTTTTGGGCAGACCACCGGGGTGTCGCCCTCTTTCCGAGCACCCCTCAGGGGACCGGCGCATTCGGCCCCCCACTTCAGGGTTGGGCCAGCAGCCACATTCTCAGCCCCCCCTATCATGGGGTCAGGGCCCTTTGCCTTGGGCGCCATGGGCCCAATGGCAATATCCCCCGACCATGGGCTTTCCACAGCCCCCTGCTCCGGGGTTTCCCTGGTGGCCGGGTTTTATGCCCAACCCTCCACCAGTGCAGGCATCTCCCTCCCAGGCCCCCTGCTGCCCTTCCGGGGACTGACCCCTCCCCCGGTATGTCTGGGGAATCAGCCATCCCAGGCCACTCTGGGCTCCGCCGCGCACCGCTTCGCCAAGGGCGCCACCCCATCGGTCTGTGGATCCGGAACGTCGGAGTCAGAGGAAGAGGACCAGTCACCCGGTTCTTAATCTTTCCAAGACTCGGTGGCTGTCCTGGCTTCCCTGGTGCCGGAAGCGGTGTCATCCTCTCAGGAGGTCAGGGCCCCCTGCCCTTCGGCAGCGGAACTCGGCCTGGGATCTCGCCCATCGGCGGCTAGGCCCTCCTCTCTTCTAAGGAGTCAGTTATGGTGGCCGACTGCATGAGGAGGGCCCAATTACGAGTCAGGGGGCACAGAGGCGCAGGACCCCATGCCTGGTTCGGTCCCTGATTTCCCTTCCGCGCTGTCGTGTGGGAAGTTCCTTAAACCAGAGAGTCTTCCATTTACCAAGAAGGCCTTCTTGGCAAATGACACTATCCCCGAAGCCACTCTTCCCCTCTCCCAGGAGGACCTCCTCCTGGTCCAGGAGAGGTCAAAATCGCGCGCAAGGCAGGTGTCCCCTCAGAGCGCTGCCTTGCGGAGTGGGAAGAGTCGCGAGGAGGGGTTTGGAGGCCATATCTGTTATGGATTCCTTTCTAGGGGGACTAGTGTCTGCCCTTAAGGATCCCGATTCAGGTTCCTTCGCCATCTCGCCAGTCCGCGGACCCAGCTGCTGTGGTAGCCTGTATTCAGTCAATGGCTGAAGGGCTTAAGTATTCGGCTGGGGCGTTCGCTAGGCTCCATCTGAACTCAGTTCTAGCTAGGAGAGATGCGGTCCTTTTGGCATCTTCTGTGACCCGTTCTCCTCTGCCCGCGCTTCCCTCAGAGCCTTGCCAGTCAAGTCAGGGTCCCTGTTTGGGAATCACGTACAGGCTACCATTAAGAGCCAGGCCGAAATTAGGCGTGACCTCGCCTTTCAATCAGGCCCCCCTCCCCCCCGCCCGGTTCAAAACGCAAGGCGCCCGCGCCTTTCCTCATCACCGGGTCCCTCTCAGCCCAGGGACGACGGTCATTTGGACCCCGGGGACCAGAGGCAGGCAGCCCAGCAGGGGTCGGCCTCCGGCTCGGCCGGCGGGTCCGAAAGCTCCCACGCCTCCGACGGCCCACCCCCAATGACTTGCCCCCGACCTGGGTACTTCACCCCAGGGCGGTCTGTGGGCAGTCTGTCCAGGCACCTCAGTGCCTGGGAGCGGCTTCCCGCAAGCCCTGGGCTCTGCGGGTGATCAGGTCGGGGTTTCGTCTTCCTTGGGGTGCGGTGAAGGCCCCTCTCACTCCTTCCCCCCCCCCCCCCCCCCCTTTCGCTCCTCCTCGGGATCTGGCGGCCTCTCAGGCCTTAGACCAGGAGGTCCTTTCGCTGTTAGCCAAGGGCGCCACAGAGAAATCCTCTTCCATTCCTCTCCGGGTTTTTATGGCCGCATTTTTGTGGTTCCCAAAGCTTCTGGAGGATGGAGACCGGTTCTAGATCTCTCGCCCCTTGAACAGGTCCTTATCGTCCTCCGTTTTCGGATGGAAACCCCCATGTCGATCCGCGATGCCATGCATCCGGCGACTGGGCGGTACCATCGACTTGAAAGATGCGTACTTCCACTCTTGATCCACCCAAGGGACAGGAAGTACCTCCGCTTCGTGTGGAGAAGCCGCGTTTTTCAATTCAGGGCTCTTCCCTTTGGACTACCCCGGCCCCTTGGGTTTTCACGAAGGTGGCTCGGGAACTTTGCTCGCACGTTCGGGAGAAGGAATTCGTCTGAAGGCCTATCTAGACGACTGGCTCTTCTGGCCTCATCCAGCACTCTGTGCTCCCAGCAAGCCTACAGGTTTTAGGCCTCTGTCAGCAGCTGGGATTTGTTCACAACGAGGAGAAGTCCGATCTTATCCCGTCGCAGCGGTTTCAGTTTCTGGGCATGTCCTTCCACACCACCGACTGGCTGGTCTCCCAACCCCCCAGCGCCTGGTTCGCCTCCAGCACCTCTTGGCCCACCTCCTTTCCTTGGATCAGGCTCCAGCCAGGAAGCTGGCCTTACTTCTAGGTCTGATGGAGTCCTTGGCCCCCTTGGTACCCTCGGACGACTGCACAAACGCCGTTTCAGCGCCTCTTTCGCAAGCGTTGGTCTCAGGCACGACAGTCGTGGGACCTTCCGATCCCTCTCGGTCAGTGGTTCCAGTCATCGGTGGTCCAATGGCACTCCCAGTCCTGGTTAGCTCAGGAGTCCCCATCCTCTCCCCCTCCTCCACAGGAGGACCTGTTTACGGACGCGTCCCAGTCCGGGTGGGGTGCCCACGTCACTCTCTGACGGCCTCCGGGCAATGGTCCCCGGAGATGGGGTCCTGGCATATCAATCGGCTAGAGCTGGAAGCCGTGTTCCAAGCCCTCGAGGAATTTCTTCCCTTCATGAAAGGAAAACAACGTTCTCCTCAACACCGACAACACGACAGTGGCGTGTTATATCAACAAGCAAGGGGGGCGGCGCTCGCACTCCCTGTCCCTGAGGGCGGAACAGCTTTCTCCTTTGGTGCGAGACACAATCAATCCGGATCTCGGCCAAACATGTTCCGGGGAAATCAACATTCTTGCGGACTCCCTCAGCAGGTCGCACATGGTTCTTCCCTCAAATGGACTCTCGTCCATTCGATCCTGGAACCTCTCTGGACGGTATGGTTCAAACCACAGGTAGACCTGTTCGCCACCCGGTTCAACCACCGTCTCCAGCTGTAATGTCTCCCCAGTTCCGGATCCGGCAGTGTGGGCTGTGGAGCCCCTGTCCATCCCTTGGTCCGGACTGACGGGCTATGCCTTTCCCCCGTTCCCCATTCTGGGAAAAGTTCTCCGCAAGGCAAGGGAAGATGCAGCCACGCGATTCTTGTGGCTCCACGCTGGCCGGCCCAAGCGTGGTTTCCGGAGCTGTTACATCTGTCTCACGTGCCTCCGATACCGCTCGCCTTAAAGGCAAAGTCCCTGCTTCAGCCGCGGTCAGGCATTCCACACGGCAATCCAAACGTGCTGCATCTTCACGCCTGGCTACTGTGCGGGACGCGCTGTCTGCACGAGGCGCCTCCCCAGCAGTAATCGGCTTTGTGGAGCATGCCCACAGGTCAGGCACCCAAAAGCGTCTATAGTGTCCACTGGAATGGCTGCTCTCTTGGTGCTCGCACCACAAAGTTATCACCTCATTCTCCTTCGCAATGCCAATTGGCGAACTACCTAGCCTTTCTTTCATCGAGAGAAAACTTTCAGCCTCCTCTGTTAGAGTTCACAGGGCGGCGATTTCCACCACTATCCGCCAGTTAGGGGGACCCTCCTTTGGGACGACCCTCTTCTGCGGGATCTGGTCAGAGGAGCGGCCCTACAGGAGGCCCGTTGCCCACGCTGTATCCCGGCGTGGGATCTTTTCTTAGTCCTCTCCTCCCTCAGGCTCCCCCCTTACGAGCCCATCCGGGAGTGTTCTCTGAAATTCCTTTCCTTCAAAACAGCCTTTCTCGTTTCCCTGGCCTCAGGGAGGCGCTGCAGTGAAGTCCACGCTCTTAGTGGCCTACCTGTGGACGTCGCCTCCGAACCGGATGGCTCGATATCTCTTCGCCTCCTCCCGGAATTTTTAGCGAAAAACCAGTTGCCAGGTTCTTCTCCCCGACTATCTCCATTCTTCCTCTCACTCTATTCTTGCCCCGGACGACGAAGACCGCACTCTCTGTCCGTGCGCGCTCTGCGGGAGTATAGGAAACGCACGAAATCTTCTCGCTCCAAGCAGCGCCACCTGTTCTCTCTTACAACGAAAGTTATAAGGAGGACATCAGGCGCTCTTCAATCTCTCGATGGCTGAGAGAAGTCATTAAAGCTGCGTACGCGAGACCTGAAGGGGATTTGGCTGTTTTCTCACCAAGACCTCAGAGATTAGGGCATGGGCGTCTTCGCTGGCAGTAGTCATAATGCCAGCATTCAGAGTGTGTTAGATGCCGCATATTGGCGGTCCCCTGGCCACTTCATCCAATTCTACCTGCGCGACGTTCCCGTCTGCGCGATATGGGTCTAGGGGCATCGCATCAGCTGTGGTGGCGCAACACTCCATCTCCGCCACACGCTCCGGCTCTTCTCGCTCCTCCAGGCGGTAACCAGGTGAGCCCTCCTTCCAGGTAGTGCGACTCTGCATTAGTGAGCCACGGTATAGTATGTGTAATTAAAAGGAAATTTTTATTCTAAATTACGTTTAATCTAACATACTTACCGTGGCTCACACAGGACCCTCCCTACCTCCCCGCCTTCTGGTTCCATCAGGAGTTCTCAGTCAGGGTTTAATTATATCCGAAAAGAGGATAGGTCTGAGCATGCGCAAGGCACGAGGCCCTTTCAGGGGTTTTGTTGTCCGTACGGACTTATTTGTATACGAGGCAGGGATAGCAATTGCTGCCGCTTATTGCATTAGTGAGCCACGGTAAGTATGTTAGATTAAACGTAATTTTAGAATAAAAATTTCCTTTTTTGTTGTTGTTGTCACAGCTAATGTCCTGACAAAATTTTGCATGTGATTAAAAAAACGGCCACAATACAGGCTTTTGAAAATCATTGCACATAAAATGTATAGTGATTTGAAGACAGA
Source organism: Conus ventricosus (assembly GCA_018398815.1). Taxonomy (NCBI): domain Eukaryota; kingdom Metazoa; phylum Mollusca; class Gastropoda; order Neogastropoda; family Conidae; genus Conus; species Conus ventricosus. The sequence goes on from CM031606.1 coordinate 52,552,015, forward strand.
ATCGCTAGTATAGACGGATACTTTACGTAGCTGCCGATCCTCCCATTTTTTCCCCTGGAATTTACATGATTTACAAATTGTTTTTGAAATTCTGATTTTAGTGAAAGACTCAGAATTTCAAAATTTATCAAAGAAAAAATACGGGTTTAGGGAATAATTTTGTGCAGGAGATGAAGTGGTGCAGAATAAAGCTCAAATGATGTCGTGTGAATGTTGGCATATATATGTCACTGAAACATAAAGGGTCAGAAAGGGTTTTAGTCAAAAGCTGAACTCTGGCTCACACCCACCCCGTCCTTCTTCCCCTGGTTCCTGAATTCACACTCCAGAAGGTTGGCAGGTATGACTCTGAGACCTTCAGCATTAAAAGCTTCTCTGTATTCTAAGCCTGTGTCAGTTGTCTGATGTGTATATGTTTGGACTGGGTAAGTGATGTGGGTGGGTGTATTTTGGGGTAGGGTGCAGGTAAGATTGAGAGGTTGACAATTTTTTGATAAGCAGCTGCAAGTACAAATGCCGCTGAACACAGGAGTGGAAGGATTGGAGAATTTTATCATGTCTTTTCAGCCATATTCTTGGTTATGAATTCAAACACTTTTTTTTTTAGTATATCCTTGGAGAAAAAAACATTTAAGCAGTATTTTTTGTAAAGAAATCCTATGGGCAAAGAAAGAGATTCCCATAAAGTATGCTGATTAATACATCATTCTTGTGCAGCGCTGTTCTGGAAAAGAACTTGCGTCAGCTGATGGAGTGCGTGGACGATGTGGCTATGGACACCAATAAGTACCTGAACTTTCAGCGCCAGAATTTCCGCCAACAGCAGGCCAAGCAGCAGCATCTGTTGAAGAGGGTAGGTGTCACAGTGTTCCGGTCTGTAGCCTGCAGACAGGCTAGGCATCAAACTAGGATCTGTAGAATACTTTCACTCCACTTCATTAAATCACTGCATTGAGCCAATGTTTGTATTTTGTTGCATTGCTCTCTCCCCCCCCTCCCCCCCTCCCCCCCCCCCCCCCCCCCAACTCTGATTTGCCTTAATTTTAACTTTGGCTGAACTCCTGGATTTTGTTTGTTTGTACATGCGCATGTAAGTTCAATCAGGGGTAACCTACATAGGCCATTGCGTGTACCATTAAAATTGACATAACTCTTTTCCATTGACTGAACATAGTGGAAGTTTTCTCTTATCTTGTCATTGAGACAAGTTAGAGTTTGTTTGTTTTTTTCCAAAAGAAGATAGGGAACAAAGGCATTTCTCATTCCAACAAGTGATTTGAATTTCAGATCTGTGACGAAGTTGGTATTAGACGTTTTTCTTATACCTACCTATGCAAACAAATACCTTATCCTTACTTGGCGTAGAACATCACCAAACATCAGGATTGCCCAAAAAGAAATTGGGAGAGCAGCGAGATATCCTCGCCTCAATTATGGACAAGCACCAGAGTGATGCCCCTTTGCCAGTTTACAAATTCAGCTCTTTCTTAGCTAGATCAGTTTCTCCATTTCCTCAGTGAAAGAATTCACCTTCTTTTGGCTACATGTTTTCATCTCGCATATGACAGTTCAACTGCACCTTTCCTTTGAATGGGGAAGATTCTTTTTAGTGACAGTCTAGGGGAATTTCGGTTGAGTGTTCTCGGAAATTACACTCGTTTGTTACTTCTCTATGTTCATCTGCTTGCGTGACTGCCTTGCCTCCAAGCTCTCTTCGAAATCATCGGCTGCCTTGGCTTCTCGAATTTATGATTCATGTCACAAGTTGTGTTCAGCAGAAGACTTGCAAGAGACCTGTGTTTTCTGTACATTACCTTTTTTGCTGTCCAGCTCGTGTGTGGCATGGTCTAGTTTGACTTGCATTCAGTACGCACTTCTACGTTTGCGTTAATATTGTAGATGGTCTGCCAACTTTGGCAAGGGAATTAGCCGTCTCTCCTAAAGGCAATAAATGCATAGTCATTGTGGAGTCTTTGTGAGAAAGGGCCCCTTTTGAAGGACGCTGCCATATTCACATAGTGATGGGCCTTGTGAACTAGACATTAAAGACGTGGACTGGAACTCGCCATGTGTTGGATGTGGAGAGAAACTCTAAACTGAAGTTACCCAGAAAGAGGAAGGCATGATTTGCCTCGGATTTTAAGACTTGATCATTATTTCAGAGGCCGATGAAGATGGTGCTTACTAGTTCGATTTTGGTCAGACATTAGTTTACAGAACTGTACACTGTGCTTTCTTCATAACACGTCCCAGCATCAACCAAACAAGGCCAGAAGTACTGGTCAGAAAAATTTGAGCAAGGATCAAAGACTCAAGATACTTGACTGACAAGTGTCATTCCAGTCTTCATATAAGCAATAGCACATCCATGGATAAGAGTTGATCTTGGCCACATTAAATCTCAAATTTTCAGATATGTAGCAGTGTGACCAATATTTGGATAAGTGCAGACCTGTTTACCCATATGATTTGCTGCAATTTTTAGGGGGAAAAAAATCAAATACAAGAATTACGGAAAAAGAAACTATTGGAGGGGGGGGGAGGAGGGAATAAAACAAGTTTTTCTTTTTCTTTTGTCAAATTAGAA
>CM031606.1:52555601-52613101 GCA_018398815.1 Conus ventricosus
AGTTCACCGGGCATGCATCTTAAGGCATCTAAGTAATTAAGTATAAAAGTTGGATTTCTCTAACAGTGAAGTCATGGAAGGCGAAGGAATTATATGCCATTACATCGATAAACATTAGTGTTGAAATATAAGTATCTCCAATGGAATAGATTTGCTGGAAATCTGACAGATATGGACAATAATAATAATACTCAAACCCTCAGGACTTCCCACATTGTTGTTGCACTTAATATTAATGGGTTTCAGGATCCCCAGTGTTGCAAATGTAAAACAGTTAAGGGTCCTGGGACTCTCAGGCCAACATTGCGTTTACGACGATCCTTTGATCATCTCTCCGAGCATACCTTCATCCAGCTCTACAAAGCGCTCATGAGACCAGTCTTGGAGTATGGCCACTCAGTCTGGCAGCCATCCCAGAAGACCCTATAAGTATAACGAGAGATAGAAGAGCCACAAAACCCAATGGCAAACTGAAGGACAAACCATACCCAGAACCCCTGTCAATCCAAGTTGCCCAGTCTGGAACACCGCAGACGCAGGGGACACATGATTGACCTCTACAAATTTATACATCACTGGCATATACAACACAAGCCGGCCCAACTTTGAGCTGCACGACAGATGCAACACCAGAGGCCACAGCAGGAAGCTTGTTAAGCATAGATCCCACGTAGAAGTTCGGAATTAATTCTTTTCCGAAAGAGTGGTGTCGGCTTGGAACAGCCTACCAGAGTCGGTTGTGTCCACACCCAGCATGACCGCTTTTTAAAAAGACTTGATGCCCACTGGGCCAACCACCCAGCACTGTATAACCAGAACTGCTATCAGTAGATCTTGCAAGTGCAAGCAGCTGTAGACAGGGACAACACATCGACCGGTGAACTGACCTGCAACCACAGGTCTCAGACACGACAACATGAAGTATCAAGTATGAGTAGTATCAGGTAAGGGATCTCGGTTTGCCCAGGACTATAGGTAAAGTAATGTTGCGTATAGCCCAGCCAACCGCAAAGGGCCATATCAGGCTGCCACCATGTTAAAATCAACTCACAAGTCATCAAAAAAGAACAAACAACAGCAAAAAACCTTTCACACATGTCTTTAAAAATACATCTCTAAAAATGCACCAGAAACTTCGTTAAAAATCTTTTTTCCGTAAAATTTTAAATCAGATGAAAAATGTTAATCTCCCTCAGAAACTCAAAGATCATGTCAGATGCCTTAAGATCTGAACAGGGTTTTCATGGACTCTGCTGTTACATGTTTATGTCTCACACCGTGCACTCCCAACAGTCTAAAAGAATATGTTTCACTGTGAGTGGAACATGACATGGAATACACCACGGAGTTTCTTCACTTTTTAAAAGATAAGAATGGGTATAAAACAAGTGGCCTGTGTGTGCAACCGGCACATGACTGTTTCTTCTTTATGGCCGCCTGTGGAACATGGTAAAAACTCATTGAGGTTTGGACGGATTTTATACAGTTTGTTATCCATCTGGAAGGTCCATTCCTCTTGCCAGAGGTGTTTGACATAGGCCTGTGTTTTGGGTTTCAGATCAGTGAGGAACAGTAAACCTGATCAACTTTTGCGTTGTGGCATTCTAGGACTATTACTTTTTGTCTGAATGTATATGTCACTTTGTGGCTAAGTTTCTACTGTTGTTTTATTATATAATTTCTTTTTCTTTCAGTGTCATTGAAAGGCATCCAGGAAATTTAGTCTCTTTCTCTCTCTCTCTCTTACACACACACTCTCTCTCAGTCTGTCTGTCTGTCTGTCCGTCTGGCTCTCTCTCTGTCCTTCTCATACAGGGTTCCTGCAGAGTCCTGAAGTCTGAAAATGTCATGGACAAATGGGAAAGTCATTTCTAGGATGGGAAAAATCATGAGGAAAAAGTCTGGAAATGTCGTGGAATTTTCCAGAATCGGTTACAATCACATACAAGCAATTTTATAGATTTTTTTGTGGAGAAAGTATCTTTAAACTAAGCTTTTAAAAGTTACACTGTTACTGAGCAGTCCATGGCTGCTGTGCTTGAGTTCCAGGACCCTGATTAATTCGAAAAGGTCCAGGAACTAATGGGTCAAAATTTTAAAGGGTCCCTGACTCTCAGCACTCGCTCACACACAGTAACACACAAACACACACACATACTCATGCACATAGACACGCAAACACACACACATTCTCTCTCTCTTTCAAACTGAGATTAGCCTTGGCGTAAAATGCATGACAATTAAGGGGCATGTAGCATCAGAACTCCAGAAGGCCTTAACGGAACTTGCACCTCATTTGAAATGAACTTACGAATTGTTCTCACTGGTTCTCTGATGGTGATACTCCCATTACATTCTGATTCAGTGAGAAACAAAATGGAATGGCCATGGTGCTCAGTTCAATCATACTTTCATACATAGGCAGCAAAGTCAGGACTCCTGATGTCTGGATTTATGGGTATCCTGATGTGCTTTCAGGTGGCAATGAAGATCATCAAGCACAGCCAGGAGGAGGGTGCTGGAGGCACAGATCTGGTGCAGGGCATGTTGCTTGGGTTGGTGGTGGACAATCGCCTGGAGATCACCAACTGCTTTCCTTTCCCTCGTCACTCTGAAGAGGATGATTTTGATGAAGGTATCCATTTGCTTTGTGTGAAGTATGTGCTTGTTTTTGGAACTGGATTTCAGTTGACGGTTGTGGAAAAACAATAGCAACAACAATGAACTGTAAAGTCATATTGCTACCTAGAATTAGACCTAGTCTCCCAACAGAAGAAAATACACTACTCACTCACTGTAAAGTCATATTATTTGAGCCAGCTTGTCTTTTAACTGGAGGTATCCTCTAGTGTTCACCAAGGAGCTATGATTTAAAGGATAACTCTGATCCTCAGCAATATTTTGGTGGTCGTTTCACATTTTTCAGAGGTCACACATTTATATCGGTCATTTGCACACATGCATGTTTGACTGAAACAGCATTGTAGTGCTGTTTTGTTATTTAAGTTTATAGTCTGACAGTGACACTACCGGAAAGTTCGGTCTATAAGCCGCGACTTTTTCCCCCAGCTTTAAACCCTGCGGCTTAAACAACGATGCGGCTTATTTGCGGATTTTTCCGATTCCAGGGCATCACACCCTCGTCTATTCTTAGCTTCTCTATAACTCATCAGATCGTGTTTACTGTTCATGAATTTTTTGATGAGCTCCATGTTAAAGTGTTAACTGCACACGTTGTTACAGTGTTAACTGCTCACATTTTTAAATCAAAGCCGCACACATTGAAGCATTCAGACCATCATCAATGGTTTTCGTAAGGCTGGACTGTGTGCTGCAGCAGAGGATAGTGCAAGCGACGGAGCAGCAGCGACCTTCACCTTGCCTCAGGAGTAAAGCGACAGTGAAAACGAGGCTGAAGTCAGTAACATTATAGTGGAGGAAGCGCTACTATTTCTGTTCAACTCCGACACTGAAGAAGAAGACTTCAGCGGATTCAGATGATGACACTGAATACATTTTATTTTTGTTGTATATATCTGCGGCTTATAAACCAGTGTGGCTTATTTGTGAAAAAAGTTCAGATTAAAAAATATTTAATGGGTGCGGCTTATATACAGGTACGCTCAATAGACCAAACTTTACGTTACACCAAACGGTGATAACGACTCTGTCAGAACTTGAAAAAATTAGGTGAAACTGTGTGTCTAACAAAGATGAAGTTGAGGAAAAGATATTTTTTGAAGCAATTGAGAAATGCATGCAGTGTGCCTGTCAAAAGGGAAGCATGTTGAGAAATGAAAAGAAAATGGAGTGGGCTACACTGGCCATGGAATTGTCATGAAAATTAGGTTTTTGTAGAGATCGGTCTTCACATGGATACTGACTGACCAGCGAAAACAAAAAACAAAACAAAAACCAAGAACCAAAAATATGAAAAAAACAGGCAACCAGGGAGAGAAGAAAGTCCATTCAACTCCAGCAACAACAATTTCTCAAGTTGAAACTGGCATGGTACAGAATGATTGGTTTTTGTATTCAAATGTTGTGCTCATTTAAATTGATCAATGATGTATTTATTAGAAGTAGATAAACATTATGATACAATGCTTTAACTTAACTTTTGAAAGTGAATATATGTTTTTGATTTATGCATGAAAACAGTTTACTTTCTTTTAATCAAGCTTTTCCTTTTGTTTGCGAGTGTTGTTTTGAGTCGTTCATTGAAGATTATTCTTCACATTGCTATCAAAATAATATATTATGTAGACTTTATCTTTGTAAATGATACAATTTCCATCCAGTATCTTTTGTTGGCTTGATACAGTACATTATCCGATGGAGATGATGCGAAACCTACGTCATGTGAACATTGATCACCTGCATGTGGGCTGGTACCAGTCCACCTACTTTGGCTCCTTCATCAACCGCCCTCTGCTGGAGTCTCAGTTCAACTACCAGCACTCTATAGAAGAGTCGGTTGTTCTTATCTATGGTGAGTTTTTGTACACTTAAGACGTGCATGATATTCAAAGGGCACACAGTGGTCATTTAACTGTAGGATTTATTCTGCATGAAGAGAAGCTCACTACCTGTTTTCACACACAGTGAGAATTGTATTTGTTTAGCTGATCTGATTTTCATTTGATTGTGTTTGTAGAGAGAGGGAAGAGGATTGTCTATGTATGAGACAGTTCTAATTCATGAATATGCATTGCTTGCTCATCATGTCTTGTATGACTGAGTGCAGCTAAATGCACTCCGATGTAAAAGTTTACATCACAAACACCTAGGAAAATGTTTACAGATTATTGTGCAGATTGTGTTAGCACTTTGCATTTTGTAGAATTGTGTATATTTGGATCTGACACATTTTGTTGAATTGTGTACATTTGGATCTGACAGATGTATGAACATTCCTTTGCATCTCTGCAGAGGAATAATTCAGGTTAGGCTAACATATCTAACTTGTTAAAATAAGTTCAACAAATGTGAATACATCAAAGCCCTTTTCTGGAGCTGTTTGTCCAGAATCCATCCTATGTTATTATATGTTAGAAACATACAATTTTTTACATTCGTTTTTATGCACACACACAAAAATGTAAAATGTCAATAACAAACAAACAAACAAACAAAAAAACAACAACAACAAAAAATTCCAAACACTCTGAAATGATAATGAATGCACATCTAAGTCATGTTACAATGCTACATGTTGTGTGTGTAGACTAGATGTTCCCGTTCACATTTATGAATGCTGCAGATCCGCTGAAGACCACTCAGGGTTTCCTGGCATTGAAGGCCTACCGCTTGACCCCGTCTATGATGAAGTTCTACAAGGATGCCGACTTCACTCAGGATGCCATTGCGGAGCATGGCATCGGCTTTGAGAACATGTTTGAAGAGATCCCTGTGGTGCTGAAGAACTCACACCTGGTCAATGTCCTCTTGTGTGAGTTGGCTGAAACAACCAAGCGTGACCACAAGTTCAACTTCCTGGATTTGGGTACCAGGTAATTGAAGTGGGGTACTCTGTGGGTGTGGTGTGTGTGTGTGTGTGTGTGTGTGTGTGTGTGTGTGCGGGTCGCACACACACACACTTTGCTGGATACATATCCAAGTCAAAGAACCCACATCCAGTTTGTTATTTTGCAAAATCAAGTAAAATTGTTTATTTCTCAGCTTCTTTGCATTATCAAGAAATTTGATGCAAAACTTAAACAAACCAGTGTACAAAGTCTTGCTGTTGACAAAACTATGCTGGACCCGGTTTTTTGTTAGTTCGGGCGCAGGTGAAGAAAGATAACTGTGATTAACAGTAAGCACATGAAAGCATAATTTTGTGCTGGAAAGTACCTTCTTATCTGTACATTTTTTGTTCTCAAGATTTAGATAGGCCTTGTTATAGCATTTTTAATTACACATACTATAACCGTGGCTCACTAATGCAATAAGCGGCAGCAATTTGCTATCCCTGCCTCGTATACAATAAAGTCCGTACGGACAACAAAACCCCTGAAAGGGCCTCGTGCCTTGCGCATGCTCAGACCTATCCTCTTTTCTCGGCAGCCATTTTCCCGTTAAGCCGCGTGTACACGAGCAGCTAAGTATTTTTACTTTTTCGCAATCGATCGATTGTTGTTGCTGTTCGTTTGGTGTCCTGCTTATGTTTTCACTTAAGGGAGAAACGTACGTGAAGCGATTGGGTGGTAAGGCGAGAATTAAGAAGGTTTCGTCTTCGATTCCCACGTCTCGCCGGCAGGCTCTTTGTCTCTAGCCCCGCCTAAACCTCCTCTCCTTCAGCGTCACTTTCTCCCAAGGGTTTCACCTCAACTCAGCTTCGGTTCTGTTGTCGTGGCAGCGAGTCATTTCTCGCAACCCTCATTTTGTGGCGGTGATCAGCTCAGCTTCGGTTTCTGCTGATCTCGCCCCTTTGCCCCTTAACGGCGAGCGACTCAGCTGCGGTTCTGTCGCCTCCGTTAGTGCACCCCTGTGTTCAGTTCAGCCGCGGTTCTACTGCTCCCAGTTCGATTCCCATGGCAGAATCGAAGGTGCACGGGCCCTCTACGGAGGCGCCGGGCAATGAAGGGGACTATTCGTCACCCCTCCCTCGCCCGGTAGGCGATCCAAGGGAAGAAAACTCCTGCTCAAGGCTCGAATCTTGTTCGCCCCCGGTTGTTTCCCTTCCCCCGCCTCATGTGTCTGCCTCTGCTTTTGGGCAGACCACCGGGGTGTCGCCCTCTTTCCCCGAGCAACCCCTCAGGGGACCGCGCATTCGGCCCCCCACATTTCAGGTTGGGCCAGCAGCCACATTCTCAGCCCCCCCTATCATGGTGTCAGGGCCCTTTGCCTTGGGCGCCAATGGGCCCAATGGCAATATCCCCCGACCATGGGCTTTCCACAGCCCCCTGCTCCGGGGTTTCCCTGGTGGCCGGGTTTTATGCCCAACCCTCCACCAGTGCAGGCATCTCCCTCCCAGGCCCCCTCGCCCTTCCGGGGACTGACCCCTCCCCCCGGTAATGTCTGGGGAATCAGCCATCCCAGGCCACTCTGGCTCTCGCCGCGCCCCCGCTTCGCCAAGGGCGGCCACCCCATCGTCTGTGGATCCAAACCTGTCGGAGTCGGAGAGGAAGAGGACCAGTCACCCGGTTCTTATTCTTTCCAAGACTCGGTGGCTGTCCTGGCTTCCCTGGTGCCGGAAGCGTGTCATCCTCTCAGGAGGTCAGGGCCCCCTGCCCTTGGGCAGCGGAACTCGGCCTGGGATCTCGCCCATCGGCGGCTAGGCCCTCCTCTCTTCTAAAGGATCAGTTATGGTGGCCGACTGCATGAGGAGGGCCCAATTTAACGAGTCAGGGGCACGGAGGCGCAGGACCCCATGCCTGTTCGGTCCCTGATTTCCCCTTCCGCGCTGTCGTGTGGAAGTTCCTTAAACCAGAGAGTCTTCCATTTACCAAGAAGGCCTTCTTGGCAAATGACACTATCCCCGAAGCCACTCTTCCCCTCTCCCAGGAGGACCTCCTCCTGGTCCAGGAGAGGTCAAAATCGCGCGCAAGGCAGGTGTCCCTCTCAGAGCGCTGCCTTGCGGAGTGGGAAGAGTCTGCGGGGAGGGGTTTGGAGGCCATATCTGTTTATGGATTCCTTTCTAGGGGACAAAGTGTCTGCCCTTAAGGATCCCGATTCAGGTTCCTTCGCCATCCGCCAGTCCGCGGACCCAGCTGCTGGGGTAGCCTGTATTCAGTCAATGGCTGAAGGGCTTAAGTATTCGGCTGGGGTTCGCTAGGCTCCATCTGAACTCAGTTCTAGCTAGGAGAGATGCGGTCCTTTTGGCATCTTCTGTGACCCGTTCTCCCTCTGCCCGCGCTTCCCTCAGAGCCTTGCCAGTCAAGTCAGGGTCCCTGTTTGGGAATCACGTAACAGGCTACCATTAAGAGCCAGGCCGAAATTAGGCGTGACCTCGCCTTTCAATCAGGCCCCCCTCCCCCCCGCCCCGGTTCAAAACGCAAGGCGCCCGCGCCTTTCTCATCACCGGGTCCCTCTCAGCCCAAGGACGACGGTCATTTGGACCCCGGGGGACCAGAGGCAGGCAGCCCAGCAGGGGTCGGCCTCCGGCTCGGCCGGCGGGTCCGAAAGCTCCCACGCCTCCGACGGCCCACCCCCAATGACTTGCCCCCGACCTGGGTACTTCACCCCAGGGGGGTCCCTGTGGGCATCTGTCCAGGCACCTCAGTGCCTGGGAGCGGCTTCCCGCAAGCCCCTGGGCTCTGCGGGTGATCAGGTCGGGGTTTCGTCTTCCTTGGGGTGGGGTGAAGGCCCCTCTCACTCCTTCCCCCCCCCCCCCCCCCCTTCCTCCTCCTGGGGATCTGGCGGCCTCTCAGGCCTTAGACCAGGAGGTCCTTTCGCTGTTAGCCAAGGGACCACAGAGGAAATCCTCTTCCATTCCTCTCCGGGTTTTTATGGCCGCATTTTTGTGGTTCCCAAAGCTTCTGAGGATGGAGACCGGTTCTAGATCTCTCGCCCTTTGAACAGGTTCCTTATCGTCCTCCGTTTTTCGGATGGAAACCCCCATGTCGATCCGCGATGCCATGCATCCCGGCGACTGGGCGGTATCCATCGACTTGAAAGATGCGTACGTCCATCTCTTGATCCACCCAAGGACAGGAAGTACCTCCGCTTCGTGTGGAGAAGCCGCGTTTTTCAATTCGGGGCTCTTCCCTTTGGACTAGCCCCGGCCCCTTGGGTTTTCACGAAGGTGGCTCGGGAACTTTGCTCGCACGTTCGGGAGAAAGGAATTCGTCTGAAGGCCTATCTAGACGACTGGCTTCTTCTGGCCTCATCCAGCACTCTGTGCTCCCAGCAAGCCCTACAGGTTTTAGGCCTCTGTCAGCAGCTGGGATTTGTTCACAACGAGGAGAAGTCCGATCTTATCCGTTCGCAGCGGTTTTCAGTTTCTGGCATGTCCTTCCACACCACCGACTGGCTGGTCTCTCCAACCCCCCAGCGCCTGGTTCGCCTCCAGCACCTCTTGGCCCACCTCCTTTCCTTGGATCGGGCTCCAGCCAGGAAGCTGGCCTTACTTCTAGGTCTGATGGAGTCCTTGGCCCCCTTGGTACCCCTCGGACGACTGCACAAACGCGTTTCAGCGCCTCTTTCGCAAGCGTTGGTCTCAGGCACGACAGTCGTGGACCTTCCGATCCCTCTCGGTCAGTGGTTCCAGTCATGGGTGGTCCAATGGCACTCCCATCCTGGTTAGCTCAGGGAGTCCCCATCTCTCCCCCTCCTCCACAGGAGGACCTGTTTACGACGCGTCCCAGTCCGGGTGGGTGCCCACGTCAGCTCTCTGACGGCCTCCGGCAAATGGTCCCCGGAGATGGGGTCCTGGCATATCAATCGGCTAGAGCTGGAAGCCGTGTTCCAAGCCCTCGAGGAATTTCTTCCCTTCATGAAAGGAAAACACGTTCTCCTCAACACCGACAACACGACAGTGGCGTGTTATATCAACAAGCAAGGGGGGCGCGCTCGCACTCCCTGTCCCTGAGGGCGGAACAGCTTCTCCTTTGGTGCGAGACACAATCAATCCGGATCTCGGCCAAACATGTTCCGGGAAGATCAACATTCTTGCGGACTCCCTCAGCAGGTCGCACATGGTTCTTCCCTCAAATGGACTCTCGTCCATTCGATCCTGGAACCTCTCTGGACGGTATGGTTTCAAACCACAGGTAGACCTGTTCGCCACCCCGGTTCAACCACCGTCTCCAGCTGTATGTCTCCCCAGTTCCGGATCCGGCAGCGTTGGGCTGTGGACGCCCTGTCCATCCCTTGGTCCGGACTGACGGGCTATGCCTTTCCCCCGTTCCCCATTCTGGGAAAAGTTCTCCGCAAGGCAAGGGAAGATGCAGCCACGCTGATTCTTGTGGCTCCACGCTGGCCGGCCCAAGCGTGGTTTCCGGAGCTGTTACATCTGTCTCACGTGCCTCCGATACCGCTCGCCTTAAAGGCAAAGTCCCTGCTTCAGCCGCGGTCAGGCATTCCACACGGCAATCCAAACGTGCTGCGCATCTTCACGCCTGGCTACTGTGCGGGACGCGCTGTCTGCACGAGGCGCCTCCCCAGCAGTAATCGGCCTTGTGGAGCATGCCCACAGGTCAGGCACCCAAAGCGTCTATAGTGTCCACTGGAATGGCTGGCTCTCTTGGTGCTCCAGCCACAAAGTATCACCTCATTCTCCTTCGCAATGCCAATTGGCGAACTACCTAGCCTTTCTTTCATCGGGGAGAAAACTTTCAGCCTCCTCTGTTAGAGTTCACAGGGCGGCGATTTCCACCACTATCCGCCAGTTAGGGGGACCCTCCTTTGGGGACGACCCTCTTTTGCGGGATCTGGTCAAGGGGCGGCCCTACAGGAGGCCCGTTGCCCACGCCGTATCCCGGCGTGGGATCTTTTCTTAGTCCTCTCCTCCCTCAGGCTCCCCCCTTACGAGCCCATCCGGGAGTGTTCTCTGAAATTCCTTTCCTTCAAAACAGCCTTTCTCGTTTCCCTGGCCTCAGGAGGCGCTGCAGTGAAGTCCACGCTCTTAGTGGCCTACCTGTGGACGTCGCCTCCGAACCGGATGGCTCGATATCTCTTCGCCTCCTCCCGGAATTTTTAGCGAAAAACCAGTTGCCAGGTTCTTCTTCCCCGACTATCTCCATTCTTCCTCTCACTTCTATTCTTGCCCCGGACGACGAAAGACCGCACCTCTGTCCGGTGCGCGCTCTGCGGGAGTATAGGAAAACGCACGAAATCTTCTCGCTCCAAGCAGCGCCACCTGTTTCTCTCTTACAACGAAAGTTAATAAGGAGGACATCAGCGCTCTTCAATCTCTCGATGGCTGAGAGAAGTCATTAAAGCTGCGTACGCGAGACCTGAAGGGATTTGGCTGTTTTCTCACCAAGACCTCATGAGATTAGGGCATGGCGTCCTTCGCTGGCAGTAGCTCATAATGCCAGCATTCAGAGTGTGTTAGATGCCGCATATTGGCGGTCCCCTGGCACCTTCATCCAATTCTACCTGCGCGACGTTTCCCGTCTGCGCGATGATGGGTCTAGGGGCATCGCATCAGCTGTGGTGGCGCAACACTCCATCTCCGCCACACGCTCCGGCCTCTTCTCGCTCCTCCAGGCGGTAACCAGGTGAGCCCTCCTTCCAGTAGTGCGACTCTGCATTAGTGAGCCACGGTATAGTATGTGTAATTAAAGGAAATTTTTATTCTAAAATTACGTTTAATCTAACATACTTACCGTGGCTCACACAGAGACCCTCCCTACCTCCCCGCCTTCCTGGTTCCATCAGGAGTTCTCAGTCAGGTTTAATATACCTTGAAAAGAGGAAGGTCCTGAGCATGCGCAAGGCACGAGGCCCCCTTTTAGGGGTTTTTGTTGTCCGTACTGGACTTTAATGTATACGAGGCAGGGATAGCAAATTGCTGCCGCTTATTGCATTAGGTGAGCCACGGTAAGTATGTTAGATTAAAACGTAATTTTAGAATAAAAATTTCCTTTTTTGTTGTTGTCACAGCTAATGTCCTGACAAAATTTTGCATGTGATTAAAAAACGGCCATCAATACAGGCTTTTGAAAATCATTGCACATAAATGTATAGTGATTTGAAGACAGAATCGCTAGTATAGACGGATACTTACGTAGCTGCCGATCCTCCCATTTTTTCCCCTGGAATTTAACATGATTTACAAATTGTTTTTGAAATTCTGATTTTAGTGAAAGACTCAAGAATTTTCAAAATTTATCAAAGAAAAAATACGGGTTTAGGAATAATTTTGTGCAGGAGATGAAGTGGTGCAAGAATAAAGCTCAAATGATGTCGTGTGAATGTTGGCATATATATGTCAGCTGAAACATAAAAGGGTCAGAAAGGGTTTTAGTCAAAAGCTGAACTCTGGGTCTACAGCCCACCCCGTCCCTTCTTCCCCTGGTTCCTGAATTCACACTCCAGAAGGTTGGCAGGTTATGACTCTGAGACTTCAGCATTAAAAACTTCTCTGTATTCTAAGCCTGTGTCAGTTGTCTGATGTGTATATGTTTGGACTGGTAAGTGATGGTGGGTGGGTGTATTTTGGGGTAGGTGCAGGTAAGATTGAGAGGTTGACAATTTTTTGATAAGCAGCTGCAAGTACAAATGCCGGCTGAACACAGGAGTGGAAGGATTGGAGAATTTTTATCATGTCCCTTTTTAGCCATATTCTTGGTTATGAATTCAAACACTTTTTTTTAGTATATCCTTGGAGAAAAAAACATTTAAGCAGTTATTTTTGTAAAGAAATCCTATGGGCAAAGAAAGAGATTCCCATAAAGTATGCTGATTAATACATCATTCTTGTGCAGCGCTGTTCTGGAAAAGAACTTGCGTCAGCTGATGGAGTGCGGGACGATGTGGCTATGGACACCAATAAGTACCTGAACTTTCAGCGCCAGAATTTCCGCCAACAGCAGCCAAGCACAGCATCTGTTGAAGAGGGTAGGTGTCACAGTGTTCCGGTCTGTAGCCTGCAGACAGGCTAGGCATCAAACTAGGATCTGTAGAATACTTTCACTCCACTTCATTAAATCAACTGCATTGAGCCAATGTTTGTATTTTGTTTGCATTGCTCTCTCCCCCCCTTCCCCCCCCCCCCCCCCCCCAACTCTGATTTGCCTTAATTTTAACTTTGGCTGAACTCCTGATTTTGTTTGTTTGTACATGCGCATGTAAGTTCAATCAGGGGTAACCTACATAGGCCATTGCGTGTACCATTAAAATTGACATAACTCTTTTCCATTGACTGAACATAGTGGAAGTTTTCTCTTATCTTGTCATTGTAGACAAGTTAGAGTTTGTTTGTTTTTTCCAAAAGAAGATAGGGAACAAAGGCATTTCTCATTCCAACAAGTGATTTGAATTTCAGATCTGTGACGAAGTTGGTATTAGACGTTTTTCTTATACCTACCTATGCAAACAAATACCTTATCCTTACTTGGCGTAGAACATCACCAAACATCAGGATTGCCCAAAAAGAAATTGGGAGAGCAGCGAGATATCCTCGCCTCAATTATGGACAAGCACCAGAGTGATGCCCCTTTGCCAGTTTACAAATTCAGCTCTTTCTTAGCTAGATCAGTTTTCTCCATTTCCTCAGTGAAAGAATTCACCTTCTTTTGGCTACATGTTTTCATCTCGCATATGACAGTTCAACTGCACCTTTCCTTTGAATGGGGAAGATTCTTTTTAGTGACAGTCTAGGGGAATTTCGGTTGAGTGTTCTCGGAAATTACACTCGTTTGTTACTTCTCTATGTTCATCTGCTTGGCTGACTGCCTTGCCTCCAAGCTCTCTTCGAAATCATCGGCTGCCTTGGCTTCTCGAATTTATGATTCATGTCACAAGTTGTGTTCAGCAGAAGACTTGCAAGAGACCTGTGTTTTCTGTACATTACCTTTTTTGCTGTCCAGCTCGTGTGTGGCATGGTCTAGTTTGACTTGCATTCAGTACGCGACTTCTACGTTTGCGTTAATATTGTAGATGGTCTGCCAACTTTGGCAAGGGAATTAGCCGTCTCTCCTAAAGGCAATAAATGCATAGTCATTGTGGAGTCTTTGTGAGAAAGGGCCCCTTTTGAAGGACGCTGCCATATTCACATAGTGATGGGCCTTGTGAACTAGACATTAAAGACGTGGACTGGAACTCGCCATGTGTGTGGATGTGGAGAGAAACTCTAAACTGAAGTTACCCAGAAAGAGGAAGGCATGATTTGCTCGATTTAAGACTTGATTTATTTAGAGGCGATGAAGTGTGCTTATATTCGATTTGGTCGACTGTTAAGACTGTCATGTGCTTCTTCATCAGTCCGCATCAACACATGGCAGAAATGTCAGAAATTTGAGCAGGATCAAGACTAGATACTTGACTGCATGTCATTCAGTCTTCATATACAGCAATACAACATCATGGAAGAGTTGACTTGGCACATAATCCAATTTCGAATGTCAAGTGTCAGACCATATTGATATGACTGACATGTTTACCATTATTTTGCTGCAATTTTAGGGAAAAAATCAAATTACAAGATTATCGGAAAAGAAATATTAGATCTGGGGGGGGAGGAATGTTAAATCCAAATTTTGTCGATACGTTTTGGTCAAAGCAGTAAGACACATACCACGTTTGTGTCTTTCAACTTGTCAAATGTTTGCCCAACGTTTTTAAGGTGCAACAACGGTCTCAAATCTTCAAAAGTTGCGAAAGTATTGCAATTGTGAAAAATAGTTGTTTAAAAAAAAAAAAATTACAGTTGTTGTTTTTTTCTTTCTGAGATATTACAAGTACTCAAATTTGGGGTAAATGAGTTGATTTTAGGTGGGTCTTGTTTTTATTACCGTGATTCAAATGGAAAAACATGCATGCATTTTTTTTTGGTTGTAAATATATTAATACAAATTGTTATTTTTCACTCGACAGCAACAAGAGAACCAGCAGAGGCAAGCCCGAGGAGAGCCCCCATTGCCTGAGGAAGACATCAACAAGCTGTTCAAGCCTCTGCAGCCTCCTCCCCGACTGGACTGCCTCCTGGTTGCCAACCAGATTGACCAGTACTGCAAGTCCATCACCGAATTTCTTCTCAGAGCATTGCCAAGCTTCTCATGGCAAAAATCCTACAAGAAAATGCTGCAGAAAGTGTGCTAGTGGTAGCAGCAGTTAAAAAAAAAGGGCGAAATTAGTGGGCAGTGTTTTTCTGTGGTTGGCATTCGCTCTGAAATCTTGTCTTTTGGAAGTTGCAGCAGAAGACTTTGTGAATCCAAATAAAAGTGGATTGTCTAGTGAGTTTTTTTTTTTGTGGTTGTGTGTGTGCATATATGTTAGTGATGTTCTTTTTATACCAACTTTCTCCCCTGTGATCAGTCCCCCACCCCATACTCTCCAAGACCATCTCCGATTTACCCTCTGTACTCTCAATGTCTCATGGGTGAAACTTTTCCGTCTATGGACGGAAATCCTCATAATGACTTTCAGTCTTGACGGAACTTCCGTCAATTTAAAAAACAAAAACAAAAAAACACGATTTATGGGTTTCCGATTTTTGTGTTCGACCCAAGTTTTCCATCTCATACCGGAAGTAACTGTTTCTGTGTTTCCGGCAATCTTCACAGGCTAACATTGGCGCGTCGGGACGACAACGAAAGTTTGCAGGGTGCTCCAGAAATTAAGTAGTCATGGCTTTTTGAAAGGAGATCCAGTAGCACCCGTCGGGGGCCCAAATTAAAAAACAAATGGAGATGACAATGGCTAAACGAACTGATGACGACGGCAAGAATATCGCAAGTGGTGCAAGAAAATAATTGGCCGGCACGTGTTGTGTATCGTTTTGTTCAAAAACGATCAGTTACGGAGCGAACGGAAAAAAAGAAACTTCAAAGCCATGCTGATCACCCAGAGCATAGAAAAACATGAAGGCAATTTAAAATTTTTTATTCTTTGCTAAAGTAGGCCTAATTAGAATAAATTTAAAAAGTTGATTTTGGGGGGGGGGGGGGGGGGGGGGGGGGGGGGGGGGGGGGGGGCGGGATTCGGGAGCTAATATACTTAGGCCTATAGTTGTTTTTTTTTTAATGTAAAATCAGGGGTGGAAAATTTTTCCAATTTTTATTGTTTGGATTTTTTTAAAGAGTAAATTTCCTTTTTTTTATTTTTTATATTACTTTCAGGTGGGAGGTGATGGGATTCTTAGAATTTTATTATTGTGATGGGGGTTTTGTTTCAGTTTTCATTTTGTTTGTTTATTTTTTTTTTTTTTTTAGTTCCTTTCGTTAAAAAAAATATGTTTGTTATAAATTTTTTAGGAAAAGAAAAGGTGGAAAAACAAAATGACCTGATCCCCCCTACACTTTCTTTTTTTTTTTTTAATTCACCAATTCCCCCCTCGGAATATTTATCACAAGCAGCCAAAAAAAAAAATGTAGCTACTGTCTCCCCCACGTCTAGCCTATTTCCCCCTGCAGCCCCACCTGTAACATTGCTACATCTGTATGTCCATCTGTTTCCCTGTCATGTTCAGTCTGCTTCTTCAGCTGCTCCATTATCTCCAGTACCTGGCTCCAGTAGAAAACGAAAAACTGGTGCTGCAGACATCAGGCAGTTTTTCAAGCGCCCACTACTGGACTGAAAGACTTTTTTTTTTCTTCATCTTTTTTTTTTTTTTTTTTTTTTTTTTTTAGTTTTCTTTACCACCATTGTTTGACAGGGCAAGAGAATTTCATTAATATATGACTGCTTAATCAAATCAACAGGAATCATAATGACTCGTCCTTGCTTTTGTTTGACACCATGGAAAATGATAGAAATGTGGATGACAGCTTTGCACTTATTGATGGACAATTCTGAAAATGATTGAAAGGATGAATTATACTTCATGTATATGGTGGCTTGTTGACAGTAGGACAAGAGGAACTGACAAGATAAGAAGGCCACCTTTGTTCATCCATTTTCTATATGTGGTGTGGTTGCTAGGAAAGACAAAATGTGCTGACAACATGTCAACTTTGATTTCTCATTTAAAATGTGTGATTCTTTGGACTTAAAAGACAAATGGTGCTGGCAAGAATAAAGCTACTTTGGTTCCTCATTGTGCATCTCAAATGTGTGAGCATGTATATTCTTTTTACAGTCTTGATTCAAATAGTAAAGTGACCATTTTAAACAATTTGTGGGGGAAATTTGATTTTTGGAATGTTTTGATCAGTTCAGATTGGGTGAGAAAAATTTCCTTTTGTCATTGAGTTTATATTCTGGTTTATTTCTACACTTTTAGATTTTAACTTTCCTGAGCTTGTACAAAAAGCCATGAATATTATTTTTATTCATTTAAATGAATTAATGGAACATAAAGTCTAACAGTAACTCACAAAAGCATGTTACAGTTAAGCTTTTTACTGCAGAAATCATGTTACAATTAAGCTTTTCTGGTGCAGGAGAGCCAACGAAATTGGCCTAAAACATTTAAAAAATCAATTTCGCCCGGGGGGGCTTTGCCCCCTGGACCCCCCAACGGGCTGCCCCTGTACCCCGCCGGGGCCTAGGCGGCCCCTGGACCCCGCCTAATTTCAGTCGAATCAAGTTTGTAGGTTTCACCCATGATGTCTTCATGTGGGTTTATTCTACTTACGCATTCAGTAATGATGTCGGTTATCATGTTAGGGCTCTGTGCTTGGCTTCCCCACACTTTGCACAAGAAGTTTACACAGTCAGCTAAAGTGAAAGCAGAGCAGTCTTATGGATTTTATAGAAGAAAAAAATAATCACCATTAGTGAGAGAAAGCAAATAAATGTAAAGTGTCCTATAAAGCCCATTCATGATTTTATCAGCTTAAAAAAGGTTGGGTTTACAATGGAAAGTAATGAACATTACTGTGTATCATGATGTGTCAGTAAGACTTTTAGTAAACTAAATCTCAGTTTAGAAATACAGCTCGGCTTTATTGCACACCCTCTCCTCCTCCCTCCCAGTCTCCACTGTACCAACACCTCCCTCTATTACTGTACCAACGCCCTCCCTCTATCTGATGGCCAGAGTTAAGTTTTCCCCGACCTTACACATATGTTTATACTCCCTCGCAGAATGTAGCACCACTGAAGTGACTCGGCAGCTATGGCATTTCGACTGGTGGTTGGTTACATCACAAGCTCTATAATAATTTTTTTGGTTTGTTACACAGCATCTGTAAGGGAAAGAAAAGTCAACAAAAACTGTTGGATCAGTACGCTTTTTTCAGTCAGCTGAAATTTAAAGGTAAATTCAAAACAGTTTGTCCTGGCAAAAATGTTTATTTTCACATTGCCACCGAGTCAGTCTGTGTACGACAGACTTGCTGAATACAGCAATCATGTCCTTCACAACTGTGCCTAGTGGCAAAAGTTTCACTGTAATAAAAAAAATCCTTGGCTTATTCTGCAGAATCAGTATAACTGGTATGAGTATGCCTGTGTTGCACAAAATGTAACAAAACAAGGTCTACAGTCAGATTCTAAGAACTCGGACTGTAACATTAGTTACTGCAATCTCTTGCTCCATGCATAAATGATGATCATTACAGAAGAGAGAACACTCCAGGAGCATGACAGCATATGGTTTGAACAAGTCTCCAGTTTTCCAACATCAAGGCAAACTTCAAACAAGTACAAGTATACTTCATTTATTTCCTGGCACTCACTCCTTTCTGGAACACACACAAGGTACACAAGTATGAATCAAATATGTTGCGTCTCCCCTCTACTTCCCCTTGATAATAAGAAAAAACTAAATTTCCAGCAATAGCTTAAGACTTGTAAACACTCCTCTCTTAGTAATAAAAAAAAAAAAATGCTTTTACTGTTTATATTTCACATTTTGCAGGAGAAAAATTTACTGTCCTGAGATGTACTTTCTTATAACTTGGCTTTTTCTGTTGCCCCCCATAATAAACAATGCCAAGAAAGTAACACCTTCATGATGCCTGAGGATTGAAATCCAGTATAAAAGAAAAAAAAAAATGTCAACAGTAACTGGCCAAGACAAAAGCGGAATAAAGTGCTTATCACCAGTTAGTGGGCCACACAGTGTACAAGATCCTAGCTCTCTCTCCTGGCCCAGTTAGTGGGCCACACAGTGTACAAGATCCTAGCTCTCTTCCTGGCCCAGTTAGTGGGCCACACAGTGTACAAGATCCTAGCTCTTCTCCTGGCCCAGTTAGTGGGCCACACAGTGTACAAGACCTAGCTCTCTTCAGGCCCAGTTGTGGGCCACACAGTGTACAAGACCCTAGCTCTCTCTCTGGCCCAGTTAGTGGGCCACACAGTGTACAAGACCCTAGCTCTCTCTCCTGGCTCGAGTTAGTGGGCCACACAGTGTACAAGACCCTAGCTCTCTCCAGGCCCAGTTAGTGGGCCACACAGTGTACAAGACCCTAGCTCTCTCCAGGCCCAGTTAGTGGGCCACACAGTGTACAAGACCCTAGCTCTCTCTCCAGGCCTGAGTTAGTGGGCCACACAGTGTACAAGACCCTAGCTTTCTCTCCGGCCTGAGTTAGTGGGCCACACAGTGTATAAGACCCTAGCTCTCTCTCCTGGCCCAGTTAGTGGGCCACACAGTGTACAAGACCCTAGCTCTCTCTCCTGGCCCAGTTAGTGGGCCACACAGTGTACAAGACCCTAGCTCTCTCTCCTGGCCCAGTTAGTGGGCCACACAGTGTACAAGACCCTAGCTCCGTCTCCTGCCCAGTTAGTGGGCCACACAGTGTACAAGATCCTAGCTCTCTCTCCTGGCCCAGTTAGTGGGCCACACAGTGTACAAGACCCTAGCTCTCTCTCCTGGCCCAGTTAGTGGCCACACAGTGTACAAGATCCTAGCTCTCTCTCCTGGCCCAGTTAGTGGGCCACACAGTGTACAAGACCCTAGCTCTCTCTCCTGGCCCAGTTAGTGGGCCACACTGTGTACAAGACCCTAGCTCTCTCTCCTGGCCAGTTAGTGGGCCACACAGTGTACAAGACCCTAGCTCTCTCTCCTGGCCCAGTTAGTGGGCCACACAGTGTACAAGACCCTAGCTCTCTCTCCTGGCCCAGTTAGTGGGCCACACAGTGTACAAGACCCTACCTCTCTCTCCTGGCCTGACTGGGCGGGCCCTGCATGGTTGGCTGGACTGCAAGAAACTGACAAACTTAAAAAAGATCGAGATTCACTTTCTTCTGATCAATTTTGTATAAGATTGTAGATATGTTATAATACCATGGTACTCCAACACCATTATATCACTGTAAAACAAACTGAACTCAACTTAAAAAAACAACATCAAAATTATATCACTGTAAAACAACCTGAGCTCAACTTAAAAAAAAAAAAAATCAAGATATATTATCAATTGATTTTCCCCATCAATCAGACTATTTGTTAATAGGGTACTCGCATACTATTCTATTGATTTTTTTTATCATCAGATGAGTGGATGATCTCATATTGCATAATTCTATGGACAACAAAGAAGTAAATTGAAATATCTTGCAGTTAAAAAAAAAAAAAATTCGCTTTGGAAAAAAAAAGGTAAAGTCAACCTTACACTACAGTATAAATATCAACTTGTTATTATTTATCAATACAGTAAAGTAATGGTGGACCAAGATCAATCGGAGAAACTGACAAGAAATCCACAGACCACTGCTATATTTAAAAAAATCTATAATCCAAACATTTGCTCAAAATTTGGTGAACACTGGGACACTTTGAAACTGGGTATCTACATGAAGTGCAATCACACCTACATACTACCAAATCTGAAGGGGCTGAAATTATCTTTTAAATATAAATCTATGCCCTACACATACAGGCTTGACTAAAACTAAAAAAAGAAAGTTGCTGTTTTGGATTTAAAAAAAAATTTCTTTCATTTCTTGACAAAGGAAACTTTAGGTCTTGAAAATGTCATGGGTGTTATTTCGTTGAGGTTCTTTAAAACAAATAGCAGATCCTTCACATTATCTACATTGACTACAATGCACTTCATTCCACTCATTCCACCAAAGTTACATATTCTGTGACAATGTAAATACACATAAGAACAGCACATTAAAAAATATCCAACAGTTTGGCATCGAAATCGGCTAGAAAGAACAAAATCTACAATTACCTATTTGCACACACTGGCAGTTTTTTTCTTTTTCCTTTTTTTTCTTCTGTAAGACCTGAATGGAAGTTTGGCCCATTGCAGAGTTCATACAACAGGGAAATGTTTTGAAAGGTATGAGCTAAATGAAGCAGCGTTTTCAGTCTTTTAAAAAAGTCTGTGAATTTTGACATGGATTTGGGAAGGTTTCCAAATTCTCACCAATCAACAATCAAGGGAGGCCCTAAATGCATGAAAGAGCACAAATGCTGCTTATGCAGGCAGAAAAGAATGATAAAACTTCATACTGGAGGGGAAAATTTTGTCGTGAAACATACTATACTTTCATGACGGATTTATAGTTTTCATCTGTTGTGTATTACTGAAAAACAAACAAACAAAAAACATGGAAATATTGGTGGTGGTAAGTGGGTTTCTGGAATCAATAACCGTCTTTTTTGTATAAATGAGGAAATTTGAAAATCCTGCCCGCGCTGTGTCTTGGTAAAGTCACTATCGGCTACTGATCAACAGGACAGAGAAAATTAATTTTTCATGCATTTATTATCTATCATCCTGATTTTCTTCATGCCAACTACACATACAGACCTCAACCTCATTCCCCCCCCCCCCCCCCCCCCCCCAGCTTCACTGGTTTCTTGTTAACTGACACAGACACACAGCAGCATCCATCCATATCAAGCAACAAACTCAACAGATGAAAGAAGGGGCCAAGAGAAGCAAATGGTCATCTCCATCTGTGCTGACATGGGATGGACATGGGAGAGAAAAGGAAGTGGAGTTCTAGGGGTGGTCCGGAAGAGGTCGGGGGGGGGGGGGGAGGTAGGGGACAGGAGTATGACCAGAGCGATGACGGCTTCTAGGGAGCGGAATGTGAAGCGTCACATCACTGTTCTCCAGGCTGCTGATCTGCAGGACAGCAAAACAAAGCATGTATTAAGTGGTGAGGTCAGTTGTTTCTTCCATGGAGGAACCAAAGGTATCACTTAATGCAACATACCTTGACCAAACAATAAACACGTCTTGACCAAACAATGATAAACATGTCTTGACCAGCCGCTGTGGTGAAGTGGCTAGCGTCACAGACTCCCGGCGGGTTCAATTCCCAGAGTCATGTGGGATTTTTCTGCCCCGACCGGCTCCTACCAAGAGTTGAGTTTGCTATGGGCTCAGTTGGGAAGACTGGGACCACACAGTCGAGTTTCATCCACTTAATGGATGCGTCAAATCAAATTTCCTGACCAACACTGCAGGTGTCTGTATCTCTCGGGCCTGGTTGATACCGGGATATATTACGAAAGGAAGCATAGAGTACAGCCCTGTCATGTAGTCTCAGACCGAAATGGAAATCCGAAGCATCATCTTTATCATCCTCATTCTCATCGATCAGCATTACAAAAAAATGTCTCAAATTCTGTGGCTCTTGATGCCCTGCTCTCATGGTGACCTCAGTTTTGATGTCCTCTCCACGTCTGTGGCCTTGGTTTGGTTTCGTCGGGGTCACCGGTATCGGCGAGTCCATGGGGGCTGTCGTTGGACAGACGTGGTGGCGCCCTCCGGAGGGAGAGCTCACTCATGCCGGCTCCGCGACTAAGCAATTATTGTGGTCAGTAGGGGGGCTTAGTAGGTGGTGTCCTGCATATGCTGGATCAGAACAGGCACTACTGAACACCATCAGAGTGACTGGGCAGCAGTGCAGTGTCTCCTCCAGTGGGTTGCCTCTTGACGACTTGACACTGACTGCTCCCTGTGGATTGCCGGTGCTGAGGTTGCGGTGGGACCGACTGGACTGTGGCTGTGGACGGGGTGTCGCAATGAGCGGCATGGGTGCACTGCCTCTGAGGTGGCACAGAAGTTGGGATAGCAAAAAAAAAAAAAAATGTCTTGATCAAACAATAATAACGGGGAGGGAAGGGGAACAGCATGGGAAGTAACATAACCTACAACAGTTTACCAATGGTGGGATTGAAAAATTGAAATACAGCCTAAAAACGAACATCTTTGGTGCATATAATTTCCTTGACAACACAGCACACATATATATGAACCATTATCTACCAATCTGGCCTTCTGCCATTACCAGTTAATGACTGATCTGCACATCAAGGGCGAGACCCACACTTATTTCCCATGGAGGTTATTTGTGAAGGTTTGAGGGTTATGACCTGGCATTTTCAGTTATCTGCTCAATCACCAGTGACCGCCACTTGTCATGTGCTTTAAGTAAAAAAAAACACACACGCACACACAACAACAAAAAAACCCTCAGAGTGAGTGCAACCATGAGAGAGCTGTCCATTTAATGACTGTGGGCAGTCTGATGGGCCAGGCACCACTGAATCAATAATGTCAATAATGATGGATATGAAAACAGCAGCATACAAATACACATCTTTGCTATCATTTTAAATTTTACTGATTGTATGAAATGACCAGAAAAAAAACACGAGTAGATATTAATCAATGTGACCAATCTACTCTGAATTGTCTTAAGGCTGATGAGTTAACTCATTAGTCAGCTAAAAACATCAATACACAGGCAAACATATGCTGTACATAGCACATCCACCACTACATTTGGCACTTTTTTTTTTTAGGCAAACAACAAAAAACAGTACCTGTATTTCGTAAATTCATCTGGCACCTTATGAAATTAATCTGGCTTTTATACAAATGCAAGGTTAAAAAAAAAACAAGAACAAAAAGCATGGTATTTAAAAATGGTCTTTAAAAGATAAATGAATCGAATCTATACAGTACTGGGACGTTTCCCAGTATATTGATGGATATGGTTATTTCCCCGTCTATGTAAATGGGATTTTCCAGTATCTGGATGGAAATAGGTATTTCCCAATATATCAATGGACATGAGTATTTTCCTGTCTATCAAAGGACATAGGTATTTTCCAGTATGCTAATGAAACTGGGCATTTGCCAGTATTTTGATGGAAATTTGTCTTCTGCATATAAATTTCAAGATATGGGAACTTACAAAACTGCAAATATATAAATCATGTCTCTGTATTTTGGTCTTCCATGAGCCCTACATTTTGAGTGAAACATGCAAAAGAAAATACTTTTTTCCCCCAATGAGCAAATTTCTATTTTGTTTAAAGAAACTCAGAAAAACAACTGTTTTGAATTTCCACTTTAATTTCCTCACAGCTTATTGGTCACACATGGCCTTTCAGGAATGTCACCACGTAAACAATAAAAAAAAAAAAAGAATGAGAGAGAGAGAAAAAAAAAGAAAAAAAAAGGTTCTCACCTGTCATGGAAAAACACCACCACCACAATAATCACAACCGCCAAATACAACCGGAAAAACACCACTACCACAATAATCACACCTGCCAAATACAACGAACACAATAACATTAATCATATATTTAGAGTACAAAACTTGGCTACGTGGTTGAAACTCAATGAATGTTACATAAAACCTGATTTAGAAAGAACCTTACTAAACACTGGAAATTGCGTATCAATCCACAGAGCTTTATCTGTAAAACAGAGCAGCCAATTTGGATAAAACAACAACAAAATCTTGCTTTTTTCACATTATTTTGATCAGAATTTCATTTTTAACCAATAAAACTATGAATACTTCAACATTAGCACAGATATGCTTGTTAGTGTCTACATTTTTCTTCTTACATTTGATTAAAATATTTCCTACCTGATCAGGTCGCTGCAGTTGGGAGCGAAGCTGCTGAACTAGTTCTGGGTTCTGCTGTTGAATTTGTGATGCAAGCTGCTGCCTCTGGAAATCAGCATGTGACAATGTGTTGAAAAATCATTCATCAAATGATACATCACAAAACATCATCATGGTTAAGAAAATGAAAGAATTCCTTTATTATGCCAGATGGTTTGATTCATTACATAGTGATCTCTGTTTCGGTTCAGATAATATGCAAAAAATTAAGACGATTCATACAGTTTTTTTTTCAATTCTGTTTTGATGACCCAAATTATGATTACTTAGGACTGCAAAATTTACGTAACGAAAACAATGGATTCAATACATAA
This sequence comes from Conus ventricosus, assembly GCA_018398815.1. NCBI lineage: Eukaryota > Metazoa > Mollusca > Gastropoda > Neogastropoda > Conidae > Conus > Conus ventricosus. The sequence goes on from CM031606.1 coordinate 52,580,309, forward strand.
GCCACACTTCGAAGTATGTCAGCAGCAAGTGAATGTGCGGTTTAAAAGCTGTTCAACTGAAATTCAGTCTGTTGAAATCCCCAATAATCATCCTAAAATCAAGTTGGGTGCGTTCTGAATTCTCTCATATATGAACAGCTGCAGCTGCCATGAGAAAAATATGTGTAAAAAGAAACTTGACATTCCACAGACCTTTTCATCTACTGTGCCAAACTGTGCAGGGGAAGTTCTGAGCATACTTCGTACAAGACTGCTGATATTCTGCCGCCAAGTTAGTTCCCTACTGGGTGCTAACTTTAAGCTACTAAATCATGTCAGCAACGGGCAATGATTTGATGTTCAATCACAGAGTAATGAACATCAAAAGTTATAAATGTTAACACAAATTGTACCCCAAGATCTCTAACACTGAAAATATACTCTTTATTGCTTGCAAACAGCTGCACATCTTGAACAGTTCAACTTCTGTTTCTATGCATATGTGATACATCAGAGCAAATCTTACAAAGATTAAATGTTTTGCTTGCATCCTGCATTCTTTCTTACACAAATTTGAAAAAAAAAACAACAAAAAAACACCACCACCCTGACCTGCACTTTTGCGGTGCGCGCGCACACACACACACACTAGCAAACACAGTAAACACACACACACATACAAACCCCCCTCCCCCTGCCCCCGAACTTCAGCTAATACTTCAAGTGAACAGTGGAGCACTATTTGATTTTCATTCACAGAATGGTGAACAAAGCTTGGATGTTAAACCCTTCACTGGCCAACACAAATATAAATTATGATCTCCAGCACTGAACAGTTTCATACGTCGATGAACTCGACTTTCAATTCCATGTTGCCTGAAAATGTTTCATATCTTGATCACCGCAACCTTTGATTCTATGTTGCACGCAATGGTGCCTTACCTAGCAAAATCAAGAAAAAGCAAAGTCTAACATACAATTCTGCACTTTTGCATCAAGATGCTGACCTGATTTTTTCAATCTATCCCAACAATCCTATGAAAACTCACAAAATAAGTACAAAATACATCTTCGAAGCTTTACAACCAAAACTGCTTTCATGCTTTCTGAGGACACAGCAGATTTATGGTATCCAAAAGAACATTAGTACAATCTTTATAGACTAGGTTATATTTACTTCTGAAAGAGACGAGTATTTAAGCATAGAGCGAGTGATTTTTACTGAGAAGAGGGGAGGGGGACAGGTAAGGGTGGTGGTGGTTGGACAGTGTAAGCAAGGAGGGACAGTAAGTGCAAGTCTGGAAAGAGGGAGAGAGATCAAGCATGTTAACAGATCTATCTGATTATGTTCAGAAAGTGACTGATATTAACTTTTGGCTGAATTTTAAGTGCAAGTCTGGAAAGAGGGAGAGAGATCAAGCATGTTAACAGATCTATCCGATTATGTTCTGATAGTGAGTGATATCAACTTTTGGTTGAATTATAGTTGCATCAAGTTTCTTGTAGAATGAGTTCTTCTGTAACCCTTACCCCACTTTATATCAACTTTCTGCTACACAAGTCCTGCTGTAAGTGTAACTAACCTCCCATCCACCTTTCTATTAAATAATGATTTTTTTTTCTTTCTAGCAGCTGTGTAAACATATATTATAACTGCTTCTAGCATATATTGTTTTAAAAGAAAAAATCAGAAAAAGCAACACATTAGCAGCAAAAGGTTGATCAGGTTTCCGAGTTCTCTACGCTGGGAAAGTGAGAGAAGGTTTGTGCACAGATAGTTTTCATTTTTTATTTTTATTTTTTGGTTGCCCAACCTCTGCGCCACCTCAGAGGCAGTGCACCCATGCCGCTCATTCCGACACCCCATCCCCAGCCACAGCCCGGTCGGCCCCGCCACAGCCCTGGCACCGGCAATCCACAAGGAGCAGTCAATGTCAAGTCGTCAAGAGGCAACCCACCGGAGGAGACACTGCACTGCTGCAGAGTCACTTCGGTGGTGTTCAGTGGCGCCTGTTCTGATCTAACACACGCAGGACACCACCTACTAAGCCCCCTACTGACGACAACAATTGCTAAGTTGGGAGCCGGCGTGAGTGAGCTCTCCTCCGGAGGGCGCCACCAGTATGTCCAACGACAGCCCCCATGGACTCATCGATACCGGGGACCCCGACGGAACCAAACCAAGGCTACAGATGTGGAGAGGACATCGAAATTGAGGTCACCATGAGAGCAGGGCATGAAGGGCCACAGAATTTGAGACTTTTTTTGAATGCGATTGATGAGAATGAGGATGATTAAGATGATGCTACGGATTTCCATTTCGGTCTGAGACTACATGACAGGGCTGTACTCTACGCTTCCTTTCATAATATATCCCGGCGTTAACCAGGCCCGAGAGATACAGGCACCTGCAGTGTTGGTCAGGAAATCTGAGCAACACTCTCACAAATGCATCCATTAAGTGGATGAAACTCGACTGTGTGGTGCCAGTCTTCCCAACTGAGTCTGCAGCAACTTAACTCAGGGTAGGAGCCGGTCGGGCAGAAAAACCCACATGACTCTTGATGGGATTCGAACCCACGACCTAGCTGGGAGTCCGCGACGCTAACCACTTTGCCACGGCGGCTGGTCAGATAGTTTATTTATCATTCACACACAGACACACACACAGACACATCAAATCTTCAGTTTGTGTAGTTCAGTATTTCTGAGAAAGTATGACATTAATTTGAGAGTTTAATGTTCTACAGTCTATTTGCTGAATATTCTTTACAGACATTGGTAAAACATGTTGGGACATGATGGGGAGTGTCTCAGGTCTCTCAGGTCTAGCTAGTGCAGACTTTCCATTCAAATAAATGCCTGTATATGATTATGATAATCACATTCGGCATCCCATAAGTTACTCTTAAATCAATGTTTTAAACAGAACATATCTTAATACGGGGTGTAGCAGTAAATGGAAGGCATTTCAAGTCCCAAATTGTTTCCTTTCAAATTGCTTTTTAAGTAACAAATGCACATTTCTATGTGCTGTGTGGCTATGAATACCCTCACTGACAATATGAAAATGCTCAAGGGTATGTAATTAGTAGTAGATAGTCATTCTGAAGCATGCTGGGAGATGATTGGAAGGATGTTTAGTCTGAGATCGCATTGAATGGCTTTTGAGAAACTGCAGGCCATTTTTCTTTTTTTGTATATATATTTTTATTTAACTTACCTGTCCTAACATATGCCTTATCCCACTAGATGTTAAACACTGCCATACATCAGGATTCCCATAAAGAGATTAAAAATGGAGAGCGGGGAGCCAACTCTTCTCATTAACCATCAGGCCAACAGGAGTAGTCTCCTAAGCGAGTTCATACTCAGCTCACCCTGACAGCCTGAATTTAGTTTTCTCCTTTTCCTTGGTGAGGAAACACGATCTCGACAGGTCTTTTGAGTTCGGTTCCCATCTTGGATTCTCTGAAACAGTCGTTTAAGTCCGCTTTCCCCTTTCAGGTGGAAACTACTTGGTCTTGGCCAATGGAGAAAATACCAGAAAACTAGGCTTGTCTTCACCATTACAGTCGCCTGGCATCTACCAAATACACCGGCGTTCCTCCTCCACCTCATACTTCTGAGTCTGTCATTGGGTTGGAAAGCTGTCTCCGATCTCGACCGTCAAGAAACCTTTGTCTGGCTTTTCTCCATTCCTTCCATGCAACCCTTGTGACAGTTGAACTGATTCAACATGGCACACAATTTTTGGCTCTCATCTTGAGCATCTTGACTGTCTGTTAGTTTTCGTGAGGGTAGCAATCGATGCTTTCTCAGTTTCTGCTTCACCTTTCAGCCTATGATCTGTGGTCCAGTGGAGACAGGCCAGAGTATCCCATCAAAGGGCTCTGCACCCCTCTACCTCCTGGCGCCTGGTGATGAGCAGGTGGCATCTGCACGTTTGCCAGGTAGGCCTTGGTTGAATCTGCTATCTTGGCAAGGCACTGGCTTGGACAGATGCCAGGAGGGGCGACTCTTAGGGGATCAGTGGTGCGGAAGGGCAAACCATGGGTTTTACATGCAGGGAGGACTGGTTATGGTGTGACCATCTGTATTAAGGTATGTTCAGTGTGTGCACGAGTAAATCCTGATATATGGTGTTTCATGCGTTGAGGATAAGGCATTTATTTGGAGAGGTAAGTATATCATAAAACTACTTTTAGTAGGAAAATTCTTTTTCATCTTTCCCTGTATCTCTTTTTTTCACATTTTGCACACTTCCTTGCTTATCTTTAATCTAAAATAAGGAATATACAATGCAAACAGACAAGCACACTTATGCAAAAGTGTACATTTCAAAGATTTTTCCAAGGCTTCAAACGGCAAGGATTTGAAGAATCTTTGAGGACGGTGTGAACCCTGAAGAAAGAACTGAAGGGAACTCACGCCTGTAACAGGGATGACAAGCCACCTTCTCCCCCAGACTGGTTGCTCATGACGCTCGACAACCTGCAAGAAAAACCCTACCTTACCTTTTCCTGTTACAATGTTAGCAGTGCATAGCTGCCAACCTTCTGGAGCGCATAGCTGCCAACTCCTGGAGTCTGAATTCATGAGCCAGGGGATGGGAATTTTGACACTCAAGATTTTTTTCCCACCAAACTTGGGAAGTCTGGAATAATTTTTGAAATAAGGAAATTCCTGGAAAGTAGGGGAGGACTGGCAGCTATGACAAAACACACACTGCTTTTTCACATCAATGTCTCTCCATTGTCACATCACACTGGACAGATGTTAGCAAGTTATTCTTTTTTTTTTTTTTTTTGTTTTTTTGCTGTCCCAACCTCTACGCCACCTCAGAGGCAGTGCACCCATGCCGCTCTTTCCGACACCTGTCCACAGCCACAGCCCAGTCGGCACCGCCGCAGCCCCGTCACCAGCAATCCACTGAGGGCAGTCAATGTCAAGTCGTCAAGAGGCAACCCACCGGAGGAGACACTGCACTGCTGCAGAGTCACTTCGGTGGTGTTCAATGGCGCCTGTTCTGATCTAACATACGCAGGACACCACCTACTAAGCCCCTTACTGACGACAATAATTGCTTAGTCGCGGAGCCGGCGCGAGTGAGCTCTCCCTCCGGAGGGCGCCACCACGTCCGTCCAACGACAGCCCCATGGACTCGCCGATACAGGTGACCCCGACAGAACCAAACCAAGGCCACAGACATGGAGAGGACATCGAAATTGCGGTCACCATGAGAGCAGGGCATCAAGGGCCACAGAATCCGAGACACTTTTTAAAATTTTTTATTTTTTATGCTGATCGATGAGAATGAGGATGATTAAGATGATGTTACGGATTTCCATTTCCGTCTGAGACTACATGACAGGGCTGTACTCTACACTTCCTTTCATAATATATCTCGGCGTCAACCAGGCCCGAGAGGTACAGGCACCTGCAGTGTTGGTCAGGAAATTTGAGCAACACTCTCAGAAACGCATCCATTAAGTGGATGAAACTCGACTGTGTGGTCCCAGTCTTCCCAACTGAGTCCGCAGCAACTCAACTCTGGGTAGGAGCCTGTCGGGGCAGAAAAACCCACATGACTTCTGATGGGATTCGAACCCACGACCTCCCAGCCGGGAGTCCGCAACTCTAACCACTTCACCACGGCGGCTGGTAGCAAGTTATTCTTGTATATGAAACACACACAGGGCTCCCGCTGTGGGAAAAGCCAAAATCGCTGGAATTCAAGGCAGAGGTCCAGTGGCCATTCTAACTCTCTCCAGAAAAAAATTGAAATGTGCTTTCAAACTGGTACAACCTGACATAAATCTGAGCACAGAGTGGTGCACTGCCCACTTTTCGGTCCAGCCGAAACCAGAATTATTTGTTCACACAGCTTTCGTCAATTTGTTTCATTTTTGCAGCCCTTCACCATCGCCCATGTCAGTGTTTGACATTGCTGAACAATACAGCCAGATATAGTGGCAACTGTCTGCTATCATATCAAAGACATAACCAGTTCTCCTAAAATTTCACTGCTGCTTTTCTTCTTCTCCCCTCCTTTTTTTCCCCACAGAAATGTGTTCCTGTAAAGTCTCATTTTTACATTTCACTGAATCTGCAAATCTGTGGAGAACAGGGAGCTGTGTAAGCAGCTGAGGATATTTAACTCGCAGTTTGAGGGCCTGAAATGGTCTTGGGAGTTATTAAAAATTTTGAATAAGCCCAACAATGCTGCCAGCATCAATCAAATCTTTATGTTCTCTGAACTTTCAGCATAATTTCTAGGTAAAATGTATTCGACTGTATCCTTATTTAGGGAAAAACAAAACAAAGCTGAAAACCGCAGTACTGTCCCACTCGCCTCCCCCTGATAAAAAACCGCCATGAAATGAACCAGCTCATGCATTAAAATCAAACCAAACCAAGCCACACATTCCACCTCAACTGACAATGCAGGTTGTTCTGAAAACACCTCAGATAAAATACTGATAACTGCATGCTCAAGACAAGTAAATTTGAGCAAGTAAATGCGCAATGGTTTACTACATGGAAAGCTTTGACAACTCACCATACAAATTTGAATGTGCTTCAACATATTATAATAATGTACAGCTTGTAACAGAAACTGAAAGATGAGCCGGAATAGCTCAGTTGGTAGAGCACCAGACTCGTAATCTTGGTGATCCTGGGGTTGCTGGTTCGAATCTTTGCCAGGCTGTTTCAGTGCAGTGGGATTTTTTTCCTCAGAGTTAACATTGGTCCTAACTACATTTCCCGAACAGTCCTTCGAATGAGATTATAAACCGAGGTTCCATGTGTGAACGCGCGCATAACATCTTGCACACACATAAAATCCCATCACCAACTTTCAGAAGAGAAAGCCAGTTTGGCCGTTGGAATGTATGACACATTACACATAGCATGCACCCTGCGTGAGAAATGGAAGAATGAAGGAAGTAAGGAAATGGAGTGAACGATATTGAATGGATGACACAGGAAACGACTGAATGAAGCGCCAGCAGGCAGCTCTTCAGTTGGCTCTACCCAGATAGGCAGCCTGTTGTGTAAACAAGAACGCAGACTGTAAAATGCTTAGAGCCTGGTCTCTAGCCCAGGACAGGCGCTATATAAGTATTCATATTAATACTAATATTTACTGCTTACAGGCTAGAAGTAAAACAAATATGGACTCTCAATGCCAGAATCATTTGGAACACTGCAATCAAGTCAGTCTTTATGAATTAATGCTTTATCTATTGATCTGCCCATCCACCACGGTTCACTTAGTTGAGTTTCTGCAATCCCAATGCTTCCTTGGATAGCTGGATATCAACACTGATCATTTCCACCTTCTAGAATAAGCTAACCAAAAAAAATGTTCACCTTGCATTATGTGTAACTGACAAAAAAAAGTTACAATGACATAAAACGAAAGACAAATGAATATGTATAGGCAATGATGTATGAAAACATATACATAAACGGATGAATATGTGTTTAAAAGGTGTGTGTGTGTGTGTGTGTGTGTGTGTGTGTGTGTGTGCGAGTGTAACGGACAAATATGTATTTAAAAGGTTTATGTGTGTGCGTGTGTAACGGACAAATATGTGTTTAGAAGGTGTGTGCGTGCATGTGTGTGTGTGTGTGCGCCTGCAAACACAAACACACATACACATGTGTGCACACACACACACACACATACACACACTACGCGCGCAGGCACACACACACTAACACACACACCTTTAATAAACATGTATTTATCCATTTACATGTATGTTTTCATACGTCATTGTCTATACGTATTTGTCTCTCGATTTTTGTTTAAGTCCTGAAGACCGTCTATGACCGAAACATTGAAAAGCTTTTTGTTCTACTTTGTTTTCTATTTTCAAATCTTCTGAGCATCCTCAGATACTTTCTATTGTTCAGAGAAGATCGGTGGTCAAAAAACCTTTTTTAAAATTAAGTTACAATGATCGACAGTACATTTCAAACGATTATAAATTAATTAATCGTCTAGATATAGCTTAATCTACACTAACATCACTGACATTAGCGTATTTCATACAAATGAGACTGAAATGGAATCAAATTTTGGAGATAAGATAAAAGATAATGTTGCTTAGAGCCCAGCCGACCGCAAAGGGCCACATCAGGGCTGTAAAAAGACAATGACTTAAGTGAAGTAGATGTGGTAAGTAGCGTAGATGGGCTAAGTCTTTGCAGTACAGGTGAGGAACCCTTAATGATCAGTGAACATGACTAAGACACTGACAGATACATGCACATCAAACGCATTTATTACTCAGATTTTTTTTTGTTTTACTAATCTGGACATGAATTTTTTGTCACCTAAAAATAATGACCTGTCTCACATTCTGGAAATAACTTTTGCTCGAAACAGCCTGATAATGAAATGGTTCATCAAAAAGCAAAATTTGATAACTTTTACTCAAAACAGCCTGGTAATGAAATGGGTCATCAACAAGTAAAGTTTGATAACTTTTGCTCAAAACAGCCTGGTAATGAAAAGGTTTATTAAAAGCAAATTTGATGGTAATGAAAGCTCTATCAACAAGCAATCGATGATTTACAGGAGGTAAAATCAAGGCTGGAGAGAACACTCACATTTGCTGCATCTGTGGGTTGGACATCATGTTCGTTGCCTGCAGACACAAATCAGCATCACTAAAGCAACACCGTGTTCACAAATTCTTTGATATCAAAACAAATGCTTATCTTTCACAGTTACTTTGGTATTGTCCAACGAATTGAATGTATCTCACATGCAGCACTTTAGTCACACAATTTCTCACCAAATCAAAGGTAGCAGTGTTTCACCCCACTTCAGTCAGCTCACTGATCTGTTTCCATTAATCACACATGACCAGCAACACCCAGTTGCAGCACAATGGAGCCTGTTAGCCGCTGAGTCCCCCCCACCCCTAATGTCAGTCATGGTGAAATGTTGGCTACGAGCCAGTGGCTGACTACAGCTTTCTTGATTATGCTAACACATGCAAAGTGAAGGGTTCAGACCGTTTTTGTCACAGAGCCAAGCCTACTGACTGTTAGCTGACATGGTCAGTGGATAATTGACTGTAAAACAAGCCCATTCTGCAATCAAGTTGAGAATGTACTATTTTATATATCTTTTTTTTCAAGTGTGATGTTTTCAGTTTGCCAAGAGATGTAAGCACAGAAAATATGGTAATGATCATTTCATTGAGCTCAAATGCTTTCTGGTTAACTGTAACATTTTCATCATTATGTCACCATCTATATTAAATATGCTTAAAAAATTGACAACCCTTTTGAAAGATCTCTGAACTTGCAAAAATTTGGAAATAATTCATGCTACTTAGATATGATTTATACCTCAATGAGAAATGTGCACTGCTGGAGGCCTTAGGTAACTCAAAAATTTGGAAATAATTCATGCTACTTAGATATGATTTATACCTCAATGAGAAATGTGTACTGCTGGAGGCCTTAGGTAACTCAAAAATTTGGAAATAATTCATGCTACTTAGATATGATTTATACCTCAATGAGAAATGTGTACTGCTGGAGGCCTTAGGTAACTCAAAAACTTGGAAATAATTCATGCTACTTAGATATGATTTATACCTCAATGAGAAATGTGTACTGCTGGAGGCCTTAGGTAACTCAAAAACTTGGAAATAATTCATGCTACTTAGATATGATTTATACCTCAATGAGAAATGTGTACTGCTGGAGGCCTTAGGTAACTCAAAAACTTGGAAATAATTCATGCTACTTAGATATGATTTATACCTCAATGAGAAATGTGCACTGCTGGAGGCCTTAGGTAACTCAAAAACTTGGAAATAATTCATGCTACTTAGATATGATTTATACCTCAATGAGAAATGTGCACTGCTGGAGGCCTTAGGTAACTCAAAAACTTGGAAATAATTCATGCTACTTAGATATGATTTATACCTCAATGAGAAATGTGCACTGCTGGAGGCCTTAGGTAACTCAAAAACTTGGAAATAATTCATGCTACTTAGATATGATTTATACCTCAATGAGAAATGTGCACTGCTGGAGGCCTTAGGTAACTCAAAAACTTGGAAATAATTCATGCTACTTAGATATGATTTATACCTCAATGAGAAATGTGCACTGCTGGAGGCCTTAGGTAACTCAAAAACTTGGAAATAATTCATGCTACTTAGATATGATTTATACCTCAATGAGAAATGTGCACTGCTGGAGGCCTCAGGTAACTCAAAAACTTGGAAATAATTCATGCTACTTAGATATGATTTATACCTCAATGAGAAATGTGCACTGCTGGAGGCCTTAGGTAACTCAAAAACTTGGAAATAATTCATGCTACTTAGATATGATTTATACCTCAATGAGAAATGTGCACTGCTGGAGGCCTCAGGTAACTCAAAAACTTGGAAATAATTCATGCTACTTAGATATGATTTATACCTCAATGAGAAATGTGCACTGCTGGAGGCCTAGGTAACTCAAAAACTTGGAAATATTATTATTAGATATGTTTTACCTCAAGAGAATGTGACGTGGAGCCTAGACTAATGAAATATTCAGCTACTTAGATATGATTTATACCTCAATGAGAAATGTGCACTGCTGGAGGCCTTAGGTAACTCAAAAACTTGGAAATAATTCATGCTACTTAGATATGATTTATACCTCAATGAGAAATGTGCACTGCTGGAGGCCTCAGGTAACTCAAAAACTTGGAAATAATTCATGCTACTTAGATATGATTTATACCTCAATGAGAAATGTGCACTGCTGGAGGCCTTAGGTAACTCAAAAACTTGGAAATAATTCATGCTACTTAGATATGATTTATACCTCAATGAGAAATGTGCACTGCTGGAGGCCTCAGGTAACTCAAAAACTTGGAAATAATTCATGCTACTTAGATATGATTTATACCTCAATGAGAAATGTGCACTGCTGGAGGCCTTAGGTAACTCAAAAACTTGGAAATAATTCATGCTACTTAGATATGATTTATACCTCAATGAGAAATGTGCACTGCTGGAGGCCTCAGGTAACTCAAAAACTTGGAAATAATTCATGCTACTTAGATATGATTTATACCTCAATGAGAAATGTGCACTGCTGGAGGCCTCAGGTAACTCAAAAACTTGGAAATAATTCATGCTACTTAGATATGATTTATACCTCAATGAGAAATGTGCACTGCTGGAGGCCTCAGGTAACTCAAAAACTTGGAAATAATTCATGCTACTTAGATATGATTTATACCTCAATGAGAAATGTGCACTGCTGGAGGCCTCAGGTAACTCAAAACTTGGAAAGAATACAACTAAGAACTCTCCCTCAAATCCGCCTTTACCCACCATAGACCATGTTCTGCGTGAGGTTACCACACAAGGTAAAGTCATCAACCAACCCTCTGGGAAATGCAAAGCCAACTTACAATACAATCGCATCACATTCTCCTTGCCCGATTGATTTTACTAACTGATCATGAAGTAAAAGTTCAATTCAAACAAAACCCGATGTAAATACCTAGGGCACGTAATACAGTCCTGCTATGACTGTAATTAGACTGCAAACATTAGGGAGTTGGACACAAGGTCTTTAAGATCTGCATGAATCTTAAGGCAGGACATAGTACAAACATGCATGGATTTAAAAACTAGAGAAGAGAATACCTTTTCTTAAAACATAATGAAAAACATATTGTGGCCCCTATGATTTGGACTTTATCTCAACTTCATTTCAAGAGGATTTCTTTCTGCTTCGGTCTTTAAAACGGTGCAGCCCAAGTTTACCACACCCACATGCATATATCTGACAACCAACTTTATTCACAGGCACCACTTCAAAAAAAGATAAAAAAAAAAAGGTCACATGTCCAATAGGAACAAGGAACAACTGACAACTAATCCTCATCATCGTATAAACAACAGGAAGGCGACCACCTACCCCAGCAGCGGCTTCCCGCAGCTTCTGTTCAGCGATTTCCAGGTTGTTCTGGTAACTCTGGTTGTCTGGGTCCAGCTCCAGAGCCTTGCGGTAACATTCACGAGCTGATTCGTGGTCATTCAGTGCCGTGAAGGCAATGCTGCAGCCGGGCAAGGAAAAAGAAGATAAAGGTCAGTTTCAAGACACATAAGAAACACATCATCCCATAACATTATCAGTGGTGATATCCTTCCCACAGTCCTCTTTCATGGGTTTAACTCACAACCTGCCCTTATCTGTCTGTCCGCTAATACCAAACAACTACCAATCTGTCTGTTAAGAATGACCCAACATAATATTTCATTCCTATTCCAGCTATTTGGGAAGGTTCAGGTACAAAGACTCAGCACTTGAAACAGCCAGCAAATGCAAAAGTGGCTGGTCCAGCACAGAGTTCGATTCATAAGCCAAAAGTCTAAAATTACCTTTTTTCCGATCGTGCTACTGATAGGAGACTGTCCATTTAAATTGATTGTGGAGAATTTAGTGGCTATGGCATTACTTAATATTTATAGCAAGATTTGTAGACTATATGGGTGCCTTTGCACTCAATTTAAACTTTAGTAGCTAAGTGTAAGATAACGAGGTGGAAAGTAAGCAACAATGTTAGATCGATTCCACATTTACATAAAGCTGGCATGCGTCATTGTAATCAGTCATAAGTATAAAAACAATGCACAGACAGAAACATACACAACAAACTACTTAGTAACAGATTTTAGTACTAAATTTGCTATAATCTGAACTTGGGAATTAAAAATAAAAGCACCCGAGAATGCATCTAGTCCTCGAAAAAAACTAATGAAGCAGTGATGCAGCTGTCAAGGTAAAGCAAAAAACAACTAATCAATCAAGTCAGTTAAAAGGTTTAAGAGTATGAGTGTGTGTGTGTTTGTTTATGTGTGTGTGTGTGTGTGTGTGTGTGTGTGTGTGTGTGTGTGTGTGTGTGTGTGTGTGTGTATGCTGAAGATGTGATAATCTTTGTTTCTACAAATCTACTCTGTGATGCAAGATATCAAAGTGTCCAAATCTTTCCCATTTGTCTGGAAATGACAAAACAGCTGTGATAACACACCCCATTCTGCCATAGGCTTTGCTGTAGCTGGGGTCTATACTGAGGGCTCTGTTGCAGTCTTCAATGGCCTGCTGGTGCTTGTTCAGCTTGCTGTAGGCTGCAGCTCTGTCAATAAAAGGCAGACCACATCATACATGCATTCATGTTGAAAACACGGGTGAGGATGACAGAATGACCTGTGTTTAGATATCTCACACTTACCCCTTCCCCGATTTCATAAAACCACAAATTTCACATGAACACACACAAATAACTTAAAATCCAAGGTTATGAACCACTCTGTTATGTAAGTCGCACCCCACCATTTTTTTTTTAGTAGGCCATGAATGATCAATTAGCTCCAAGAAGATAGTTAATCACAACTAATAACAAAAATGGTGAATACAGTATAAATAAAGCCTGTATATTCTGAATTATGACAATCATGAACTGGCATACAAACGGGAGAGGGGTATAAAACTGAAAAATAAAAATCAGCTGTCAAATTCTTTTTCATGGCTTTTTCAGCGGCATTAACTACCGAAGGACTTGTTTTCAGTATCAGACACCAGCGTTTCCATTCAAGAACTCTTCATTCACATTGGCCAAGTTGTCTGTGGACTTCCGATACTTCTGCCTCCATGCTTTTGCTCACTGTGACTTTTGTACCGCTGCCACTGAGACAATGATAATGTTCTTTTATGACAGAATGGGAAAGTTCGCTACCCTGACTATGCCACTGTTGGACCAGCGATTGAGCTATACAGTTGGTAGCTCTTTTGATGAGCCAGATTAATAGCCTTTCATTTTAAGATCTTGTGGTAAGTTAGACTTCTTGATTTAGGCATCTTTGCTTGATTGTGTGGTGCTGACAAGGGACTGACCAAGCAAATGCAATGTTTAGCTATCATTAACAATGCCCATTTTGTGTGTCACTCTTGCATGAATCATTCATCCTGTGAGGTGGCCAAACTTGATGTTTGCAAACAACAGCTTTAAGTTTGTTTGATCAACTGCAAGTCAGGAGAAAATAACACTATGGCGAGCTATGAACAGAATGGGAAAAATCCATAAATAGGCCACTGCCAATGAAGTAGCCACAAGGGTTAGAGTTGGGGAAAAAAAGTAACGGCTGATAGTTTGAAAAGTAAGGTACGTGTGAACTCTTCTTACAAATCCAGTAGCTGTTTTGTCTCTGTTCAAAATGGTGATGAACTGGGTCACGAATCCAATGCATGAGACACAGTAAAGCAACAATACTAAATTTTGATTTGAATTTCAGATGGTGTATCATTTCAGATTATCATCCTCCACCCAGAGGCTCTTTTTTTCTTTGATACAGACTCGAGTCAATTCACAGTTGTTAAACAAAATGATATAGTTACATATTCCCTGTGGCCTTTCTTTTTTTTTATTTTTTAAATTTTTTTAATCTTAACTTGATGATACAGTTAGAAGGTTAAACTGAAAGATGCAGAGTTAGGAAACTTAATGGAGACAGAATGGTGGTTGTGATGAGCAGAAAAATTCAGTTTTCTGCCCGAGTGTGTTTGCCATGCTGTTCAGAAAAAAATTACCTATTACAGTAGTAGACAGCATTCCTCCCGTCCCTCTTGATTGCTTGTGTGTAGCTCTCCAATGCATCAGAAAACTTCTCTGATTTCATGAACTCGTTGCCTGCAATCACAGCCATAATATGCACAGTAATACAACAGCATCAGTTTGATCTTTTTCACTTTTTTTTGTTTTTGTTTTTGTTTTTTGGATCACTTTAATAAACTTGTCTTATCTTCATAAACACCTTTTAAAAAAAGAAATGTGGCAAGAAAATAACTATTCTTTGTGTGTGTAAAACCTAAGGTTTCACACCTTTCTGGTACAGATACAATAGCTGAAAAAATCAATCAAATCAAATGAACAAAAAGCCAGACACAGATGACAAAAAGAACAAAATGGAATATTAAACAACAAACAAATAACATCAACACACACGCACACACACACACACACACACACACATCCAGGAATCAAAATATCTGTGTAAGTTTTTATTTTTCAGCAAGTTAAAGCTTGGTGTACATCACCAGTCATTTTGCAGAAAACTGGATGTAAAGTTTTCATGTTTCCAAGGAGATTTATCATCATAGTCACAATTTTCCCATGCAAGTGGTGTGCGTGTTTGTGTTTTTTCCTCCTCAAAATGACCAATCACTTTTGAGGAATACAAAGATCATACTCATTTCCTTAAACAAAACCAACCAAACAAAAAATCTTACCCCCCCCCCCCCCCCCCAAAAAAAAACAAAAAAACCCAACCAAAAAACAAACAGCAACAACAAAAAACAACAAAACAAAAACACCCCTCTTATTACACCCCGCTGAGTTAGGCCAAAATGATAGAAATTCAGGTAAATTCTTTTTGGTAATTCAGGTAAATTCTTTTTGGTAACTAATCTTGCATTCATAAAAAAAAGAGAAAAATTGAAAGCATTCAAATTTTGCATGAATAACTTGAATCTGTACAGAAAACATGATTTAAAGCATTAAAATGTCCCTGACAGAAATTTATTATTTCTGAAGCTATTGATGACGTTTGCCCTGCTGTACAAGTTGTACTAGGTTTCTCTGAGTATTGTCACCAACGCTTAACAAAACACACAGACTGAACATCAAAAAATGCTTATAGAATAAAACTGCCATGTAATGAAACTTACTTCTGATAATCAAATAAAAATATGGTAATTCTAATTCAATTTATCCCTGTTTACATTTACATCAAAGGAGCTAACTCATTTTAACTATAGTTATACAAAGAATAGTTGTAATTACAGGAATGCATGTTTATTATGACCCAAGGTACACAGCAAACACCACCACCCATCGCCCCTCTCCTTCATCACTCCTTTTTCCAAGGATGTTGCGCTCAGAAAACATGCATGTGTGACTGCACAGAAACACTGAACATTGTGACTGTTAGGATTATTTGCTTTGACACTTTTTGGTTTATCCAATACAAGAAGTAAAAACCATAAGATTTTAGCATCCTGCTTGCTTTACAATTGCAAATGGAAATACATGCAGATACACACACACATACACAAACAAAAGACACTGATATTGCCATGTTGTGAAAAATCTACAAAAATATACATACCTTTGTTTTTCAATCTTTCAGCTTCCTCTCTTTCTTCTGCTGTTGGTTCATGTAACGAGAGACTTGACAGATCTGAATCAGTCTGTAATAAGACACAAGGTATTAGAACTGTTGTGGAAAACAATGAGGAATCATGAAGTGAAAGTATATTCATGAGTTGCGGTCTAGGGGACAGCCACTAGTTTTGGGGTTTAAGACAATGCGTAGAAGAAAGGATAAAACAATGAGGATGAAGTGAGAAACATCCTTGTTTAAAAAAAAAAAAAAATCAACAAACCTGATTTTACTTCACTATTTCATACTTCCTGAAAACATGTTGCCCTCCTCCCCTATGAATCCCCATGTCCATCCCCACTTCTCGACCCTCCCTGCTTAAAATAGATTTAATTCACTATTTAGTTGTCGGGGGGGAAAAAATGTATAACCAACAAAGAGAATGAGCCCTCTCTCACTGACTCTCAGGCAGCCAGTCAACACCAACAGTGGCAGACGAAGAACTGCTCCTTCCAAGCAATGTAAATTTGTCTGATGTGAGCAGGCATCTTGCCATGACTATGCACAAGACCATCTTAACTATACTTTATGGTACCAAAGATGTGACAAACAGACAGGGGCTCGACTGCTTCTTCAAAACCCACCGCCCTGTTTTTAGGACTGAGGACCAAGGGCTATGGAGACTCCTGACCGTCCAAGCATCCATCATGACACCCTTTTGACCTTGTGTTACGGGACAATAACTAAGGACTGTACATTGCTTATACGGAACTTTGTAAACTCTAACATCACACATTGTGTCAATCAAAACCTGAGCTTCACTTGTCAACCATGCCAGACTGCACCTTGTATGCGCCAACATTCCATAGGCTGTAACAGGAATAAGACTGATCTGTGGAAAAAAACCCTTGTTCCACTTCCAGAATGTACATTTTAAACCCCTGTTTGCACTAAAATCCTACGTGTGTTGTTTATTTAATGTCCTGGATCAATTTTCTTTTTATTTTTTTTTATTTGCTTCTTGAAATATCATAAAACAAACTCGTTTCAACATTATTCAATGTTTCATCCTTTAGCAAAGCAACGTGGTGAGAAAATAAACCTTTCATTCAATATATTTAGTTACAGGAAATAATCACAATCAACAGTGCTCATAACAGACCTGTCTGACATTGGCCATCAAGATCTTTGTTTAAAAGAACATTCATAATCAGACTCTGATTAGTTTCTGCAGACTGGTGATTTGGATGAAAAAAAAAAAAACGAGATAAAAAAAGCCTACCAAATAAAAAACCCTGGAAACTTGATTTAATCCATAACCAACCCCCTCCTCCCCCTTATCAGTGATAATTCTTAGGCACAAAAGCGCGTCTCCGACGCATGAAATTCCCATCTGATGCTCTGGAATTCAGGCCAGAGCGTCACTAAAACATATCAGAATTTACTGTAATGCAATAATTTTCTCCTGTACACATTCAACTCTGAGCAGTGCGTCATCAAAAGCTCTTTCATCCGATCCACCATGATCAAAGTCGATAAAAACATAATTTTCCTCAACGTTTCAGAACATTCTGAATCAATGAACAACTTCTGCTTGAGAACTCTTCACTACTGAAAACCATCCAGTCATCAAAATACACTAACTAGTCTTTGATTGGACCACACGATCATGTGATTTGACCAAACGCGAAAAGCATGGAAAACCCTATAAAATTAAGCTTTGAATTGTGGCTTGCGGGTGATAGTCCAGCGAAAGGAACATAATTCGAGCGATCTATGTGACTTGACTGGTTCAGAAAATTATGACAGTTCCGTTGTGGACGCATGAATGTGTTACGCATAGTGCATGAGTGGCAAATCTATACAGCTTCATCAGAGATTCCACAAATATTCATCACTCGCTTCGTGTTTCTCACCCAGCATCCAAGGATCACTGCATGACGACTGGAATATGGTCAAGCAGTAAAATACTTTGATGGAAATGGCTCGCATAGTGGAAATTCTCTGATGATAATTGAAGAGGACATCCCACATTATCAAGTTTCTCGGTTAAATTTCAGCATAATCTAGTGTTTATTAACATTACTATTAGTACCTCTTATATCTATTTCTGTCTTTTCTGTGTATTTACATGTGTGAGCCAGTCAGAGGGTGCGCAGGTGTGTTCCGGTGTGTGTGTGTGTGTGTGTGCGTGTGCACGCGCGCGTGCGTGCATGTGTGTGTTTTCAGTACATTTTTTTGCAGTTATAAAGTGTGACCCAACAGATATTTTTGTGACCCCCTAAAAATTTGGAAATGACTTTTTTGTACCGGGTCTGACCCCCTACTTCTTTTGGAAATAATCATCACTGCTTTTCCCCCTCCACTCCCCTAAAAATTTTATTTCGATTTGAACCTAAGGCTTCAAATGAAGTGACAATGGACAAATTTCATGTCATATTTGTGTGCCTGAATTCAACACCTTTCATGTCACAGAATTACATACAACTTATCTGGTAAATCAAAACAAAATGGTAACTGAAAATGTGTGCTATTTCTGGTGAACTCATTTGTTTGACTGCGATCATATCTAAAGTAATTCTTTTCATGAAATTGTTTTATTTAACCTTTTGGAAAAAAAATTGCTGTATGATTATTACTATGAAAAAAATAATCTTGTAGTCAAATGTCAGAATACAAGTTATAACACATGTTATGCTAATTTTCTTACATGATGTCAGGATTTTATTAACATTTACTGATTAACAATAATCAGTTTATATTTTAAAAAGATGTACTTAGTTTAAATCATTTCTGACATTTAAGTGAGTGAGAGCGAAAATTCAAACCATCACTTTTTTTTCTTCTTTTCTTCCTGTTGGGTGTCCACGGTCATCACATTGACCATTCTGATACCATAGTGAGGAGAAGCGCAGCAGGATGGATGGAGAAAAAAAAAAAAAAGGAAGTGGGGGGGGGGTAATGAGGTGTTGGGGGCGTATGGGAAGAGCCGGCTCATGGGGGTGGGGGAAACCATCAGCTGTTTCAGGCATCAGGACCAGGCCTTTCCGGCTACCGTAGCGGCCCCCGGGGTCAAGCCCCGACCGGCAGAGCCCTAGTCCCTCACTTGCCTTACTTTGGCTGATGGTGGGGCCGGGCTGTTAGGACGTTCGGGTCACCCTTGAGACAAAGGCCTCAAGGGAGGGAGCAGTGACTGTGGCATCTGGGAGTGAGTTCCACTCTCTGATGGTATGTGGCAGGAATGCGTATTTCCGGTAGTCAGTGCGGCATGATAGGGTTCTGTACGCTTGGTTGTGGCCTCTCCCTCTTCTGTTCACTGGTATGAGGTTATTCATCTCAACTTTGGCCAGGTTGTGTCGGATCTTGTAGAGCATGGCGAGTCTAGCTATTTCCCCTCGTTGTTGTAGTTTGGGCCACTTTAATTGCTCCAACATATTTCCGACACGTGAGGTGTTCCTGTGTCTGTTCAAGACAAATCTCGCCACTCTATTTTGTACTGCCTCGAGCTTGCTGATATCATTTTTTTGGTGGGGGTCCCATACAGTGGAGGCGTACTCTAGGATGGGCCTGACGAGGGATTTGTAAGCTCTTTCCTTAATGGAGGTGGAGCCGATTTTCAGGTTTCTGCGAAGGAATCCCAGCGTGCGGTTGGCTTTTGCAGCTACTGCATCAATATGTGCATCCCAGCTGCCGTTGCTCTGTACCGTCACGCCAACGTACTTCGCGGAGCTGACTGTCTCCAGTGTGTGGCCATGCAGAGTATAGGAGCTCTCTCTTAAAGTTATGACCCTATTAGCACTTATCACCCTATGATGCTTAGAGTTAAATGCAATCAAACTATACCACTGATGATGTGCTTACTGCACTCTTGAGTTCTTGCTCAAGAAGACCTCATTTTAACAATGAAAAGCAGCCATGGTTAAATGGTAGATACTGGACTTGAACATTCTTGTTGACCCTGTCCCCAAAGCTGCACTGACCTCAGAAAGCTGTGAGTTGAAAATGTCCAGAAGATTTCTCTGCACATGATACTGAGCAGCTTGGCTCTGGTCTGAAGTAGTCAAACCGTACACTGTCTCAAGGCACTGAATGGACACTGAAAAATACACAATGATCATGCCAATTTATACTTAATGTCCATTCATGTACAGTATTTCACAATCATACTTCTTAATTACTATTACAGCACTGTAATAAATGAGTCTAATCAAACTAAACATCCACTGCCTTACTTTGCTTGTGCAAAAACCCAAAAGCCCTTGTTGGATGGTGTGAAAACCACCTAAAAATTAACTTTGAGGCATGAAAACCTTCACATTTTCAATAATGTCAAACCCTGCAATAATCACGATACATTAATATTTCTGTTAAATTATTATGTTAAGTTCAAGGTCCATACAAGTCATGGAAATCATGGACAGTCAAAAGTAATTTTCATTGGCTGAAAAGCCACGGAGCAATCTATGGTCCAAGTCATAGCAAAGTTATGAAATTAAAAACAAAACCATCAAGAAATGCTGGCACATGTGTGTCAAACTGCAAAAATCAAACGAACATTTTGCCCGTTACAGGCATCACTAAAAGAGTAATTTTGAAACCAATAAGCATACACTGTGTATGTGAAAGTACCCATTTTGAATCATTAACATTTCTCAAAATGGCATGGAAGAGTTCTGGAATTAAGAAACTGTCGACATGCATGGACCCTGTCATTCAGTCTGTCAAATCTGCAGTCAACACAGAAATAATTTGTAGAGTATCTAAGCTTGATTAGTTCATTTACTTATAGTGTTTTATGCTTTGTAATCCCTGTGCACGCTATCTTGCGATTACACTGAAAGGCATTTAGTTGACTAAATGTGGGCACAGCAAGACAGACAGAAGACAGAGACATGCATTAAGAGAGACACAGACCATGAGAAAGTTATATAGATTTAGTGACAGACTGATAAATGAGAAGTTGAGTTTCAAAACGGAGTGACTGAGGGGGAAAATGAAGCAAAATTTAGAAAGAGAGGGGGTTCGCCTCACGATCAAAACGCATTCTGATGGTGAGGTGAATGAGAGAAGCTAAGTGATTTCTTGTTCTTTGTTTTCACTGTCCTAAATGTTATTTGTTTTCACCTGAAGATGACCCAAGAGGTCGAAATGCATTGTGTCTAGTCCTGTACTTTGTTTGTCTATGTCCTTGGGGGTAACTAACCCACTCTCTTTCTAAATTTTGATAAATGAGAGTTCAGAAATGTGTGTAAGTGTGTGTGTGTGTGAGTGTATGAGTATGGTGTTAGTGTGTACATACATCTATGAATAAGATTGGAAAATTGTGTAAAGTGTGTGTGTGTGTGTGTGTGTGTGTGTGTGTGTGTGTGTATGTGTGTGTGTGTATCCATGCTTCGTTTTCTTTTTGTGAACTTGAGAATACCACTTCGATGCTTGTAGTGACTGTAATGTAAATAAAAATCACGAGCACTGTAACACTAACAGACCTTCCAAGCTTTCCACCTGTTCATCATCCAGACCGCCTGTCTTTTTCTGATCCTCCAAGAATGTGAGGATAGAAAACACCAGTCTCTTCACATCTGCCATGGCTCTACAATTGAATAGACGGTTGGTCACGTTGGCTGGAATAAATCACATATTTCATTCATGAGATGCTCATCATCTTCACAGTTCTGTTATGATATAAATTCTATTCTCAACAGAATAACACCAAAACAGCCACACTTATATGCATAGTTATATCAGCAGAATTTTTGTTCTTCTTATCATTCTGGTAATAAATTTCGTAATAAATTTCAAGAAGCCAAAGGTCTGCATGGGTTTTACAGACATTTATAAATTATTTCGTAATAAATTTCAA
Organism: Conus ventricosus; assembly: GCA_018398815.1. NCBI lineage: Eukaryota > Metazoa > Mollusca > Gastropoda > Neogastropoda > Conidae > Conus > Conus ventricosus. Next base: position 52,602,356 of record CM031606.1, read on the forward strand.
GAAGCCAAAGGTCTGCATGGGTTTTACAGAACTTTATAAACATAAGTTTACAGCTTCCAAAAGTTCTTTAAAACCAGATTAGAAAAGCATCCCAAAGGAAATTTACATAAAGGTCATGAAAGCACAGTAACAAAAAAATTGGTGATGATTTGTATGCCACAGCAATTTAAGCAAATGACATATCATAATTATGCCGCAGGGAACTCCCAACTCAGCTGCTGTCCTCTCATGCACTTTTCTCTCACAGCGAACTTCATAATTTATTTGGGAAGAAAGCTTGTTATCCACTAGCAAATTGACTCTCTGGATGTTTTTACCTTTAGATTCCTTCTTCAATGCTGATTATTTTTATACCTCTACTTTGTCTGTAGTATTTGTCATTCCCGAGTTATGGATCATTAAATAACGGTACCCTGTGTTTGCCACTATATGACACGTAGAAAAATTAGCATTTTTGCCATTTTTGAAGAGGCACAGCTAAAACATGAATAATTAGTGAGCTCTGGAAAAAATAGGCTCACTGTATCCATAATAAATGATAGCTTTGCCAGTGTGAGAGCATGTTGGGTGAACAGTTCAGAAGATATGAGGATCCAAACATGGCCCTCTGGCCAAAACGTAAAAAACGCCATTTTTTACATTTTAAAGCTCAATATCTCAAAAACTATTAAACCCATGGCCTTGAAATTTTGCATGTATATCACTTTTAATGGTGTCTTTTATAAAATACAAAAACATTCCATATTTTTTCAAGTTAAAAAAATGGCTGTACCTACCTATTTGTGGTCGCATGGCTACTGAATTTGTAGGCATGCTACGGCATGGTTATGGCCAAAGTAATAGTATGTGTCCACCTTGTTTATTCTTGGTCTCATGAAGAGAAACTGTTTTGACTGTGAGATTGCCAATCAACGCCGTCTAGAGAAAGGTGTTCGTTGTTTTTTAAATTAAGGCAGTGCCTGGTAGGCCTAATGGTTTGTATGCATGGATGTACACTCACATTGCACGGAGTTGCCTCTGGCGGGGGAAAAAGATCTTGACCTTGGGTAAAAATCGATGCTTCAATATTAAGAGTCGATTTTATCAACATGTGTGACATATTCTGTCACAGTAAATTTGTCACATTAATATCTTTGACGGGACTTTGGAATTCAAATTGAAGTTATTGAAGTGGACTGTGACCAACGGGTCAAAACCATAGCCTACTCAACGTTGAAGAGCAATGATTGTATCATAATGATTTAATCATGTCTAATTCACAGCAATCAATATCGATATACAATCATTTCACACACTTGGTAATGATACACAACAATGAAAAAAAATCAACACATTTTTATCTCAGCCATTGCCATACCTTTGACTTCGAAATCACAGTGGATGAATGATGACTCGATTCCGATCAACTCACTGAAAAAGAAACAAGGAAAGGTGAGTTTGTCGTAAATAAGATCACCCCCTCTCTCTTTCCGAGAATGTCAGTAATCATGCAAACTAATGTATCAGCACTTGAAAATCTCAATATGATAGATTACGTTCACTTTATATGCAAATTATTATTAATTTGACACATTGAAGTGATCACGACAACAATGGCAATCTATGCAGTGCAACACAATAAAATAATCTTAATTTACCGTAACAGGTAATATTCAATCCTATTGAAATTTTTTCAAAGTCGTGTATTTTGAAGTGTGACACATGTGATCATGATATGACCGTTAAAAAGGTCATGAGCACATTTATATATGACATGAACACAAAGACGATTTATAGAGCCTGATGCGACGGCTTTAGGTTAAGCAGTCTCACGGGCGGCGATTACACAAACAGCTGATGCGCGGCACTGACATAATACCTACCTGTATATATCGATCTCTTCCTCTCTCTGAGAGAGAGAGAGAGAGAGAGAGAGAGAGAGAGAGAAGAGAGAGCCATTTCCCATCCTACCACCCCACTCCCCACCTCTCAACAAAAGTAGATATGATTTTACGAGCAGTGTGCTAGGATAATGTTGCTTATAGCCCAGCCGACCGCAAAGGGCCACATCAGGGCTGGAGCAGTGTGCTAGCTCAGACGAATACACTGTATGAGTGCACACATTACAACTCTTTCAATACTGACATGTACTGACACAGCGTATTTAGCATATTCAATATTAATAGTAACAAACTGTTTTGAAACAGTAATATTAGCAGACAAGAACAATCGTTTTTGGAAAGTAAGTGAAAATGTATGATATAGTAATAACATACACATGGACAGGCATTCGTAGTGTGAATGATATCTAGGCTTACATAACTACTTTTAGAAGTGATGGAAGACTTCACAAAGGAGATTGATAAAGGAAAGAATATAGATGTATTGTATTTAGACTTTAGAAAAGCATTCGATTCGGTGCCACATGAAAGACTGTTAAAGAAATTAGAGTCTTATGGAATAGCAGGAAATGTACTTGGTTGGGTTAGAGACTTTTTATCAAAAAGAACTCAGAAGGTAAGGATTGGTAGTTCCTTCTCTCAAAATGGTGATGTTATTAGTGGGATACCACAAGGCAGTATTTTGGGACCAATATTATTCACGGTGTTTATAAATGATCTCCCTGTAGAATTAAAGAGTACATGTAAAATCTTTGCAGATGACACAAAACTTTATAACTCTCCGAAATTGCATAAGGAATTACAAAAGGATATTGAAACATTAGTACAGTGGTCTGATACTTGGAACCTACATTTTAATGCAGAAAAATGTAAAGTACTTCGTACTGGAAAAACAAACCCACATAATGAAAATTGGAGACAAGGAAATAAAAGTATCTAAATGTGAGGAAGAGAAAGACCTAGGTGTGACTTTTGACAAAAAATTGCTATTTGACAATCATATTGTGAATAGTATTAATAAGGCTAACAGAATGATTGGAATAATAAAAAGAACCTTTACATTTATAGAAAAGGACACTTTTTTACAATTAAATAAGACACTAGTTAGACCTGTTCTTTAATATGGAAATGCTGTATGGTATCCAATGCTAAAGAGACAATCAGAAGCTCTAGGACAGGTACAAAGAAGAGCAACAAAGACGATTCATAATATAAAAGATTACTCATATCAGGAAAGATTAAAATATCTACAACTTCCAACACTTAAGGCAAGAAGAATAAGGGGAGACTTGATTCAAACATATAAGATAATTAATGGAATTGATGATGTTGATAAAGCATGCTTTTTTTGTACTCCGCAGAAAAACATTACAAGGAACAGTGAAGATAAGATATATAAACAATATTCCAGAACCAATTTGAGAAAATTTGCATTTACTAACAGAGTAATCGATTTTTGGAATGAATTAACAATTAACACCAAACGTGCACCTAGTATTAACGTTTTTAAGAACCCCATAGATAAACATGAATTATTAACTGAAATAAAATATGAATTTGATGGAAATTAGACTGAGCTAGCCTACGACTGGACCAACGGACATGAAAAAAAAAAACCGTACAGAAAGGGCGTAAAAAGCCTAAAAATTAATAAGTTAAGTTGTTTTTGATACAACGCCCCTGATCCTGATCCTAGTGGAAGTGTGCAAAATATGTTTAAAAAAGATTCTGCTCTAAGATTCCGAGTTTCTATGGCACTTAAGCTCAGATAGAAATGAGTTCCAGGAAAAGGGGCTAGAATTAGAAGAAAAAAGTTTCAAATTAGGTCAGTTCTAGGGAACCAGGAGTTTTGAAAAATTAGTTCCTTGAAGTCATACCGAATTTGGATTGAGTAGCTTGTGGGGCTGATCCAGACAGAATATTTTTGCATGAACATTCCTTTATTTACAGCAAACACGTTTCTTCATGGAAGAACTCCAACTTGAATATAATCCGATTCTGTGAGGCGCGAGGATTCCAGGAGACCTGCGTTGAGTGCGAGTTTATATGCTGATTGAAGGCTTAATTGAATTTGTGCTGACTGAGTGAATGATGTCGAACACTTAATAATAATAATAATAATAATGGATTGCATTTCTATAGCGCAATTCTAATTCAACAAATTACTCATTGCGCTTGATCTCACGCATACGTTCCTTTATACATTGTGATTCATTCGAAACAATCATTAATTAGAAAATCTACAGCACAAAAATAATAGATAAAAAATAAAAGCAGCACGTCTAACTACAGAATAAAACAAAAAAGCATTACCCTAAAATGTGCTTTGAAAAGATAGGTTTTCAGATGGCTCTTGAAAGTGCTAAGAGAAGGTGAGTGTCTGAGGCTGACCGGCACTTATTCCATATCCTTGGAGCAGCAATACTAAAGGCACGCCCCCCAGCTGTCTGAAGGTTCGACCTGGGGAGCACTAACTGCTTCTCTGAAGAAGATCTCAGACTTCTAGCAAAGTTCCTGGTGGTCAAGGTCACTGAGAGACAGGGGCGCTAGACTACCCTCAAAGTGGCGATAAGCCAGAAACAGCCACTTTGTATTGTACACGAGCTTCGTCTGGCAGCCAGTGAAGCTCGCGAAGCATCGGCGAGACATGGTCTCGTTTACGTTTTCTCAAAACTAACCGAGCAGCAGCATTTTGAATTCGTTGTAGACGTGAGAGCTGTCATCTGTGATACCAATGAAAGTGGCATTACAGTAATCAATACGTGACAGAATGGAGGCCGATACTAGTTTTCTCACTGCTTCTCTTGAGAGATATTGCCTAATGCTAGCAATGCGCCTGAGTTCCAGGAAACAGGCTCGACACACATGCTGATGTGGTCTTTCATAGTCAGAGTGCTGTCTAGTTTCACACCGAGATATTCACACTTTCTTTAAAATCCAATACAGCTGTCTTCCAATTCAATCGAACTGTCTTTAATCTGCCGCAGGCATGATGGAACACCCACCTTGATCACTTCGGTTTTGTCTGGGTTTAGTTTAAGCTTATTGCTAACCTCCAAGATGATACGTCATGGACGCAGGTTTGAACTTTAGAAATAACATTAGGAAAATCCTGCGGAACACTACTTGACGATACTTCAGTATCATCAGCATACTTGTGATACTGACAATCATTTCCGAGACATGACATGATCTTACTGATTGAGGAAAGTATAACACATTCAAGAATAAACTTTCTGCCATGAAAGTTCAAAGTGATTTAATCCTGCATAACTGATATATTTACCTGGATACTGTTTTGCATACTGTTTTTGATATGAGCAGTGCGTGAAATATTGTCTATTATTACGCTTAGAACTCGATGCTTATCTACTTTTTCTTGTCTTATGTTGTTGATAAAAACAGAAGGGAACTGCTTTACATTTATTTTCCCGTCTTCTGCGAATTTTCATGAGTTTGACTTTGACTTAAGTCTTACAGGGGTTCGGTGATATAAGCTTATGATTCATAGTGCACTATTCAGTTCAGATGTCTACAGACTTTTGTATGATGCATACACAGAACATTTAAAATGACAAATAAAACAACTTGTGTGTTTCAGTTGACTTTTTTTTATTTTTTATTTTTTACCGTTAAGGTCTTTTTTCTTTCTTAGTTTCTTTCTTTCTATTTTCTTCATCCACTTCGATCCTTGACGAAATGAAATTCCAAGGGAGATAAATCATGCTCGAAGACGAGTGATTCGCAGTTGTCTTGCATAGAGTGATTCTTAGGTGTTGCGCCGGCGCCGTCACCAGACCAGATCAAACCACAGCAGCTGACAAGTGCCTTATACGGCCGTAGCCCTCTACATTCTGAGTTGCCCCAAACCCTCACATACTGCTCTGGGTTCTTCAGAGGGAAGAACAGTTTGGTATGAGGACTCCACAACTGAGGTACATGATGACTGTCATGATGCATTACAAAAGTACGTAATTCTACACGTAGGCTTATTACAAACTGGCACAAAGATTGACCAGGAGCAAACAACATTCTGATAATGTAAGAGCTTTGTTAGAGATCTTGTCGAAGTATTCTTAACATTCTGACTATTCTGGTTGCGTGAGTCGCGTTTTTTTTAAGAAAGAGGACGACATATGTGTATGTGTGTCTGCGCGCACGCACGCACGCACGCACGCGCGCAAGCACGCACGCACGCACGCACGCACGCACGCACACGCGCGCGCACGCACGCACGCACGCACGCGCGCAAGCACGCACGCACGCGCGCGCGCGCGCGCGCGCGCACACACACACACACCACACACACACACACACACACACACAACACACACACACACACACACACACGAACTCGCCTGTCTATTTATTGATCTTTCTAAGATTATTGATCAATTGTTTCTATGTGCAGGTATGTGTAACACATGTCTGAAATTAATTTGGTGTGTGCGTGCGTGCGTGCGTGCGTGCGTGGTGTGTGTGTGTGTGTGTGTGTGTGTGTGTGTGTGTGTGTGTGTGTGTGTGTGTGTGTGTGTGTTGCGAAAGGGGCACGAAAAACGAACTCTTTTCCACTAAAGTTGTTCAGGCTTTAAAGTTCCTCCAAGTGTAGGTCAGCAGTAGTAAGCGATAGCTGTTTCGCTCTAGTGGATCCTGGTTACCTGCCGTTAAGAAGCGCTTCCACATGCACAGAAAATCTCCCGAAAGGATAAAACTGTCTCTAGGAATCTCTCTCTCCCTCTCTCTCTCTCTCTATTGTCCGTATCAGATGAAAAGGTCACGACAGATTTATTTGCTGATGACTCGTCGCTCCAAACGAATGGTAGTGATCTACAGACAATAGAAACTTCTCTCCAGGAAAGTCTAAACGACGTGTCAGACTGGTGTCATTCAAACTCAATGGTCATACACCCAGCCAAAACTAAATCTATGATTATAGCTACCCGCCAAAAACACCAGTTGACTCCTCTTTGCCTAAAACTTCAGTTGAATGGCACTTCTATCGAGCAGGTTAGATGAGCATCGTGTTTTAGGGTTAACGATAGATAAAGAATTGAAATGGCAATCTCATCTAAATAACGTATGCAAGGTAGTCTCAAAACACCTTTTCCTGTTATCTCAATTAAAGCGCTACGTCAACAGTAATGTGCTTAAACTTTTCTTCAATGCGCACATAATGTCACGTATAAATTAACGCCTCAACAGTGTGGGACGGCAGTACAAAAAAAGGCTGAATTCTCTCCATAGACGTGCAGCAAAGCTACTCCATCCAGCTGTATCTCTAACAACAGACGAAAAACTAAAAGCGCTGAACATACTTCCTCTGAATAGGCAATTGGAATTCAACAAGGCATCATTTATGTTTACAATCTTGACAGATACTATGCCATGTTATATCAATGCCCTTTTTACAAGATCGAACAGCTTTTCTGGCTCGACGAAATTCCTTCTTCCCTACCCACGCATTGATCTATACAAAACAAGTCTAGCTTACTCTGGACCATATGTCTGGAACTCACTTCCACCGAATCTACAAAACATGAATACTTTAAAACCTTTCAAGGAACATTTGCATAAACATTTTATGTCTCAGTAGTTAAATTATTCGATTACAATGATTAGTGTCCATTCGCTACGTCTTCTGTGAACACATACTTTGGATAAATCGTCTAACATAAAACCTACTCCGTTAAAATCGCTCATCCCCACTCCCACTCTGTCTACCATCCCTTTTCTCCTCCCCCTACCTACCATTCTCTCTTCCCCACCCTCCTCTGACCTCTCTCTCTCTGTGGTTTTTGTTTGTTTGTTTGCTTGTAAGTTTCCTTTTGTTTTACCATCCCCCATCTCATTAGTGCTTTTTTTGAGCAGTTTGCTTATCATTGTTTGAATTAGATTATCATGTTGCTATGTTGAATTGTCTGTATGAATGATATGTGCTGAAATAATGTATGCACGACAAGGACAGATTGTAAGACTAGGCTTTGGCCTAAAATCTTCATCCTTGGGTATTAAAGATCAATCAATCAATCAATCAATCAAACAATCTCTCTCTCTCTCTCTCTCTCTCTCTCTCTCTCTCTCTCTCTCTCTCTCTTCTCTCTCTCTTTCTGTGCGTGTATGTGTGGTGTGTGTGTGTTTGTGTGTGTCTGTGTGTGTGCGCGCTTGCGTGCGTGCGTGCGTGCATGCGTGCGTGCGTGCGTATGTGTGTGTGTGTGTGTATGTGTGTGTGTGTGTGTGTGTGTGTGTGTGTGTGTGTGTGTGTGTGTGTGTGTGTGTGTGTGCGCGCGCCGCTCGTGTTGGTGTGTGTGTGTGTGTGTGTGTGTGTGTGTGTGTGTGTGTGCGCGCGCGCACGCTTGCGCTTGTGAGTATATATATATATATGTGTGTGTGTGTGTGTGTGTGTGTGTTGTGTGTGTGTGTGTGTGTGTGTGTGTGTGTGTGAGCGCGCGTACGTGAGTGCTACGCGACGCGAGCATGCACGTACGTTTATCAATCGTGAGTTAAGTGTAAACTTAGGTGGTCGCCTGAATATCGCCATTCAACTGGATGAGTGTCGGCAAACTGATGTCAAGACCAGAGGTCATAATCTTTGGCTAGAGGACGTATGTTTGTATGTATCACAGGACAGGGTTCGGTCGTTCGTTGATGTCGCACAGTATGGGTTAATCCGTTAATTCTTTCTTCTTCTTCTTCTTCTTCTTCTTCTTCTCGTCTTCTCTTTTTTTTCTTCTTCATGTATTTCTTTTTTTTCTTTTTCTTTCTTTATCTAATTTATTTTCTTTGTCAGTAAACAAATTGCCCCCCATCCCTCCCATCATTTGCTCTCTCTCTCTCTCTCTCTCTCTCTCTCTCTCTCTCTCTCTCTCTCTCTCTCTCTCTCTCTCTCTTTTCTTTCTCCCCCCACCCAGCTGGGGGTTGATCGCAAGTGAATCATCAATACGCACCGGCTGACTTAATAAATGTGAAGTGTTACTGAAGTGCAAGCACATTGATCGCCGCTCTTTTTTAATTGTCAGTTATTTGAAAGAAGACCATGGTGTGGAGTTGTGTGTGCGTGTGTGCGTGCGCGCGTGCGCGTGTGCGTGTGTGTGTGTGTGTCTGTGTGTGCACGCACGCGCGTGCGAGTGAGTGCGTGCGTGCGTGTGTGTGTGTGCGTGCGTGAATTCGTTTGTGCGTGCGTGTGTGCCTGCATGTGTGTGTGTGTGTGTGTGGTGTGTGTGTGTGTGTGTGTGTGTGTGTGTGTGTTGTTGTGCGCGTGTGTGTGTATGTGTATGTGTGTATGTGCGTGCGTGCGTGCGTGCACGCGCGCGCTCTCGGATTCGCGTGTTTTGGAGGTTGAATCATTGAATGTACAAATTTTACATTTGTACCATAGTGAAAAAGTGTGAGCGCGGGGCGGGAGTCCACGATCATCCGTGTGTAAGTGTGGTAGTAACAGTACAACTCTCTTCACTTTGCAGACGTGTCACTTTGGGGACATAAGTGGTGTCACTTTGAACAGAATCAAGACATATATAGAGAACCGTTCACAAAAGAAAGCATTAAAAGGCTAGCATATGAACTTTTTTCTCCCAAAAAATGTTTTTAATATGACTTAGGTAATACACAATATATCAAAAATACAACTGTTCCACTTGTAATGGACAGTTCTCTTGATGCCGTTTAACTGGATTTATTGTGACCTGGAAATCTTGCATGTGTTTGTATGTAATATAGTAAATCACTGGGAAATTCCACAATGAAATGTCCTAAAATTAACATTCTGTGAAATTACCGTTCACTTGAAGTCGATCACAATATTTAATGGCAAAAGATAGATAAATCAACTAACAAAGTAAATCAATCGACACGTGGACAATGAAAGAATAGAATGAGAAATACAAAGAAAAATAACAACCTCCACCAACAAATAGCATTCATTAATCGATGGATAAACCAGTTGATCATTCACATACCTTAAAACCCCCACACCCACAACTTTACAGCACCACCACATGCCTGCTTATCAGTGCGTGCCTGGTTTAACACAAAATGAATTTAATACAAAACTCAATAGTATTTATGAGCAAATCGCCATCATTTGCTGTTGTTGTTGATAACAGGATCACGATACTGAGCCGGCTGTATAGCTGGAGAACCCTCCCCAAACTGACACCAAATCTTGGACATACTGCCTGAATTTTCTAGAGGATTTTCTTTTGTCATAATTACCGTCCCCATCTCTCTCAACACGACGCAATCACCAGTGGCTGATTCTCTAACACGCTCAACACCATGGCTTTCATACATCTTCATCTCTGCAGAACATTACATTTCATCCAACCAACCAGTGCCAGCACAAGGCTGCTGCCATTCTGTTAAACCAGAATCGAAACCCCCAGAAATGATTCCACGACAAATCGACAACAAATCCGCCACAAATGAAGACACCCCCCTCCCATTATTCCCTGTAGATGCCATAGACGGACGCCGTGCAGAAGAGCGACTTGTTCTGGTAGGTGTAGGTGGCGTAACTGTCCAGCTTGACATCCCAGGCACAACGTGACGTAATCATGATGCCTTGCTCACGTCGCTCGCCATGACGACACTGGTGACCAGTTTGTAGCGGTCAAAGCCCAGCTGTTTGACGCGGTCCTTCAGCTCGTCACTCAGCACCTTGGTCATGGTGGTCGTGAACTTGGGGTTGAACTGAAAGCCGTCAAGGTGGTTCTCTAGGGTTTCCTGCGCGCAAAGAGCGTAAGGTCGAATCAGAAATTAACCCTACCGATTTTGTTTTGTTTTGAACAAGTTCAGTTTTCTCAATGAGTAGTTAACGTGTTGGGACTAGTTCATTTACGTTACACAACCCTTGCTGAGTCATGAAGTC
>CM031606.1:52618101-52620601 GCA_018398815.1 Conus ventricosus
CCGTGGTGTGACAACAGCCAATTCCTCAGTCCAAAGACTGTTGTGGAAACGAAGGCTTTTTCGCATGTTTTGGCGGCATCTTCTTCAAGGTGATGATCCATTCCGGGTACTACAGAGAAAATACCAGAATGTTTTCCGACGAAAGCAATGGGCAGCAGAAATGATGCACTTTCACAGCCTTTTGTGTCACACACACACACACACACACACACACACACACACACACACACACACACACACACACACACATACACACACATACACACACACACACGTGTGTGTGTGTGTGTATTAATGTGTGCGTGTGTGCGCGTGCGCCTTTTTATGTTCTAATGGTTTAAACAGTGTCAGTGTGCATTTTGTAAAAGGTAGACTACGAAGAGCAGGAAACGCTTGAGTGAATTAGAATTTACAATTTAAAACCCCCACAAAAACCAAAGTACACTGACATGGATTTGCACTTGTACGGTGTGCATTTATTTTTCATTCCGGCACAAGGTCGCAATGAGATAAGCAAGTAAATTCAGAGAGAGAGAGAGAGAGAGAGAGAGAGAGAGAGAGTCAAACAAAACAGCATGATTTTCAACGAGATGCAAAAGCATTATCAGAAAGGTCACCCACAGTCCCATAAATGCATAGAAACGACTATCACGTAGCAGAAAAATACCATGACGATATACTGAACAATCATTGGCCCCTGCGCTTGCTGCCGCTTGTCATCACAAAGTAGCCTCTGTGGGTGGGACGATGAGATGACGATGCAGATCACCAAAGATGGACTTCAACACCATGCAACGAGAGAAGAAATGCACACGAGACTTGACCATCGTGTTTAACAGCAAACCTGAGAGCAAATAAAGGCTTAAACAACAAACATACGGACATCTCTGAAAAGACGAGAGAGAGGAAAGAGCTAGTCCACTTTTATTTGTTTTTCCTAATGGCGGGATACGAAAACGGCCATACACAAAAAACTCCACTCCCTTTGTTGGGTAGATGGGATTTATCCTTGCCTGTCTGTACAGGGAGTGTCCGCAGGAGTATGAGCCTGCGTACGCGGAAAGAAAGAAAGAAAAGTGGTTTTCCCTGAAAAGTTCAGTACTTATGCACAATCGCGACTGAATCCGATTGTCGTTTACCCGACAGAAGTCCAAGTAGGACAGACGTTGAACCGTTTAGGTTTCTAGCACTCTACAGCTCGCTCCGAGGGAAAAAAGGGGTGTTTGACTTTCCGTCATTTATATACAAGATGACACTAGTGTTTGTTTGTCCGCACCCCTACCCCCACCCTTCCATTTCCCCACTCTCCAGAATGTTGCCATAAACATTTTCAAGCGACTTGCTCCCAGGTGTTACGTGGTGTTAGGCAGATGTTCATTGTCACGCTACCACGGGCATCATCATCACTATTGTTATTGTCGTCGCTATCGTCGTTATTGTAATATCGTCCATGAAGACAGCGATTTTAGTCCTCCACCTACTCCTCCTCATCCCACCATGAAATGTAATCACACGCGATGCCGCTACCACCCCCCACCCCCCCCCCCTTCACCACCACAACCACCACCACTACCCCACCACCACCTTCACCACCACCACCACCACCACCGCCACCGCTACATCATCATCATCATCATCATCATCGTCGTCATCATCATCATCAACAACATCAGCATCATCATCATGACACTCACCTTGCAGTTTCTTCAGTTTGTTGATCTCCAGGGGGTGTTGTGACGTTGTGTTGCGCTACGGACGCTTTGCGCATGCTGACGTAATCCTGCAGTTCTCGCTATCTCAAATCAGCCACTGCTCTTTTTGTTTTTTCTTTTCAATACACACGTCTGTGCTGATGTGACTCTTTTCTCAATCGTCCTAAATATGACTCTCGTGTTTCCACCTTGATTAAAAAGAAACCTGACTGCCGTTCTCCTTTTAAAGACGGCTTCAAGACGAAGACTACTTATTTCCTGATTAAGATAACCATCCGTGCGTATTCTTGGATTTTATTTAACTTATTCTACGTAAGTTTAACTATTTTTTTACCGTCCTAACGCACATAAGCTTTTAAGAGTGAGTTCACGATAAGCTAAGTGTTTGATTAGTGACGAACAGAGACTATTCAACCTATCATTCGACTGAAGGAGTCCTATACTGTGATATACAGGTAATACAATTCGCCACGTGCGAGATCAGCAAAAAATCGATTGGCACTTACATTCGCCACTCCGTCACATGCGCATAAGAAACAAACCTATATCTCAAAACGATCCGCACACTTCAAGCAATTTTTCAGAAGCGAACACCTTAAGTACTACTCAAACGTTGGATAAAATTGGAAAAAAAAAGTTAACCAAGTCCAATGCAACAAAGAAAACTGTCGACCAGCCCTGACTGCTTTCTACCTCGGTATGATTGTCACCTGGTCCATTAAACGTTGAACAAAACAATGGGGCTTTTCGTTGATGAAATAAACAACTCCGTCATTGCTGACAAAGTC
>CM031606.1:52625601-52628101 GCA_018398815.1 Conus ventricosus
CATACCAAGAGAAGAACGATTTTGTCAGTTGTGTACTTTGTCAGTTGTGTACTTTGTCAGTTGTGTACTTTGTCAGTTGTGTACTTTGTCAGTTGTGTACTTTGTCAGTTGTGTACTTTGTCGGAGCTGGGAGAGGAACCTCGCTACGTTTTTGAATGTAAGTACTTTACAGCTTGAGAAAATATCCTTGAATTTACTTGCAAGAACTTTACGTATTTATAGAAAATATAAAAAAGAGCAACATGTTTGACCTACCGAATTAAACATGTAGTCAGAAACAGCAACTGTAACTGAGTGTGGGGTGTAGACGGCCGTTTTGTCCGACCCGGCCGTTTTGTCGGTGGGTTATTTCCATTCCGACCGTGTACAGTGTGTAAAACTGTGTGTGTGCAGGGAACTCTGACGAGTTGTGTTGTATTGTAAAAATTCATATCTTCTACTCGAGTTTTTTTTTGTTAAATATATATATTTTTTTTTTTTTTGGGGGGGGGGGGGGGGGGGGGGGGGGGGGTCATATCTTGTCTTGTGTGGAGAGCATTTCATGAGCACCTGTCGTATATTCAGATACTCGGGAGGTCTGATTATTTTCTCCAGACATATCCAGGTCGTGGTTGTATTGTGTTTTATTTCCATTCATAGGGTAGAAGGACTTCCGTTTTAAATCAACGTTTTGTTATTTAATGATAAAATATCACAGTGGTGTGTGTGTGGGGGTGTAAGAGAGAGAGAGAGAGAGAGAGAGGAGAGAGAGAGAGAGAGAGAGAGAGAGAGAGAGAGAGAGAGAGAGAGTTATTTTTTTCCGGTGTAATGCGCATCTGGAATGGAAACAGGGTTTAATGTGGGTTCCAAATCTGCCAAATGAATTGACCAACAAAAAAAAAGTTAGCTTTTTGATTGTGGGGGTTTGGTGGGTGCCCGGTTTAGCGCGCATGCGCGCTCTCGCGTGCGCGCGCGCGCACACACACACACCCCACACACACACACACAACCACCACACACACAACACACACACACACACACACACACAGAGAGAGAGACAAAGAGAGAGAGGACAGAGAGAGAGAGACAGAGAGAGCCCAGACGACAGACAGACAGAGACGGGCCCAGAGAGGGAGGGAGAGAGAGATTTGGGTGAGATTTCACTGTGAGGGAGTCGGGGGGGAATGTGGGGGAATAGAGGGGTGGGGAAAAACTGAAGGGAGGGGCTAGGGAAAGGGAAAAAATGTCGCCTCCATGTCGATCAAGGACGTATAATCACGCAGGAGGAAAAGAAATGTTGTGGTGACAGAAGTAAAGAAATGTTATCTTCTTTGCGTGCCAATCACTTGAGTGTTCACCGACTTACATTATTTACACTTCTGATGACAGAGACAGATTAAAAACAAACAACACCAAGAAACCCGAGAACAACCCCCCCTCAACAAAAAAAAACAACACCAAGAAACCCGAGAACAACACCCCATCAAACAAAAAAAAACAACACCAAGTAACCGAGAACAACCCCCCCATCAAACAGTAACCGAAAAACAACACCCCCATCAACAAGTAACCGAGAACAACACCCCCATCAACAAAACAAACAACACCAAGAAACCGATAACAACACCCCCATCAAACAAGTAACGAGAACAAACACCCCCATCAACAAGAAACCCGGAACAACACCCCCCATCAACAAAACAAACAAAAACCAAGTAACCGATAAAAACACCCCATCAACAAGTAACCCGAGAACAAACACCCCATCAACAAGTAACCGAGAACAACACCCCCATCAACAAAAAAACAACACCAAGTAACCGATAAACAACACCCCCATCAACAAGTAACCGAGAACAACACCCCCATCAACAAGAAACCCGAGAACAACACCCCCTTTCAACAAAACAAACAACACCAAGTAACCGATAACAACACCCCCATCAACAAGTAACCGAAAACAACACCCCCATCAACAAGTAACCGAAACAACCACCCCCATCAACAAAACAAACAACACCAAGTAACCGTTTAAAAAACACCCCCATCAACAAGAAACCCGAGAACAACACCCCCATCAACAAGTAACCGAGAACAAACCCCCCATCAACAAACAAACAACACCAAGTAACCGGAACAACACCCCCATCAACAAGTAACCGAGAACAACCCCCCCACCCAACAAGAAACCCGAGAACAACACCCCCATCAACAAAACAAACAACACCAAGTAACCGAGAACAACCCCCCCATAAAACAAGTAACCGAGAACAACCCCCCCATCAACAAGTAACCGAGAACAAACACCCCATCAACAAAACAAACAACCCCAAGTAACCGTTTAAAACACCCCATCAACAAGTAACCGAGAACAACACCCCCATCAACAAGTAACCGGAACAAACACCCCCATAAACAAGTAACCGAGAACAACACCCCATAAAACCCAAAACAAAAAACAAAACTAAACAAACAAAGCCTTAAAAAATTCTAGTCTTGATTCGGCCTCCCCGTGTCTAAA
>CM031606.1:52633101-52641423 GCA_018398815.1 Conus ventricosus
TGTTTTGTATGCCTGAACTAGGAAATAGCAACTGTTCTCCTCCAGCCCTGATTTTTTATGCCATAAATAACAATAATTAGGTGGCGCGCTCGTGTGTATGTGTGTATGCGTTTTGTGTGCACGCTCGCGCGCATATGTGTACTGTGTGCGTATGAGTATGTTTTTCTTCGATTTAAATTAATGTTTCATGTAAAGCACAAAGAGCTTCACATGATACCTGAGATGTGAGTATTGTATTGTTCTGTACTGTATTTACAGTATTGAATATCTTCAATGTCAGAACACACTTTCAATGGAAAAGCGTTGTCTTATTACATAGTCACCTTTTTTTCTTTTAATACAGAGTGCTCTTCTGTTGATACACAGTAACCTTTTTTCTGTTAGCACAGAATATCCTTTTCTGTTACTACATTGTACCTTTTTCTGTTGGTACAGGGTATCCTTTTCTGTTAGTACATAATACCCTTTTTTCTGTTGATACAGAGTACCTTTTTCTGTAAGTACATAGTACCCTTTTTCTGTCACTACACAGTACCCTTTTTCTGTTAATGTAGAGTACTCTTTTTCCGTCAGTACACAGTGTCCCCTTTCCTGATAGAACAGAGTACCTTTTTCTGTTAGTACAGAGTACCCATTTTCTGTTACAGGGCATCTTGTTTTGTACGTGCAAAGAACCCTTTTTTGTCAGTACAGGGCATCCTTGTTCTGTTACTAGTGTCAGTACAGAGCGTCTTTTTCTGTTAGCACAGTACCCTTTTTCTGTTAGTACAGGGCATCCTTGTTCTGTTACTAGTGTCAGTACAGAGCGTCTTTTTCTGCTAGCACACAGTATCCTTTTTCTGTTAGTACACAGTACACTTTTTCTGTTAGTTCAGAATATCTTTTTTCTGTTATTACAGAGTACTCTTTTTCTGTTAGCACGGAGTATCCTTTTTCTGTTAGTACAGAGTATCCCTTTTTGTTAGTATAGAGAATCTTTTCCTGTTGGTACACACTACCCTTTTTTCTGTCAGTACGGATGATCTTTTTCTGTCAGTACAGTGTACCCTTTTTCTGTTAGTGCAGAGTTCTTCCGTCTGCTAGTACAGTGTACCCTTCTTCTGTTAGTACAGTGTACCCTTCTTCTGTTAGTACAGTGTACCCTTCTTCTGCTAGTACAGTGTACCCTTCTTGTATTAGTACAGAGTCTCCTTTTTCTGTAAGTGCAATATACCCTCTTGTGTTAGTACAGAGTCTCCTTTTTCTGTAAGTGCAGTGTACCCTTCTTGTGTTAGTACAGAGTCTCCTTTTTCTGTAAGTGCAGTGTACCCTTCTTGTGTTAGTACAGAGTCTCCTTTTTCTGTAAGTGCAGTGTACCCTTCTTGTGTTAGTACAGAGTCTCCTTTTTCTGTAAGTGCAGTGTACCCTTCTTGTGTTAGCACAGAGTCTCCTTTTTCTGTAAGTGCAGTGTACCCTTCTTGTGTTAGTACAGAGTCTCCTTTTCTGTAAGTGCAGTGTACCCTTCTTGTGTACGTGTTAGTACAGAGTCTCCTTTTTCTGTAAGTGCAGTGTACCCTTCTTGTGTTAGTACAGAGTCTCCTTTTTCTGTAAGTGCAGTGTACCCTTCTTGTGTTAGTACAGAGTCTCCTTTTTCTGTAAGTGCAGTGTACCCTTCTTGTGTTAGTACGGAGTATCTACTGTCTGTTATACAGAGTACCCTTTTTCTGTTAGTACAGAGTCTCCTTTTTCTGTTGGTACAGTGTGCCATTTTTCTGTTGGTACAGTGTACCATTTTTCTGTTGGTACAGTGTGCCATTTTTCTGTTGGTACAGTGTACCATTTTTCTGTTGGTACAGTGTGCCATTTTTCTGTTGGTACAGTGTACCCTTTGTCTGTTTGTACAGTGCCTCTTTTTTCTGTTAGTACAGAGTCTCTTTTTTCTGTTAGTACAGAGTATCTTCTGTCTGCTAGTACAGTGTACCCTTTTTCTGTTAGTACAGAGTCTCTTTTTTCTGTTAGTACAGAGTATCTTCTGTCTGCTAGTACAGTGTACCCTTTTCTGTTAGTACAGAGTCTCCTTTTTCTGTTAGTACAGGGTATCTTCTGTCTGCTAGTACAGTGTACCCTTTTTCTGTTAGTACAGTGTACCCTTTTTCTGTTAGTACAGTGTACCGTTTTTCTGTTAGTACAGAGTCTCTTCTTTCTGTTAGTACAGAGTACCCTTTTTCTGTTAGTACAGAGTATCTCCTTTCTGTTAGTACAATGTACGCTTTTCTATTAGTACAGAGTATCTTCTTTCTGCTAGTATAGTGTACCCTTTTCTGTAGTACGGAGTATCTTCTGTCTGCTAGTACAGAGTACCCTTTTTCTGTTAGTACAGTGTACCCTTTTTCGTTTAGTACAGTGTACCGTTTATCTGTTAGTACAGAGTATCTTCTTTCTGTTAGTACAGAGTACCCTTAGTATGTTAGCACAGAATATCCTTTTTCTGTCCGTACATAGTATCTCTTTATGTTAGTACAGAGAATCTTCTGTCTGTTAGCACAGAGTACCCTTTTTCTGTTAGAACAGAGTATATTCTTCTGTTAGAACAAAGTACCCTTTTTCTGTTCATACAGAATACCTCTTTTCTATACGTACGGATTACCCTTTTTTCTGTCAATACACAGTATTGTTTCCTTTTTGTACGGAGTATATTTTTCTGTTAGTATAGAGTACCCTTTTTCTGTCAGTATAGAGTTTTTTTTTCTTTTTGTACGGAGTACTCTTTTTCTGTTAGTACAGAGTACCCCTTTTTGTTAGTACAGAGTATCCTTCTTTTCTGTTAGTACAGAGTACCCATTTTCTGTTAGTACAGAGTATCCTTTTTATGGCGACACAGTGTTACCATTTTTTTTCTACTATACAGTGTACCCTTTTTCTGGTAGTACAGCGTACCCCTTTTTTGAAAAAAAAATGAAAAGACACCTTTTTCTGTTAGTAGGGATCCGCCCTTCTTCTGTCGCTATTGAGTTCCACCCTTTTTCTGTCAGTACAGAATCACTCTTTTTTTCCGTTAGTGCAAAATCACCCCTTTCTCGTTAGTACAGTATTGCCCTTTTTTCGTTGGCACAGAATCACCCTTTTCTGTGTCAGTACAGAATCACCCTTTTCTTTGTCAGTACAGAATCACCCTTTTCCTGTCAGTACAGAATCACCCTTTTTCTGTCAGTACAGAATCAAGCTTTTCTTTGTCAGCACAGAATCACCCTTTTTCTGTCAGCACAGAATCACCCTTTTCTCTGTCAGCACAGAATCACCCTTTTCTCTGTCAGTACAGAATCACCCTTTTCCTGTCAGTACAGAATCACACTTTTCCTGTAAGTACAGAATCACCCTTTTCTCTGTCAGTACAGAATCACCCTTTTCCTGTAAGTACAGAATCACCCTTTTCCTGTCAGTACAGAATCACCCTTTTCTCTGTCAGCACAGAATCACCATTTTCTCTGTCAGCACAGAATCACCCTTTTCTCTGTCAGCACAGAATCACCCTTTTCTCTGTCAGTACAGAATCACCCTTTTCTCTGTCAGTACAGAATTATCCTTTTCCTGTCAGCACAGAATCACCCTTTTCCTGTCAGCACAGAATCACCCTTTTCCTGTCAGCACAGAATCACCCTTTTCTCTGTCAGCACAGAATCACCCTTTTCTCTGTCAGCACAGAATCACCCTTTTCCTGTCAGTACAGAATCACCCCTTTCCTGTCAGCACAGAATCACCCTTTTCCTGTCAGTACAGAATCACCCTTTTCCTGTCAGTACAGAATCACCCTTTTCTCTGTCAGCACAGAATCACCTTTTTCTCTGTCAGCACAGAATCGCCCTTTTCTCTGTCAGCACAGAATCACCCTTTTCTGTGTCAGTACAGAATCACCCTTTTCTCTGTCAGTACAGAATCACCCTTTTCTCTGTCAGCACAGAATCACCCTTTTCTCTGTCAGCACAGAATCACCCTTTTCTCTGTCAGTACAGAATCACCCTTTTCTCTGTCAGTACAGAATCACCCTTTTCTCTGTCAGCACAGAATCACCCTTTTCTCTCTGTCAGTGCAGAATCACCCTTTTCTCTGTCAGCACAGAATCACCCTTTTCTCTGTCAGTACAGAATCACCCTTTTCTCTGTCAGCACAGAATCACCCTTTTCCTGTCAGTACAGAATCACCCTTTTCTCTGTCAGCACAGAATCATCCTTTTCTCTGTCAGTACAGAATCACCCTTTTCCTGTCAGTACAGAATCACCCTTTTCCTGTCAGTACAGAATCACCCTTTTCTCTGTCAGTACAGAATCACCCTTTTCCTGTCAGTACAGAATCACCCTTTTCCTGTCAGTACAGAATCACCCTTTTCTCTGTCAGTACAGAATCACCCTTTTCCTGTCAGTACAGAATCACCCTTTTCTTGTCAGTACAGAATCACCCTTTTCTCTGTCAGCACAGAATCACACTTTTCTCTGTCAGTACAGAATTATCCTTTTCCTGTCAGCACAGAATCACCTTTTTCCTGTCAGCACAGAATCACCCTTTTCTCTGTCAGCACAGAATCACCCTTTTCCCTGTCAGCACAGAATCACCCTTTTCCTGTCAGCACAGAATCACCCTTTTCCTGTCAGCACAGAATCACCCTTTTTCCTGTCAGCACAGAATCACCCTTTTCCTGTCAGCACAGAATCACCCTTTTTCCTGTCAGCACAGAATCAGCACAGAATCACCCTTTTCCTGTCAGCACAGAATCACCCTTTTCCTGTCAGCACAGAATCACCCTTTTTCCTGTCAGCACAGAATCACCCTTTTCCTGTCAGCACAGAATCACCCTTTTCCTGTCAGCACAGAATTTACCCTTTTCCTGTCAGCACAGAATCACCCTTTTCTCTGTCAGCACAGAATCACCCTTTTCGCTGTCAGCACAGAATCACCCTTTTCTCTGTCAGCACAGAATCACCCTTTTCCCTGTCAGCACAGAATCACCCTTTTCCTGTCAGCACAGAATCACCCTTTTCCTGTCATTGCAGAATCACCCTTTTCCTGTCAGCACAGAATCACCCTTTTCCTGTCAGCACAGAATCACTCTTTTTCCTGTCAGCACAGAATCACCCTTTTTCCTGTCAGCACAGAATCACCCTTTTCCTGTCAGCACAGAATCACCCTTTTCTCTGTCAGCACAGAATCACCCTTTTCTCTGTCAGTACAGAATCACCCCTTTCCTGTCAGCAACAGAATCACCCTTTTCTCTGTCAGCACAGAATCACCCTTTTCTCTGTCAGCACACAATCACCCTTTTCCTGTCAGTGCAGAATCACCCTTTTTCTCTGTCAGCACGAATCACCCTTTTCTCTGTCAGCACAGAATCACCCTTTTCTCTGTCAGTACAGAATCACCCCTTTCCTGTCAGTACAGAATCACCCTTTTTCCTGTCAGTGCAGAATCACCCTTTTCTCTGTCAGCACAGAATCACCCTTTTCTCTGTCAGCACAGAATCACCCCTTTCCTGTCAGCACAGAATCACCCTTTTCCTGTCAGTACAGAATCACCCTTTTCTCTGTCAGTACAGAATCACCCTTTTCCTGTCAGCACAGAATCACCCTTTTCTCTGTCAGCACAGAATCACCCTTTTCTCTGTCAGTACAGAATCACCCTTTTCCTGTCAGCACAGAATCACCCTTTTCTCTGTCAGCACAGAATCACCCTTTTCTCTGTCAGTACAGAATCACCCTTTTCCTGTCAGCACAGAATCACCCTTTTCTCTGTCAGCACAGAATCATCCTTTTCTCTGTCAGTACAGAATCACCCTTTTCTCTCACGGCAGTCGGGCCTAGATGAAAATCGGTCTGTTTAGTTTTCTGCTGCCCCGGCGTTGAACCCCGGCGCTGACCTTCACCGTTTTGGTAAGCGCTGGCATCGTGCGTACACCACGCACGTGTTTATCAGCTGCAGACTGAGTACTGATTCTTTGTGGTGAAGTTTTCTCTTGTGATTAATGCATTATTATTCTCCACACTCCATAACTGGATGTAATTAACTCTGTGAGTGATTTGTGTGTTTGTGCCGTTTGATATAACTTCGGTTCATACTGCGTTCTTAAGTTGTTTTTTTGTTGTTTTTTTCGTGGGTGATGTTCATAAGTTTCCGGCGGAGAGTGACTTGCCAGGCGGCCCGGGTCTGTGTGACGCAGTGCTGAGACTTGTCCACTCCACCAAGCGCTTATTTTCCTTCTCTCTCTCTCTCTCTCTCTCTCTCTCTCTCTCTCTCTCTCTCTCTCTCTCTCTCTCTCTCTCTCTCTCTCTCGCACGCGCATGCGTGCGTGTGTGCCTGCGTGCGTGTGTGTGTGTGTTTTGTTGTTGTTGTTGTTCTCGTCTCTCTCTCTCTCTCTCTCTCTCTCTCTCTCTCTCTCTCTCTCTCTCTCTCTCTCTCTCTCTCTCTCTCTCTCTGCATACATAAAAGTAAGAGTGTGCAAGTTAGTACCCAAGCGTGTTTTAATGATAGAGTAAGCTGTAATATATAGCTCTCTCTCTCTCTCTCTCTCTCTCTCTCTCTCATCTCTCTCTCTCTCCTCTCTCTCTCTCTCTCTCTCTCTCTCTCTCTCTCTCTCTCTCGCTGTGTGTGTGTGTGTGTGTGTGTGTGTGTGTGTGTGTGTGTGTGTGTGTGTGTGTGTGTGTGTGTTATCTATCTGTTTATATACCGCTGTTGTTGGTGTGTGGGTTTCTGTCAATGTGTGTGTGTGTGTGTGTGTGTGTGTGTGTGTGTGTGTGTGTGCACGCTCTCTCTCTCTCTCTCTCTCTCTCTCTCTCTCTCTCTCTCTCTCTCTCTCTCTCTCTCTCTCCCCAGTCGTGAGTAGGCTCACCATGCAGATGAAAATGTGAAAACATTTTGCATTGGTGTGTGTATATGTGACATCAATTTCAAATGATTCGAACGGGCGAAAGCACAAGGTCAGGTAGGAAGCATTTCATTGTTTATAACTGACATCTGCATGTGTGGCATGCTAAAATCTTGCTTTACTAAAAGCATGGTGCGGTTGTGATAGAATCAGTTTCGGCATGCTTCACAAGCACGTAGAGCACGCAGATAAACAAGCAAAACATGCCTAGGCCGTGGTAGGGAAACTGCCACCGTGTTCCCAATGAAGCTGACCAGTGCCGACAGTGACTGTTTATTTTGGCCAGGTACCGGCTGTCAGGTAGGAGTCCCGCGAATAATTTTCTGTCAGTTGTAAAGGAAAGATATACATGTCCAATATGGTCCAGGTTGAGCGTGATAGCTTCAGAAACGCATGTTCTCCACTGAGTTGAAATTTCAATTCACTTTGTTTGTTCGTTAGTCTGTTTCAATCGTGTTTTTTTGTTGACAATCTTTGTGGTGCTTGTCAACAATGCGTATGAAAGAAGACCCATTCGTGTTTGGTATCGTTCTGTCAGTCAAAGACCCCACAATTCAGTGACATCAATCGACCACAGTTCGTTGCATTCTGGCACAAAGTATTAATGAAGAAACACAACATCCTGTTTTCAACACACTATCAGCCAGACAGCTAGTATCACATTACGCGTAGGGAGGAAAGCTTGTGGGAGGTTAGCGCGAGGAAGCTGGCAGCTGTCAGCAGAAGTGTTCTGTTTAAAAAAGAAAAATAAAGATACACGTTATACTGATTAGCTTACAGAGCCTACATAAACCTTGAGGATTTGACGGGGGAAATCGTTTAGAACATACTGATGTGCGCTTTCCCCAGATGGCGCAGTTTTGAAACTACAATAGTTTGTGGAATAGAGGGTATAAGACTACGGAAGCGAGACTATGGGACGACGGAACTTCCGCAGCGAGGTTATGGAACTTGATAGAAAAGAGTCTAAGTGAGTTTATGGAAGAGACTCCATGGATGTTTCTGCAAGCTAGACTATGGGAGTTTATGAAAGCTGGTCTATAGCAGTTTATAGAAGCTGGTCTATAGGAGCTTATGAAAGCTAGTCTATAGCAGTTTATAGAAGCTGGTCTGTAGGAGTTTATGAAAGCTAGTCTATAGCAGTTTATAGAAGCTGGTCTATAGGAGTTTATAGAAACTGGTCTATAGGAGTTTATAGAAGCTGGTCTATAGGAGTTTATGAAAGCTAGTCTATAGCAGTTTATAGAAGCTGGTCTATAGGAGTTTATAGAAACTGGTCTATAGGAGTTTATGAAGCTAGTCTGTAGCAGTTTATAGAAGCTGGTCTGTAGGAGTTTATGGAAGCTGGTCGATGGAAGGCTGGGAAGCGAGTCTATGGGAGTTTATGGATCGACCCAATAGATTTGAGGTGTCATCCATAATGGTGGTTTTAT
>CM031606.1:52641523-52646523 GCA_018398815.1 Conus ventricosus
AAACATAGATTTGATGACAAGGAAAGTGATGATTACAATTATCAGACAGAGAACAGCGTTTTGAGACCTGAAGCCAAGGGTCGTCGTGCCCATACGACCTATGGTATTGGCAATGAATGATGACGTTAACATTGACAGAAAGCGTCTCTCGCAATGCCGGGATGTAGTGTCATAACTTAGTTAGGGAGTGGGAGAGTGAAGTTGTTATAGACACACAACACAACCACACCACCACACACGCGCGCGGCGGCGCGCGGGCGGCCGACGCAGCACGCTCGCACGACGACGCAGTGACGCACCACGCACCACGCACGCACGCACGACGAGCACGACGCACTCACGCACGCACACACACACACCGACGACCTGTCCATATACTGTCGTCAGTAATGAAGTCTGTTCACATCGGCAGGGACGCAGTCTGCAGTCAGGCGATGGTCCAGCTCGTCTCTCTCACCATACTTTGTTTCCTGTGCTGCACGTGCTCCCTACTGTCAGCATCCCGAATAGCTTCCCAAACAGAGGGAACGAACAGTCATCGTCATCACATCGGGAACTACGGTCAGTCGGAGAACGAAGACCAGAATGCTGAAGGAGGGATAGAAGACAAACGCACGTCTTCTGTGAGGCTCCCAAAGGAAGGCCCAGACAATGTCTTCTATGCCACCTTGAGTGCCAGGGGAGGCCATCATGTCCAACAATAGCCAGGTACGTGACAAGGGTGATTTTTCTTCACTGCCTGGAAGGGGATGGGAGGGGTGGTGGTGTGCTGCTCGATAAACAGAATGTGGAACTGTGGAGTGCTGAATGCTTGGCTCTTTTCCTGAGGAGCAGCCGCACCGAGGAGCAACAGCGTCAGGATAAATTTGTGCAGAGATCGGTAACACAAACGTGAACGTTGGATTGACATCGTTACAATCCATTTCGAGGTTCCGTATTGAACTGAAATTGTGATGACTTAACAGCAAATAACTTGTCTGAACACACACACACACACACATACACAATGTACGCACACACATGCGCACGCACTCACACGGACATCACACGCGCGGCGCACGCGACGCACGCGCACGCACACACACGCACGCACGCACGCACCACGCACGACCACACACACACACACCACACACACACACACACACACACACAACACATTTGCAGAGAGAGAGACAAACTGACAGACAGACAGACGGTCGGATGGACAGACAGATAGACATACTAAGAGGAGACTTGGAATTGCCAACTCAGAAGCAGTCCTCTTCAAGTCACTTATATAAAAAAAAAATTCTGCACGTGAACTGACACGGCCGCTATGACCTGAGGGTGTAGATGGTGCGATTAAGGCCTCCAAGGTAAAGGGACGTTATTTTCACCATCTACCACTGAAGATCATTAGCCGGCAGTGATAGCTTGCAGCTGAAATACGCTCATCATGGAATTCATATATCTGAAGAGGGAGTAAGTAATAGCCAGCCGACATTGAGACCATGGCAGGTCGGCCTGAGGAAAGAATCAGCCGTTCGTGTATTACGGACCAGATGTTTACCCACTGGAATAATGCAGGAAACAGTTTGATACTTTTGGAGGGAACCAGTGCTATAAATAAACGTGATGGAATAGGTTTAGTCCACATAGCCTCAGTCAACCATCTCCAAAGACTGCTGGAATCCATATATATGTGAAGAAACAGGTTCACTCTGCAAAGAAGAAATAGGTCTAGTCTGCAAAGAAATAGGTTCACTGTGCAAAGCAGAAACAGGTCTACTCTGCAAAGAAATAGGCTTACTTGAAAGAAGAAATAAGTTTATCCTGAATAATCTGTATGAGCAATCTACAAAGACTACTGGAATCACAAGAAATGTGAAGAAACGGGTTTACTCTCCATAGTATTAGCAATCTACAAAGATTGCTTGAATCCACATACATGTGAAGAAATGGGTTTCCTGTACGGATCTTTGATAGCATCTACAACGATTATTGGAAACCAGAATCCCGAAATGTGAAGATATAAGTTTACCTGACGTAGTCTTTGTTAGCAATCTACAAAGACAGTTGGAATGGAGTGAAAGGTAAGTTATAGGTTCACTCTGCATGGTGTCTATCAGTATTTACAAAGGACTGCTGGAATCCACACAAATGCAAACAAACGGGTTTACTGCGCATAGTCAGTGTTACCAGTCGACAAAGGCTGTTGGAATCCACCGAAATCAAAACCATAAGCATACTCTAAAAGCATGTACACTGTGACCAGCATTGTTCCAACGGGTAAACGTGAGCGCACACGTCAAGGAAAAGCAAAGGGTACCACTTTCAAAGCTATGATATCACGAATCGAACTTTTTTTTATCGTGGGATTCGAACCTAAGACCTTTAGAAAGAGTCCCTCTCCCAACCTTTTCCCCCTCTCCTCTACCCTACTCCCAGCGGAATGCAAACCTCGGACCCTAGGCATACCATTCGCGTTTTCTAACCACTCGACTACATTGCTGTTGTGGAAGTTCTTCTTGTACTGGTACTAGGTGTCTTCAGAAATGGAAATGGCCAGCTGCAGCAATACATCAGTCGTTCTCAAATGTTCTGTTGTGTGGATATGGAAGGGTCTGGAATCGCTAAGTATGAGCTGTGTGGTGTGTGGTACTAAAATGTTAACTGAACTTCCAAGGTCTTAGTGTTCAGCCGTTTATACATCCCTGGACAACATGAGACACAACACAGCCGATTTCTTCTTTACTTTGTTGATGAACTGTACTGATAGCTTAACACTTGACTGAATTCTATGGGCAGTATGCATTTGAGTGACAGGGAGGCTTAAGGTTTTATAACTGACATGGGAAGTTGTATTTAGAGTCAAAACACGAGTAGGCAGTATAAAAAGGAACAGCTGAATGAGAAACCAATGAACATTTTTAAAAGAATCACGCACAGTACCGAGTCCACGTAATCCTTTCTGACAGACACCAACAGCAGTTCTCACAGTTTGCATTCAGAACCATCCAGTTCTACTCACATAAACAAAACACTTAAGGTCATGTTGTCATTTTGACTGAACTCCCAACAAAACAGTAAGCTATAGTTACTGACAACCTTCAATGCCGACGCCTTCCTCTTCTGCGACATGTCGACACGAGACTTAAATAGTAATTGATTTCAGCTTCTGAGATGTTTTAGTAACTTTTGGAACGGTGGAAGTCTATTAAGAAGTCCGCTGAAGTGGGGGTGATGCAGTAAGTTACTCATTGTCTCTGGAGCTGTGATTGCAGTTTTGGTGTCCCATTGCCGTGCCTGCCAAATAATTGCTTTACTCGTTCTTTTGGCCGGTCTGTTATTTTTGGGCTTTGGACGATTATATTCTGTTTCCAGTTTTACTTTGCTTCCCAGCGTCATTTCCGTTCTCGGCCTGAATACTGGAGCTTGAATTTTTAAATAATGAATGAACAATACTTAATATTTCTTCTAATCTATGACGAGGCTGAGAGAGAGGAGAGAGAGAGAGAGAGAAGAGAGAGAGAGAGAGAGAAGAGAGAGAGAGAGAGAGAGAGAGAGAGAGAGAGAGAGAGAGAGAGAGAGAGAGAGAGAGAGAGAGGAGGGGCATGAGGGGATTGGCGGGAACAGAACTGTTTATAATCAAGATGTAAAAAACCTGCAACAAACAAACAAACTGTGGCACACACAGATTTGGAAAATTTGCTTTCACACAGTGAAAAGTGGAAACCGCATTCAACGCGGGCAGTCTGTTTCCTTGCAGCTGGAGCAGTCCTATAGCAGTCTGAGCTTCAGCGCAACGTTGTCCTGCTCCCGCGCTTCCCACACCCACAGTTCTGATGACGACAAGATTCGCATTCTTCAAGACAGCAGTTCGTATGGCGCCATACTCGATGACTCGGCGGCAGACATGGCAACAAACAAGGACCATTTTCTTATCAACCGGAAGTTCGAAATGTTTGTGCTCTGGCTGGCCGCCTTTTTCAGCGGATGCAGCATTTTCACATTCAACGTCACCATTGCTGACTTCGTTGGTAAAGTTGTTTACGAAGGTAAGGAACGTCATGATGTCCACAGAAAGCGTGTTACACCGGTCGTTCCGATTAAAACAAACAACAGTTCAGATGGTGCAATTCGCTCCATATTTTTCTTTCTTTTGGTAACGGATCTTTTCCGTGTCTTTGGTTGTAGCATGCCTTTGATTGTCTTTCTTTTAAATCTTTTTCAATGCCTTTGGTTGTAGATTTTTTTTCATTGTCTTTAGTTGCCGATTCTTCACCATGTCTGTGGTTGCCGATTTTTCTGTCTTGGCTTGCATATCTTTCCGACGTTTTCGGTTACAGATTTTTTTCCAGTGTCGCTGGCTCTAGATCATTCCGATTATCTTTGATTCTAGTTCGTTTCAAAACTTGGTGTCAGTCCCCCCCCCCCCTCTCACTCCCTCAATACTTTGGTTGAATCACTTGTAGATGTCTATGGGTATTCATCATTTGTGATGTCTTTGGTGTCAGTCTTATTTTCGTAGTCTATTTGCCGAAGAGCTTATGTTTTGCCTACGTCTTTGCCTTGTTTAGGTTCTGGTTCTTTGAGTACACGTTTACGCAAAAAAACATTTGAATTGATTTAATTGAAATTTAGAAAAAAAAAAAAATCCGGATGTAGCCCCAAAACGAATCTCCTAAAATTTGGGGCGGTTCTGTGGTACGAGTCTGGTTCAAACATAAGATCCTGGATCGTTCAGGAACAAGCAA
Organism: Conus ventricosus; assembly: GCA_018398815.1. NCBI lineage: Eukaryota > Metazoa > Mollusca > Gastropoda > Neogastropoda > Conidae > Conus > Conus ventricosus. Next base: position 52,646,260 of record CM031606.1, read on the forward strand.
ATAAACGAACAAACAAATACGGGGAATAACTCTTTCAGACTACACCACCTATTACTTCTCCTGGTGAATGGCTATGTGTGGCAGGGTTTGTCGTCTTCCGAATGCTTTCCGGTTTGTAGACTCATTAGTGTGGTTGTTTTCAGTGCTTTTAGTTGTCGATCATCTCCACTGTATTTAGTTCACCAGCTTTTCCTATGTCTTTGATTTTTTTTTTTACGTCGCCCCAATGTTTCTGGTTGTAGATCATTCTCAATGATTTTGGTT
>CM031606.1:52651523-52739023 GCA_018398815.1 Conus ventricosus
CACACACACACACACACACACACACACACACACCACACACACACACACACACATTACGTGTATACAACGCCATGTCTGAAATGGTCGCATACACATCCATTTGCACCCCTACTCAATGGACAGTTACCACCAATAACATGGATATCAAAGCATGACAAGGGGGAAAAAAAAACCGGATGGCCGGTTAAAACAATTGTCGCACAGGTAACAGGTACGTTTTCAATGCTTTTTTTCCAGCTTAACAGTAAGTATGTGTAACATAAACCACAGGGCGGTGAATTCCGAAGAGATGACACAATGTTGCAAAATGAGCGGGAGCCAAAAAGCTTAGCTTCCTTACGAAACGTACACAGACAATGTGTATCTGCTTATAATGTCAGCTGTCTGGATGGAGTAAAGACGAACAGAAGATTGGACTGCAAAAAAAGCAGGGAAAGATGTGGCATAAAACGGAAATGCATTGAATTCCTTCATCATTGGAAGCCATTGAAAGGGCATAAGAAGAAGTAAAATATGATCATGTTTATGTGTCACTAGAAACAAATCTTGCAGCTGAGTTTAGACTCGCTGAAGTGTATTGACAATGTATTGTACGATGGACAGCCACATTTTAGGGAATTCCAATGGTCAAGCCTGGAAAACACAAGAGAACAAACAAGGTTTTGGACAGCTTCTGTCGATAGTAAGTGAAGTGTTGAATCAATTTCATTACACCCAGAGCGACAAAACATTTAAAACACGTGCATAAAGTCATGTCGTTGCTACGAAGAAAGCCTACATTTCTGGCAGAGGTATCACATTGTGCATCACAAAGTAGTTACTTTTAGACTCTTTAGTTTTGAGAAAGGAAGAGCAGTTGACTTTACGTTTACAAGAAGGATATCTACTTCATCATCTATTACTTTCAGTTTGTTTTGTTTTGTCTAATTTGTGTCAGACACATAAGACTCATTGGTCAATGATTGAAAATCATTCAAGACTCATTGGTCAATGGATGAAAATCAATCAAGGATAAGAACCTGTTTGTGTAAAATAGAAACAGGTCAAGGCCAGGGGCAGAACAACAAAGACATACACTCACTCAAAATACAGGGCGAGACTGAAATTTCCCGAGACGAAGGTTTTGGCAATGTGTGTGTGTTGTGTGTGTGTGTGTGTGTGTGTGTGAGAGAGAGAGAGAGAGAGAGAGAGAGAGAGAGAGAGAGAGAGAGAGAGAGAGAGAGAGAGAGAGAAGAGAGAGATCTGCAAACTATCCCTAATTTTTACAGTGAACAGTCATATCTCCATTCAAAAGAAAGACTCGATTCAATCCCGTTTTCTCCCCAGATTAAAGGCCAGCCACTGGAAAAAGGGGCAAAACCGAGCGAAGAAAGCGCATCTCACTTTGGATCCACGATGGCTCTGGTGACAAGCGCCGTGCCGTCAGCCTACCTGGTGGTGAACTGCATCATTGGTCCCCTGGTGGACGCTACCGGGGACCCCTCATCTCCCATGTTGATGGCTGTCGTCTGCTCCCTGCTGGCTGCCGTGACGGTGTGCTGCTACCGGTCATAGACCCAAAATCCCCATCAAGATCGGTAGAACACGCGTTCCTAGGGAACAGAAAAATGGGCCCTTATCTATCTGCTCAGCGTTATAGAGAATCGAGCACTCTCCAAGTTTCAGAATAAAAACAAAACAAAACAAAACAGAACACACACACACACAAAATAAAAAGCGAAAAGGAGATAAAAAAAAGAGAAAGAGCAGCAGCTAAGTGACTTTCAAGACCCAGCTAATGCTCTCGAAAGTTTTGTTGTTGTTGTTTGTTGTTGAACATCATTTTATGCTGACAATGTCTGCGATTATAACTTAGGGTGTTGCAATATAATGCTGCAATATTATTGTGTCCCAGCACTGGGCCCTTTAGGAAATGTGCCTTCACAGGAACCTAGGTCGTAATGGAATTAACTTCAATCACAGTGGAGAGAGAGAGAGAGAGAGAGAGAGAGAGAGAGAGAGAGAAGAGAGAGAGAGAGAGAAGTTCTTTGTTTCTTTGTCATTGTTTATGTGCCTCTCTGGTAGCCCCCCCCCCCCCCCCCCTCGCTCTCTCTGTGTCTTGTTATAAATAAAACAGATATGATTCATCTGCACTGACCCTAATAGCAATGGCTGTATACGTACACTACCATATTGGAATTAGTATCTAACGGAACTGATCCGTTTTGGAATTAGGCCCTGTTGGCTCTGGACCCATTTGGAACAGCGCCCTAATGGTAGTAGGCCCTGATGATACAGGGCTTTAGTGGAATTGGTCCTTATCAGAACTGGGCCATACCGGAGTTGGAAATGGTATTGCGGCCTGTCGGGACGACCTCCATATTAACATCTAGATGAGAACAGATCTGTGAAGAAGCCGTTGCGCCGAAATTTGGTTTGAAAAAGTGCGTGCGTGCTTATGTGCATACGTTTGAGTTTGCGTGTTTATGTGTGTATACGCTTACAACTAATAAACAGTGATTGAAAACAAGTGTATATCATGTTCCTATGTCGTTAAAGAACTCAAGTTATGTCATCGACCGGAACTGGCCGAAGTGTCCTTTTCGAGTAGAGAGATGAAAATGAAAGTATGAAAAAAATATACAACTACTTTTTCTTGATCGATCTTGAATCACTTACAAGACAAATCGGTGCACAAATGCCATTACTATTTTTGATTTTTTGATTCTTATTCGTTCTGCTTACCGAGTTAAACGAGACAAACCTTATTTCCTCCAAATTTTCCCAGTGGAGTCGTAATCAGTTGCTTAATATTAGGAGACATTTTCTTGGCTGAAAATGAGCACATTGGCTTCGTAACTAGCGAGAGCCGAGTAGATGGTGTCCTGTAGTTCTGAACAGAACAGTCATCCACTGAACACCGCAGAAATGATCCGGTAACATTGCAGCGTCTCCTCCGGTGAGCCGCCTCGCCGCGACTTGATCTTGGTTGCTCTCTGGCGCCTGCATAGCTAGGTCTGTGACATGGCCTGCCTGGGTACGGCTGTGTATGGGTAAGCGAGAATAATAAGCGTGGGAGCAAGGTCACTAGGGAAGGTGGTACGGGGCGGGCAGAGGAACCGGGTGATGGTAGGAAGACGGACTTTCACCGAGTTGACTTTTGACGAAGAGGGAAGTTGCTGACATCGTGAACATTCAGGAATTCTGTTCTTGTCAAGAATTCAGACCTAATCTCTCTCTCTCTCTCTCTCTCTCTCTCTCTCTCTCTCTCTCTCTCTCTCTCTCTCACACACACACACACACACACACACACACACACACACACACACACACACACACACACACATGCACACGCATAGAGCTCCTGCACGATGGTAATGATTTCTTATTAAATGTACACATGAATAGTAAGTTAAAATGAACAGATCACATCTTCCCCCCCCCCCCCCCCCACTTTCCCCCACCACGCACGCACACACACACCCATACATACACACACATTCACTGACTGTATTACACCATCAAATTACACATTTTAAAAAAGTGAAGATGTACAGATAACATCAGTGACACACACACACACACACACACACACACAACACACACACACACACACACACACACACACACACCACATGACTGCGACATAGGCCTATGTATCATTAAATGCACGTGTTTAAAGCAAGTTAAACGAAGGAAGATCGGAAAAGGAATGATCAGCCCTACTGAATACATAAACATATGACAAGGAGTCATGAAATACCTTGTCGAGTTCACGAACATGTTCAGCAATTAGAGTGGGCAAAAAAACTCCACCTTGCCATTTACACCCGAACCAGACATAATCCTTGGCGAAAGTACTAAACTCACTTGGCAGTGGTCCATTCGGCAAAATCCCCCGACGGCAAGATATGGGAGGGGTGGGCGAGTGGATGTGTGGTGCGGTGAAGGTGCGTGATGAGGGAGAGGAGTGGCGGGACGGAAGACGTGACTAAAAAAGAAATTTGCATAATTTGACCCATGTGTTAGATGCTACATCGAGACTCCTATCATCCCATATATGTCAATTTTTCACCACCCTATTCTGTTGGTAGATTAGGTGTATTACGGAAAAATATCACTTGGTTCATGAAATAAACGTTTGAATGAAATATATATTTTTGTGTGTGGATAAAATAAACAGAGGAAAGGCCAACCTGAAATAGAAAATGAATGCAATATGTATATGTGAAAAAAAAAGCTATACATTCAGTACGCATGTCCCATATAATGCAATAATTTTTACAGAAACTCACATGTTTACTTAACGTGATCATACTGTAATCAATCCAGAGACATTCATATTATCATTTATTCCTGTAAAAACATTGATTTGTCACGTGCAGTCTCCTTGATAATGATGTAATAATATCTATTTCTCAATGGGTGAGTACTGAAATAAAAGGTATTATGGAAATATCTAAAAGCAACGCATATTTCCCAAATCAGTTTCTTTTTTTTTTTACCTTTGTGACTTTTGGATTGCTTGCTCTAAATCTAAACGCCTATGAATATTACATAGCCGTTTTTCAGAATTCATACATTTTAAAAAGCATAATAATATGCATACTTCATTCCGTTAGCACAGCTATCTACTTGGAACAATGCAAAAGCTTTTTAAACTGGCACAAACTGACATTGTATCCATGCTGATATGCATGTCGTTGATACTGGCAACTGACAAATGTCAGCTTCACTCTGGGAATAAACTTTTGTCTAGTAAGAGTATAATGAGAGCTGATATTCCTATACTTTTATATGCATGTTTAAACAGATAGTCTGGATTTGTACTTTTCACGAATATGTATTACTAATAGTCTGGATTTGTACGTTTCACAAACATGTATTACAGATGGTCTGGAACATATATTACCTCTGTGTGTGTGTGTGTGTGTGTGTGTGTGTGTGTGTGTGTGTGTGTGTGTGTGTGTTTATGTGTGTGTGTGTGGTGTGGGGTGTGTGTGTGTGTGTGTGTGGTGTGTGTATGTGTGTGTGTGTGTGTGTGTGTGTGTGTGTGTGTGTGTGTGTGTGTTCAAGAATCCATACATAAGCAGTATTACTTTTTAAGATTTGCCTTTACACAACTGTGTACTCGTCTTCTCCCTAGCTGCGAAATCAGATAATGTTCATGTTGCCACAGTCTGTCATGGAAGAGAATCCCCATTTCCTGTCTATATACATGCCCATATAATAGCGATCTGCGAAGATTTTTACCTGCAATGTGTTCAACGTCTTTTGCCACTTCACTCATGTGTACAGATACCCAAACATGTCTTTCTGTTATTAAAGTTTGTATTCAAGATCAGAAAAAAAGCCAGTTGTGCCAATTTTTTTGTTGTCGATGTAAGGAATGTGTGATCATTTGCTTGAGCCTTGCGAGTTTGATGGTTATAATCTCTCTACATGTCTGTTTGTCTGTCTGTCTGTTCATCTAACTGCCTATCCATTTTTATGTTTTGAAAGTCTGTCCTATATCATTGATTGCTGACAATTCCCCAGAAACATGAGATGATCTTCCCAAACAACAAACACCACGTGACTAAGGTATTAAAGCAATCTCGCACCGACGCATTTCTGAGCTTTCAGTTTATAACACTGTACATTATAACTAAATTATGAAATAATATACAAGTAGGGTAACTCTTGCTCCCATACGAAAACCTAACTCAAGAGTAACTTTCATTCAAGACTAGCACAGCCTTTTACTCTTGAATAAAGTCAGACAAATACAAAGACGAACAATCTAATAGTGGGGGAAAACCAGCGCAGGCCAACAACCCCCTCCATCATCACAGTAATAACTTGGCAAAGATTTGAACTTAAGGAGGGGGGGGGGGGGGGGGGGGGCGTTGAAGATGAAGAAAATGGGAACAAAATTTACTCTGAGTTAGGTTTTCTTATGGGAGCAAGAGTTACCCTACTTGTTTATTGTTTACTGTTCCCTGCCTCATTTCATGTTCAGTTTCGTTTAAATTACGAAAGTTTGTGATAAGACTGTGGGCTATGAACTACACAATTGTATACAGAGCTACACGAAAGCCCGGGAAGAGGAACAGTGAGGGATACATATTACGGTTAACCAGACCTCCTTTTTTCAGAAACGCTAGACAGTTTCGACATTTAAAATCCAAGCATACTACCAAGGATGTTCAGTAATTAATGTCCGTGCCGCCACCATTCTCGTGTTAATTAAGTACATACCGAATAGGTTAGTGCGGCGTTTCACTCATTATCATGCACAACGGTGTATGCACGATGTCTGTGCAGGTTTAACCTCAATAAACATAGTTCAACAACCATGGTTTAAAAAAAAAGAGATTTGAAAATAGGACAATTGTTTTTCTTCGTGTCCACACAGAGCTTAGAGATAAGACCACCAATATTAAATAGATTTTAAAAAAAGTAGGTTAAAAAAAAGAAAAAGGGAATAACGCTCAATCTGCTTAGTAATAGGCAATCTGTGCCATAGTACGTACTGTTTTGTTTTTTACTTCATTTTCTGAAATGAATGTATAATCATTCATGATATATAACATGGTATGTGAAATACAAAAACAATATGAAAAAATACGAAAATTAACAGCTGGTTTAGAGTGCTATTTTTCTTTTAAATAAAAACTTTTTTTGTTTACCAGCCCGCAGAGGGCTTCAAGGCCAGAGAAGAGGGTTATCATTTGGCCACAGTCAGCGTGAAGGACAAAAAGCGAGACGTGCTGGGTGTGAAACCAACCCTTAGAAAGGTGATTATGTCGAATGATGAAATAGTCACAGGATTTGCCATGTCAGTCACCGTGGAAAGAATTGCGCGTGACGATTTTAACATGAGAAAATTCGTTGTGCGATGAGTAAGGCCTAATTGTACTTTCCTTACATCAGCAAACAGAAACAAAGAACGAAATGCGCAAAAGAACTGCTCAGAATTTGCCATGTTGTCCTAAAGGAAAACCATTCTTGCCGTCGTCATATGACAACCCCAACAGATGATCTAGCAGCTAAGTAACACTGTGCTTTGACCAAAGCTTCATTATTGGAAGAGATCATTCACGGATTTTCACACAAAAGGCCCAAACGTAGCTGAGCTTCAATGGAAACCAACAATCTCTGCGCACACTATGTTGACAAACTCTGTGCGTCAGCATCGCTGGCTAGTGGTCACTTGCAAGGCCAGTACCAACGAAGCCCAGACCACCATTACCTTTCAAAATTAACACAACATTCACGTTTTGCACCCCCTCTCTCTCTCTCTCTCTCTCTCTCTCTCTCTCTCTCTCTCTCTCTCTCTCTCTCTCTCTCTCTCTGTAATGTTCACTTGATTCCTTGCACGATTTCAGTTAAAAAAAATTTTTTTTGAAAGGTTACAGGGGTATCATTTAATTGCATCTAGGAAATTTGAAAAGTTCTACATACAGAGATTCGTTTTGGTCTTGCAATCCAGCCTTCACAATATAGACTATTTAAATCTTGGAGAACTCGGAGTTAACATGTTCTGACTCATTCCATATAGTCCTTCGAATGAGACTATAAACCGAGGTTCGTGTGTGAACGAGCTACATCTTGCACACACGTAATCATCACCAACTTCGAAGAAGCATTGCCGTTGTATGGATGACACGTGACACATACATGCACCTCCCCGAAGATGGTATGCTGCCTTAATCTAAAAAAGGTATAACACAAACTCACTGCCTCTATAATGTCGCAGATATCACTGGTACGCAAAAGAAAGAAGAAAGAAATCTTGGAGAAGACTGCTAAAGATGGAAGTCGAAGAATTGAAAATACAATTAGTTCATGTTTATGGGCTATGACCACAAAATTACCAGTGAAACACCATACATGTTTCCCCCTAACCCCAAGTGTATGTTTGTCACGTTTATTCGAAAACAACGTCTGACTGCTATATTACAATAAATCGAATAAATAAATGTCCTATACATGCAGACGATTTGCCATATATTTTTGTCTCAGAGCGTCAAGAATCGACCATTTCGATCAAAATTTTGTTCAAGCTTTACAATGTCGATGAAGTACTGTTTGTGGCGTCTTGTTGACCACAAGAACAGGAAACACTGTTGCATGGCTTGATCATCTAACCAGTCGTCAGCCTCGACACATAATGCTGTGTTAGTGAAACCGTTCTGAGGTGCATCCTTTAGTCTGGTCACGTGGCCTCACCGCGTAAGGATTGGTATTCTGGTGACGCTTTCCGCTTTCGTCAACACTGTTCAGTGGCAGCCAGGTTGCCGTGGCGGGCTGTCGACCAGTAATCTATCTGACATTCAAACATCGACGTGTGGCCGAAACTTTGCAGCTAAACTATAGTACGTATACGATATTGCAATGTGGTACTTGGACTGCGAAGTTCATGGCTTTAGGCCATGTTGTTCGCAATAAGAAGTCATATTGTTAGAGTTTTGCTTGTACATAGGCTACGTAGTATGATACCAAACGTAAACCGTGAGTGTGATACGCAGCTGTGTGCAAGTTCATGAAAGTTGCAATCCACCTTTTTATTTTCCCCCTTTGCGTTTAGTCTTATCTTCCGCCCATCTTCACTGGCATTGTTGCCATGCCACCTGCCATGTTACCAGCGTGTGTTCACGTCCTCCTCCACAGCGTGTGCCACTACGTGTATCCAGCGACAGCCCCCATGAACTTACACAGATGGGAGACTTCGACAAACGCTCACCACGGGCAGGATTTGGGGGGAAATCAAAACCGAACCATAATAAGAACACGAATTTAAAATTAAAACTATTATGCCGCCGAACGAAAGAAACAAATAAATCACAAGACAAACACGACGCGTTTCGCCCTCTTTGTTCATCTTCAGGCAAAACATGCAACATTCAAAACAATGAAAACAAAGAACGAACAATCACTTATTTCCTCAAACTGGGCACAAAATAAATGCGGAATGGAAGCGAGGCTACTGGGAAGGAGAAAAATTAGAATTAATATAATAATGATGATATAATAATAATAATAATAGTGATGAGGATGATAAAAGGTAAAAACAAAAAACCATAATAAAGAGAGGACTACTACCACCTGAAATAATTACATGCTGTTGTAGTTGTATGTTTATAGAACTCTAGCGGCAGAAGGGGAGAAAGGAGAAGGGTTAGGGGATAGTTGAACAACATGGTTGTAGTGGCAGCAGAACTGGTGGCGATGATGATGATGATGATGGTAATAATAACAATAATTGTAATAATAATAATAGTAACAACTATAATGATAAGACTAAGAAGAAGAAGATGGTAATAATAATGATAATAATAATGATAATGAATAATGACAAAAATAGTGATAATAATAATATAATAATACTAAGAGAAGGGAAGGCGGATAAGGAGGAGGAGGAGGGGGAGGATAGGTAGGACAGGAGGAAGGATATAGGCCATGGGAAAGATAGAATCCAGGAAGTATATTAATAGCTAGTGTAATAATTACGATTATAATAATAAAATAATGACAGTAAAGACATAGGAGACTGGAAAGATGGTAGATTGAAATGAACGAAATATACTAACGTATAACCATAACCATTGATAATAATAGCAAACATAATAGTTGTAACAGTTATCAACTTGTAACAACAGTTATAATGATAATGATTGTAAAACTATTAGTATTAGTAATAATAATAATTGTAATCATCGTCATCATAGTGATAATGATGCCTATAAAAGTGAAGTTAATTGTAATTAAGCTAGTAAGAATGATAAAGGTTGTTTTTCTTTTGTGATGTTGTTGATGATGATGATGATGATGATGATGATGATGATCATGTCGACGACGACGACGACAGTACTGATAATAATGATATGTATGTATAAAGATGGTAATGATTATGAAAATGATATTCGGAATAATGATAGTTGGTGGAAACGAATAGAAATGATCAATGAGTAAAAGCTAACAGCACAATTGGAACAGGGAGAGGGTGATGATTATGGTAATGATAATAATGTTGTGATGACAATAATGATGATAGTGATAATGATACATGTAGTAATATCAATAACGATAATAATAATGATGATGATAATGACAGTAGGTGGAAAGGAATAGAAATGGTCAATGAGTGAAAGCTTAATAATACTACTGGAACAGGGAGGAAGGGGAGGGGAAAAAAAAAGGGGGGGGGGGGGGGGGAACCACATACCTGAACCTACACGACACTACACTACACTACACTACACTACCACACACACACACACACACACACACACACACACACACACACACACACACACACACACGCACACACACGCACGCACACGCACGCACGCATGCACGCACACACGCACGCAAGCACGCACGCACGCACGCACGCACACACACAAGACCATAATTCTGTTTGATGTACCTAGTACAATGATGACCAGAACAATGTGTTACAATGCAGAGGTAGCCTGCAGACTGCACACAGAGCATATCTACCTCACCAATAGCCATTCATGTGGTTTCCATGACATTCTCATCAGATTCCTGTTCCAGGAGCGATTTAAACGTTTGGCTTTCTGAATAGCGACGAATTTTCTGCCTCAACAGGCTGCTGTCACAAAACATTTGGCCAAAACGCTCCTTGACGCTTGGTCTTCCTTCAAATTTTTCTGTCTTTCGTTTCAGATTCATATCCTGTAAGCAGCCCACAAGTATCAGCAGGTGAAAAAAACAAACAAACCAACAACCAGCCATTTTGACCTTGTTCTCTAATTCTGCTAAAGCAGACGTCACTCCAACCAGTGCAAACATGAACGGTCAAAGAGAGGCTGGAACCTTGACCTTGAAGCACAAAGTGGCTCTATGTGCTGGACTGATGGCGAGCGAGGCCATGTGTATGTTTAATAGCTGAATGAAATGCCGCTACTGCAGGTAAGCTATGACTGGACAGATTGATCACACACTGCACATATCTTTAACGTTTTAGAGCAAGTAACCTCGAAATCCAGACAGACAAACAGAAGCAAGCAAGCAAGCAAGCAAGCAAGCGCGCGCGCACACACCACACACACACACACACACCACACACACACACACACACAACACACACACACTGGGTGAGGTCAACTTAATTAGGAATATGTCACGTGTCACACATCGCAACTTGTATCACGTGCATCACTGGTCAGCAAATATGGCAACATCATGCAATAAGCAATGGAGGTCTAAACGAACGTTCTGTTCCAAGACATCTCCGTTTACGTTTGAATTATATTCCAGCCGTTAATGTCACAGGTTTTTTTCTCTCCATCTCTACTGATTTTCTGGTCAAGTAGTAGACGTACAGGAATTGTTTTCTCACCTGAACTGGAGAGAGAGAGAGAGAGAGAGAGAGGGGGGGGGGAGGGGAGAGAGGAGAGAGATAAGATAAGATAATGATTGCTAAGCCCAGCCGACTGCAAGGGCACATCAGGGCTGTCACCACGTTGAGAGGGGAGAGAGAGGGAGAGAGAGAGAGACAGAGAGAGAGAGAGAGGGGGAGAGGAGAGGAGGAGAGAGAGAGAGAGAGAGAGAGAGAGAGAGAGAGAGAGAGAGAGGAGAGAGAGAGAGAGAGAGAGAGAGAGGAGAGAGAGAACACCGGTTGAGGGTGGGCATTGGGAGGGTGAAGAGATTCGGAAGGAGTCAGAAGGAAGAGAAGAAAAAAAAACAAACCCAAGAGAGTGTGTGACTCTTTGTTTTGTTTTATTTGTTTGTTTTAAACGAAAGCTTCATCACCCCTTGTCTGTCAACCTCAAAACAAGTTATTCAGCCTTAACATGACTTTTCTTCAATAGTTTGTTAATGAATACTGTCACAGGCCCTCGGAAGCCCAGTGTACCTGCTAACGCTCCCAGGAACTATCTCAGCCTCGCTTGGGCTGGCGCTAGTGCCCCTACTGGGGTGGCTAGCAGATGGAGGCTCCCATCCCCGTCACCGCAAAAAGCCCATCACTATAGCCGTCTTTTGCTTGGGATGGCTCGGGATGTACTTCGGCCTTGCTGCCATCACGCGCCATACTCAAGAAACGACCTCAAACCACGAAACCACCAACGTCAGTGTGAACACCCTCGCTAACGATCTGAATGGTTATCAAACAGTCGGTACTGTTCTAGAAAATCAAATTGTTCTTTCTGGCTTCGATCTGATGGCTTCATCCGCTACAGACATTCCCGGCGACTCGAAGCTCCTCAAAAGATCGTCAGAGGCAGATTCCACTCTCGGTTCGGAGCCTAGTGGTGTTCTGGGACTCTCCACGTCTGTCATTTTATGTATGGCTGGTTTCCTGTTCATGGATCTGAGTTTTGACCTCACCAACTCGTCAGTCAAGGCCCTGATGTTGACCCACAGCGCTCCTGCTGATCACGTCAATCTTTTAGTCATTGGGGTCATCATGGCGGCGCTTGGCGGCTGCGTTACTTCCATTTCCAGCTTGGTGGATCTTGGGAGAATCTTGCCCGACATGTGAGTATTATAAAAGCAGATAACGTGTCGACTCTTTGAAGGCCACTAAATGAAACCAGTTTGAGCTTCATAAGATATTTGGGGCTTTATGATTGGATTCAATTCGTTATGAAGTGGATTTTGGTCGATCTGTAATTTGTTTCTTAACGCTGCGTTTTTCTTGACTACTGCAGCTTTAATATAGTCCCTCCTGTTCTGCTGGGCTATAAATAACATGGATAAATTCTTTATTACTTTCTGTTTTCGAGCAAAGAGCAGAGTTTTCCGATGGCTCAAGCTTAAAACGACGCAGACAACATTAGGTGGAAAAGGATGTTTGACCGAGTGCTGGTTTAGAATAATGAGAACTGTGTGGCAAATGGCGAATAGCAACAAATGTCTCACGTGACATCACGACAAGACTGTCCCTAATGGTGTGAAATAATCGGGAACGAGATATCATAATCGCCAACGGAGCTTAAACAAGACGAGAGAAAACGCCAATTATGTTGCTTTGTAGTAAAAATCTCTTTCATGTACCTTTGTGTAGTGTCTGCATACAGTCATTCGCTGAGAAACAATCTTCTTAAGCCAGATAATCCATCAGGAGTATCAACCACTAAATAGACCGTAGCTTCATTTGATTGGAGGCAAAGATTTCTCTTTCTCTTTTTTGTTTTCCTTCCTTGCCACTCCTACGGCATTATCCCAAGCCGCTCATTCTGGCCCCCGTCCTCAGCCATACTCTAGCTTGTCTCGTTGCAACTCCATGCACCGCAATCCAGAGGGAGAATCAGTATCAAGTCATCGTCAAGAGGCAACCCAGCAGAGGAGACACTGCACTGCTGCCGAGTCACCTCAGTGGTGTTCAGTGGTGCCTGTTCAGGTCAAACATACGCAGGACACCACCTAGTAAACCCCATATTTGACGAGAGTAATTGTCTAGTGGCATAGCGAGAATGCACGAGCGTCCCCTTAAAGGACGCTACCACAACGGCCCAGCGACAATTCCCATGAACTCGCCGATGCTGGTGACCAAGACAGGACCTTACCAAGAACGTAGACGTGGAGAGCAAATCGAAATTAACGTCACCATGAGAACAGGGCATGGAGGGCCGATTGCTGCGGATGAGTATGAGGAATATGACGCTATGGAAGTCCATTCTGCTCTGAGACTGCATGACTTGGCTGTTCGCTGAGCTTACTTTCATCACATATCATGGCGTCAATCGGGCGCGAGAGGTATAGACACCTGCAATGTTGGCTGGATTCTCCGTAGTACTGGTTTTCTTTTTCCCAACTTATAGTCCACGCATACGCATTTCATTTTTCGGTCACGTGGTATTGAGTGATCAGATGCGTTATCTGGCGATCTTTCGTTCATGGACTTAATTTCGCTCACCTCAAATAGATTTTAAGATACGAAAAAAAAGAGAAAAAAAATTCTGCATTTGGGTCCTTTTAAAGTATAAATGCAATATCTGATGCGTTTTATTTTACCTTGGATTCAGTTTAAAAGGTAAAGTCCACGGTAAGGTTCGTTTTACTATCAATTTTTAGAACTTTACATCGTCATTGCACAGCCTATTGAAAAGCCTTGGGCGCCCCACGGAAATGCCGCATGCTGTTTGAGTACAAATTGTATCCCTGCTTTTTAGGAACTCTGCTAATGTTTCCTCTTTTCTGTTACTCTTTAACCCTGGGGTTTTATTTGTTTTTAATGATTTTTATCTTCAATCATTGTCGTTTATTGTATTTTGCCTTTGTGACCATTTACTTGTTTTTCTTCCGTACAGTCCTCACGCTTTGGTTCCTCTATTTTTTGAAATTTTGCTACAGTATATAAAATGCCAGCTTTTGTTATGATCTAGCAACTAACTGTAAACAGTGGACATTACTGTCTACACTCCAGTGTTTGTTTGCCCATAGAGTGTTTCTAATGTTGAAAAAAAAGAGAGCCATAGACAATGAGCTTTACATGTGTCTGTGTGTGTGTGTATGGGCGCGCGCGTGTCTGTGTTGTACATGCACAGAGAACCAATATGCAGTCAAGCGATCGTTCAGCTCGTCACCCTCATCATTCTAAGTGGCGTGTGCTGCACGTGCTCCGTGCTGTCGTCAACCAGAGTTCCACTCCTGGCAGATTCCCCCACGGTTATCAAGAGGAAAGTACAGCCGTTTTGTGACAATACATTCAAAGAAGTAGTTACGTGTGGATAAAGACGTTTTCATTAACTCAACCATCTTCTCAGTGATGTGGATATTCATAAATGAATAATCGATGGTGTCATTCAAACATTACACATGTTAAGGCGTGGTTTTGCAACACACACACACACACACACACACACACACAGATAGACAAACACACACATACAACAGAGAACAGCCATGGTTTAAAAAAAAACACCCTCGATCAACAACCCATAGACCAACAAAGCACAATTAACTAATCACTCTGATCAAACGTCCCAAAGCCCTGTTATTTATTGTTTACGAATTGAAAGTTTATAAATCAAAGCGTAGCATAGCCTTTCAAAATGCGCGAAAACGCCTTTTTTGTGAAGTTCGAGAACCATGGCGTATGTAGGCACTCACAATGATGGAAGAGTTCTATAAATGATTTCTGGAATCTCAGTTCTGAAACATTGCTGCACTTCTAGACGGCTGTTGCTTTAAAGAAATATTCGTAATTATTACACGTGTGCTTTCGACATCTGGTTAATAAACTTTACATGGAACAATGGTTTAAAAGCAGATGAAGAACTAACTGACAATTCAAGAAAAACTCGATCCGATTGTATTGTGGCATTCACGAACTTACCAACACAAGTTTATAGTTTGGTTGGAAATGTGTTCATTTGTGATAGACATCAATATGTTGCATAAATTTCATGACATAACATGAACGATAAACAGTAAACAAGTGGGGTATGTTTTGCTCCCATAAGGAAACCTAACACAGAGTAACTTTCATTCAAGACTGGCACAGCCTTTTAAACTTGAATAAAGTCAGACAAATACATAGACGAACAATCTAATGGTGGGGAAAAACAAGCGCAGGTCAACAACTGAACTGTCTTCATAGTAATGACCTGGCAAAGATTTGGACTTGAGGGGAGGGGAGAGGGGAGTTTGAAGATGGAGAAACTGGGAACATGAAATTAAAAAAATATATATGTTATAAGTATGAAAACTCTTCACTAGCTGCATAAGGGAACCATCGCAATCTCTTTTGAAGGCAGATATACTTGTATTGCCTGCTCCGAGGCCTTTCGCCCGCTGGATCGGGACTCATCAGGGAGACACGGCTGGTTGTGTCTGCGCTCCCGGCGTCAAATAGAGACACACCACAGTCCATAATACTGTGGTGTTCTCACCACCATGGGTGCAAAAAAGAATCCAATAGCACCCCAGAGCAGCCAGCGAAGAGTAGTAAATGCAACCAACGAAGTGGGGAGGAAAAAGTTGCTGTAAACAAAGATTATGTATGAAATAATTAAAATGTAGGACAGTCTTTGAGCCTACGCCTGAGGATCCCCAAAGATGCAAGGGAGATCAAAAGACAAACACACAGAACAAATACAATAACCTCGTTATTTGTATTGTTCTGTGTGTGTTGTCTTTTGATCTCCCTTGCATCTGTGGAGATCTCAGGCGTAGCTCAAAGATGTCCCTACATTTTATTATTTGCATACATAATGTCTTATTTACAGCAACTTTTTTTCCTCCCCACACTTCGTTGGTTGCATTTATACTCTTCGCTGGCTGCTGGGGGGCTATTGGATCTTTTTGCACCCATGGGTGAGACACCACAGTATATGGACTGGGTGTGTCTTATTGACGCCGGAGCGCAGACACAACAGCCGTGTCTCCTGATGAGTCCCAATCCAGCGGGCGAAAGGCCTCGGAGCAGGCAATACAAATATATCTGCCTTCAAAAGGGATTGCGATGGTTCCCTTATGCAGCTAGTGAAGAGTTTTCATACTTATAACATATATATTTTTTTAAATTTCATGTTCCCAGTTTCTCCATCTTCAAACTCCCCTCTCCCCTCCCCTCAAGTCCAAATCTTTGCCAGGTCATTACTATGAAGACAGTTCAGTTGTTGGCCTGCGCTTGTTTTTCCCCCACCATTAGATTGTTCGTCTATGTATTTGTCTGACTTTATTCAAGTTTAAAAGGCTGTGCCAGTCTTGAATAAAAGTTACTCTGTGTTAGGTTTCCTTATGGGAGCAAAACATACCCCACTTGTTTACTGTTTATCGTTTACTGTTCCCTACCTCATTTCATTTCCGATATAACATGAACGGTTGATGACGTACGATTTTACTTTGTACGGTTGATTATCTCTTTAAATGATGGCCTGTCAAACTCGTTCGTTGGGTTAGACTGGAGTTGTTACGCTGTAGCCTCCACGGTACTGATGTGTTTATATACCTGTCATGGCTAATCATTTACAAAAATACGTCATCAGAGCAAGGAGGAGTGGAAGAGAAATGAACGGGGAACAGAAGAGACAGGAACACTCGCAGCACGGACACGGAGGGAGGGGCAGGAGAGCGTCTTCTATGCCAGCATGGTACCTGGGGAGGCTGTCATGTCCAACTCCACCCAGGTAAACGACGCCACGCCGTGGTTTACGTTCAGCGTGTCTGCTCCATTGTCGAAACAGTAATCCGATACGCGATCCGACATCATCTGCAAGTCGATGTTGTATGTTCTGTTCATAATGAAAGGTACAAAATAACTCATAAAACAGGGCGGAACTTAACGCTTATTCTATACGATAATGCAACACAGACGCGTTAATTTCGAGAAGAAAACAGACAACCAAAGTTTAGCACGGTGGATTCCAAAATCTTCTATATTTTACAAGAAGCCAATTGAAGACGACCAAAATAAGGCTGCAACTCGGGAATCCATAACTGAAGCGAGCAGTGCACGATTAAAGAACCCCAACAGCAACCGGAATACACCTTGGTAGATTGACTAGAGTGGGCGAATGGAATGCCAAACGTTTAGAGCTGGAATCCAACGATGGAATTTCTTTTTTTTTTTTTCGCTTTTTCAAAGGATTCCAGATTCGAATTCCATAGTAACGGTTATAATACAGCCAGTCTATTTTAAAGTGGTAGACGCTTCCTGACTAATGCATTTGT
Source organism: Conus ventricosus (assembly GCA_018398815.1). Taxonomy (NCBI): domain Eukaryota; kingdom Metazoa; phylum Mollusca; class Gastropoda; order Neogastropoda; family Conidae; genus Conus; species Conus ventricosus. Next base: position 52,669,137 of record CM031606.1, read on the forward strand.
AATGAAGAACATGCTCCAGCAGAGTCTGCTATGTATTTCTCAGTTCGTTTCAAGTCCATCTTTAAGATTTAATTTGAGCTCGGTGCCATTACTCCGAATTACGGAGCTGACAGCTGGTGGAGAATGATAGATTTTGCAGAAGAATGGCCCATTGTTTTAAATGTGGTGATGTTAAGTGATGAAGAAAGTTCTCTTTAGAGATCTCACAGTCTAGTGTGTGGAAAGAATACCTGCAATAGTTCATTATTAGTTGTGGAAAACCTGGCTGACCAAGAAAAAAGGAAAGAAAAGAAAGGATAAAATAAGTGAACTTATAGAATACGTGGGCATACTTATTGTTAAAAAAAATCCTTCTCTGGCTTTTAATGAGGTTTAACAGCCAGATAAAACTGGAGTAAAGACACGGACAACAAATCTTTGTTCTGCAAATTGAAAAAGAGAATTAATGAATTTTCTTTTCCAATTCTGGCTGTACAGTTTGCAGATATGAGAGCGCAAGCTTAATGCAATACATCTGTTAAGTGGAATCCTTGATCTTGTTGGCTTACCTCTGAATGGCAGTTTGTGTGCTGAAAAACAAAGCCAGCATCTGTCTTGATTTTTGTTTGTTTGTTACGTTCTTGATCTCTCTTTCTTCTGCCGAGTAGCTCTTGGCGTACCGCTGGTCGCCATTTTGATTTACTTCCTATGTATATATTTTAAACGTTGCAGTTGGAGCGTTCCTTTAGGAGTCTAAGTCTCAGTACAGCACTCTCCCCGTCGCGCACTCTGTATCCCCACAGCTCGGACATCGAGAACGTGCCTCTCCTACAGCGCAGCGCGTCCTGTGACGTCATTCCCGATAATATTGCTGCAGCGACACCAACGTCGTCTAAAGGCGGTTGCATCAGCAATCGGAATATCAAGCTTTTCGTCATCTGGCTGACTGCCTTTTTCAGTGCATGCAGCATGTGTTTCTTTACCGTTACCGTTGCTGACTATGTGGGCAAGGTGATTTATGGAGGTAAGGAATGACAAGGTGTAAAAGGTTTGTGATTTTCCAAGAAAGGGAGACTGATTCTAGTGGGAGGGGAGATGGGAAGTGAGGAAGCGGGTTTTTGCAGCCCCAATTCTGTCTTCCCTGGTTTGAATTCCCCGATGGTCTATGTTTCTACTGGTCAATATACCTCTGAGGTCCATAATTCCCCTGGTCTATAATCCCCAAGTTCTATGTCCCCTTAGGTTTATGTTTAGCCGGGTCTGTATTTCCCCGGGTTTATAATGTATATTCCCCAAACTGTTTCCCTAAGTCCTTATTATCCCTTGTTCTATATTCCTCTAGGTCAATATTTATAAGGTCTATATTCCCATCAGGCCTATGTTCCCCTAAGTCTGTGTTTACCAAAATATATGCCCTACCCCACCCCCATCCCCTAAGTCTGCGCCGTACTGTGATGATAATGCAATTCTTGGTAAGAGGTCGGACGATGTAGAATGTGGCATAGTAATTCAGACTTAGCTTCAAGGTTAAACGAATAATGAATTACGACTGGTCACAATGAACTTGCGTGATGTTAGATATTAAGTGAACCAAAATGGGTTACACGCCTATATCAAAGTCAAGAGACCATCATCATTTTGGGTCTTTTGACCAGTTCCCCCATTTTATCTTACCGCGATGCCTTCTGGATCTTTAAACATTCAACGTCAGCCCGAGTCAGTATGATAACATACTGGATCACCCGACCTTAACTTCCATCTTGAGAGAAATGTCGTATTTGGAATTATTTGACATTTTATCTATGTCTGGGTCACCATAACCTAGTTAGTCCGGGTTACCTGACCTTTATCCTCACTATGACACATCTGTTAGTATTGATCTTGATAGCAAAAGACCACTTGCGGCAATCTGACCTTTAATGTACGTTTTGGTCAAAGTGACCTACTCTGTATCATTGAATATTGAACATTTCTCTGGGTAACTACACCCCAGTATGGGTCATCCCAGCTTTAAATGGAACATGGGTCAGTGCGACCCATTACGGACATTTGGCTTTCGACCTCCATTTTGGCAGCAATGTCTTTTTCTAAGTCAGTGACTTTTAATCTAGATGTGAGTTACTGTGACGTTTTATGTGTCAGGTAACCATCAACGACACTCTGAGTCAGTATAACACATTCAGTCACCAACGTCTCTGCAAACATTTTGAGCCACTTTATTTTTACGTCGCACTGGATTTTTACGAGTCATTCTGAGTTATCTGACTTGGACAAGAGTAGCTAATTCATACTGCACATGTCACATTAAACTTAATATGATTCTGGATAAATTTGACCTTTCTGGATCATTTGAATGTTGACAATCTAGCATGGGCCAGCTGTCCCATTACGAATCACTGAACCATTAACGACAGTCTGGCTACTGTGACATTTCTGGTTCTGCGTACTGTGACATTTCTGGTTTACCAAAACAAATTCTTGATCGATGACCTTCAACACAGCCATGGGCCAGTACGACCCGTTCTCGCTCATCCAAAGTGTGATGTAGATCTACGCTCCAGCTCACTGCGGACGTGGGTCACTCATATAGGTCACTTAACCTTTAGCCATGGTCTGAGTCGCATTATCGATTCTACTTGACCTTTGATCTCGATTGCTGTTAGCTGACCCATTTGGAGTGAGACTATCTGTGATAGGGAACAGGAACGTAGACCTGGGTAAACTTAGATATCAGCGTTATATAGACATGAGTAAAATATAGACCTGGGGTAAACATGAACCGAGGAAGGAGGGGAGGGAGGAGAGAGAGAGATGGGGGGGGGGGGGGGGGGACATGGACCGGGAAAGGGTGGGGGCATAGGGGGATCGGAATAAACCTATGGAAAATAGATCGGGGGGAGGAAGAGGGAGCATAGATCAAGAGTTGTGGAGTTAACTCTGCGTGTGTGTGTGTGTGCGCGCGCGCGCGCGCGCGGTGTGTGTGTGTGTGTGTGTGTGTGTGTGTGTGTGTGTGTGTGTGTGTGTACATACATTAGCGCATAGGTGCACTTACGCGTGTTTCTGCGTTAATGTCTGCATTAACGTGTGTGTGTGTGTGTGTGTGTGTGTGTGTGTGTGTGTGTGTGTTGTATTGGTGAGGGTTGCAGGAAATCCATTTGCAGAGGCAGACAGCGAGGACTACATGCTGTATCAAGAAGGGATGCGAACCGCTGCGCTGTGTGTCCTGATTCTGAACATAGCCTACGTCATGTCAGCACTGTGCCAGAACAAAGTGCTGTCTGTTCTCAGTGAGTCACACACACACACACACACACACACACACACACACACACACACACACATATATATATAATATATATATATATATATATATATATATATATATATATATATATATATATATAAATGGCCGTTTCCGGCACCAGCCGCAATGGAAGGTGCTGGGGATAAAAAGAGAACTACATTTGTCTAGTAAAAGGTGAAGAAGAAATTCCCAAAGAAAAATTATCCAACACTTTGCACCATCAGAATTGTAACAAAAGAAAAACAACATAAAACAAACAACAACAACAAAACAGTCAATAATTATCACGGCGATAATTTCATAGCGCGTCAGCCAGCCAAACAAACTCACTCCCCACTATTTCCCATCTCCTCTGAAAGAGATCGCTCGCAAAGGAACAATGGTCACAACCTGTTCCCGTACCCACCAAATCACCCGAAATTCTTCCTGCTTCAAGAAGATCCCTTCATCCCTCAACAAATCCCCTGATACTGCAGTTCCAGAAGAAACTGAAGATGAGGAGGAAAACATCCCTGAAGCACCAAACACTGTGACCACAACTGGTGATCAAACCTCTACCAATCCATCACGAGGCAACCCCGCTCTCAACCGGGCAGTCCAAGACGTTCTGGTCGCCAGCGTCGCGAACCTCTGTATCTGGAACATGATGTTCCTTGGTGATAACCATTTGACCGAAATGGCAACCATTCGACTGTTTCGCGTTCACACTTAATTATATAAAAGCGATGGAAGTGAGCAGAAAGACTTTTCGCGAAGCTCTCTGAGTATTGTTCATTTACTAACTGACTTTCAAACATTTTTGATCATTACAATGTCATATTGTTCTGTGATTTTTCAAAATCGCTTCGAATCATTTCGATCGAAGCCGCATCTTTTCTCACCTATGTCAAAACTAGATCAATTGACTCTAAATCTTTGAAAGGTATCTGCTTATTTTATCATAACTTGCGTAAGACAAGATTAGTAGATTGGGTAAAGATTTTGAAATTCATTTGCGTATTTCAAGATTTCATTTTGCACAAGAAATCCATTCTAAGGTGAGGAGGGATGTGGTGTGGTACGTTTTTAATACGTATCTATGGATACTGGAAGATAAGCAACGATTTGTTTAAGAAGTTGCGTCGTAGGTAACCGTTGTTGAAAACAGATGCTGCTGCTACGATTTCTTTGTTTTCGAGTGATCGTCATTATTAATGTGCTACCAGCCAAAAGTCAAACACAAAATGGGACCGGGATGGCCTAGTGGGTAAGGCATCAGACTATAGTTTCAAGGTCGGGGGTTCGTTTCCCACTTGAAAAGGTAGATTGGAAGAGATTTTCTATTCGGAGTTGACTTCTCTGCAGCAGACTCCAGTCTCCCTTTAGACACTCCGGTGGGTGAATGCATTCATGAAAAATCTTGCACGCACATTAAATCCATTCAACCGTTCGGAGAAGAGCAGGCCATCGTCCCCGAAGACGAAATGTGGCTGCCTAAATAATGGGATTAAAAACGCTCGCCCATGCAAAAATCTCAATACTGAACCTCGGAGTTTAGCCAGGGAGCGAAGAAAGGAAACACAAAACGAACACACACTAAGATGAACGGACACATAGCCTACCTTTTCACATTAAATTTTCAAGTCATACATAAACACAAGTGATCGCACTGGGAATTTTGCAAACCAGTCCCAACACTGATTACCCCACACTGTCACTCTCAACTATCAGAGTCGGAAACGTCCAAGGGGAACGAAAACCAATGACTGCATATGGGCCTAGCCCACTAGTAGTCTGAGCAGTAGAATATTCCAGATTGAAGTGCAAGCTTTAAAATTGTTTTATGAATAAACTGACGCACGACACCACGTACAACACTAGAAAAATAAGTTTACCACTTGAGCGATGCCCTTGGGCCTAAAAACGAATCGAGCAAGAGTAAGGTTTCAACCCACGAGTTACTTCCCTTGAATGCAACCCCCCCCCCCCCCCCCTCCAAGCAAACTTGGAGGATGGCGGCGCCGGAGAAACCGGTCGGAGGAGTGCAGTCTTCAATGCTTTTATCTGTAGTTGTGTTATGGCTATGGGAGCATAACATTAAAGAGTAAAAGTAGTTTTTAGCTCGACAAACAATACCTGAACACGTAAACAAAGACATTTCAGTTGAGTGAGCCCGAAAAAAAGCGTGATTAACTCCCTTGGCAAATTTATTATTTTTATATTTAAATGGTTAATTTTGGTTATCATCTTCTTCTATAGCTCTTGATTTTCATCGACAAGAGGAACATAATATGTTAAGTATAATCGTTTTTCTAATGTTAAAATTCATTTCATGATCTAATCTTATATCCAGTAAGGTTGTAGCCCAAAATGCACAGCTACTAATGGTTTTATTATTGTACTTAAAAAAAAAAATTAATTGCTATACTTTCTCTTTTCCTTTTGTTTACATACTATACTTTATCGTTTTTGTGGGATCTTTCGTTTTATATATCATTGTTATCAGTTTTGTTTTTGTTTTATAGGAGAGGGAGTAGGATGCTCTGCAAAGAATATACTAACAGAATTCTTAAATGATGGGGAAAGGGGCTGTCTGGGGTTGTTTATTTGTGTGCAACAAACGAAAGCCCTAGAAAAAACACATCCTGTTGTTTATCAGGATTTTCTTTGTGGGCACCACGTCATTAGACGATCTGACCGATTTTGGGCAGGTCTGTCAAATGACTTCATTATAGAGCAGGTTCTGATGCGAAGTCTGAAAGTCAGTGGAGGTCTAACTCGAGGGACTGGCCTAGGGGAAGGAGAGCGGTCTATCTGGTTGTTGTGCATGCCTGCGTGCACCGAGATCAGCGTCGCCATGCAGTCTGTGACAGAAGTCTGCCTGAAGACCAGCAAGCAACATGTGCAGCATGAGGACATCAGCAGGAGTTGACAGCAGCGAGATCATCGAGACACAACCGTGATCCTACGTTATTTGCAGCAAAGGAATCCACTTGGTGAAACGGATGTGTTGATGAGCATTGGAAGTGGAATAACAGCAGACCAAGCAGCAAATCCTAACAAAGCAAAAGAAATTGGGGATGAGATTTGAAATCCATGACTGGCAAGAGCTTTGCAGATGTCACCTTCTCGAGGAAAAATCAAGCAAAGACAATGGCTTCAGGAACTGTGATCAAAGTCAACAATGATGCGGTGACAGTTGACCCGAATCTTTTGTTCCAAAGACTGACAAAAGCAGCTGAAAAAACTCCAAATCTGTTGGAAGATTCTTGAAATATGAACTAACTAATGTTCCATCTTCGCTGTTTGATGCATGTGGTCTTCCAAGAAGAGCAAACAAAGCAGCTCTAGCAGACTGCAGTTGGACATCAACCAAACAAGTCAGTCCAAGCACTCCACCTGGTGCATTCACAGTCATCGACGGGGTGGGGGGGTGGGGGGGGGGGGGGGGGGTCTCTACTTCACCGTATCCCTTGGCCCAGTGGAGCAACTTATTCGGAGATCGTTGCCATGTACATGGATTTTGTCATTCGAAGATACACGAAAGTGTCAGTTGTGTTTGATGGATACTGCAGATCGTCCACAAAAGATGCTGCACACCTCCATAGAACAAAACAAAACACCACTGCCAGAGACATTGCTTTCCAACCAGAAATGGCTCTCTGTGGATCTAAAGAGCAGTTCCTGGCCAATTAACGTTTCATAGACTTGCTCAGCCACTCCTTTCAGAGCAGCAGCGTTGACGTGTTGTATGCAAATGGAGATGCTGATTGTCTCATCGTCAAGACAACCCTTGAAAAAGCAGTGGAGGTGAAAACAGTACTTGTAGGCAAGGACACCGACCTTCTGGTGCTACTCCAGCATCATCTCGGATCAGATCACCACCCAGTTTATTTCATTTCTTCAGGAACTAAGAAAGATTCCAGAGTGTGGGACACCCGATCTATCCAAGAAACTTTGGGCACAGATGTTTGCAGCAGAATTCTTTTTGCCCATGCGTTTGGGGTGTGTGACACTACCAGCGATATTTTTTCTTTGGGAAAATCGCTTCCCTTGAAAAAGCTGGCAATTTCGGATTTTTTTCGAAAGCAGGCAGATGTCTTTCTTCGGAAAAGTGACACACAGGAGGTGGTTGCAGCTGGTGAGACTGCCCTTGTATTTCTGTTTGGTGGGAGATCTGACAACAAGCTTGATAGACTCCGATATGTCAAGTATTCCCAGAAGTTGGTCGTCAGCTCTTCAGCTTTGCAACCAAACTACCTCCAACAGCATCAGCAGCGAAGTTCCATTCAATGTGATGCTACTACCAAGTGCAAGAGTGGCTTTTTCTCAATAACGGCAGTTCTGACTTCTATCTCAGCCCCCTTGAATGGGGATGGCAAAGAACCAGCGGTATGTTGCTTCAAGTCTGCTGTGATGAGCCTGCTGCCCCAGAGGAGCTGCTGAACATCATTAAATGTAGCTGCAAAACTGACTGCCAAACGGCCAAGTGTTCATGCAGACAGCACGGTCTTGTGTGGGTGTTGCTTGCAGTGAGTGCAGAGGGGAAAGTTGTTTAAACTCCATACAGAAGATGGTGTGATTTGATGACAGTGACTCTTCAGACGACAATAAGTAATGTCTCCATTTATATACTCGATAAGAGAAATCTGTTGATTTCGAAAGCAGTCACAAGGTTATTTGTAAACTGTTGTCTTGATTTTTGAACACAAAATCAAAACTGTACTCTGTTTCAGCATGATTACATTTAAGTGCAGTCCTATTTGTAGTGGTGAATCTGAAGAAACTGTGGCTCAGGATGACAGTGCCTCTGAAGCACATACTTTAATGTGACATTTTTTTTCTGTGACAAAGGAAGATAATGAATGACAGAACTCGTCTCATATTCCTCCCAAGTTATATACATATATAGTTGTTTTCATTATTATTTTATATGAGACCAAATTTTCTAAACCATGTAAACAAACGTTTGTGGATTTGTTAACACATGCATGTGCGCTCACACATGCATGCACAAACCCATAATATTGATACTTTTAATAATAGTTATTATTATCATTGCTATTGCTGTCATTTAAAGCAAGAGTGAACTGAAATTTGCCTCAAGAAATAAAAAAAACCTTTTTCATGGTAAATGTTCATCATAGTGGATAAGTTTTTGAAATCACTAGTGGAGCTGAGCCAAAAATAGAAACATGTCTAAAAATAGATCAGGTCCCCGCAGATTTTGGTAAACTTTACTTCATGAGATAAGGGACCCTTTCCACAATGTAAAAAAACACAAACCATTTTTAAAGCTTGCACTTCACGCTGGGGCCATATTTTTCAGAGTTTTGCTTAGACTATAGGCCTGTAGATACTTTATCTGGTGGGGCCATGACAGAAGAAGAGAAAACTCAAGGAGACACTGAAACGGAACCCCAGGATAGCTTCATTTTCTTTCTAGATCTGTTAAATATGACCGGAAACTCGAACTTGATACGTAGACTACTGTCAGGGTGTAAATTTGCTTGTTTGTTGTACAGGAACATGTGGGGTTTTGTCGATTTTTTCCCCTCATGGCAGCGGGCTTAGATCTGAGAGCAAGAAAGATTCACTGACGGCTGACTGCAGTGCTTTTTTTTTAAATTTTTTTTTATTTTTAAGAGAGAGAACGCGGGGTCTAGCAAGTGGGAAGCGAAAGAGTATGACGTAGGCATAATGTGACGTAATTTACTGGGGGGCAGGGGGAGGGCAAATATACACAAAGTGATGGACTTAAAAATTGATGAGACCATGATGCAAACGCTTCTTCAAAATTAATGATTTTTTTTTATTCTAACGCAATCTCCGTTTTCATTTAGCAGTAGGTCTCAACAACAACACAACAACGACAACAACGTCCTTAGATCGACAGCTTAAACAAACAAACAAAAACAAACAAACAAAACACACACACTCACACAAACAAATCGATATTCCTCTTTTCAAACTGTTTTACCGGCAATTACGGATTGCTGGCGAACACAGAACTGAACATGACATCAAAAGTCAACGAAAATAAAATCAAACAAGTATGATGACTTTATTCTATAAAATTAAATGAAAGGTACTGTACTTCCGACTCGAGAAGCAGCCCAGAAATGGCCCTGTGTGGTCCAATGGGCTAAACAATCAGACTGATAGAGAAATTCCAGTGTAATATACTATTATGTGTACATTCTGTAAGCTAAAACAGATACATTCCCCCGAAAAGAATGTCTGTTAAGGACAGCTTAAGAGGGTTTTCATCAGATTAACATGGCCAAAGTCATATTGTAACGACAGTTTGTCCGTTCTAACAGTTTTGTTTGATGCTCAGAAGAGGGCGTGTTTGTCGGATGTATCTGTGATTAAACCTTACTGTGTGAGATCTTTTACCATATAATGCATATTCATCATAATTCTACTGTCACGCAAGCTAGGCTGTGTTGGTCTAGTGTCAGACTAGCCTATGGACAATATGCGCATTCGCCATGAGGTGCCTCTTACTGGCACAGAGTGGGGAACCTTCGCTTCCCAAATCATGCCGTAATTTGCGTTGTGTACTACTACACAAGTGCTCCCAAATCATGCCGTAATTTGCGTTGTGTACTGCTACACAAGTGCTCCCAAATCATGCCGTAATTTGCGTTGTGTACTACTACACAAGTGCTCCCAAATCATGCACTTATTTGCTCCGTGTACCTTTACACGCGCTAACGTACCACCTCTCGCAACAAGAGGGCGAGCAAGACAATTTCAAGGATGCACCCATTTATTTAACTAATGATTCTTAACAACTACAACACAACAACGTTATACTATTTCAGGTCTCAATTATCAACCCCTACATTGCACAAACACATTTATAAAACAAATGTCATCAACACACACACTCTCTCTCTCAATCGTCTTTTTTGAAGTTTTTTTTTTTTCCTTTCTCTTCCTCGCAAGAACAGTTATTCCCAAGCAAGCTCGGAATTTGTTGGGCTTTTCAGTTCAGCAGAGGGCACAGCACAAGTTTGTCGTTCCACTGTTTCTGATCTAACTTCGTTTTCAAAGATGTTTTAAGATTTGCTTCTTTCTTTTTCTGTTCCCTGCCTGGACCTCACATCCCAAATTCTCCGTATATTTCTGTTCCTGCTGGACCTCACATCCACAATTCTCCGTATATTTCTGTTCCCTGCCTGGACCTCACATCCACAAATTCTCCGTATATTTCTGTTCCCTGCCTGGACCTCACATCCACAAATTCTCCGTATATTTCTGTTCCCTGCCTGGACCTACATCACAAATCCCATATCTTCCGCCGGACTCAATCACAATTCTCCGTATATTTCTGTTCCCTGCCTGGACCTCACATCCACAAATTCTCCCTATATTTCTGTTCCCTGCCTGGACCTCACATCCACAAATTCTCCGTATATTTCTGTTCCCTGCCTGGACCTCACATCCACAAATTCTCCGTATATTTCTGTTCCCTGCCTGGACCTCACATCCACAAATTCTCCGTATATTTCTGTTCCCTGCCTGGACCTCACATCCACAAATTCTCCGTATATTTCTGTTCCCTGCCTGGACCTCACATCCACAAATTCTCCGTATATTTCTGTTCCCTGCCTGGACCTCACATCCACAAATTCTCCGTATATTTTCTGTCCCTGCCTGGACCTCACATCCACAAATTCTCCGTATATTTCTGTTCCCTGCCTGGACCTCACATCCACAAATTCTCCGTATATTTCTGTTCCCTGCCTGGACCTCACATCCACAAATTCTCCGTATATTTCTGTTCCTTTCGTTGCTTCATCATCCATGCCCCGATATGGCATTACGCCTCTCTTACCCTGCTATCCTAAACACAACCATACCCTGGATCACCTACCGCGGTCCCAGCTGCGGCAATCCAAAAAGAGCGACAGATGTCGGACCACCGTAAGACTACCAACGAGAGAAGACACTGTTCTGCTACTGAGTCAATCCGGAGATGGTCGGCGGTGCCTGTTTTGACCCCACATTCGCAAGACACCACCTGTTAAGTCCCCAACTGATTACCATAACTGCAAGGTCGCGGAGCGGCCGTGAGTTTGGGTCCACCTATGGAGCGTCCACCACGTCTGACCAACAACAGTCCCCATGAAGTAGCCGACACCGCCGACTTTGACATAAAGTCACCATGGACATGAATGTGGAGAGGAAATCAACACTGAAAACACTTAAAAAGCAATAAAGGAATAAAGGGCGACAGAATCTGATATCTCTTTACGATGAACAATAACGATTAGGATAATGAAAGTGATGACGTTGAGTTGCATCGTGCTCTGAGACTACGTAACAAGAGTATACTGTTACAATTCGTTTCCTGAAAAATGCCGACGTCATCCAGGTGCTACAAATGCGGGCACCCGCAATAGGCTAATCGGCAGGAAATTATAGCAATTTTTTTTTTTCAGAGACGCATCCATGAGGCGGGTGAAATTCGACTACGTGGTTCCAGTTTTTCAGTTTCAGTTATTACTACACTCATTTCTGCGCAGGATCCACCCATGGAGAACCCCCCCCCCCCCCCCCCCCCCCGCCCCCCCCCCAAACAAACCAAAAACTGGGCGTTTTTTAAAGCTACTAGTTTAATTCCTGTCTAAATGATATAATACAAATTCGAATGATAACTATATAAATTTTCTGAACAATGACATTATTGTAAAGCCATGTTTTGCACTAAATAACAGATGTTATGTGCCAAATTACCTGCTGTAACACCCATTAGCCCACTATGCATGTTCTTTGCCCGTCTGTATATACCGTTGTGCTTTATTGCTTAATCTGTTGAGTGTCAGTCAGGTCATCGCTATTACCGATATTTCACTAGTACGTGAAAAGACGTTAACGTATGTATTAAAAAAACAACAACAAACAAACAAAAAACAGTGTTTTATCGCTGGCTTTGTGTGTGGTATAAATGCACAATTTTATAAGGGAGATAATGAAAACAGTGGGGTAAAATCACTTAGCGCGAAAACTACTTTTGGATCCGCCCATCAAAAACAAAATAAAACAAACAACCCCTCCCCCCCCCCCCCCCCCCCCAACCAAACAAACAACAGAAACAACTCCAAACCCACCACACATTCGACTCTTGTGTTAGAATAGCTGAAAACGCATCAATCCTGTCATCGTTTCCGTTATCGGTGCCCCCTTTTTTTCTTTCAGCTCAGCCTTATCCAGTTAACGGATTTACTCGTGTATGCCTGCTTGAGCACAAATCGTGTGTGTGTGTGTGTGTGTGTGTGTGTGCAGGCCCCAAAGCAGAGTATGTTGTGGTCAGCGTGACCCAAATGATCCTGATACTGATCGTGCGTCAGACTGCGAACCTGATGTTGCTTTACGTCACTTCCGCTGTGGTGGGTTTGAACCGCACAACGATGCTCACTGTCCCATTCATCTTTGCAACACAGCTCTGTCAGCAGGCACAGGTAAGATGGAGAGACACATACATGTGTGCGTATGTGCGTGGGCGCGCGCGCCTCTGTGTGTGTGTGTGTGTGCGTGTGTGTGTGAAATCTTTAAAATATATATTCGGATTCTTGCTTTCATTCTTTTTTCTTTTCCCCAGGATTGGTCCATTACATTCCTCCCCTTTTTAAACGGGGCACTCAGAAAATGTATTACCATGTATATTGTAAAACTGTATCACCTCAACTATCACTTATCCCGGACCCGGAGTCTTGAAGACCGTTGGGGCGTCACAGAAGACTTGCAACCAGCTTCCTTCATTCCCGCTTAGTTCTCAGACGCTCTTGGGCTGTTGAGGCCAGTCCATTCGCTTTCAAACTTCACTACATGCCAAATCTTCGCCCCCTTGAGTGAAAAAAACATTTCTCATAGGCTAATGATGATTAATACTTGCAAACGAAAACATTAAAATTTGTGGAAATGATAGAAAATGTCAATAACACACTGTGTCCATGGGACAATGGAACAGTTTGTGCATAATGAAGAAAGAATTCCTATCGAGCACTTCCCGCTTCTGGCATTCAAGTTCAAAGATATCGTTAATTAATTTGACAAGACCTGGAAGAAGATGAAATTCCACGAGACATATCGATGCTACGGTTAGGTATCAAGGGTGAGGGGCTGTGAAAGGGTGTGTGTGTGGGGTGTGTGTGGGAGGGGGGGGGGGGGGGGGGACAGAAGTGATTGCAATCAACTGTTCGCATACCGTCACATAGCTTTCTTGCCAATAATTATTTTTGATCATGTTTCGAAAAGACTACGATGAAATCATTACATAAAGAGAACGTCTTGACTTTCGGGATAAATTAAAATCATAGATTTAGATTCTTCGCAGTTTGACAGCTAACAGATGAATGTAGAGAGGAAAAGAAATACATGGGTGCTACATTTTACTAACCTCACATAAGTGTTCGACTCTATGAACAGTAACACTCTCTACATATACAGAATTTCCCCCGCTAAGCTAAATATCACGGAGCGACATGAGGAGCACAACTGTAGATCTAAATCGGAGCAGTTCAACATCTGCATTGGCGTGGAGCAAAGCTATTGCCGTGGAGCACACAGCTGTGTCCGATCTTCATTTGTTTAGAATCTCCGACACAGTCGCTTTGTGTGTTTTGATATGCCAGTAAACTACCTTCATAGAAGATAAGATGAGAAGCTTTTTGGTCGGTTCAGGAAAAAAAAAAATCAGTGCACAGTGTGTTTCTAAGAGCCCTGCCTAGAAAAATGGAATTCCTGCGGCTCATGTTGGGATGAATGATCAATACAGTTGGATAAGTTCTCCAAAATCTGAAACAATTTCGGTTAACTGGGAAGACCTTGTTTTAGATTTCTAAAGAAAATGAAGATTTAAAGAGAAAGATTTATATTCTGGGTGTGAAAGATAACAATTAAAAACAAACAAACAACAACAAAAGAAAAACAGACTCAACTGATTCATAGTAAAGAAATCAAAGTGTACCACGTATCAGAAAGCAAACGAACTGAAGGCAGACAAAATCCCGCATCAGTCCCAACTACTTATATGAAAGCGGATCGTCCAACAAAATTTAAAAAATGATTTGTTTTAAACGACAACTGAAAAGATCATGATATTTCATGACTTTGTCTTCTTGAGCTTTAAAAATCGATTAGTACAATATTTACAAAAAGTACAAAAAACAACAACAACAAAACATTACATTGTCCGTTTCTGTACTCCCAGTTCTTAGAGAACAGGGAGTACTTTACAATGGGAACGAAGAAATGCTGTCTGTGTGTCTGTCTGTGTGTCTGTCCGTGGTCAAAATGTGTTCCACTCGCTCCAGACAAAACTTCTGGACTGATCTTTCTCAAAATTTATGCGTTTGTTCATTATGGGTCATGGATGCACGATGTTTTGTTTTACCAGAATAGCCGTTACTAACGGCTATAACGGCCCAAAACGGTTTTTCTTCTTTATGGAACATCTCAGAAAGTACTCGTATTCAAGGTAAACTGGGAGTACGTTTATATGCTTTGCATCTTGTTTATTTTACTTTGTGACTAGTTTAATTTCGTGGAACGGTCTTAACGGTCGGCTGAGATGTAAGCAACATGAACGGGTTGAATTGTAATCGGTCTTTAAAGTCGAACGTGATAAGGCAGGATGAAGGCGTTCACCAGTGTCCAGCAAGACAAGCTACTACCATTTCCTTACGATTCACTGCCACAAACAACATACTTCTGAAGAGTATCTAAACAAGAAACACATGTCATGTGCACAAACATTATAGACCGTTGACAAAGCCTCCTCTGAGTTTTAGTACGGTTACAACTGAAACGCACTCAAAAAGTATAAAACACACAATGAAGCTGATTTTAACGAGGCATTAAGACCCCTTCATTTTTTTTTATGGAAAAAATATCGCCTGACTAGGGGTCGGAGAGGAAATCTATTCGAATTTGTCTTTTTCTTCCCTGTACGGCATTAAAACAAACACAGTTTTAGATACCTCTCACGTTTTTCCCAAAACGCCACAGAAAGGAACATCATTTGATTGGTCTGAATAAAAAAGATTTTCAGAAATCTGCAAGGGAGGTAATCTGTGTGATCGCTCGGGTTCAGCGGGAGTAACCCACCCGTTTTCAGGAGAAAGATGTCGTTGATGGCCACGCCCAAAGTAATTTAGCCCTATCAGTTATCTTGACAGTTCAATCAGAGCGAGAAAATGCCAAATTATGGAAGAAGACAACATCCCGATCGTTTTCCTGGCGTGCGCTTCAAATCAAATTTAAGACTCTAGATCCATTTACTTGACCTGCAAACTGAGAAAAGAAAAAGTCTGTTTGTAATGGGAAGGCAGGTTTGTTTTCACCAGATTTTTTTTTCTTGAAAAGGTGTGTACTTTGCATACTTCTCACTGTCGTGCTGCAGACGACTGATAAACAAAGCGCCATTGCTTTCAGGCCCAAAAGTCAGCACAAGGGAGCGAATCAACGAAAGGTCTTAATGGCTTTGGATCCACGATGGCTCTAGCGACGAGTGCCTTGCCTTTGGCCTACTTTGTGACGACTGCCATCATTGGTCCCCTTGTGGACGCTACCGGGGACCCTTCCGCCCCCATGATGATCACCGTCGTCTGCTCACTGCTGGCTGCCGTGACGGTGTGCTGTTATAAATCATAAATACGCACACACGCGCGCGCTGCTTGAGACAGTTTGAAGTCTAATTTGAACGCCCTTTTTGGGGGCAGTTCCCCCCCCCCCCCCCCCCCCCCCCCCCCCCCCCCCGGTATTCTGTTGTTGTTAGCATTCCAGTAGCTTTGTTGTTTTGTCATTAGTTTCCTTCCAACACAACTTTTAAAACTTCAAAATTAGTCACTCATGATTTTTTTTCTTTCAATACATAACTTTTAAAACTTCAGAGTTTATTCATTCATGCTGTTTAATGCAAAATTTTTATATGAAAACATTAAATCATTGTTTACGCATGTGGATTCTCTCTCTCTCTCTCTCTCTGTTTCTGTCTGTCTGTCTGTCTCTCTTTCTGTGTCTGTGTGTGTGTAAGTACTTGCGTACGGTTTGTGTGTGTGTGTGTGTGTGTGTGTGTGTGTGTGTGTGTGTATGTTGTGTGTGTGTGTGTGTGAGAGAGAGAGAGAGAGAGAGAGAGAGAGAGAGAGAGAGAGAGAGAGAGAGAGAATTACACACGCGTGCCTATGCGTGTGTATATATGTGTGTGTGTGTGTGTGTGTGTGTGTGTGTGTGTGTGTGAGAGAGAGAGAGAGAGAGAGAGAGAGAGAGAGAGAGAGAATGTCAAGCAATTCTCAAATATTTAATTTCGAATCCGATTTTAAAATAATACTTTTACAGATTTTTGCAACACAAAATTATGCAATAAGCGTTTTAGTATCTACGTCTTGCAGTCCTGCTTTGCAAACAAAACGTTAGCAACTGAAACGTTACAACAACACAATCTAGGCACAGTATCTCCAGAAGGTTTCAACTACTGCGCAGTTAAAATAGGATTGCTCATTACAATCATTTTCTTCAGTGCACCAGGATCGTTTTGTCTCTCATCTTTCCTTTGTTGCATAGCATTATATTAGTAAGATAAATACCACGTCGAATTTTCCATTGTCGCATTTAACGTTTTGTTTTTCATTGTACACAATAAGGAGAACTTCCAATGATTCTTGTGCAAGTCCAAACCATTTTCCACCAAACAGTTAAGGCACGTGCCCGAATTCTCCAATAAACTCGGTACTTAGCAAAATTGTTTAGAAGTGCAAAATTGTTTAGAAATATGCAATATTGTTTAGAAGTATGCAAATTGTTTAGAAGTAAATGTTTTCACCACACCAGAGGGGGGGATCTGAAAATCAGTGTAAGGCTCATCTTGTTCATTGTTCTTAGAAATGCCTTGTCTTTAAGCCGCGATCACCACATTATATTCAAGTGTTCTAGAGGATACATTTTCTGCTTTCATAAATGTTTCATGAAAAAACAGCAATCCACTGGACGTTGGAAGTTATTTTATACTGGAGGGCCTGCCTTAACCGACATGGACAGCGCTGGCGTCTTCCATATTTTTACGAGAGAGGGGAGAGAGGTGGGAGAGGGAGGTTTGGCCGATTTTTGAGTGTGGTTGTATCATCGTCCACGTCCTCTCAGTGTCATTACTTGCAGACACAACCAAACCCAGATTCGTCCTGTCATAGCCTCTGCACCGGCAATCCACAGGGAGCGATCAACCGTTATAAGGCAGCCTGCCAGAGGAGGCACGCCCCTGCTGCTGAGTCACTTCGATGGAGTTTAGCTGAGCTAGCATACGTAGGGCAGCACCTACCTACTACGCCCCGTACCGACAAACATTCTTGCGCAATTGCCGAACCAGCACGAGTGTTAGCCTTTCTCTGGAGATAGCTTCCTATGAAATCTGTCAAATGTAGAGTCAAATCTGAGTCAAATGTAGACTGGGTCTGTGTGTCTGTATCTGTCTATCAGAATCTGTCTCCCTTGTTGGCTTTGCCTTCTCCTTTCTCTCCTCTTCGCCCTCATCCATTTTTCACGTCAAGCAAAGTATATGGTTTGTTATAAACAAAAT
Organism: Conus ventricosus; assembly: GCA_018398815.1. Lineage (NCBI taxonomy): Eukaryota > Metazoa > Mollusca > Gastropoda > Neogastropoda > Conidae > Conus > Conus ventricosus. Next base: position 52,686,983 of record CM031606.1, read on the forward strand.
TATCAGCGCATGCTTGCTGTCCTGTCATCCGTACCACCCCAGTGGTGTTAACTCCACGTCTCTTACGCTGGCTCCACGTGCAAAGCCACATCCAGGTAGGCCCTTGTCAGTTGATAGGAAGCAGTCGATATCAAGCTGTCATGGGGAACCCACCGAGGGAAACACTGCGCTGAATCCCAGTGACTTAAGTGGTGTTCAGTGGCGCCTGTTCCGTTCCAACATACGAGGAATACTTCCATGTAAGCCCAAAATGAAGATAATGACTGTTAGTTGCGGAACCAGTGTGAGCGAGCACCCCATCCAGAGGGTACCACCACGTCTGTCAAGCAATAGTCCCCATGAGCATGCCGACACCGACGACCTTGAGATGAACTCGCCAAACGACGCAGACATGAAAAGCACACCGAGAGTGAAGTCACCACAAGAGCAGAGCTTAAAGGCCATAGAATTCCAGGCATTCGTTTTTCAGTTTCAATGAGGATGGTGCTGTTCCATTTTGCCCATAACGTACTGGCCATGATATACCTTGCTGTCAACTAGAACCGAGAGATACAGACACCTGCAGTGCTGCCAGGGAATCAGAACAACTCTCTCAGAGACGCATCCGTGAAGAAACGCAGCTGAGGAGTTCCGGTCTTCCCATTTGAGCCCATAGCACACTCAGCTCTGAGTAGGAATTGACCTAGGCCAAAACATCACACACTGGCAGGCAGGCAGGCAGGCATGCATGCAGGCACGCACGCACTCGTGCACTCTCGCTCGCTTGCACGCACGCAAGCACGTCTGTGATTGGACTTGACCCCCTCCACCTCCCAGTCCGCAAGTCGGCGGTGCTACTCACCGCAGAATGGCGGCTTGTGGCTATTACCTTTCACTTCCGCCGCGAGTGACACCATTGGAAAACAAACAAATAAACAGACACAGTCGATAGTGTTTCAGGCCTCCACATGTCTAGCGTGTGACTGTTTGCATAGGATACTTTGGCCAGCGATTCAACAGGCGAATTCGGGCAACTTAACGGTTTCCTATCAATTGCAAGGAAGTTTACGGAGTCTCCTCGCATCAGTCTGCCCTTTCTATTAATTTGGATAGATAAAAGGGACAATCTATTGATATGTTTATATAAAAGTGACGATCTATTGATATGGATAGATAGAAGGGACAATCAAATTGTATGGATAGATAGAAGGGACAGAGTATTAATACGGATAGATGAAAGTGACAATCTATTACTGTAATATGGCTATATAAAAGCGACAATCCAACAATTTGGATAGATAAAAGCGACAAAAGAAAACGAAGTCCAAACGATGTAGGTTTAAAAAAAAATTCTGTTTAAGTTCATTTTCGATAGAAACCAGATTTATTTTTTCTTTAAGCAAGAACAACTTTCCTTGTGATCAGCCCTTATTCTCCCTCCTGGTCCCCCCCCCCCCTTCTCCCCATGCACCCAAAATAGTAACACGCTCTGATCTGAAGGGCACTCACTGGAATGTTCACTTACATTTAGCCTTGACCATCTCATTCCAACTATCTACACCTGAAATGGGATACCACACACCATCACATCCATCCACGACTGGCAACGATGCCAACAGCCGCTTTCTGTAGATCTACCACCACTGGGTGGGCCTCCTCCCTTGCATCTGATGCGGCCCTGGGTAGCATGATGAACCCTGACCTTCGTGGGATTCAAAGCCCTGTACCTGGAACTTGCGATTTCTACTGTCTACACAGGTCTACAGGGTCATTTTGTGCTCCAAAACATGCCCCTCCTCCCCATTTTAGGTTTTGTTAGAGAGCAGAAATTGCTTGTGAAATCTTTATGATACATGACGCATGCCTCGATAATCTGTAAAGATTTACGAACTGTCTAGAGTCTCCTGGTTAATTTAATGGCAGAGTTTTGTAAGGGGGGGGGGGGGGGGGAGAGCGAGAAGGTATATATGTATGTATGTATGTATGTATGCTTGCATGTGTGCGTGCGTGGATGCATGCATGCGCGGTCGTGTGTGTAGGTGTGTGTGTGTGTGTGTGTGTGTGTGTGTGTGTGTGTGTGCACATATGTAATTGACTAGGCGTGTATGTGTGAGCACACGTGCGTGTGCGTGCGTGCGTGTGTGTGTGTGTGTGTGTGTGTGTGTGGGGTGTGTGTGTGTGTGTGTGTGTAAGAAAGAGAGAGAGGACACACATTACATATTAAAGTCTGCTTCCATTTCCACTTTATATTCATTATCATACCCCATCCCTCCCTAAAGTACCATGGATGTTTTGTTGTCTGACATTGCCATTTGTGGAAAGATTTGCAACTTGAAATAGAACACACACACACACACACACACACGCATGCATGCCCGTACACATATACACTCACGCACGCACGCACACACGCACATGCGCGCGCGCCACACACACACACACACACACACACACACACACACACACACACACACACACACCACAAATCATTCACATCTATTGTTTCTCACTGCCCAATTTCACATTCCGTTCCATTATGAAAAAGTATTAAACAGAAAAAAAAAGAAATCACAGAAATGAGTCTTCCTTTTCCAACAATGCATGGATCACGTGGTTGTATGTATAACTAAGCTCTAGCATGTTACACGACTGGCTGAAGGTCCCGTGAACGACTGGCTAGGTTGGCTATTTTTTTTTTATATCTCTTTTCTTTTTCTGGTGGTACTCTACTTCTTTTGTGGTACTCTACACTGACTTCTTGTCTGTCAATATTATTTACAAAAAAGATACCCATGAGATACGACATGGGAAGACTGTGAATGAAATAACACACAGCCCACAGAATATTGACCCATCAACTCTCCGTTCTCGAAAACAAATGTACGTCAGTAGTCACATACACTACCGGATGTGAAATCAATGTTGTATGCGTTTATTAAAGTGCAACCACGATATTGAACATTCAATCGCAATACCAAACGTATATAGAGTACAGTGGTACATATCCAATTAATGTAAAAACAGCTAACATGATAGAAGTAAAGATTTATATTACGCAAGAAGTATGACATCTTTTTTTTTTTACATGGTGATGAAAATCCAGAAATGTGATACTAAATTCATGTTGTAATTAAGTAAGTGTCATGTTTACGTCACAAACGGCTTCCGACATACATCCCATGAATGCAATATTATGCAACATTATGATACACCACAAGCTCACGTAAAGACTGGTTCCTTTGGTGGGGGCCCTGTTCTTTTCAGTGATGATAGGATCAGGTAATCTGACAAAGTCTGAACAACACACAGCAAAGTCTGATACTTCATGGTCTAGACAGACGATGAAAGCCACGTCTAACTAATCTACCACAGAATGTGAAAATCTAAGGCGAATGGTGATACTCGGCGACCTTGTCTGACCTGGAGGCCGTAATGGCTCAGTTGGTAAAACGCCAGAGTCGTGATCCTTGGGCTGCGGGTTCGAATCTCTGCTGGGGCGTTTTGGTATCAGCGGTTTTTTCCTTCGGAGTCGACATTGTTCTGACTCCACTTCTCAAAAAGTCTTTTGAATGAGAAATAACCGAGGTTCCGTGTGTGAATTGGTATGGATGACACCTATACACACAGCATCGACCGAAAGAATAAAGATTTGAATTAAAACGGATTAACTGACAAAACAGCATCGACCGGAAGAATAAAGATTTGAATTAAAACTGAATGGGGGGGGGGGGGGGGGGGGGGGGGGCGGAATAGCTGAGTTGGTAGAGCGCCGGACTCGTGATCCTGGGGCTGCGGGTTCGAATTTCGGTACAGGGGGATTTTTCCCTCCGAGTTAACATTCGTTCTGACTCCATTCCCCATACAGTCCTTCGAACGAGACTATAAACCGAGGTTCCGTGTGTGAACGCACGCATAACATCTTGCACACACGTAAAATCCCATCACCAACTTTCGGAAGAGAAGGCCAGTTTGGCCGTTGGTATGGATGACACGTTACACATAGCATGCACCTTCCCCCGAAGATGGAGTATGGCTGCCTTAATGGTGGGATAAAAAACGGTCATACACACAAAACTCCACTGCCTGTCAATACAGGCAGTGTCCGCAGGAGTATCAGCCTGCGTACGCAGAAAGAAACAAAGAACTGACAAACTGAATGACGCGGGAAACGACTGAATATAGCGCCAGCAGACAGCCCTTCGGTCGGCTGTACCGAGGTAAGCAGCCCGTTGTGTGAATGAAAGGGTGGCTTGTAAAACACTTTAGAGCTTGGTCTCAAACTGAGAATAGCCGCTACATAATTACTCTTACTACTACTGCTGCTACTACTAGGACTACTACTGATAATAATAATGATAACAATCAAGGCAAGGTGAGAGAATCCATAGCCAAGTTTGATTATCCCAAACCAGTGCTGAAAAAGTGGATGATCCAAGCATCTGTTGATCAAATTTAAAATGTACTCAAAGGTTCAGGAAAACCCCATGTAAGAAACTGGTGGGAAAGAAACTTGCCACAGGTAGCCATTTACCTGAGGGAGGCGTAAAAACCAACAATGAAAGGATCAGATAAAGTCCACGATGCTTTTTGCTGTGATTAAATCACATTTCCCCAAGACCATGCTAAGCGTCAGCGCCCACATCAAAGGTTATAGCGACTCCCATTACAATGGAGAGAAGGGAAAACAATACAACACTGTCACTGACACTGTTGCTCCTGCACTTGTATTAGAAGCGGCACCAACAATCTGCTTTTCATTCGTTATCATATCACTGAGTGTAATAAGATCTCTTTTGTCGCTGTGGTTGAAAGATTTTGTTCGTATCATTCATAATCAATTAAATTACCACAATACTTTAAGATTTAATAATATCGAAATGCTTCTCGTACTGGGCAAAGAATATACATGCAATACGTATGTAAACACCAAACAAAATATGAGCAAGGCAAATCATCAAAATACTATAAAAAGTAAAAATCACGAAGTTAAAAGAATGTAATACAAGCGACAATAACAAACGCTGTTAAATCAGACCAATACTATCGCAAAACGCGATACACTGTACAGCACTCTGATTTTGAAAATCACCTGGGTGCACAATGTAAAGGGGGGAAAAAGCCAGTGAACCATCTGCATTAAACCTCTGTGTCGCCACGTTGGACAGAACTTAGGGAGGCACTCGCTGATTCTACACAACATTTCTCCGTCCATTGCGGCTCTGTGTGGCCCTCTTGACAGTCAGTATGGAGTAAGCCTACCCGCTCCCTGATGCTGTAGCCCTTCCTCTTCGTCCACATGGCTCTGTGCCCTGCAGCGAGGCTTTTCATGGGCCAGCGGTGTTTTTGTGTATAGTGGTCCCAGTTTTCATTGCTATAGCCCCCAGCTGAATTTTTTTGCGGGTAGTCTAACTCAAATAGGGAAAGCAAATCGCATCCTGAACAGGTCAAATCACCCACAAAGGTTACATCCTGAAATGAGAAACAAATAACAAAACGCAAACCATGACATGGTATGTAAGCAATTCGCATCCTTGCGTCACACAAATTCAGGCTCTGCTAAAAGTGCTAAGCATTCCCTTGATTTCTCCGCCGCAAACTTAAAAAGAATCATTCAAAATTTAAATGCAACAAACAATACACGAGAAAGTCATGTAGACAAATGTACACAGCCAAGTGGACAATTTTGTGTCCACCCTGAAGAATGCGTAAAAATTTCACGACCTCGTCGCCAGAGTAAAACAACAACAACAAAAGGTGGCATATCATATTCTATGAATAGAAAACAAACTGTAAAAGGGGTTTCACAACAAATACAGGAGAATGGTGCACACAAAGGCAAAATATAAGTGAATGAAATATATACACAGCAGAAAAGAAAGAAAGGCAGAGTCAGAGAGAGTGACATAAAAGAATGAAACATTAGCGCAGAACTCTCAGAACGCAGGGAATTTACATGCACTGACAGAGTTCCCGGCATTCCCGCCGTGTGCCCGGGCTAGTTCATCTTTCTCCTCTTAATCAACACATATTCCAATGGCTCGTCTGACTGTTGCGCAGTTTATCTGTAATGTAATCTTTGCGCAACCTCTTGCAACAACATGTCAGCCCTATGGTTTTGTCTTTGGAGATTTGTCTTGTTGTCACAAGTTTCACATGTGCAAAGAAATATGGACTCCACCACTGAACTTATTGGTCAGTGAAATCAAACATCTACAAAGATTAGAACCGATGTTAAAGTACTGGGAGAATCTTCCTTTTCCATGACGGTTGATTAATATCATATCTTTTGGTTACTTTTCTTCCTTGCATGCCCTCAAACCCTTGACACCTGCCATTGCTGCAGTGACTCATAGCATCTACAATTTCTGCAGTGGGTACCCTCATAGCACCTGCCATTTTTACAGTGGGCACCCTCATAGCATCTGCCATTGCTACAGTGGGTACCCTCATAGCACCTGCTGCAGTGTGCACCTTCATGGCACCTGACATTGCTACAGTATGTATCCTCCTGACACCTGCCATTGCTGCAATGGATATTCTCATAGCACCTGCCATCAATGTACTGTGCACCCGGTGAAACCTGCCATTGCTACAATGAGCACCCTCATGACACCTGCCATTGCTGCAATGAGCACCCTCATGACACCTGCAACTGTTGACACTTGTAATTGATGCAGTGGTCACTCCCATAACACCTGCAATTGTTACAAAGAGCACCCCCATGAAACCTGCAACTGGTGCAATGAGCACCCTCATGACACCTGTAATTGCTGCAGTGGGCACCACAATGACACCTGCCATTGCTGCATGGACACCATCATGACACTTTCCCTTGCTGCATGGGCACCATAATGACACTTGCCATTGTTGCATGGGCACCACAATGACACTTGCCATTGTTTCATGGGCACCATAATGACACCTGCCATTGTTGCATGGGCACCATAATGACACCTGCCATTGTTGCACGGGTACCATAATGACACCTGCCATTGTTGCATGGGCACCATAATGACACCTACCATTGTTGTATGGGCACCATAATGACACCTACCATTGCTGCATGGGCAACAGAATGACACCTGCCATTGTTGTATGGGCACCATGATGACACCTGCCATTGTTGCATGGGCACCATAATGACACCTACCATTGCTGCATGGGCACCATAATGACACCTGCCATTGTTGTATGGGGACCATAATGACACCTACCATTGCTGCATGGGCACCAGAATGACACCTGCCATTGTTGTATGGGCACCATGATGACACCTGCCATTGTTGCATGGGCACCATAATGACACCTACCATTGCTGCATGAGCACCATAATGACACCTACCATTGTTGCATGGACACCATCATGACACCTGCCATTGGGAATCCTCATGCCGTTGGTGCAGTAAGCATTGTCATGACACCTGGCATTGCTATAGCGGGCACAACATGGCATCTGCCATTACTCCAGAGGGCATCCTCATGATATCTGCTAGTGCTACATTAGCCACCCCTACGGCACCTGCCAGTGCCACTCTTTGCACAGAAATGCTGGAAATCAAATAATTGACAGAAACACCCACACGCATCAAAAGCAACTTCTCGAAAGTTGTTTCGGTGACATGTTCTTATTCTGAATAACTTCAAAGACTATGCATGACCTTCTGCAACTAAATCAACAATATCGAGCACATTTTCTTTTCTACATTTTCTTGTTTATGTGTGTGCATATATACATCAGATTGCACCCCTAATACTCTCACTTTCCAACAAAAAAAATGCCAGAAGCATGTTCATCAATTCGTGCTTAAACGTTTAAAAGCTATTTGCCCACTACACGCAAGCTGTCTACGACACACCAAGAACAGCAGTGTGTAACACGATATGAGCTTTTACATCTGATAGACACATAAGAATGCAACGACAATTTTATGAAAGGCGTATGCTCAGAGAGTGCAGGTCCTTTTCCATATCAAGTAAGTCACAAAGGGTACGGGGAAGATTAGTGTCTGCGGACTTCTTGATATGTGTGAAGGATATGAGGCGTCATCTCTCTAACTGTCGTTGTCTTCGCCCACATTCAGCACAGCAATGAGAGTGATGGTGAAGGCCGTGACAACCACAATGTGAACCGCCAGCAGGACTTGCTTGATAGTGTCTGACTGTTAAACGAGAAACACAACACTTCAAAGTGAAAAACGTGCTACAGAACATGCTACGTTTGTTGTGGATATAAGTGGGATCACGTAAACACACACACAGGTGCATGAACAAGCGCACTGACACGACAACAAAAAGTACTAAACAACAGCCCCTGTCACACACACACACACACACACACACACACACACACACACACACACACAGGGAGAAGCATAGGACAATGCCCAGAAATGCCATGCAAGATAAGGCAGCAAACAATCATTTTAAAGAATACAAACAAAGTAAGAAATACATCAATTAAGGTGATAATAATCATAATCTTTACATAAAACTGAATCAATGGGAAATCAGTCAGTCCATAAATCACCAAAACGGGAATTGCTCTAAGTTGTAGAAATACTTACCAGACTAGAGACAGCAGAACAGTAAAAAAAAAAAAAAAAAAAAAAAAAGCTTCCCACCCCAACCCCTCCCACCCCCTTCTTACTCTTCATAGCTCGAGCAGGTCACGGTGGCGTTGGAGAAGGAACGAAGGCACAGTCAATATGATTTATGAAACCGGCTCTTAACAGGGCATGGAAAGCAGTTCAGTTCAGCCATAAGGGCCGATATACCAAATGGGATAAATCACACAGAAGAGGACCGTTTTAGGTCTACAACTTGAGTAGAATTTGGAAGTTGAATCCCAGTTGAAGTCAACAATATCACTGCTCGCCAATTCGGACATTCACAAGGATGGCGAACAACGCATCTGCTAGAAGGACATAAATCTGTTGTAGAATTGCAGGTCTTCTGAGTAGAAAGGCTTTGACGCGACGAGCGAGAGAATGGACATGCAAGTTGAAACACGATCGCGAACTAGAACGGCGAGAAAAAAAATCAACGTTTCTTCGTCTTTGTTGTTCGCTTAGACTGATGATGATGATTTTGATTTAAATATTTTTGCAAGAAGAAGGCAACTTTTTGATAAAGGACTAAAGATCTTTGTAGGGGAGAAGCAGATGTCGGGTTAGCTTGTAAAGATCCTTGAAAAGGACATGCTATCTTTTGGTGTAGATGATAGATCTGAAGACTTTTTGTGGAGGAAAGCTTACTTCTGAGTGTCTATTTGTAGATTTTTGGAGAGGAAGGGCAACCTTTCGATGTAGATTTGATGATCTTTGATAAGTAAAAACAGCCTCTACATTATAATTAGAAGAATTTTGTAAAGCAGTAGCTATCTTTGGGTGTAGATTTGAAGATCTTTGTAGACGAAGGGGAACCTTTAACTATTAGGCTAGGATTTGAAGATCTCAGGAGAGGACGGCAACATTTGACTGTAGACCTGAAGATCTCAAAGAAGAAAGGCACCACTGGCGAGTAGATCTGAAGACCTTTAGGCCTAGTGAGGAAAGGCAAACTTTGGGCGCAGATTTGAAGATCTCTGGAGACGAAAAACAACCTCTGGGTGTATATTCACAAAGATGTAAAAATCTATCGCCGAGGATGTTAACCTGTATTCATTTCCCAAACTGTTTTGTACATTAAATATGATTCCGGTGAGACATCTATCCAAAGGAACCAGGTAACTCAGAAACAATACTGACATAATTAGCAGAGAGGACAGAAAAAAGTGCATGAGTTTGGTGAATGTACTAACCTGTCCTTGTGTTGCTGATATACCGTCAGGATGTCCTTGACTCATATCAGTCAACTCGTATTTGTTCGATGCATCTGTGGTAGACACAGTCAACACGTTTGAATTTTCTTCTTTTTTCTTCTGTCACACGCACAAAAAATCTTTCGTAATGAATAAAGCTGGTCAGATGCAAAATAGAAAGCAAATCTGGATTCTTCTAGCTGAAAGAAAAACATTATCATTTCACACACACACACACACACACACACACACACACACACACACACACACACACACACGTCGGCTCGCGCACTTTATCTAAACTTGAATAATGACTCCTTTTGTGTAGATGACAACTGTTCCATCTGAATTTAATTAATCACTCCCTGTCTGGACGGTTACATGTGAACTTGTATAATTACTCGCTGTCTCAATCGTTAGATGACGATTTTTACGTCTGAACATGAATAATGTAATCATGTTTGTGTGGACTTTGTGTTATTTACCCCGCTCAGTTTTTTAAAATTGTAATATCGGCATTAAAAATCTTTGTTCAGAAACATTTGCCAATCCCAAAAGCAATCCGATCCACTTTATAAATGTAATTATTCCACTCTAGTTGATAACTCGCTGTTGTATGTAAATGATGCAACATACTATACCATTCTGAAGAGAGTTTGTAAGAATCATCAGATTTTTAAAACCAGTCTCAAATCGGATTTTTCTTGGTGTAATATGGAATAGTACTGACTGCATTCTAGTGTCATGATAGATGAAATGATTCACGGTTCTGCCTTTAGACAAAGTACATGCTTAAGAAATGTCAGACGTAATTTCTTCAGAATATTGATGTATGATGAAATGCTTCACGGTTCTGCCTTTAGACAAAGTACATGCTTAAGAAATGTCAGATGTAACTGTAATTTCCTCAGAATGTTGATGTATTTCACAGCCATATAGCAAAACTGGTACAACCGTTGACCGACAGAGATCAGAGATGATATCCACCAGTTAATTTTGGTTCCCAGATGGCTGCATTACAGAAACCACTGGTTTTATGCTTGTTCATACGTCAATCTATCGCTTTGAAACAGTTTCCAGTGTGGGTATGTATCATCCCTAAGTACTTACAGGAATCTACTATATAAATACACTTGTGTCCAAATCTGAGTTTATTTATTGTCTTTTCTTTGAATTAAGAATCAATAATTTGTTTTCTCCATTCACCTCACTGTTACATCGTTTACGATACTCTGGAAAAACACCATAAAGTTTCTGTACACTGCCTGAAGCCTCTGGTAAAAATAGAGTGTCAGTTGCATGCAAAAGATTATATGAATGATGTAGTTAAGTTCCTGATCATTCAGTCCAATGTTTTATAATCACAATCTTAATTGCAAAGATTGTTCACTTGACCGTTCAAATATGGCAAACGTGAAAAAAGGAGGAAGCCTTCCATGTCTCACACCCATACAGCAATGAAAAGCGACAGACTTCTTTCTGTAGAAGAATCACACATAACTTAATTTTATCAGTCATGTTGACAGTCACACAGAGAACTTTGCTACTGAGAACGTGTTATCAACCACAGCTCTTTTCTCGAATCAGAATCAAAAGCTCTTTTTCAACTAAAAAAATTCACAGATTTTTTTTTTTTGACGAAGGGTATTAATCAATGAATTCAAGACAAGAGCATGATATAAAAAGCTAAATGACACTTCTTCGTGAAACCTACTTATTTCCTGACAGTATTTTATTTGATTCAGTAAACTAATTCAATTCGCTTATGATAATACTACGTGAGTAAATTTCCCAAAGTCACGTAACACGTTATTCCTCCGTAATTCACACACACACACACACACACACACCACACACACACACACGTGCACGCCCAATCCAAATTAATGTAACGGTCAAAGAAAATACGGGAAAGAAAAATATGGGAAAGAAAAGTTAGACTGTATACTGAACACATATTTTGTTCTAACCAGACACTAAAGTCTTAGAAAAGAAAGACGAATTTAGTTTGCAAGGCGACAGGTCTGTCTATGCTTCAGTTTTGATGCTCTAAAATCTCAAGAACATCTATGACCAAAATTGTGAATGTATTAAAACAAGAATGTCCATGCTTGAAAAACAAACTAACACGCAAAACTGGTTTTGCTAATTCTTTTTTCGGAAATGAAATGAGGTAGGGAACAGTAAACGATAAACAGTAAACAAGTGGGGTATGTTTTGCTCCCATAAGGAAACCTAACACAGAGTAACTTTTATTGAAGACTGGCACAGCCTTTTAAACTTGAATAAAGTCAGACAAATACATAGACGAACAATCTAATAGTGGGGGGAAAAAACAAGTCCAAATCTTTGCCAGACAGTTCAGTTGTTGGCCTGCGCTTGTTTTTTTCCCCCACTATTAGATTGTTCGTCTATGTATTTGTCTGACTTTATTCAAGTTTAAAAGGCTGTGCCAGTCTTGAATAAAAGTTACTCTGTGTTAGGTTTCCTTATGGGAGCAAAACATACCCCACTTGTTTACTGTTTAATTCTTTTTTGTTTCAAACATATGCGAACTGCGAGACACCACATCTATGCAGTCAGGTTCTACCCCCAAACAGTTTATCGTTTTATCCCAACCGAGTGCATAGCCAAAAAAAGCGCTAACAAGTGTGAGAAATAAGATAGGCGGGAAGGTGAGAGGCGAGTGGGGGAGGGGTCAAAACGAAAGAGGTGAAAGCAAGTAAACAAAACACACAAAAACAAAGCGAAGAATACTGATCTCAGATACACAGTCCTTTTATGTCACACCGTGATAGACTGTTGGCAGGACGCCGTGACACCCACAGGTTACACCAGAGACGTTTCCTCCACGTCTCTGCTTGCACTAGAGTGGATCGATGCTGTCTTCAGCTAGGGGCGATAATTTGTTTGAAAGAAGGTCTGCATGTCGTTTGCTATGATGAGGGACTCATTCAGTGTGTGTGTGTGTGTGTGTGTGTGTGTGTAAGGTAATGTTGCTTATAGCCCAGCGACTGCAAAGGGACATATCAGGGCGTGTGTGTGTGTGTGTGTGTGTGTGTGTGTGTAAGGTAATGTTGCTTATAGCCCAGCGACTGCAAAGGGACATATCAGGGCTGGTGTGTGTGTGTGTGGTGTGTGTGTGTGTGTGTGTGTGTGTGTGTGCGTGCGTGCGTGCGTGCGTGCTGGTGCGTGCGTGCGTGGTGCGTGCGTGGTGTGTGTGTGTGTGTGTGTGTGTGTGTGCATTCAGCTGTTAACATAATTTGGAAATACAATAAGTATTTGAAACTTCTTCTTTTGCGTACGCAGGCTGATACTCCTGCGGACACCCCTGTATAGACAGGCAAGTATTAAACCCATCTGCCCAACAAAGGGAGTGGAGTTTTGTGTGTATGACCGTTTTTTATCCCACCATTAAGGCAGCCATACTCCAAATTCGGGGAAGGTGCATGCTATGTGTAACGTGTCATCCATACCAACGGCCACACTGGCCTTCTCTTCCGAAAGTTGGTGATGGGATTTTACATGTGTGCAGGATGTTATGCGTGCGTTCACACACGGAATCTCGGTTTATAGTCTCATTCGAAGGACTGTATGGGAAGTGGAGTCAGAACCAATGTTAACTCCGAGGGAAAAATCCCCCTGTACCGAAACGGCTGGGCGGATAGTCGAACCCGCAACCGCAGGATTCCGAGTCCGGCGCTCTACCACTGAGCTATTCCGGCCCCCGTATTTGAAACAATTTGATGAGGGGAGGTGGGAGCTGAACCAACCGAACATGCTTCTAAAGTTATGGAATTGCCCATTTAAAGCAGGGATCAAATACACTTACTGAAATTGCAAGTGGTCCTAAAATCCATTATTCCTATTGCGATAAAAAAAGGGGGCAAAAAGAACACAAAGAAAGCACTTCAAGCAACGTTTTCCAATGCAATACATCAAAAGCCCTTTCACTTCCACAGTCTCATCCCCTGAGCAATACGTTTAACTCCAAACGTCAAGCTGCGCTCTGGTAACTCTGTAAACACGCTGGCTTTAGGTCAGTCTTGGCCACAATGGTCATACACAAGTACCTTTGTTGACTTCGGTTTTTTCCCCCTGATCTGAAGGAGAATGATTAAAGCTGGATGTTAAACGAGAATTAAGTTTGAAGAATAAGGTGACAGTATTTGCTGACTGATCAGACTGCGAGCTGTCTTGACTGGCACATCTTTTATCAGTTCAGTACCTTTAAAATCCTGTTTTTGCTTCGGTTGGTTTGTTTACTTGGACAGGGAGAACGAAGATGATGCTCTACAGTCCCACTTTAGTCTGATACTATATAGTAGGGATGTGCTGGCCTTTCGATTTTTACCACCTGTAAATTACAAAGCAGCGGTTCTTTTGCCCGCGTGTAGCAGAAAAATGACCATCTGTGGCAAACACTGAGGACAGAAGAAGCCAGGACCACTTAATCTTTGCCAATATAAAGCAGAACAACACGGGCGTGATTCATACACACATCATAGCACCATGCATAGTATGGGTTGTTTTTTTTTCACCTTCCCCCGCCATTTCTTCCTGGGTATGCTCTGGTAAGGGATGCTTCATCTCTGACACTGAAAAGGTCATCAAGGCAGCACTCAAAATCAGCTACAGCCGTACAAGGCATGGCTTTAGGTGCAAGCTGTCACTCAGTTTTAACAGGCCTGTACTTTCATCGTGTTCTACAACACCGGCATTCTTATGCATTCGTACGAGCTAGCAGCAATTAGGTTAGAAAAAATCCCAACGAAACCAAAACAAGCGCTGCATGAAGCATGCATGCTGTGAAACGAATAGCCAGTGACGTGGTGGTATTACCTTCATGCACACAATGACATTCTGTGAATTTCAGGCTACATGATGATACTTCTTTCTCCAGTTCTGACCACATCACTTCGCAATATGAAATGCCCTATGTGTAGCAAAATCACTTTCCTGCCCACCTGCCCTCTGCTTTTATCCAGGCTTAAACGGGCATACAACTTATGAAAACCCCAGAGATGATATTCACTGGACCTCAGAACCATCACAACCTGGCATCTATCTGCCAGCAAGCAAAATGATAGGGCTCCTATCTGGTACTGGGCTCTAACGACATGACTCCAGACTCCATGCATCAGTGATTCTATTTCATTTTACATTTAATGTCCAATACACTGTGACTTTCCAGTGAAGACCCTCTGCATGAAGATCCCTTTCCTTTCTTTTTTCTGGACACATGTCTGAGAGGTCTCCTTCCATTTCTTCTTCTGTATATATAATATATATATTATATATATATATATATATAATATATATATATATATATATATATATGAAGAAAAAGAAACACCCGAAGGTGCTGGGGAGGACCCAGAGAAGCACTGTCTTCGCCTGCCTTTAGAGCAGTCCTGTACCACCCTTGGAGGCCTGCGCTGTGTTGACGATGGGTACAGGCACGCACAGGACACTCCATTAAGATATCAAGGGACATAACTGCTCCTGAACAGAGGTAAATTAGACTACAGGATGCAGCTCATAACAGCCTTAAAGTAGCATCCCCATGGGTGTACCAGCCCGTATTTCATGACTGCAGAGCCCACCGGCGAAAAACACCACCCTCCAGCTGCCGAGCACACCCCACAGACCCAACCACCCCTGCCCACGGACAGATGAAGACAGTGCCACTCCAAACACAGCCAAGCTTTCGCCATACGGTCTTATGTGCCCTCAAGAGAGAATCCAAAGTTGTAGTCTTTCCCACTGTCAACAGGACTTTCCCTGTGGTCAGTGGGTCTTTCCTCACCGTCACTGGACCTTTCTCCAGGGTCAGCCTAGTTAAGGCAAAGAAGAAAAAGAAACACCCGAAGGTGCTGGGGAGGACCCAGAGAAGCACTGTCTTCGCCTGCCTTTAGAGCAGTCCTGTACCACCCTTGGAGGCCTGCGCTGTGTTGACGATGGGTACAGGCACGCACAGGACACTCCATTAAGATATCAAGGGACATAACTGCTCCTGAACAGAGGTAAATTAGACTACAGGATGCAGCTCATAACAGCCTTAAAGTAGCATCCCCATGGGTGTACCAGCCCGTATTTCATGACTGCAGAGCCCACCGGCGAAAAAACACCACCCTCCAGCTGCCGAGCACACCCCACAGACCCAACCACCCCTGCCCGGGTCTGTGGGGTGGGGTCTGTGGGAAAGACTACAACTTTGGATTCTCTCTTGAGGGCACATAAGACCGTATGGCGAAAGCTTGGCTGTGTCTGGAGTGGCACCGTCTTCATCTGTCCGTGGGCAGGGGTGGTTGGGTCTGTGGGGTGTGCTCGGCAGCTGGAGGGTGGTGTTTTTCGCCGGTGGGCTCTGCAGTCATGAAATACGGGCTGGTACACCCATGGGGATGCTACTTTAAGGCTGTTATGAGCTGCATCCTGTAGTCTAATTTACCTCTGTTCAGGAGCAGTTATGTCCCTTGATATCTTAATGGAGTGTCCTGTGCGTGCCTGTACCCATCGTCAACACAGCGCAGGCCTCCAAGGGTGGTACAGGACTGCTCTAAAGGCAGGCGAAGACAGTGCTTCTCTGGGTCCTCCCCAGCACCTTCGGGTGTTTCTTTTTCTTCATATATATATATATATATATATATATATATATATATCACTTGTATTAGCTCGACTTCCTGATGAATTACTCCTTCCTGCAACTTGAAATTAACTTTGGCTAAAAAAAAAACAACAACAAAAAAGCTGAGCAAAGAAAAAAAACAACACTATTTGCCAACTCCCACAGCAGAGAGGCCTTTCAAAGTTAGGGAATATAACGGCCTTCATGTGAAGAGACGTGGATTCCTCCACTGAAAGCAATAAACTGACGTGTTCTTTTTACTGTCTTGATCACTTCGACAGCAGCGGTAATCAAAGCTTTAACAGGAATGAATGGACTCGGGGTGGGGGGTGGGGTGGGGGGTGGGGGGGGGGGGGGCGGGCACATAGACGTTTCACCTATATTCATAGGAGAGTTGGACTGTACATTTCACATGTGTCAAAAATTCATATGTTAACAGGTTCCGAATTAATCATATGCGTAGATCAACTAGAAGGGGGGAGGGGGGGGGGGGGGGAGGGAGGGGGGAGAGGGGAGGGGGCTGTAGCAGAAGCCATATAGGACTGAAAAATGAGAACACACACACACACATGTGCGCGCGTGTGCGCGCGCGCGCAAGCTGACGCACACAAACACATTTCTACACTTACACTCGCTTACATACAGGCTGGTTTTGGGTGTAGTAAACAATAACCAAATCAAAATCGGCCTTAATCTTCGGCGGAAAGAAGCAGTCTAATCGCCAAATGAATATCAACTGCTATTTTCTCCTGTGGAATATTACCTAATATGTCTTTTGTTTGAAGTGAACTTCAAGCTCATTTACACAATAACTTCACTTTTCCGAGTGCATACCAGAGAAGAATGAGAGTCTTGGCCATCTGCAGACAGAGGATCTATAATGTCTTCAAATGGAATGAAATGCAGAAGACATTTTCTTCAATATGCAGCGGCAGCCAGCAACATAATCTGCAGTGGTAGCATAACCTTAGGATGGAAACAAGTGGGAATCCGTTTCATTTCATCACTCACACACACACGCACGCACGCACGCACGCACGCACGCACGCACGCGCACACACACACACACACACACACACACACACACACACACACACACACACACACACGCACGCACGCACACACACACACACCACACACCCGCACGCACGCGTGCACACACACATACGCGCGCGCACACACACACACACACACACACACACACACACACACACACACACACAGAGAAAGAGAGAGAGATAGAATCTGGTCATACCGGCGTTGCGTCTCTTGCACTGTTGTATTTCCAGAAGGATCTGCACAATGACCATCCAGACGACAAAGCCGACCAGGATGTAGATGGTGTAGTCAGGAGCTCCCGCCTTGTCCAATCTCATGCCAAAAAACACCGTGATCACTGGAACACACAACTGGGTCTGTAGGTCACCCCTCACTGGTATTAGAACACGTGGGGAAAATAAACGAAAGGTCTGTAGGTCACCCCCCACTGGTATTAGAACACGTGGGGAAAATAAACGAAAGGTCTGTAGGTCACCCCTCACTGGTATTAGAACACGTGGGGAAAATAAACGAAAGGTCTGTAGGTCACCCCTCACTGGTATTAGAACACGTGGGGAAAATAAACGAAAGGTCTGTAGGTCACCCATCACTGGTATTAGAACACGTGGGGAAAATAAACGAAAGGTCTGTAGGTCACCCCTCACTGGTATTAGAACACGTGGGGAAAATAAACGAAAGGTCTGTAGGTCACCCATCACTGGTATTAGAACACGTGGGGGAAATAAACGAAAGGTCTGTAGGTCACCCATCACTGGTATTAGAACACGTGGGGAAAATAACAAAAGGTCTGTAGATCAACCATCACTGGTATTAGAACACGTGGGGAAAATAACAAAAGGTCTGTAGATCAACCATCACTGGTATTAGAACACGTGGGGAAATAAACAAAAGGTATGTAGATCAACCATCACTGGTATTAGAACACGTGGGGGAAGTAAACGAAAGGTCTGTAGGTCACTCATCAGTGGTATTAGAACACGTGGGGAAAATAAACAAAAGGTCTGTAGGCCAACCATCACTGGTATTTGAACACGTGGGAAAATAAACAAAAAGTCTGTAGGTCAACCATCACTGGTATTAGAACACGTTGGGAAAATAAACAAAAGGTCTGTAGGTCACCATCACTGGTATTAGAACACGTTGGAAAATAAATCACTGGTATTAGAACACGTTGGGAAAATAAACAAAAGGTCTGTAGGTCACCCATCACTGTATTAGAACACGTGGGGAAAATAAACAAAAGGTCTGTAGGTCACCCATCACTGGTATTAGAACACGTGTGGAAAATAAAGAAAAGGTTTGTAGGTCACCCATCACTGCTATTAGAACATGCGGGGAAAATAAACAAAAGGTTTGTAGGTCAACCATCACTGGTATTAGAACAGGTGGGGAAAATAAACAAAACGTCTGTAGGTCACCCATCACTGGTATTAGAACACGTGTGGAAAATAAAGAAAAGGTTTGTAGGTCACCCATCACTGGTATTAGAACAGGTGGGGAAAATAAACAAAACGTCTGTAGGTCACCCATCACTGGTATTAGAACACGTGTGGAAAATAAAGAAAAGGTTTGTAGGTCACCCATCACTGGTATTAGAACATGCGGGGAAAATAAACAAAAGGTCTGTAGGTCACCCATCACTTGTATTAGAACACATGGGGGAAATAAACAAAAGGTCTGTAGATCAACCATCACTGGTATTAGAACACGTGGGGGAAAGAAACAAAAGGTCTGTATGTCATTCATCACTGGTATTAGAACACGTGGGGAAAATAAACAAAAGGTCTGTAGGTCACTCATCAGTGGCATTAGAACACGTGGGGAAATAAACAAAAGGTCTGTAGGTCAACCATCACTGGTATTAGAACACGTGGGGAAAATAAACAAAAGGTCTGTAGGTCACCCATCACTGGTATTAGAACACGTGGGGAAATAAACAAAAGGTCTGTCGGTCAACCATCACTAGTATTAGAACATGTGGGGAAAATAAACGAAAGGTCTGTAGGTCAACCATCACTGGTATTAGAACACGTGGGGAAATAAACAAAAGGTCTGTAGGTCAACCATCACTGGTATTAGAACACGTGGGGAAAATAAACAAAAGGTCTGTAGGTCAACCATCACTGGTATTAGAACACGTGGGGAAATAAACAAAAGGTATGTAGGTCAACCATCACTAGTATTAGAACACGTGGGGAAAATAAACGAAAGGTCTGTAGGTCACCCATCACTGGTATTAGAACACGTGGGGAAAATAAACAAAAGGTCTGTAGGTCACCCATTACTGGTATTAGAACATGTGGGGAAAGAAACAAAAGGTTTGTAGGTCACCCATCACTGGTATTAGAACACGTGGGGAAAATAAACAAAGGTCTGTAGGTCACCCATCACTGGTATTAGAACACGTGGGGAAAATAGGCAAAAGGTCTGTAGGTCACCCATCACTGGTATTAGAACACGTGGGGAAAATAGGCAAAAGGTCTGTAGGTCACCCATCACTGGTATTAGAACACGTGGGGAAAATAGGCAAAAGGTCTGTAGGTCACCCATCACTGGTATTAGAACACGTGGGGAAAATAGGCAAAAGGTCTGTATGTCATTCATCACTGGTATTAGAACACATGGGGGAAATAAACAAAAGGTCTGTAGAACTACCATCACTGGTATTAGAACACGTGGGGGAAGTAAACGAAAGGTCTGTAGGTCACTCATCAGTGGTATTAGAACTCGTGGGGAAATAAACAAAAGGTCTGTAGGTCAACCATCACTGGTATTAGAACACGTGGGGAAAATAAACAAAAGGTCTGTAGGTCACTCATCATGGTATTAGAACTCGTGGGGAAATAAACAAACGGTCTGTAGGTCAACCATCACTGGTATTAGAACACGTGGGGAAAATAAACAAAAGGTCTGTAGGTCACTCATCAGTGGTATTAGAACTCGTGGGGAAATAAACAAACGGTCTGTAGGTCACCCCTCACTGGTATTAGAACACGCGGGGAAAATAAACAAAAGGTCTGTAGGTCACCCATCACTGGTATTAGAACACGTGGGGAAAATAAACGAAAGGTCTGTAGGTCAACCATCACTGGTATTAGAACACGTGGGGAAAATAAACAAAAGATCTGTAGATCAACCATCACTGGTATTAGAACACGTGGGGAAAATAAACAAAAAGTCTGTAGGTCAACCATCACTGGTATTAGAACACGTTGGGAAAATAAACAAAAGGTCTGTAGGTCACCCATCACTGGTATTCAGAAAGGAGGGCAAAAGAAACAAAAACACACATAAACCAAAGCGGAACAAAAGTGTAACCTTTTTGCTGTGCTCTAAATGTCATGCGAAATACATTCTTTGGTGTGTTACATTTTCTTTTGACCGTTATTAAACTGAACAGCCTCCTACGATTTGGACAGGGAGGAGGAGGAGCGGGGAGGAGGAGGGGTGGTGGTGGTGTCATTAAGTGCAGAAAGCCCAACACTAGCCAATAAATCCAAAGAAGCAGAAAGGGGGAGAAAAAAACTCCAGACTTCCAAAGACTGGCTTCTCGCTGCTGCTGAAAACGTTCGCCCCCGCTGGTGTGGAACCCGTGGAAGTGTAGACTAAACTCTGTATTTACTACCCGATCAGCAGCCAGACTGACACTCGAGGCTGATGCCATGGAGGGACTGAGAAACGGATCCAAGAAAGGTCACAAGGACCGCCTATCTGTCTGCAATTCAGGCTGCAGAGTTGATGGATGGAGACCAGAGTCAGGATTATCAGAAATAACCAACCCTTACAAAAACTAATAACGATCACACGAGGCAACAAAATTGGTACAAGAGATCACGTTTATGGTGGAAACGGAAACAGGTAAGAAGAGGCACTGGCAGAAGGTTGCCACTCCACATGTGCAAGAGCAGGAGTAGCGAACTCAGGCAAAAAGGGAGACGGAAGCTTATAGGGAAGTGCATTGCAGGCCTGGCATAATCCGTGAACTAACATTCAAACCAGGAGAACAAGGCAACCGACAAAATTCTTGAGAAGGCAATTACCAATCTCTCTCTCTCTCTCCTCTCTCTCCCTCTCTCTCTCTCTCTCTCTCTCTCTCTATATATATATATATATATTATATATATAGAGAGAGAGAGAGAGAGAGAGGTATATATATAAAACACACAAAAAAACCGAAGAGAGAGAGAGTATATATATAAACACACAAAAAAACCGAAGATAAAAACAACAGATTCATACACTTATTCGCAATATTTCAGCCTTTACAGGCCTTCCTCAGGGGGCTTCAATGACAAGAATATATATATATTCTTCCATCATTACATTTAATGACGTGGCGAAGATTCGAAAGAAAAAGAAAAAGAAAAAACGCTGCTGATATCTATCTATCCATCTATCTATTTTTTTCCATCTATCTATCCATCTATCTATCTATCTTTCCACCTATCTATCTATCTATAAAACCCCACCTGTCGGTGGGTATTCCTAAACCTCTTCACCTGATATCTACCTATCAGTGAATGTTCCCTTAACCTCTTCACCTGATACCTACCTGTTTCTCTTAACCTCTTCACCCGATACATTCCTGTCAGTGAATGTTCCTTAACCTCTTCATCTGCTACCTACCTGTCTGTAAATGTTCCCTTAACCTCTTCATCTGCTACCTACCTGTCAGTGAAATGTTCCTTAACCTCTTCATCTGCTACCTACCTGTCAGTGAATGTTCTCTTAACCTCTTCATCTGATACCTACCTGTCAGTGAATGTTCCCTTAACCTCTTCATCTGCTACCTACCTGTCAGTGAATGTTCCCTTAACCTCTTCACCTGATACCTACTGTCAGTGAATGTTCCCTTAACCTCTTCATCTGCTACCTACTGTCTGTGAATTTTTCCCTTTAAACCCTCTTCATCCGCTACCTACCTGTCAGTGAATGTTCCTTAACCTCTTCATCTGCTACCTACCTGTCAGTGAATGTTCCCTTAACCTCTTCACCTGATACCTACCTGTCTGTGAATGTTTCCTTTAAACCCTCTTCACCTGCTACCTACCTGTCAGTGAATGTTCCCTTAACCTCTTCACCTGATACCTACCTGTCAGTGAATGTTCCCTTAACCTCTTCATCTGATACCTACCTGTCAGTGAATGTTCCTTAACCTCTTCACCTGTTTACCTACCTGTGTCTCTTAACCTCTTCACCTAATACCTACCTGTCAGTGAATTTTCCCCAAAACCTCTTCAACTTATTATCTACTTGTCAGTGATAATCTCTAATCTTCTGTATTTATTTGTATTTTAGTAATCCTTTTAAATCTCTTCACGAGGGTACTTACTGTTAGAGGGTACCCCCTAAAGCTCTCCGCCTTAAATATAAGTGTCAGCGAGTATCTCCCAAACCTCTTCCCCTGATACCTACCTGTTAGTGTGTACCCCTATAGTACTTAGCCTTAAATCTACCTGTAAGTGAGCACCCCTTATCTTCTTCTCATTATGCAGACCTACGAGTGTGTATCACCCGAAAGCTTTTCATGACCGAACTGTCAGAGAATATTCCTGGAACCTCTTTAACTTACATATTACCTGCCATTGAGTACCCCTTAAACCCATTCACTTACAACCACCTGTTGGAGAATATCCTCCAAACAACTCCATATCATACCTACATACTGCCACCTCCCTCCCCCCCCTCTTCACATTATACCTATCTGCCAGTAAGTGTGCCAAAATCCCTTCACCTGATGCATTCCTGGAGTAAGTGACTTCCTCATCTTTTCACCTTCTACTCACTAGAGTGTGTGACCAAAGGTCATATCTGGCACTCACCTGGTTGCGAGTGTCTTATAAAAATTTTCACCTACTGTTTTCTGCTTGTGAGTATTTTCAAACCTTTTCATTTCGTACCTACCTGCCAGTGTATATGCCCCAAGCCCCACAGCCAGTGAAGCCAGTTGAAAATGGGTCGGTTTTTGGTGCCCGGGTGTGGTCTAAACAAGGCCATGATTGGCTAAAACCAAGTCACGTGATACTGCAATGATCTGATGATAGCTTGTTGACACAAAAATTATAAAATCACGGTGATGGAAATCATGGTCAGACACTAGGACTAGCTAGAAATAAGATCATCAAAAAAATATGTGTAAAGAACAAGGCATTGACTGATTGGAACAATTCTTGCCAGAAAATTTTTTCAAGCAATTTTTGTCATTGACACAGTTTGCGTTTCTAATGTGTCGTATGAATTTTCTCTCTCTCTCTCTCTCTCTCTCTCTCTCTCTCTCTCTCTCTCTCTCCTCTTTCACACAACACACACACACACACACACACACACCAGGTGAGTATGGAGTTTGCTCTCCCTAACTCCGTCAAGTAGAGCACATTTAAGCGCCAAATGAGCAGCATAAGACAATAGTTGACTTCATACTCGGGTGAAACTCGTTAACTGCATTGTGACGTAAACTCTTCACATACTCCTCCCCCCCCACCCTCCTCCCCGCCGTGTAGGCCTGTTTTGTTTAATCAAGGCTGAAGTGGATTCTAAACGGGAAAAGGCTGAAAGAGAGACTATGTCTGTGTCATTTGAACATGAGAGAACTAATAAATATTCATTCTGGCTCACCGGGCTCAACCAGTTTCGACCGGGTGACGCCAGAATGAATATTTATTAGTTCTTGATAAGTAGACTTCAATAACCAAAAATTTACTAAACTTTCAGAGAGTAACGTAGGGGAAAGCAGCAGTGGCTGAACATACCCCATAGTGTAACGTAGGGGGAAAAGCAGCAGCCGCTGAACGCACCCCATATACAAACAGTGGAGCTGGTAAGCCCTTTTAATTGCTAAAATTTTCGACCTGCTAAGGACTCCGCACTATCCGAATACTGCAGAGACCCGTCATTAGGTCGACACCTGATAACTTAATTTGGGGTGTCGGGGCTTATGAGTTGGCAAGTGCAATACCATGTGACCGGACATGACGATCTTGAATCAGCGCCTCTAACTAGTTTAGCGACGACTTCCAATGGAGACGGTTGTGTTTTTCACAGAGGACAGATTCTTGCTATAGGTGATAATGTGTTTTACTACAACTGTATGGCGGAGTATCTAAACAAAAGAAAATCAGGCGGGCCTAGTTCTTTACTCTTAAGCCAAAGAGAAGTATTGCTTTTTTGGAAGGTGAGGAGAAAGAAAAAACGAGAACCTACTATTGATGAACTACACAAGCGCCTTGAAAGCTTGTTATTTTAAGACAGAGATTTAGCCGATTTTATTTGAAAGAGATGTTGTTAACTTTGAAAAGCTTTTAACTTTTGAAGAAATGATTCTATTCAAAAAATTCCAAATTGTTCAATGACAGGTGTACTACCTAGTAGTTCAGAAAACTTCTCTACTTGCGGTGTTTGTGACACAACGGCAAAGCAGACGACGCGGAACACGACTCGGGTGGGCCCAGACAGGGCGGTGTTGTTACTGGTTAATTACAGTGGGTGTAGCACTGTTCGCTAACTACCCTCCGGCAACTGCTCTGCAAGGCTCTCATGTGAACGCCACAAACACATGACGTGGACTTAAAAATAGTAACGGTTTTGCAAAAACTAGGCCCAAACGGCAGACTCTGCCGATTGACCTACAAAGCCCTCCTCTATGCCAAGCACAGCCTAAAATAGGCCGTTCATGCGCGAACGGTTGGCCCACTTGCTGGACTCCCGCCCCATGCCTTTTGCTGTTGTGGTTTGGCTGCTTCAACGTTCGCCTATTCACTTGCTTAAGGCTGTCTTAGACGGCCGCTGGATGTACTTTATACAATTGTCTTGTTTTATTCAATAGGCTTTTGTTAAATGCACTTGGTGGCTGCTTTGAACTTGCAAACAAAAGAGCCAATGAATCACAAAAAAAGCAAGCACCGTCTTGCACCAAGTGGTGTTACACATGACAAATAATAATGCTCTGTGTACACCACACACACTCCCACCCCAAGTCACCCCAAATTCTTAATTAAGTTCTTAATTAAGTCACCCCTAGTTTTTAATAAAGTTCTTAATTAAGTTCTTAATCAAGTTTTTAATCAAGTTCTTAATTAAGTTCTTTTAAGTTTCTACTTAAGTCACCTCAAGTTCTTAATCAAGTTCTTGATCAAGTCACCTCAAGTCTTACTTAAGTCACCTCAAGATCATAACTAAGTCATCTCTAAGTACAACCAAGTTCTTATTCAAGTTATCTTATTATTGTCAAAAAAACAATACAATCTATGTTTTTGTCTTAAATAGTAGATGCCTAATATAGTACACACAGCCTAAAAAAACACGTCATCGCTGAGAATATTTTGCTCGGCGTTCTCTGCGCGAGATCGGCCAGCATAGATTTTAATGAAGTTCTTACATCCTAAGCAACCACATTGATTACAATTCTGGTCTATGGAAATGTCTTTTATAGACTCCATGTCTTTATTTATTGACTTCATCATTTTAAACAAATAATAATCCATCATGATCTATTTTTATTAAAAAATTTTAAAATTAAGTTCTTAAAATATTATTACATTTCAAATGGATCAAAACGACCTTTTGTTGTTGTTGGTTCTGGCATGCTTTTGTCTTCTGTATTTAGTGGTTCAGATTCTTTTGACTGCTTTGGTTCTTGTTGCCATTGTTTATATATTTTATAACAGTAATAACCGCCCCCAGCAGCAGCAAGGGCGCCAAAAATGGCAACAGTTTTAAGTTCAATATTCCATGAAGACTTTGGCGCTGTAGGCCTTGAATCACATGGAGTTTTTATAGCTGGCATTGAATCAACTTGTTCTGGCGTTGGCGGTGTTATGTTTTCATTATGAGTTATATTCTGTAACTGTAATTTTTTTTGTCTGTTCCACTCTGCTAATTTTTTCCCTGCTTTAACACGCCAGGATGTTTTTTCACTGGTCTCCACTGATTCAGTGTTTTCTGATTTGTGTTTTTTCTGGCTTGGTTACTTTCCACCTGATTCAGTGTTTTCTGATTCTGCTGATTTTCTGGTCGGTCATTTTGAAGGGAAATAAAATCTTTTGATTAAAAGTAATTAACCCCATGATTAATGGTGATAACAATGTTCCAAATCTGTAATATAGATCACAGCTTAGAGACTTAATGACTTTGTTAAAACTGGATCTGCGTTAAATCATACTAAATCTTGTTCGAATCAATGGGAGCAAATCTACTAACTAGTTTGTGTACAAATTTAAAAAACCGTTTCCCCAACACTTTTCACCATTCTTGAACCCAGCTGCGCTTCATACTGTTATAATACTTTACAATGTCTTGTGGCGACATCTGTTAAATCTGTTCTATGTGAATTCAGTTCGAGGAAACTGTTTTGTTTTTCCCACACGCTGCCAAGAATAACACCCTTTCCTTTTTGAAACATAATAGCTTGGTCATCAACTTGGTCATTCATAAGTTCAGGAAGGTTTAGGCCCCCCTGCAGCTGTAGTAGATCATCGCTGTTCATGTTTTTTATTAATTATAATTATTTTATTTTTTAAAAAATGAGCACCGAAAAAACTGTTACCAACCTTGTATACCATTCTGTGTTATTGGAAGGTCTAAGTGTAGGATACACAAATGCTTGGTAAAAAGCCTGTTTAAAAAATAAAACCGGCAGATCTTGGCAAACTAGACTTTGAGGATTCAGCAAAATGATTGCTATTATTGCAGCTTCGTTCGCTCCGAAAGTTTTCTAGTTAAGCAAGGAATAATTCTAGAGAATATAAATATGTAAAATAAAAAAAATACATTTATAAAAAATGGCTTCACTCGTAATGATGATAGGCGGTGCAGTAGTGAATGCGCTTGCTTTTAGCGGAAGTAATTACGCATTTAGTAAACTGCGGGATGACGGAGAGAGAAAAAGACATAACAAAGCTTTGGAAGCAACTAGCCAGCACAAGATAACTATGAAAAGCAGAGAATTAAGCAGTTAGATTTTATTAACGATCCCTGAAAAAAAGGGCATGTGGCTTACACTTTTTAAAGATGTTGATCAAGCAATAAAAGAGTATTACTTGTAACAGGCAACCCCAATCGAGACATTGCCCCACCAAATTCAGCGATTTTTATCACCCATCAGAAAAACAAAAGATGCAAGAAATCAGGGTTTTATTGTCTTTGGCATGACTTTTGTGTATTTTGTTGCCAAAATATTGGTGAATAAAAATGAACAAAATCTATTATTCACCAAAAGGATATTGGAGGGAATTACGGCAATTAAAAAGCTAAGCAAGCAGCTGGAGGTCAGTGAACAAACAGCGAAGGATGGTTATCAAAACAAGCGATTTGGCAAATTTATTTACCTGCACCTAAACAAATTTACAGAGACCACACTTTGTGAATACAATACGACGACACCCATCAATGGATTTTTATTTTTAAACCCTTTGATACGATTAGACAAAAAAAGATTTTATGTACGCACTTACAGTCATTGACATGGCTTCAAGATACAAAGATGCGGAACCGTTAACACAAAAGAGTGCTTCTGCTGTTTGCTGCCGTATACAACTGATTATACCAACGAGGCCCCTTAAACTTATCCTCGCATGATTCAAGTCGATGATGGAAAAAAATTTTAAAAGGCCCAAGGGGAATAAATTTATTGTTAAACATAGAGTTACCATTAAAAGGGGCATTCGGGAGTTCACAGATCACAGGCTTTAGTTGAAAACTTTAACAAACAGTTACCCGAAAGCTTTTCTCCTACCAGTATCACAGAGAGCTGATTGACAATTCTCGCAACACAGAATGGGTTAGAAGACTGCCCTCAGTTCTTTGTGCAAGAATAATGAAGAATTTAAAGGGCTAAAACCAGTACAAGCAATCCAAAAACAAAACAATAAATGCTGTTGAAGACTCCAGTTCACCCAGCAAACTATTACCATTTGGTTTGAAAGTAAGGTACCTTTATTTACGGGGGGAAGCAGAAGGGGACACTCGCATCAGGGCAACCAATCCAGTTTGGAGTGTTGACCCATATGAAATAAAAAGAATTGTAAATGAATCCGCCCGTGTATTATTTTCGAGAAAACTGACACGACAAAAAACCGGCTCCCCAAAGATCTTTTGTAAAGGAAGAACTGCAAATAATCCCCCCAGACACAGTTCCGCTTTAATTAATTTACATAAAATATATTTAAGTCTAAAATGGAAGCCCAAAAGAAAGAACATGGAACGGAAGCAAGAAGGATAAATAAAGAGACCTTTGAATTACTACGGAATCATTTAAGGCGTTGTTCTGCTATTAGGGAATTAATGCAAAAAACAAATGATACGTATTCTGCTGTTAAAGAAAAAAGTTAGGAGGATTCCTTGGCACAGGGCAGAGCGGCCAGAGCACTTACAGCCCTAATCCCAAATTTTGACTATCAAATATGGGAAAAGAATATTTTGAAATAATACAAAAAAATTCGGCACGTCAAGCAGAAATAAGAAAAAATTTGAATAATTTGGGGAGTGATGATGCGATTGATCTTCTAAATAATTTCAGGAAAAATTTTGAACCCGAAAATAAAACTCTTCGGTGAAAAAAATATGTAATTTTACTGTTCTCCAATGACCATATGCATATGAAAACTCTGGATTAACAAACACACGTTTTGTGTTTGTTCTATCTAATGACTTTTTTGTTACAACCGTTGTGTTGATCTATGTAGATTAGATCGTAGTTTTTTCCTTGTCATGATGAAAAGTTCTTATTTCCAAACAATGCTTCTTTGTAGTTGTCATGCGATATGTTTGACTGCACAACACTGCGAGATATTCCCTTTGCTTTTTTGATAGTTTTCTCCTGGCTCAAAATTTCTGTACATTTTTGACCTTAACCCAACAACTCCTTAATCAACCCTTTTCCCGATAATTCATCCTTCATCTTTCCTAAAACCTTCTTGTTAGTTTTTGAATGCAAGGTGAATCTTTAGGATAATCGGATGTGTCGTACCATCCTGGGATTTCCTTTAGTACTTCTATTTCCATGTCTTTATAGATATCTTCCAGTAGGGATATCTATAACAAAAACTGTCTGTATCTGTGTAAAGCACTCTGGACTCAGGTTTTAGGGGCTTAAAAGTAGTCATAAAGAAAATTTTAACATAAAAGCTTTGATAATTCTAAAACAGTAAACCCAATAAAAGGGCTTGTTAATTTTACTTTTTTTTTTTTCATCATTATACCAAAAAGTGATCATGAAATCTTCTGAAGCCTGATAATTTTGGTTTGAAGTCAGCTTAATTGCTTCGTTCTCTCTGGTGACCAATCTGACATCTTTGCGCTTGTGCGGATTCTCCATAGTCTTTCCAAAACAGCTGTTGTTCATCAGGTTGAAAAGTCTTTTTCTGGGAAACTCTGTGGATTTAGTTCTGAGATCAGTGTTCTTCATGATGTATGGTTTCATGAACTGTTCTTGATCAAAAGCAATTATACGATGAACAGCTTGTCAACTTCAAACCGTGTCTTAAATAAATTGCGAAGTCTGTAATGACAGACTAATTTTTTTTTGCCCGAAGATTAGGTACAAGTTTAGGCGGTTCTGTTTTTGCCATCTTTTAGACTTTCTGCCCCTAATGGATAGTCATTATGCAGGTCATGGAGTTCATGAGGATATTCTAAGTCAACTTCTAGAATGTATCCTGTGGTTGACACGGCGTCAAACTGCCCAACACTTTAATGCCTTTTGAATATTTTTTGGATTGTCTTCTGTGTACATTTTAAAGTTGTGTAATGGAAGCGGTTGCGCCATTTGCCCAACCTACAGTTGTTTGCGTCTAAATACATGAGATAGTTAGACCTTTTACTCGGATCTTTGTCGTTTCCCAAGTTTTGTTTTTGGGTTTTTGCCCTTTTTAAAGAAATAAAAAACCGTTTTTAATGGGGGGGGTGGAAACGGAAAAAAAAAAAAAAAAAGAAAAGGAAAAAGAAAGGCATTTTTGGCAAAGAAAAGGGGGGGTTTCCACACCACATGTGCAAGACAGGGAGTACGAACCCAAAAAAAGGGGAAAAGGGAACTTAAGGGAAGTGCATTGCACCCGGGGCTAATCCGGAACAACAAAAAAACCAGGAAACAAGGCAACCGAAAAAATTTCTTGAAAAGGCAAATTCCAATCTCACTCTCTCCTCTCTCTCTCCCCCCCTTTTCCCCTCTCTCCCCCTCCTATTATATATATATAAAATATATAAATGAGAGAGAGAGAGAGAAGGAGTAAAAAAAAAACCACAAAAAAAACCGAAGAGAAGAGAAATAATAAAACACCAAAAACCGAAGATAAAAACAACATTTCATACCTTTTTTCGCAAAAAATTCAGCCTTTACGGGCCTTTCCCTCAGGGGTTTTCAATGAAAAGAAAATATATATATTCTTCCATCACCCCAAAAGACGGGCGAAGATTCAAAGAAAAAAAAAAAGAAAAAACGCTGCGAATCTACTATCCACTATCTTTTTTTTTCCCCTACTATCCTCTATCTATCTACTTTCCACCTATTTTTAATCTATCTATCATCTTAAAAAAACCCCACCTTTCTTAAAACCCCAGATATCTACCTATCAGAAGTTCCCTAACCTTTTCACTGATACCTACCGTTTCCTTAACCCTTCACCCATACATTCCTGTCAGTAAATGTTCCCTTAACCTTTCACTGCCCCACCGTCTGGAATTTTTCCCCTTTAAACCTTTTCATCTGCTACCTAAACCGTCAGTGAATGTTCCTTAACCTCTTCATCGTACCACCTTCAGGAATGTTCCTTTTAACCTTTCATTATACCTACCTGTCAGGAATTTCCCTTAACCCTTTTCACTGTCCTACCTTCAGAATGTTCCCTTTAACCTTTCACCCTGTACCACCGTCTGAATTTTTCCCCTTAACCTCTTCATCGCTACCTACCTGTCGTGAATTTTTCCCCTTAACCTCTTCACCCTCCCTACCTGTCAGTGAATTTTCCCTTAACCTCTTCACTTTACCTACCTGTCGTGTTTTTCCCCTTAACCCTTCACCTTACCTACCGTCGTGATTTCCTTACCCTTTTTCACCTGCCCCTCCTGTCATGAATGTTCCCTTTTAACCTCTCACCTATACCTCCCTGCATGAATGTTCCCTTAACCTCTTCACGATCCCCCGGTGGCCCCTTTCCCCCCGCCCTACCTGTTCCTTAACCCTTCCCCAAAATACCTACCTGTCAGTAAAGTTCCCAAAACCTTCAACTTATATCTACTTGTCAGTGATAATCCAAATCTTCGTATTTTTTTGTTTTTTTAAAATCCTAAAATCTCTTCACGAGGTATTTACCTTTAGAGGGCCCCCCCAAAAGCTTCCCGCCTAAAAATAAGTGCGCGAGAAATTCCCAAACCTCTTCACCTAACCACCTGTTAGTGTTACCCCCAAAAATACTTAGCCTTAAATTACCGTAATGACACCCTTATTTTCTTCCTTTAGCAGACCTACAGTGAAAAACACCCGAAAGTTTTTTCATGACCGAACTGTCAAGAAAATTCCGGGAAAACCTCTTAACTTACATATACCGCCATTAGCCCCCCTTAAACCCATTCACTTTAAAACCCCACCTTTTAGAATACCTCCAAACAACTCCAAATCTACCTACATACTCCCACCTCCCCCCCCACCTCTTAAATTTATACCTATCTCCAGAAAGTTGCCAAAACCCTTCACCTGATGCTAGGAAATGATTTCCTCATTTTTCCCCTTCTACCACAAGGTTGACAAAGGTCATCAACGGGCACCACCGGTTGCGATGTTTTAAAAAAAATTCACCTACTTTTTCTGCTTGTATTATTTTCAAACCTTTTCATTTCGTAAAAAACCTCCAGGTAATCCCCCCAACCCCCACACCCAGTGAACCAGTTGAAAATGGTGGGTTTTTTTTGGTGCCCGGGGTTGTCAAAAAAGGCCAAGAGGGGAAAAAACCCAAGCACTTTATACGCAAATCTGAGAATTTGTGACACAAAAAATTAAAAATCACGGGAAAAGGAAATCATGGCAGACATTTAACTAGCTAAAAATAAGATACAAAAAAATATTGTAAAGAACAAGGCATGACAAATGGAAAAATTCTTGCCAAAAAATTTTTGCAAGCAATTTTTGTCATTGACACAGTTTGCGTTTCTAATTGTCTGAATTTCCTCTCTCTCCTCTCTCCTCTCTCCCCCTCCTCCCTCCTCTCTCTCCCCATTACACAACACACCACACACCACACACAACCGGGTGAGTAGGATTTTGCTCC
The DNA here is from genome assembly GCA_018398815.1 of Conus ventricosus. Lineage (NCBI taxonomy): Eukaryota > Metazoa > Mollusca > Gastropoda > Neogastropoda > Conidae > Conus > Conus ventricosus. The sequence continues at coordinate 52,719,702 of CM031606.1, forward strand.
CCCAAACTCCGTCAGAAAGGCACATTTTAACCCCAAATGAGCACATAAACAATATTTTACTTCAAACCCTTGTGAAACTCGTTAACTGCAGGGCGTAAACCTTCCTACTCCTCCCGCCCCACCCTCCCCCCCCGCCGTTTAGGCCTTTTTTGTTTAATAAAGGGTTAAGTGGATTAAAGGGGAAAAGGCTGAAAGAAGACAAGTCTGTTCATTTGAAAATGAGAGAACTAATAAATTTTCATTCGGCCACCCGGTCTCAACCTTTCGCCCGGGGTGACCCAGAATGAAATTTATTATTCTCTGATAAGTAAACTTCAAAAACCCAAAAATTTAAAAAATTTTCCAAAGTAACGTAGGGAAAGCAGCGGGTTGCTGAAAAACCCCCAAAGTGAAACGTAGGAAAAGCAGCAGCCGCTAACGCACCCCATACAAACATAGCTGGAACCTTTAATTAAAAAGCCCGACCTGCCAAAGGGACTCCGCACTATCCGAATACTGCAAAAAACCCCCGTCAATTGGTCACACCAATAATTTAAATTTTTGGGTTCGGGCTTAGATTGGCAAGTCAAAAACCATGTACCGACATACGATCTTAAAATCAGCGCCCTCTACATTTAAAAGCGACACTTCCAAATGGAGAGGGTTGTGTTTTCACAGAGACAGATTTTTGCTAAAGGTAAAAAAGGGTTTTTACTAAAAACTGATGGCGGAGATCAAACAAAAGAAAACAGGGGGCCCTAGTTTTTTTACCCTAAGCCAAAGAAAGTAGCTTTTTGGGAATGAGGAAAAAAAAAACGAGAACCTACTATTGATAAACTACAAAACGCCTTGAAAGCTTTTAAATTTAAGACAATTTTTAGCCGATAAATTTGAAAAGATGTTGTTAATTTTGAAAAGCTTTTAATTTTTTGAAAAATTTTCATTAAAAAAATTCCAAAAATGTTCAATCATTTTACTACCTATATTTCAGAAAACTCTCTACCTTCGGTTTTTGGACACAAGGGAAAACGACACGCGGAACACGCCCGGGGCGGGCCCAACGGGCCCGGGGTGTTTTTACTGGTTAATTCAGGGGGTGAGCACGTTCGCTAACTCCCCTCCGCAACGCCGAAAGGGCCTCATAACGCCACAAAACACAGACGTGGACAAAAAAATAGTAACGGTTTTGCAAAACTAGGCAAAGGGCAACCTCCCGATTACCTACAAAGCCCCCTCAAAGCCAAAGCCAGCCAAAATGGGCCCGTTCATGCGCAACGGTTGGCCTACTTGCGGGACTCCCGCCCCATGCCTTTTGCTTTTTGGTTTTGGGGCTGCCAACGTCGCCTATTCACTTGCTTAAAGGCTGTCTTAGACGGCCCTGGAGTTTATCAATTGTCTTGTTTTATTCAATCAGGCTTTTTTTAAAAATCACTTGGGCGTTTTAACTTGCAAAAAAAAGCCAATAATCACAAAAACGCAAGCACCGCTTGCCCAAGTGGTGACACATGAAAAAATAATAAAGCTCTTTGTACACCACACACACCCCACCCAAAAAACCCCAAATTTTTTAATTTAAGTTCTTAATTAATCCCCCATTTTTATAAAGTTCAAATTAAGTTCAAATCAATTTTTTTAATCAAGTTCAAAATAGTTTTTTAAGTTTCTACTTAAGTCACCTCAAGTTCTTAACAATTTTCTTGCAAGCACCTCAACTTACTTAAGTCACCTCAAGACATAACAAAGTCACCCTCAAAGTACAACCAATTCTTATTCAATTATCTTTTTTATTTCAAAAAAACAATACAATCTTTTTTTTTTTGTCTAAATGTAAAACCAATAAGAACACACACGCCTAAAAAAACCGCTCCGAAAAATTTTTTTGCTCCGTTCTCTGCCAAAAGGGCCAGCATAGTTTTTAATGAATTCTTACATCCTAAGCAACCAAATTGATTACAATTTTTTTCTTGGAAAGTTTTTTTATAGACTCCATTTTTTTTATTTTTTGACTTAAACATTTTAAACAAAAAAAACCCCATCATGACTATTTTTTTTAAAAAAAAATTTTAAATTAAAGTTCAAAAAATATTTTTCATTTCAAAGATCAAAACGACCTTTTGTTGTTGTTGGTTTGGCATGCTTTTGTCTTTTTAAATTAGGGTTCAATTCTTTGCCCTTTTTTGGTCTTGTTGCCTTGTTAAATTTTATAACAAAATAACCGCCCCCAGCAGCAGCAAGGGGCGCCCAAAAAGGAAAACATTTTAATTCAATATTCCAAAGACTTTGGGCCCTGTACCCCATGAACAAAAGGGGAGTTTTTTATAGCTGGCTTTGAATAAACTTTTCTGGCGTTGGGGGTGTTATTTTCTTTATGATTTAATTCGAACTGTAATTTTTTTTGTCTGTTTCCCCCTTGCTAATTTTTTCCCTGCTTTAACACGCCCGGGATGCTTTTCACGGTCCCACCTTTTCAGTGTTTTCTGATTGCTGATTTTCTGTTTGGTTATTTTCCTCCACCGATTCATTTTTCTGATTCTGCTGTTTTTCTGGCTGGGCATTTAAAGGGGAAAAAAATCTATATGTTAAAAAATTAATCCCAATTAATGGTGATAACATGTTCCAAATCGTAAATAGATCACAGCTTAGAGACTCAAATGGATTTTTGTTAAAACTGGACCTGCTTAAATCATACAAAAAACTTTTTTCGAAAAAAGGGGAAAATCACAACAGTTTAGTGTACAAACAAAAGACCGTTGCCCAACACTTTTCACCATTTTTGAACCCACGCCTTCTACCTTTTAAACTTACAATTCTTGGGGCGACATCTTTTTGAATCTTTCTATTTTAATTTCATTTCCGAGGAACGTTTGTTTTTTCCACACCTGCCAAAGAATACCCCTTTTCCTTTTTGAACAAATACTTTTCACAACTTGGCATTCAAAAATTCAGGAAGTTTAGGCCCCCAGCAGCTGTATTTCACGCTGTTCATGTTTTTTTTTAATTAAAATTTTTTTTTTAAAAAGAGCACCAAAAAACTTTTTCCCAACCCTTTTGATACCATTCGCTGTTATTGGGGGTTTTTTAGAACAAAATGCTTGGAAAACCTGTTAAAAAAAAAAACCCGGCAAAATCTTTGGCAAACTAGATTTTGGGGATTCGCAAAACTGATTGCTATTATTGCAGCTTCTTCGCACAAAGATTTTCTATTAAGAAAGGGAAAATTTAGAGAAAAAAAAATAAAAATAAAAAAAATACTTTTATAAAAAAGGCTTCACCCCGAATGAGAAGGCGGTGCAGTATGAAAGCGCTTGCTTTTAGCGAAGTAATTACGCATTTAGTAAACTCGGAGAGGGAGAGAGAAAAAACATAACAAAGCTATGGACCCAACTACCGCAGCACAAGATAAAAAAAAAGAAAAGCAGAGAAAAAAGCAGTTTAAAATTTATTAACATACCCCTAAAAAACAGGGGGCAAGGGGCATTTACACGTTTAAAGATGGTTGACCCAAAACCAATAAAAAGTTTTTACCTTAAACAGGCAAGCCAAATCGGACAAGCCCCCCACCAAAATTTCAGCGATTTTTTTATAAACCATCCCAGAAAAACAAAAAAAAAAGCAAAAATCCAAAAAAAAAGTTTTATTGCTTTCAAAATTTGGGGGGGAAATTTTTTCCATAAAAAAGGATAAAAAAAAATTGAACAAAATTAAAATTCCCCAAAGGTTTAAGGGAAAAAAGAATTTTAAAAAGCAAACCAGACAGCATAAAAACAAAAATGGTTAACAAAACAACAGCTTTTTTATTACCTGTAAAAATAAGGCCCCCTTTATTACCGGGGAAGCAAAAAGGACCAATTTTTCCCCAAAAACCCATTGGAAAAAGTTGACCATTAAGAAATTAAAAGTTGAAAAAATGAACCGCCGGTTTTTTTTCGGAAACTGAAACCGACCCAAAACAACCCCCTTAAAACATGGGAAAAAAAAATTTTAAGCAATAACCCCAAAGAAAACAAAAGTTCCTTTAAAAATTAAATTTTACAGAAAAATTTATTAAAATTTAACAAAATTTTGGAAGCCCCAAAAAGAAAGCTTTTTGGAAACCGAACAAAAATTTTTTAAAAAGACCCCCCCCTTTTTACTAAAGAAAAAAAGTTTTGGGCAAAAAAGAAAAGCAAAAAAAAAAAAAAAAAATTTCTTTTAAAAAAACCCAGTAAAGAACCCTTCCATTTTTTGGAAGGCCCGGGAAGCAAAAACAGCCCCAAACCCCAATTTGGATTTCCCCTATAAAAAAAAAAAATTTAAAAAAATCCGCCCGTAAAACAGAAATAAACCAAAAAAGAAAAAAAATTTTGAAAGAAGAATGCAAAAAAAACCTTCCCCTTTAATTAAATTTCAAAAAAAAAAAAAAGGGAACCCAAAAAAAAAACCCTGGGGAAGAAAAAAAATAAAAGTTTTAATACCAAATCAAAAAAATTTTCTGGGGAATTAACCAAAAAAAAACTTTTGTGTTTAAAAAAACATTAAGATTCCTTTAAAGGGAACCCAACCCGTTTTTTGACTATAAAATTGGAAAAAAAATTTTTAAATTCAAAAAAAAGCCTAGCAAAAAGTTTTGTAATTTTGGAAATAAGGAACTCAAAAAATTTTTCGGAAAAAATCCCAATTCTTTTTAAAAAAATAGTTTATTTCTCCTTCCAAAAATGAAAATTGAACCCAACCCAACAAATTTCTTTTTAAAAACCTTTTTTCCAGAAAATCTTTTTTCCTTCTTTTAAAAATCTAAAAAACTCTTTGATTTGTAAATTTTTTTGAGCCAAAGGGAAAACCCCTTTGGTTTTTGATGTTTTCCCCGGTAAAAACTGCCCCCCTTTTTGACCTTACCCCAACCCAAACCCCCTTTTAAATTCCCTTTCCGTAATTTATCTTAACCCCAAAACTTTTGTTTATTTGGAAAAAAGTTTTTTTTAGGATAAGTTTTCTACCACCTGAAATTCCCACACTCTTTTCCGTTTTTAAAAACTAAAGGGGGCATAACCTGCCCGACGGAAAAGCCCGGGTGGGGTTGGGTTGTTTTTATAAGCAATTCAAAAAAAGGAAACCGAAAACCCAAAAAAAGGGGTTGCTAGGCCCCCTTTTTTTTTTCAAAAAAACCCAAAAAAGCCCATAAACCAGTCCTTTGGGGGGGGAAAAGTCACCAATTTTTCCGTTCCTCTGGGACCAATCGACATCTTTCCTTGGGGCGGATCCCTCCCCTTTTCCAAAACCTGTTGTTCATCAGGAAAAAAGCTTTTCAAACCTGGGGATTATTTCGAGACATGTTTTTTCATGTTTTTTGGTTTCAGAACTGTTCTTGTCAAAACAATTAACAAACACTGTCAACTTAAAACCGTGTTTAAAAAAAATTGCAAATTCAAAAAAAGACAACATAATTTTTTTTCCCCCGAAAATAGGTACAATTTAGGGGGGTTTCTTTTTTTCCCCATCTAGACTTTCGCCGCAAATAAAAGTCAAAAGCGGGTCATGGAGCATTAAAATTCTAAGCAACTTTCTAGAATTATCCCGGGTTGCCCGGCGTCAAACTGCCCAACCCAAAAAGCCATTGAATATTTTTCGATTGTCTTCTTTTTACTTTTTAAAAATTTTGTGTAAGGGAAGCGGTTGCCCAAGCCCAACCATACAGTTTGTTTGCGCAAAAACATGAGAATTTTAAACCTTTTCCCGGGATCAAGTCGCCAAGTATTTGTTTTTGCTTTACAAAATAAAGCACGCCATACTAATTCCTCCACCAACCCCTTTTTCAATCATCTAAAAACTTTTGGTAGTCAACAAAAAATCAATCTTACTCCAGTAAACTTTAAGAAAGCGCCCACTCATCCCGGCGCAAAAAATGAAAGCCGGATCCAAACTGAATTTTTTCATGCAGGTTTTCGAAATTTTCAAAACTTCCGCCAACAAACATTACAGCCTCAAGTAAGCAATATCCCCACGTTTCCCTCAAATTTCTGCCACGCATCTGACATGCGGAAAACAGAACACTGTTTTCCTTTCCCTGAGACTAGAAAAAACGCGCCTTTGGGCAAAGTGTGTCTTCGCAAACCTTTCCCCAACTGTTAGCATAAGGGAAACGCCCTTTCAAACGAGATTTGGGGTAAAAATCTCCGTTATTGGGCAGACTTTAAGCAACCCCATAAATCTAACGAACCCTCATTTGCGCATAGATCATAAAAAACATTTTATTAAATGAACACTTTACTTTTCGAGACGGGTCAAGCTGACCCCCTGAAGAGTCGGTTACTGCTTTTTTATAAAAAAGACAAACCCCCGCAAGTTTGTAAGAATATAGGCCGCTTCCAGTTTTTTTGGTCAACTTTAGTTAAAGATTGCATTTACGGGGCGCTGCTCCCGTTTTCCACAAATGTGATCATGCCCTTACTTTTGGTCGCTGCGTCGAGGGGGCCTAAACCCCCAATCCAACAATTTTTGGGCTAGTCATACTGTTCTTGGCTTCAGGCCACATGATTTCAAAAAAATCAAAAATATTAAAAATCTTTACGCACTTGCTGCATGCGCGTAAAATTTTCTAGCCGCATTTGGTCCCTGTAAAAATTCTGGCTTGAAAGGCGCCATCCACCTGACAAAAGAAGGCAAAAGAACAAACGATGATTTCACAAAGGCTGTTTTTTGGGAAATTTTTTTTGGGGTCCCCCCATAAGGGAAAAAGAGGATTCGAAGTCTGCGAAACAAAAAGGGGGAAATTTGCATCCGTTTCCAGTTCTTAAAACTAACTTTACTCCTTCGGGGCGAAAATTATTCTGTTTACATCAACTGGGCACACAAATTTTATTTTAAGCAGCTTTAAAATGGAATTCTTGTTAAACATTTTCTGAGAATTCTTTTTTTCCAAATCTTTTTAGTATGCTTCATTATCTACCATTCGGCTATTAATTTGGAAAGGGGTAGCCCCCTGGTGAAAAAAACAGTATAAGTCAACATGATTTTTGTCTGGTTTTGCCAACTTGACTGTCTTTGGGCACTCGAGGGCTGTAGATTTGTTTCCCCACCCCTGTGGGAAAAAAAGACGTTATTGTTTGTTTTTTTCTTCAAAATGATAATTTTAAAATACGCAACAGGAAAGATATTCCATCGAAGTTAAGATCATAATGAAACCAATAGTTAGATACCTCACTGCTTTTTGCGGATAAAAGCAGTTGGGGGGGTTAAAAAAAACTTAATTTTTAAAACTGCTCTTTTTGCAAATAATGCTAGAAGCGGGAAAGAAAACCGCCAAAACGCGCAACTTAGACTGTTTAAAACACTCAAGGGCTTCGCCCCTTGACCAACCAACCTCTCATTTTTGGGTTCTTCGCGGCCCATCAAACTGGGAAACAGTTGGTTTTGCCCCAAACCCGGGGTTAAGCATTAAGGAAAAATAGTCGCGTTTAGTCGAACCCAGACTTCTAGTTTCTTCATTTATTGTTTTTTAATCGATTTAAAAAAGCTAACATTACTTTAACTGGGGGGGGGCATTGTTATTTTACCTGGAACTTAGAAAAAGCAGACAAAAAGCTTCCGTACGTTTGCTGGGTCAATGCTTCTAGACTGATATCATTCATTGCTCTTAAAAAACCCTTCCTTAAAACATTCCTTCAAACAATCGTCCGGGGCCTTTAATTTTATCCATCTGAGTTTCTTTCAACTCAAAAAAATTTTTTAAATCAAAAAAATAATTAATCAATATCATGGTCTTTTTGTTTTAACTCAAAACTAAATATAACACCCTTGGCGTTTTAAGTAGCGTTTAGAGCAAGTTTAATGTTTCGTTTACTTTTTTTTTTTAAAAATTTTCCTTTTTTTTTCTGATCGGTTCTGGCTGTTTAGAAAAACTGTCCTTTCCCTTTTTTTGAAGACAAACTTTTTTTCTTTTTTTCATTAAAAATCACCCTTAAACGACTAAATTCTCACCGGGTGTTTTAGCAGCAGTGCTTTAATTTTTTACCCAAATTTAAAAGGGAACTAATTTAGCTGTTATTATTGAACCCTTCTGGTCTTTGATTTTTTTTTTTTATTTTTTTGCTACAGCACCTACAGCTAATAACCAGGCCAAGACAAAAAACAAACCGCCTAGAGGGAAAGCGCGGGGGGCCTATGCCCGTTGCTAAGAGACCAACACCTTCCTGCGAAGCGGGGCTTTAAAATCGTGCCCCAGATTAACAATTTAAAAAGCATTAAAAGGGACAAATCCTTCGTTTTGGGTTTTGGGTGTATTTTGAAAGGCCTGCCAGTTTTTTGCAATTTTGGGAATGTTTTTTTAAACTGAAGTTTTACTTCACAGCAGAAAAAACCTGGATCAGTTGCCTCTGTAGCGCAGAGTTGCCTACATCTCTTCTTTAGGGGACTTTTTGGGTAATCCCCCCCCCAAAAACATGCTTTTTTTAAAAATAAAAAAAAATTTAGTATACTGCACTTTTAAAATTTGTTATCTTTTAATTCAGCGCGCATCATAATAAAAAACAAAAACCCATTTTAATGGTTTTTTTTGCCTCTTTTTCTTTATCAATTGAATGTTTTTTATGCTTTTAAAAATTTTTCCCACTTCTATACCCTCATTATCCCTTTGACCTTTGGCAAACCATAAGCCATTCGTTGTTAAAAAATACAAGCTAACGCTGTAAGATTAATCTTTAAACCAAGGCAACGTTGGGTTTCTACAAACCCCCCCCCCCCAAACATTTTCTTATTTCACAAAATATTAAAAGGTTTTAAACCCCCCTAGCGTAATTTGGGGTTTGGGCTGCCCCCAATTGTCATTGCCTTCGTTTTTTAGGATTAACAAAAATTTTTAGTTTTCTTTTGAATGGTTCTTCATCTTCCGCACGCAAAAAAATACCTTTAAGCAATTTTTCTTGGGGCCCAAAACTAAAAATTCCAATAGTTCCCCTGCTTTGGGATATTTGAAGATATGCCTCTTTCGTAAAATATTTCAAACTGACTTATAATTTGGGTCATCACCTGCAAATAGAGTGGGAAAAACGCAAACCTAACGCGATCAAAATGCTGAAAAAGCTCGGCGATATTTATAACGCTTTGTATTTCATTAAAATTTTTTTCAAAGACAATCTGTCTTTTAAAAGCTCCTTAAAGTAGGGGCATCCTTTTTTCAACTCAAAATCTAAGGGGGGGAAAAACGATTACCTACGCAAACTCAGCAAAGCCTTTTTTCGCATTTTAGCCTGCAGGGCTTTGGGGTCTAAACAAGTTTTAGTCTTCTTTATTTTCGATTTCCTTTAAATGCAAATCCTCCCCCTTTTAAATTTGCGTTACCATAGACGAAAAGGTTTTAAAAAATTTTCTTCATTTGTAAAGAAAAAACTTTTTCCCCTCAATTTTTTAAAAGAAATTTTCTTAAAAGATTTCCCCCCCAAATTCTGGACAACTGTCCGTTTTGGGTCTGTTTCTATTTATTCAAATTTTGAAAAAGCGGGGCCCGACCTCCAAACACATCATCCGCTCCTAGGGCTTGGAAACAACAGTAAGAATTTGATCCGCATCAAAAGTAGATGGATTATTTTGGAAAAGTAAAATTCCGTTTTTTTCCCTCCCCGGGCTTTTTCGTTTTTTATGCAGGGCAAGAACGAGCCATATTTTTTGGCCATTTTTTTTTTATAAAACAAAAATAAAAAGTTAAATTATTTAAAAAACAGGCGGGCATGACTATAAGAGTTCTATTTTAGATGCTGGGGACGACTGGAAACGGGTCCTTTAAAAACGCATCGCTCAACGTCCATTGCGGGGGGAATAAAAAAATACGGGGCCCAAAATTTTACAAAATTTTTAAAAAAAAAACCCCCAAAACTTATAGACCCAAAAAGATTTGAACGAGAGAAAATGGCCATTTTTATTTTAAAGACGAACAGGAAAAAATTTTTTCAGCTTACTAGAAGAAAAAACCCCTCAAAGTTTGTAGGGTTGAGTACAATTAAACCCAAAAACTTAAGGCAAAAAATCTAGACGCCTGGATCCCAAACCACAAAAAAAAAAAGGGAGGCAGTTGCTAAACTTCAAAAAATGCAACAAAACCCCCAAAATTCCCCCCAAAACATAGAACTTTAAGATTTTAAACCCAAACAAGCAAAAAAACAAAATTTTAAAAGAAAACAGAAACCATTTTTTTAGAAGAAACACATTTAAAAAAAATTTAAGTCCCCCAAATCCCCCCAAAATAAAGTCAAAATTTAACAGCTGAAAAAAAATTAAAAACAAATTTAAAAACAATTTTTCAAACTGACGAAATAATGACAATAAAAAAGAAAAAGAAAAACCCGAGGCGACGCGCCCAAATTAGGCCTATGTTTTAAAGAAGAAATAAAACCCCAAAAACTAAAAAAAACTTAAAAAGAAAGAGCAAAAACAAAAAGCGCGTCAAAACCGAACCAAAAACGAACCAATGATCAAATAAGAAAACTACCAAAAACTTTTAATAAACCAAACCAAGCAGAAAGAATAAAAAACACTGTTTAGAGAGCAAGGTGTCACATTTGCGAGCTTATAACACCTAGGATTTGCAATAAGTACGTTGGTGATGGCTATTCGGCGGGGTTGGGGGCAAAGTTCCTGCCTCCATCACCATCCCTGATAAACAAGGGGAAAAAAACAACTTGATCACTTGCGAGTTTATTAAAAAAATTACCGGTAAAGCTATGACCTTTGCCAGGGAAAAGGGATAACCGTTTGCTGGCTTTTGTCTACGGGAACAAAATATTGGCTTTATGGGGAGCTTATGGCATTTGTTCTCTTTAAAAATGGGTTTTATTTAGTAAGAAAAGCCGATAATCCAGGGGATTAATCCAATAACAAGTGCTTTCTTTAAAATCAAGGGCAATTTCTTTTTTGCGGTCTTCAACGGTCTTTGGGGTTGGGGCCTCGGGGATTGGATGAATTTAAACTTGGGGGGGTCATCGGTTTTTTTTTTTAGAAAATTACTGCTCAGAATTTATGTCGTTTTTTTCCGACCTTTTGTTCATCCTGCCAAAGATTCATTTTTTAGTTTATTAATTTTTTCCAAACCCGGATCTGAGGCAAAGGACATGTATAAACCAGGCCCAAAAACAAAGCTACTTTCGATCTTGCGATTGTAAAACATTTTGGGACCTTTTAAACTTGAAGGAAATCAACCCTTAGAATTAAAAAGGGGTCCCTAAAATCAAGTAATGTTTTTTGCCCAAAGCCATTTGAAGGCATTAGCCGACCCCCCCTGGCTTTCGAAACCAGCAAAAACCAAACAAGTACGAAAGAGTCTTTTATTCGTTCTATCGCTTTATTTTTGGGCCCTAGAAGTTCTAAAAAAAGTTGTCCCCGCTGTTTTATGCTCTTGCTCAATGGACCCCAGGGGAAAAGCTTTTCCGAAGAAAAAGATGTTAAGGGGGATTCCATCATACTTTTTCTTTCTGTGCACGCCCCCAAAAAAAAAAGGGTCCTAAGCCCGATTAATTTCCGACTTTTGTCTAAAATCTCTTAACATTAATATTTAATTCGTTACAAACCTTTTAAAAGCCTTTATGCATTCGTTCGAATGGATTTTAAACGTTTTGCAAAGGCAAGGTCTTTCATTTTATTTAAAAAACTCTGAAGGTGTAATAAAAAAGAAAAATTTTCACGACCCACCAAAGACAGGGTGATTTAAATGACAGCATAGACACTCCACACCCCAGTTTTATGCACAAAACAAGCAAAATTTAACTGGTTTTGATAAAACTGCATCGGGAAAATAAACCCCCCACTTTGGGATTTTTTTTTAATAAGGGTTTAAAAAATCGCTTAAGGAACCACCTTTACTGAAAGGGGTCATCTGGTCACAAAATACAAGAGTACAATTTTATATTTTTAAGATGGGATGCGCCCAACAGAAAAATTTTGCTTAGAAATAATTTTTAACGCACTCATTTTTATTTTTCGTTTTAAAAAAAGTTGAACAATACAACCAAGACCGCCTTCGTTTTTAGAACATGCAAAAGAAAACAATTGCGGAAGCGAAAGGTTGCGCTTAAAAAAAATTTTACCAAAATCTTTTGGTTTAAATACAAATCCCTAAAAAATAAAAAAATTCAAAAGTTACAAAAAAGGGGCCCAAAATAGCCAATTTTAAAAAACCTTATGGTTATTACGGGTTTGCTCACTAAAAAAGCAAAGATTTAAATTTTTACATCTCCAAACTTTTAAAAAGCAACTGAAAACAATGTTAACAACAACCTGAAGAAGAAGCAGGGTTTCTATTTTGATAAAGACTAGCAAAATGTTAGGCTTTGCACAAAAATCATGATTTTAGAGTTACCCAACAAAACTACTAGAGGGGAAAGTCCCCTCAAAACTGCATTACATTCATTACTCTAAAGTTCATTTTGGAGAGCAAAGCCGATAAAACTTTCTGTGGGGCCCTCAACTGTTTTTTAAAAGCCTTCCACAGGAAAGCGCATATGCAAAAGAAAAAAAACAATTCCCCAATTTTCATTTTTAAAAAATTAAGTGGGAGGCGGATCATTTAATAAAAAAACAAAGACAAAACAGGGGAAATCGTAAATGGAAACCACACATTGTTTTGGAAATAAAAAAATAAATTACTAAAAAATAATTCGCGGGGGCCAAAAAACCGGAGTTCATTGGCGCCTGTAGGTGTAAAACTTTAGAATTAAAAACCTTTCAGACGTTTTCAGACTTTTCCCAAAAGGTGAGAAAAGGCGCTTTGTATGGTTTTGAGTACACTAAAGAGGGTTTATTAAAAACGCAAAGAGGTTGGGGACAGCAAAAAGTTTCCAAACAAACACGCGCAACAGAAGCAAAAAAATTTGGCCAGTATAAAATAAATATTCGAAAAACCCGCCTCAAAATGCCTTGGGAACCATAAAGAATGGGTATAAAATTTAAAAACAAAAGCCCATTTTCATTTTTTAGCCCAAAAAAGTTTCAGAAAAACATTCAACCTGGCCCTTTACATGTAAGTTTATGCCGACGAAAAGTCGAAAGAGATTTAAAAACGCCGATGGGAAAAAACAGACATCCTCCAAGAAGAGAAACGTTTTAAAGAAAGCTTCCAAAATTACATTCTTTTCCCAACAAAAATTAGGAGACACGTTCACAATAATTTGAAATTTCTGTTTTAAAAATGTGGGGAGGGTGGGTTTTGGGGGGTTATGATACCTTTAAAAAAGAATTAAAAATTAGCTGGGAAAAATTAGACGTTAAACATCTTAAAGTTTCCATCGCGTTCTTCAATGGGGAGGAATTAAGGGCAAACAACAACAAAAAAAATCAATGTTGACTTTAAAAAGAAAAAAAATTTTCAGAAGAAATGGATTAATTTACACAAATTTTGGGCCCCATAGGATTTTTTTATACTGAACAGGGTTTTTTGACGGAGAGCCGAAAAAAAAATAACTGGGTTGATAAGTCTTTATAAACATGGGGAGTTAAACTTTAACAAAACCCCTCAATGTTCATTTAAATTTTTTGGGCAAACTGGTTGGGGGGGAAAAAATATTTGTCCTCGACCTAAACAACAGTTTATCCAAAATTTTGATTAATTAATTTTCTGTCCAAAAGCTTAATTTTAAAAAAAACATATATCAAAAGGGGATAAGGACAGATGAAAACAAAAAATTTTGTTTATCCAGCAAAACAATGATGTTTAGAAAACTTTTATAAAAATTTTTTAAAAGGGGGGAAACACTTTTTAAAAGATTTGTTCGGGAGAAAGAGGGAAGTTAAAAAAAGAAACCTTTTTTCAAAACTGGCTTTCAGTGGGAAAACACCGGGGGAAAATGTGGATTTAAGTCAAAAAATAACCGGTTTTTAAAAACTTTAGAGAACATTAAAACGATTTTATTTCACATGAAAAACGAGACCATTTTTAAATGTAACGTGAAATGATTTATTGAAAAAGACCAGAAAAACACAGATTTAAAACAAAAAAAATAAAACTGAAAATTTAAATAAATATATTTAAAAAAGGATAACCCACACAGTATTTTGTTTTAGGTCGTTATTTTTGGTTATTTAAGAAACAAAAAATTTCATTCGGACGCCCGGTCGAAACCGTTGAGACCGGGTGAGCCCAAAAGAATATTTATAGTTCCTACATTCTTTTTTCTCCCCCTTTTTTTTTGCACTACAAAATTACCCCATTCCCCTTTTATTTCTTTTTTTGGCGTGCAAAGCTTTACCTCGGGCCAGTTCAATTTACAAACAGAGCGCTCCGTTTCAGCCATTTACTTTATCGCAGCAGGGGGTCCGGCCCGTCAGTTGGTTCCCGCAGGAACTTTCCGGGCCGTGTTCCGCATCTTTCTTCCCCCCGCAGGTACAGGTTTTACAAAGGGAACAATCCACTTCAATACGTAGATAGTTCCAACCCGAATTCTGAAGCTTCCTTGGATTTGGGACCCGACGGAACGCAATCTACCTGAGAAATGTCTCTAGTCTGATTAGCAAAAGGTTTTTTCCCCACCGCGCACATAAGTTACGGCCTGCATAATGCACAAAGACGTACCTGCTTTTCAATGCACAAAGACTACCTGCGAAGTGTACGGCCAGGCTTCCTCCGTTCCCTCCCATTTCACAGGGTTTTGAAAAGCTGAAAAAAAGCTCTCAGGTGAATCAGGTATTGCGTTACGCATATGAGAAGAAGAAGAAGAGAGAGAGAAGGGGAGAGAGAGAGAAAGAGACGAGCGAGCTTTTTTTTTTTAAAACAAAAATTAACGTTGTTTTGGTGTGTGTGTGTGTTTGGGTGGTTGTTGTTTGTGAAGGTGTCCACACACACACACCCACGCGCGCGCGCCGCGACGCACACACACACACACAACAACACACACACACACACACACACACCAACACACCACACACACTACACTACAAAAAACACGAACCATCAGGCAGAGGCACAGGCGTTACAACACCGATACTTTTACTTTTTTGTTGCGTACTCTTGCTATTTTGTAACGCTTTTTTTTAAAAGTTCCGCAATGTTTGCAGAAACAATTTTAAAAGGGCAGTTTAAAAAACCACCGCCACCACACCACCACCCCAACCATACCACGTTTTTTTTAATCAATACAAAACTATTTTCCACATTGGGGACAGTGAAATGGGCACAAGAGCCGATTATTGGATGAGTTTTTTGTAACCCACCCTCAAACGAACAACACAAAAATCACAAATAACGACAAAAGCAACAAAAAAGAAAATATTTTTTTAAATTTTAATGTTCTATTGAAAGTAAGTCGCGCAGAGCCTGGCACAATCACATCATCCGCTCCTAGGTCTGGAAATCTAACAGAAAAGAATTTGATCCGCATCAATAGTAGATGGATTATTTGGAACAGTAATATTCCGTTTATTTCCCTGCACGCCCAAGGTTTTTTTTCAGGCTTCTATGCGGGTCAAGAATCGAGCCATATTCTTGTAACATTTTTTATAAAACAAAATAAAAAGTTAATTATTTAAAACAGGGCGGGAATTGACTAATGAAGATTCAGCTGTTTTAGATGCTGGAGACGACATGAGTGAAACGGCTCCTTTAATACAGCATCGCTCAACGATCTCATTGGGGCGTGAAATTAACAGAAAGTACGGCAAAGCATTTTACAAAAGTTTAGACATAAAACCTCCCAACTTTATAGACCCTAATGATTTTGAACGAGATGATGATGGCCATTTGTTTTTAAAGCCACGACCGAGAAAACGTTTTCAGCTTACAGATAAACGAGACCCATCAAAGTTTGTAGGTTTGAGTACACTTAACCAAAACTTAAGGCAAAAGATCGAGATCGCCTGGCATTCCTAAACCACAACAAAAAAATAGGAAAGCAGTTGCTAAACTTCAAAACATGAAACAAGAACTCCCAACAGTTCCCCCCCCAAAACATAGAACTTCAAGATTAATTCCAATAGCAAGCAAAACAACAAATGTAATAGAAGAAGCAGAAACCAGTTTTTCAGAAGAAACAGCATTAAAAACAATTAATGATCCCCCAATAACCCCGCAAAAATTAGAGTCTATTAATCATGCTGTAAAAAAAATTAAGAAGCAATTAACAGACAATTTAGCAAGACTGACTGAACTAGATGAGCATATAAAAAGAGAAAAAGAAAAACTCGCTGAGGCTGACGACGCCAACTTAGGGCTAAATGATAAAGAAAGAATAGAACAAAGACTAAAAAACTTGAAAAAGAAAGAGCAGCAATACTAAAAGCGGCGTCTACTAACCGAGACCAATTACGAACTCAAGTGATCAGAATAAGAGAAACTAACCAAAGAATTTTATATGAAGACACAACGCTAGCAGAAAGAATAAAAACACTGTTTAGAGAGCAAGGTGTCACATTAGCGAGCGTTATAAAAGGCCTTAGGATTTGCAATAAGTACGTTGGTGATGGCTATTACGGGCGGTGGTGGAGGGCAAAGTTCAGTGCCTCCATCACCATCTCCTGATAAATCATGGGTAAAAAAACAACTTGATCATCTTGCGAGTTTATTAAAAAAATTAGCCGGTAAAGCTATAGACTCTTTGCCAGTATATTAGGGAGTTTTTAGCTGGCTTTTGTCTACTGCAAGCAAAGTAGTTGGGTTTATGGCTGAGCACTTATGGGCATTAGTTCTCTTAATAGTTGGGTTAATATTTAGTAAGATAAAGACCGAGTAATCCTAGGCAGTTAATCCAATAACAAGTGCTGTCTTTTTATATTCATGTCATTACTTTTTTTGCGGGCTTCAACGTCTTTGGGCTTTGGACCTCGGATTGGATGACTTAATTCTTGGGGGTTTTTTTTATTGTTTTGTAATATTACTGGCCCAGAATTTATGTCGTTTTTTCCGACCTTCTGTTCATTGCCTGCCACAAGGATTTCATTGTTTAGTTTATTATTGTTCCTACCTGAGCCTGAGGGCAGAAGGTAGCATGTATAAACCAGTGCCAACAGCAAAGTCTACTTTCGATCTTGCGTATTGTAAAACTTTTTGGTACCTTTTTAATACTTGAAGCAAACAACGTAAATTTTAATGGCGTCCTAAAAAATTTGCTAAGTATTTTTTTTGCGCGTCAAAGCCATAAAAGGGTCATTTATCTCGACCTCCTGTGCTTGCGAACCTGAAAACCCCAAAACGAAGTAGAAAAGAGTCGTTTATCGTTCTATTCCTGCTTCATTAGGCCCTAAAAGTGTCAAAATAAATTTTTGTCCAAAAGCTGTTTTTGCTCTTGCCTATGGACCCGGGGTGAAAAGCTGTGCCTAAAAAAAGATGTGTAAGGAGGTTTCCATCAACTTAACTTTCTTCCCCCCCAAAAGATAAAGGTGCCTAACCATGATTAAGACCGACTTTTGTCTAAAGTCGTTTTAACATTAATATTGAATTCGTTACAAAATTTTTCAAAACCTTCATGCTTTCTGTTGCTGAATGGTTTTAAACTTTTTTGTCTTTTGGGCAAGGGTTTTGCATTTAGTCAAAATACTCTAAAGGGGTGTAAAAAAATAAAAAACTATACACTACCTCCCCCAAAAAACAGGATGATTTAAATGATCAGCAACGACACTCCACACCCAGTTGATCCAAAACACAGCAAAGTTTAACTGGTTCTGATAAAACTGCAGGGATACTAAACCAAAACTTTTGGGATGTAGTCTTTTTTAATAGGAGGTTAAGATATCTGCTTAAGGAGACTCACCTTTACTTGAAAGGTTCATCTGGTCACAGAAAGACAAGAGTATCATTTTTAAATTTTTTTAAGATGGTAGTGCGGCCCAACAAATATTTTTTTTAGTATTATATTTGAACGCCTCATTTTTTTTCGTTTAAAAAATGTTTGTAAAAATAACAACTCAAACCGTCCTTCGTTTTTAAACATGCTATTGAAAAAAATTGCGGAAGCAGAAGGTTGCCTTCAAAATATTTTACAAAGTCGTAGGGTTTAATATTACAAATCCCTAAAAATAAAAAAGACTAAAAGTTAAAAAACGGGGGCCCAAAGTTACCCGTTAAAAAACCTGAGGTTAATTTTGGTTTTGCTCACAAAAGAAGCAATAGTAACTTTTACATTTCCTCAAACTTAACAAGCGAAAACTGAAAACAAAGTTAAAATTCAAACCGAAAAGAAAGCAGGGTTTCTATTTTGAAAAAGACTACTAAAATGTTAGGGTTTTTCACTGACAATCATAGATTTAGAGTTACACCAACAAAAAATACTTAGGGGGAAAGTCCGCTCAATCTTGCTTACATTCATACCTATTTTTAAATTGGGCGAGCTAACACTGATGAAAACTTTCATGATGGGAAAGGGCCCCAACTGTTTTTAAAAGCTCTTTTCCTCAGGGGAAAACTGCATATTGCGATTATGAAATTATACAAATTCCCCAATTTACGTTTAAAAATTAGTTTTTTAGGGGCGTCATTTAAAATAAAACAAAAACAAAACAGGAAAAACGTAAAATTTTAAACCTACACATTGTTTGGGAAAAAAATAATAAACTTACAAAAAAAAAATGTCCGGGGGCCAGAAAACGGGGGTTACATTGGCGCCTGTGAGTTAAAACTTTAAAATTTAAAAAACCTTCAGACGTTCAGACTTTGAACAAATGGTGAATAGGCCTTTGTATTGTTTTGAGTACCTAAAGATGGTGATTTTAAAAAGCAAAGGGTTGGCGCAGCAAAAAAAAATTTCCTAAACAAAACACTGCGCAAACTAGAAGCAAATAATGTGGCCCGTATGAATATAAAAAGTTCGAAACCGACCTCAAAAGGCACTTGGAACCCAAATTTAATGGTCTAAAAATTTTAATTCATAAGCCCATTTACATTTTTTAAACCGTCAAAAAAGTTTCAGAAAAGAATTTAAAATCTGGCCCTTTACATTAATCTTTTTTCCGGAGACAAAAGTCGGAAAGGATTGAAATATCGCCGATGGGAAAAAAAAGTACATCCTCCACAAAGAGAAAAATTTTAAAAAAGCTTCACAAAATTACGTTCTTTCCAAGCAGAAAATTAGAGACACTTCCAATAAATTTAAATTTTTGTCTTTAAAGGGTGTGGAGGGATGGGGTTGTGGGGGTTAGTGATACCTTTTAAAAGGAATTAATATTAGCTTGGGAAAACTTAGACGTTAAACATCTTAAAGTTCCATCGTCGTTCTTCATAATGGGAGGATATTAAGGGCATAAAAAACAAGCAACAAATCAATGTTTACTTTAAAAAGAAACAATTTTTTCAGAACTAAGGATTAAATTTACACATTTAGGCCTCAAGGATTTTATAAAACTGACAGTTTTGACGAGAGCATATAAAAAAAAAAACTGATTTGATTTAAATTCTGAAA
>CM031606.1:52751523-52781523 GCA_018398815.1 Conus ventricosus
TTTCAAATTTCCTCTTCACGAGCAGGGGGCGATCACTCCGTCTGGTGGCGACAAGGGGAAGCGAATTTTGTCGTCGGTAACGGGATGGTGGGAGAGAGGGGAGGGCGTGGGTGTGAGGGAGTGGGGGGTGGGGGTGGGGTGGGTAAACAGGTCATCTCCTGGGCACGGGTGTGTTAAATCAGAACATGAACTACCGAACTCCACCAAGCTATGACAGTGTCCTCTATAAGGCATCTCGTCATCACATCTCTCTCTCTCTCCATCCCCTCCTTCTCTCTCTCCAAACACAATTTCCCTTTCTCTTTCCCAGCACTCTCACTGTCTCTCTGTCTGTCCTTCTCTTTCAGTCCTTCCCCTCCTTCTCCCCATCCATCCCCTCCATCCTGAATCCCGATCTATGCCTTCTCCTCTCTGTTCTCTCTCTCTCTTCCTCTGTTGCTGCCCATCTCTGTCTATCTGTCTGGCTGTCTCTGTTCCTGCCCATCTCTGTCTGTCTATCTGTTTCTATTCCTGCCCATCTCTGTCTGTCTATCTGTTTCTATTCCTGCCCATCTCTGTCTGTCTGTCTGTCTGTCTCTGGCTATCCTACCTGCAGCATACAGTCATGCAAATAACAGCAGTTGGCCTGACTCACCTGAAGCGAATGTGCCCTTGACTGGTGGAAGGTGGTGTCCATTGAAAAGAGAGAGAGTCTTCAGTGTTGATGTCTCCGTGTGTCACCGCTGCACCCTGGCGACAAGTATAGCTATTGAATTCTGAGCTGACATGTGACAAATTAAAAGCGATTGGGGCGATTCTTGAAAAGATGAAAAGAAAGGGACTCGTCAAACCATATGTGTGTGAGTGTAAGTGTGTGTGAGTGCGTACGCGCGCGCACGCAAGCGCGCGCGCGCGCGCGCGGCGGTGTGTGTGTGTGTGTGTGTGTGTGTGTGTGTGTGGTGTGTGCGTGCGCGCGCGCGCGCGCGCGTGCGTACGTGTGTGTGTGTGTGTGTGTGTTGTGTGTGTGTGTGTGTGTGTGTGTGTGTGTGTGAGTGAGTGAGTGTGTGTGTGTGTGTGTGTGTGTGTGTGTGTGTGTGTGTGTGTGTGTGTGTGTGTGTGTGTTGTGTGTGTTTGCATGCGTGCGCGCGCGTGTGTGTGTGTGTGTGCGTGTGAGGGAGAGAGCGGGGAAGAGGGCAGACAGAGAGAGAGAGAGAGAGAGAGAGCGGGAGCGGCGGGGGCTTGCATGCGTGTGTGCGTGCATGTGTGCGTGCATTCGTTAAAGGAAAAAAAAATCAAATGTGACAAACAGGTAGTGTCCCATGCACTTTTAAAAAAAAGAACATTTTGTGCATGTTACACAGACACACCGACTTTTTGGTGTGTAGTTTGGAGAGCTTTTCTAATCAGTAAATAGCAGGCGGTACGACAGAACAACTGAAAAGAACTTAGGAACGAACAGCGTGAAATGAACATTTTAATGAGCATTAGAAAATGACGTATTCAACAAACAAAAGAACTGAAATACTTACTTGACAACATAACCTGTGTTAATTAAAACATTGACAAAACGGTGAATGTGAACAGATATCATCAATGAATAAGACGAACTGTCATGACGAGTAAATGAACAGACAGTCAAGAATAAGTAATTTTACGTACCATCTCTGTAAAAACCAAAGTACTTTTCTGAGATATTACTTGAAGGAAAAACAACAGGGTTAAAGGCCGTTACGAGTTTCGGAACGGCTATAACGTAAAATAAAACATTCGGGCGCACTTCCGTGGACCCATATTGAAACATACCTACAAATTTTCAGAAAAGATTCTGCCAAGTGCTTTCTGAGTTTTATATTAAAGAAGATGAAACCGTTATGGCCGTTCTGCCGTTAGTATCGTTTATAACGGTAAATATAACTTCGGAATTTTTCGTGACCATTATGATACATTCTACAATTTTCAGATAAGATCGGCAAGTACTTTTTGAGGATGATCTATAAGGTGAAAAACCGTTACAGGCTGTTACAGCCGTTAGTAACGGCTATTAAGGGGTAGTAAACTAAAACTTCGGGCATCATTCGAGACCATTAATGATACATTCCTGCTATTTTCACAAAGACGGCCAAGTTCTTTCGGTGTTTTCAATGAAGAGAGAAAAAGCGTTATAGGCCGTTACAGACGTTCTAATTCGTCCCTGTTGTCCACCGTTAGTAACGGCTGTTACGGTAAACTAAAAAACATCGGGCATTTTATTCGTGATCCATAATGAAACACACTACAAATTTTCAGGGAAAGTTGGACTTGTCAGTTGCTCACCGATCAGCGTTCGGAAGTGCTGCGAAATTGCTCTGTCATGCACCTATACCCTCTTTTTTTTCTTTCCGAAGTTGTCCTCGTTTTACATCACTGAAGTTTTTGTGATTCAATGAGAGGTATTTGGAACTTTGTGTTGAAACGTATATAAAAAAAAAAAAAAAAATCGAGTGTATTGAGATTTTTTATCAACAGTGTTCATCTGTCGAATTGCACGGTGTTGACCTATGACCTGATTCAAACCTACGAAAAAGTGTGCAGGGGAAGCGACAGTGTCTCTTTTGGTAAGAGCATTGAACAAAGGTTTTATTTCTTTTACAAAAAGTCAATATGATATGTTTTACATGTGGCGATGGGATTATGTTATGTGTAAGCAGTGGGGAACAACTTTGTTTGTGTTTTATGTTGGATACTTCTGCTGGATAAGTTTACCACTTGGATTCCTTCTGTGACAGTGACAGGGTACCTATCTGGAATAAACTGTCGTATACATTGTTAGGGTCAAAAACTCTCTGTATTATGACCAGTACATTATCCAAATACTTTGCGTAACAGAACGACGGCAAACGAGAAAACAATCATCAACATCGTCAGGCAGTGACGTGTGGGATAGTCGGAATCTGTCTGAGTGAAAACAATGTACAGCAAGATAAGAAGGCAGGAAACTGAGGACAGTCTGGCCATGCAGGAAACACTCCATGAAATGCAGGCTATCTCGCAAACTTGCAACAAAGAAGATTTAGTCTCCTTGGCGACAAAGGAAAGACATACTACTACTTAGGGGAGTGATTGGAGAGGCTAGCTTGCAACTTTGACAAACAAGAATGGACATAATGGTTGGGGACTGTGGTTGTTCTGCCATAATGAGAAGGACAGCATGAGGCCGAGGTCAGCAAGATTCGAGGGGAGAAAAGGCGATCTGAAGTGTCAAGTGGCGCAGCACAAACCAGGGAGACTAACCGACTGCGACGGGCTATCTTCAACGACAAGGAGAGACAGCATCGGACGCCCAGTGGAACCTCCGTGTTTACGGTTGTCCGGGAAAACTCCAGACGAGGACGGGGGAGTGCTGTGTTGTAAGAAGAGTGTGGACATACTTCTCTCAAAATTTGGGTTGTCCCTGTCTCAAGTGTGACGTGGAGATTGCCATCGTTTAAATAAGGGTCGAGTGCAACTGGGTTGGGCGGTAGACCACGCCCATTATTGTGCGATTCTACTCTCGCAGCAATGAGGATCTCGTTCTCACAAACAGAAAAAAACTGAAACAATCAGGATTCACGTGGGCGTGGAACCTAACAAAATTAACTATTAACTCTAAAATAAGCATAACGACCATTCTGCCACGATGGCGCATGGTCTTCGAACGGCAAAAATTATCACCAAGCTGTAGAACGGAAAGACATTGATAGCTGGAGGTTGACATGGATGTTGGACTTTGTGATTTCCATGGGGATGGCACGTAGCTGGGTGACAGGGATACATTTCTGTTCTTGATGCGTGCTCTTTTGCGGGGGGGTTAGGGGTGGTGGGGTCGGGACTGTGGATAGGGTCGGTTGGGGAAGGTTGACAAATGATAATTGAATTTAGTTCATCTGAGATAGAAGTGGAAAACAGAGGTGTGGTGTGGAGATTTATATGTATCATTTGGTTTCTATTGTTGATGTAATTCTATTACTATATTTAGTTTTTACTATATTATCGATATTTCTTATATTATGTTATTTGAATTTTTGTAATACAAATTTGGTTTTGTCTAAGTCAACTTTCATTGGTAATCCAGACTTGTATTTTTTGTTGGTGGGAGACTCTGTGCGGTTTAATGATTTAAAGAATGTGTGTGTTGAACCGGGCCTTGAGTGCTGTGCACTTCATCCTGTTTCCGCCACACGCCCCCCTTTCTGTTGGCTGACTCCCTCTTCCCTCACACGATGAGCATTGTTCGTGCTTTGTTTACAATGGTTAATTTTGGGTCATTGGGATATAATAATCTATTGGCAAATGTTTCTCTAAAAGGATGCCTTTTTCCCGTCAAATTGAAATTCAATGGTGAATTGTGAATTATTGAATTGTGTTTGGTGTGTGTTGATGTTAATAGTGATCTGGTTGTGAGAGGCAGTGTTATCAATTGTGTTAAATAAAAACAAAAGGGGGGGGGGTGAGAGGAGGGGAGGGGGGGTGAGGGATTTTTGCCTCCCGCCCCGACCTTATTGCCATACTGTGCCATGTACCTCCCAACCTCACTCGCACCTTCGAAGTTGTTAGTTCTAGGGGTTAATGTAATTAACGGGATGCATTGCACTGTGACTGATTTATGTTACTGACTGATTAAATGTAACGACTGAATTGTCGAGGTGTAATATTGTGTATTCAAATTGTATGGACCATTGATTACTTTTTTTTAACAAGTCGTGCGCGCGCATGTACGCATGTACACACTCAACGCTCGGGTTGAACCACCCCCGCGCGCGAATGCCCCTCCACCCCTCCGCGCGCGCGCGCGCGCGCACACACACACATCACACACACTCACACTCATTAATGTATGTATCGAAACATCCGGTGTCCTCGCTGATCTTAGGGCATTGAGGCACACACACGCGGTTCCCGACAGGACGTGTTATCCACACAGTGGAATACTTCACGAACAGTGAATAACACCCACTTCGGCTTTTTTTTTTTTTTTTTTTTTTTTTTTTTTTTTTTATTTTTTTTAAAAATAAGTTGTTTTTTAAGTTTGATGATTTGCATTGGGTCTTGCGCTTGTATTTTATTAATTGTCATGTTTGTCTTTTTCTCTGTCGAGATTGAACGTTTACTGTGATTTATTTTATCTGCTTAGCGTTTGTGTCGGTTGTTTTGGTGGGTCGATGTCTGGGGGGGGGGGGAAGAGGGGGGGGACGGGGGGGGGGGATGGCGGGGGGGGGTGGGGATGTTGTGCGGGGTGAGTTTATACTTTCAAATAAAAACACTTATCTGTCTGCGGGATAATTTTAAGCCCATGCCCTCCTTTGCCTCTGGCACTTGTCCCTATGTGCATGCACATTCCTTCAACCCTCCGTCCCTCCGTTCTGCCACCCCCCACCCCCCCCCCCCCCCCAACACCCCCCCACCCAACCACACACCCACACAACCCACACACCCCCACCCCCCCACCCCCCCACCACCCCCCCCCCCCCCCCCACCCCCCACCCCCCACCCCCACACCCAGCACCCCCCCCCCCCCCCCAACCCCCCCCCCCCCACCCCCCCCCCCCCGTACTTTTCAACAGTGATTGTTGGCTTAATGTAGTCCAACTGATTATTTTGTGATTGATGGGTTTATTGCTAATGACTGAGTAACTGGGAATAACTGGAAGGGTCAGGTGTAACTGATATCAGGTGTATACTACATTACTCTGCTGATTTATCGTGATGTTGAGTTTATCGCTACTGACAACTAAAATGTGAATGATTGGGTGACCGGTGTGATTATATATTGTGTTTGATGGGGTTTATTGCTACTGATTAACTGTGAATGACTGGGTATGTACACGGTTTAATTATATATTGTGATTGATGGGGCTTATTGTGCTGATTAACTGTGATCGACGGGGTGACCGAGTAACTGAACGAATGGGTGACCGGGTGTAAAATATATGTGATTAATTGGGTTTATTGTTACTGATTGATTATCTGTGAATGGATGGGTGATTGGTGTAACTATGTATTGTGAATGATGTGTAATAATACATTGTGATTGAGGGGTTTGCTGATATTGATTGATATAATGTGACTGACTGGATGACCGGTTGTATCTTTGTATTGTGAGTGTTGGGTTTATTGCTTACTGATTGATTGTCTGTCATTAGCTGGGTGACCGGTGTTGATTAATATGTATTGTGTTCGATGGGTTTATGTTAATTGATTGAGTGGCTGTGAATAGTGGGTGGGACCGGTGTACTATGTATTGTGATTGGATGAGTTTATTCCTTCTGATGAACTATCTGTGACCAATGGGTGCACAGTTTAACTATGTACGGGTGATTGATGGGTGTATTGCTATTGGTTGATTATTAGCGATGGATTGATTGGTTGTATATATGTTGTAGCTAACTGTGACCGGGGGAGCGAGCTCGCGAGCACAACACACTCAACACACACACACCACACAAATCTACACACACACACACACCAAGGTTCGTGTTCTCTTTCTTTCTTTCGTTCTTTCCCAATATGTTTTCTGTTGGCTCGACTTTTGGAGGATGGAATGAAGTTACAGAGGATTACATGTCTTCTGCAAGATGTTGAGATTGTTCGTTTATATCTGGAGTATAAACTTGAGATTTTTGAAACCCTCTATATAAGATTGTGATAAGTTGTTCCCCACTATCTGGAAAAGTAGCACGCGCATTCGACAATGTTTGGTCTCTATTGAGGTATTTGTTACTCGTTTTGTGTTTTCGTTATTTCTTTTGTATTAATGTTTGTTACTTCCTACCATTATTTTTATTATCATTATTGCCGGTGTTTGTGGCGGGATGTTTGTGCGCGGCGCGCGCGATGACTTTTATTTATACTATTTAAATATTCGATTTGTCAGTAGATTTTGTTTTTTCTTTGGTCACGTTTCCTAGGCGACGACAGTTTCAATAATGATAACCGGAAGGGATAAAGGTGAGGAAAAGTTCTATTCTAGTTCGGCAAAATGTGTATAAGCATTGTAAATGTCTGATCAGCGTCCCCGCTGTTTCTGCTCTCTTGAACAATAAATATCATTGTCGCTTTAGGCGAGGGATTTGGATGAGGGTGGGTTCATGTTGGATTGGCGGGATCGCCAGCGTGCGCTTGCGTCGCGCGTTGCGCGCGCGCGCGGGGCGCCACAACTGTTAGCCCCCGCCCATCATCATCCGCGGGCGCGCGCGCGGGCGCGCTCGCTGCTGCTGCTTCCGACACTGCTGCTATGCTTGTTGTCTCCCCTCTGATCTTTCTCGGGGCTTTCTTGTGGGCTTCTTTCGCTGTGGGGGATGGTGTTTGGGGGAGATGGGTCCTTTCATGAGTACAAAATTGCAACAAGTTTTTTTGCCTTTTTTTTTTTTTTCCTTCTTTCGTCGCTACTTGTTGTTCTTTCTTGCATCTCTTTTTGACCTGTCATTTCGCCCCACTGGAGGCCATGAGGTGCAGCGGATTCCTGTGTGAGGGGGTGGGGTGGGGGGGGGGGGGGGGGGGGGGGGGGGGGGGAGAGAGAGTGTGAGATTATGAAACAAAGAATAAATGTAGTTTCACTGTTAGGACAGTTTCTGCGGTGTCCGATGTTGTGTTCTCTCTATCTTCTCTCTTCTCTATCTCTCTCTCACCCCCATCCCCCCCCCCCTCTCTCTCTCTCTCCTCTCTTTTGCGCGCAAAGGCACATTGATATTGTAGTCGATGCGGCAGCTCGAGCCGCGCGAGCTCATACAAACACACACGCATAACGGGGTCAGTATAGCGCTAGCACGCAAACACACTAACACTCCACACACACACACTCACAACACACACACACACACACACACATACTCTCAAACAACACACATCGCGCGCGCGCGCGCCCATGGACATTGCACCGATTTGCATGTTTTCTTGCGCTCAGAATTGTTCCTTTGCTCCAATTCGTTAGCTTTAACTTTTGTTGTTAGGGTGGATGCGTTGTGGGGGTTGTTGTGCGTGAAACAAGTATCAAGTTACGGCTCACGCTGATCTGACCCACCAACCCCCCCCCCCAGCCCATCCAATTAATCATTGTTACGGGTGATTCACTCCATCGCTCACCTCTCGGTCAGTGATTGCTCGGGCACCAGTCACCGTGGTGGTGGTGGAATTTTGTGCACGGTGGATGTAGGAATCGTTGGGTGGGTGGGTGGAGGGGTTGAGAGGTGTTTAAAAACAAAACCAATCGGATGGGAAACACAAGCCAGCCTGTTTTGCGTGAGGGGGGGGTGGGGTGGTGTGGCTGGGGGGCTGTGTGTGTGTGGTGGGGGGGGGGGGGGGGGGGCGTGGGGTGGTATTTCACACGATTTAATAACTATAATTCGATTGGTTTGTTTTGCCGATTGGTAAAAATTTGATAATGCTTTTTTGTGACTATTTGGATCCAAGTTGCCTATTTTTCTTTTTTTTCTTTTTTTTTTTTTTTTTTTTTTTTTTAAAGTTATGCTATATCAATCGTTAAAAATGATTCTGATTGTATGTAAAATTATATTTGTATTCCCTCCAAAGATGCTGTTGACAGATCATTAACGATTGCAATGGTTCAAGGAGCTTGTGATTTTCTTTTTATTATTTTTACATACTTCTGATGTGTGTAATACATACATACTCGTATATTTTTTTCAATAGTTTTTTGTTCATTGTTTTGTTTTTGCGTACCACACCAAGGGATCAGGTACTTTAATGTAATGGTCTGAGAATCATTGTTATTGTGCTTTTGGGAAGAGCTGGGTTCCATTTATTGTGTCTGATCATTGTGGCCTACTTTGCTTTAAGTTTGTATATTGAAACAATTATTAACTGAATCGTCATGGGAAGAGCATAACAATTTCTTCATTAAATTGTAAGGGCTCGGTGTTTTACATAAACGTAGGGACGTATTTCACTATTTAAACAGATAAAATATTCGATTTATTGTTTCTGGATAACATTGTACTAATAAACTTGAGAAAGGTTATAAACTTGCCAAGATGGGATTTAAATGCTTATTTGCCTCGTTTCGTTCAAAATTCCAGAGGTGATAGCTGTATTGTTTTCGAATAATTTTGAATTCAAAATTACAGGACGTTACATCGAGACGAAAAACGGAAACTCATAATTGTAGACATTTTGTTCATTTGAATTCAGTTTCTCTTAGTTAATGTGTACGGGCCTATTAAAGTTAATCCATATTTTTACAAATTCACTTAAAGAACTATAAAGAGCTACAATATATTATTATTAGTGCTGTGGTGTGATTGAAATCACAAGGAATCCACATCTAGATTGTTATAATTATGGTATGTTGTATAATCCAAAAGCAAGTGAAGAACTATAAACATGAACGGATGAAATAGGAGGAATTTGGCTGATATATGTGAGGGAAGACAATCGGACTGTAGGAGTTCTTCTGGCGGAATACGATAATCCAATTAAAACAACAGGCCGACTAGACTTCTTTATATTGTCTGATTATATTTTATATTTATCATGAAAATACTGACACTGAACCAGGCTATCGGTCTGACATTTCGATGGGGTTACATTATGCTTGAAAATTTTGGTTTAAAAGTGAAAAATTCAAAGGATTCTGGAATATAATGTATCTCTGTTAAAAGATAAGCAATATGTTGACGAAATTAATAAGTTAATTCTGGCATGTTATAAATGAATACGCAGTTGATCAATTGCGATACAAGATCAATCAGTATTGTCTGAGAGTTAGTGAATAAATCTGCGACTCAAAATTCAAGATTTCAGATAAAAATATTTTGATTTTCTGTAGATGAAAATTCGAGGGAAATAAATTGCTACGCCACAATGGAAAAAGAAAACAGCACAGAAAAGAGAACAAGATTTCAAAACGCATTGAAATCTTGCAAATCTTGAGATTAAACAGAAATTGAAATATAGAATTAATTGAAGAAAAATAACCCAAGAACTAAGAGCAATCAGGGAACAAAAAATGGAAGGTTATTTTAAGATCAAAAGCGTGATGGATTGCAGATGGTCGAAAATACTATCAAATTAACTTTTGCAACCTGATAAGAGAAAACTTTATTATAAAACAAATGACCTAAATAGTGACTAAAGATGATGAAATAATAAACGAACAAAAGTTATTGTTGAAGGAGGTTTTAAAACATTTTACGAACTTTTATACAAGAAAGAAGATAATGATTAGTGTGAAATCAGAAAATTGTTTAAAAAATTCCACAGTTATATGTAGTGGAAAAATATATTGGAAGGAGAAATTACACATTGAGGATGCATGCGAAGCTTTAAAAATTTGAAGCATGGTAATAAGCCCAGGAATGACGGATTCGGACGTCGATATTCTTTATATTTTTGGTAAACATGGCCCACTGGTTGTAAGATCTGTAAATTGAATCATAAAAAGACGGATGAATTGTCAACAACTCAGAAGCAGTGGACTAATTATTTGCATAACATTAGTGTTAAACCCAAGAATATATAAATTTTTGGCGTCCTATTTCCATCCTAAATGTAATATACAAAATAGCTTCCTCATGTTTTCAAAAAGTAATAAGAATGTTTTACATCTCTCATCAGTGAGGATCAAATCAGGTTTCATGGCTAATAGATTTTGGGCGATCATTAGACTAATTTATGATGTGGATTAATTATTTAAATGCGAAAGACCTTCCTGACTATTTGCGTCTGTATAGATTGAAAAGCACTTCGACTCACTCAATTGGGATTTTATGTGATGTTATAAGGTGCTTTCGAGGTTTGGTGAGAGGTATATGTCCACGGATAGAACCATTCTATAAGGATATTATTCAATGTTATTGTATGTTGCGTCAGGTGCTAAATGGTTTACACAATAGAAGTGGATGCAGACAGGGAGACCTATCTCTCCGTAACTTATTCATTATATGAGCAAGAAATTTTTGCCATAATGATTAAAGATGAACCAGAAGATAAAGGTATAAAAATAAATTGATGTTGTTGAAACACAATAAAATATTCCCAGTTTGCTGATGAAAGACTCATTTAGTAAAACAATGGGGATGACAAAAGTTCTTTTGTACAGTCTTTTGATCTCACTTACACTTTTGGGAAAGAGTTTCTGGTACTCCTCTTGAACAGCGAAAAAACGCAAGGCAAATATGGTTAGGATGTCATAAAAAATCCAAGAAAAAATTTTGTTCCTCATCTAAAAAATAATAATAGGGAACCCTTCCCAATTCTAAATAATCGCTGTGTTTGGTTTACTCAAGAAATTGAAAGAATGTGGAAAACATGTTTTTTGTCGATTATTTTAGGATAGTGTTTAATATATTATTCAAAAATTTGGTCTTCTATGATGTATAACACCAGTTGGAGAGTTGCTGTTCTCAAAGTCCACTCATTCTGTTTTGATCATCTCCTTTGGATTTGGGTACCCAACCCACCTGACACTTAATTCAAAAACTTCAAATAAGATGTGTTTTAACTTTGTGTGTATGGTAAACAAGATAGATTAAGCAGGAAAACTACCATATTAACAACTTTTAAAAAACGGTGGCGTTAAATATACCTGACATTAAAAAATACATTAATGCTTTGAAACTTGTTATGTATTAAAAAAAATCTTAAACACAAATCACAAATGGAAGAGAATTGTTATGAAAATATATCCATTCATCGATAAAATTGAATATTTTTTGGACCAGAAGTGGGTACAGGTTACATGTGCTATGATTATTGTTTTGGAGACAATACATTTATAGCCTATAGGATTTTATGTCTTTGCGTGACACCACAAACATTATCTGAACTTCTAGCTGTACATATTTTTATAACGGACATGGTAATATCAGAGAAATGAGGTAATTATACAAAAGAAATTTAATTGACGTAAGGAAAGTATGACTTATTAAACTTTTTTGAAGGAAATACTTGGACAATTCATGAACTTTGAAGATTTCCATGACATATGATGTTTTTCTATAAATTTGTCTCATATTCTGTGGTGGGATTGCCTCAATATGAAAGAATTCATAAAGAAATCTGGTAATATAAACATGATATATTAATACAACACAATTTCTGATCATGACATGGGCTTTTTTTTATTTTTATGTAAGAAAAAAAGGAGCTAAACGTTACTATGAATAATTGGTACTCAGATGAGCGTTAAGAGTAAGCCAATCTGTTGCTTCTCAATCGGTTACAAAAACTTATTTCTGAATGTTTCTTGGAAAAAGTATTTAACAAGTCCTCAAAATTAAAGATGTAAATTGAAATGGCTTCAAATTAGATTATTCACAGGAATTATTGGCACATAATTATTGTTTTAATGAATGGGGCCTGATCAAACACGTCCGATTCTGCACATTCTGCAATGAAGAAAGAGTATTCTGTCATCACTTTTTATGGATGTGGAAATGTAGTGGCAAATTTTTGGAAGTGGTTGAAACATTTATTTAACGAAAAATCCGATAAAATTCGTTACCATTAAAATACACGCGTATGTTATCCATTTGGAGATAGACAAACATGTGCAAACAGGATGACATTTTGACTTTATTATTATGGTTGCATTATCTTATAGTTTTATGGGTAAGATCGAATGACGTAGGCCATATGATTCAGTTTTCAGAGCCAGCTGACCAGCAGATTCAAAATCGAACTCATATGCTAAAGTTCAACAATGATCAAGAAACAGGTTTGATGCTGTATGGTTACAATTACATCGCCGATGATTTTTAACATATACTTAAAAAAAAAACGATAACAACAACAAAATCTCAATCTAATACGCATCATCCGTATCCAGTATACCATTTCATCACTAA
Source organism: Conus ventricosus (assembly GCA_018398815.1). Taxonomy (NCBI): domain Eukaryota; kingdom Metazoa; phylum Mollusca; class Gastropoda; order Neogastropoda; family Conidae; genus Conus; species Conus ventricosus. The sequence goes on from CM031606.1 coordinate 52,764,321, forward strand.
GTCGTTTTTTTTTTTCTCTTTTTTTCTCTCTCTTTCATATTCTCATGTGTTTGAATTGACTTGTTTTTGTATGTGAATTTGATTGCAAACATACTTTTTTATGCATTGATTTTTAGCTATTGATGTAGTGTGGAAAATGTATATGTCATATGTGTTTGTGATATATCAGGAGAATTTAAAAACATCACACACATCAAACACACACACACACACACACACACACACACCACACACGGGCTGCGAGCGCAAACACATCGTATTTTTGTAGTGGCTCGTGTTTTGCGTTTCTAGCTGTCAGAACTTGATGTGGTGGGCTGAGGTCGGGTGCAGGGATGTCGGGGGTATGTTGTACACCATATATGCCATCAGTAAGGAGTCGGTGATGGATGGGGGTTTTCATAACCCGACTAGATAGGTAGGCTGAAATCTGCCACGGTATCTTGCTTCCGACTAGTGTACACATGGAACCGCGTGTCTGGCTCAAGAACCGGTCAACCTGCATGTTTTTTCCTATTATCGATGGTTTGCTTACGAGCGATTATAGGCATGACTGCGGCAAATATTAATCGCTGCAATCAGTATATTTTTTTTGAAATCGGTATCTATTTTCCACGTGAAAAGATATAGTGGAGTAAAGGGATATAGTGGAGTAAAGGGATATAGTGGAAGTGCCCTAAAAAAAAAAAAAAAAAAAAATTTCAGAAAGATCGGCCCAGTAGTTTTGTCTGGAGCGAGTGGAACACATTTTGACCACGGACACAGACACACAGACAGACACACAGACCGCATTTAATATATTTCTTCGTTCCCATTCTAAAGTACTCCCTGTTCTTTAAGAACTGGGAGTACAAAAAGAAAAGTCAAGCATGTCCACTTACACTGCACGCTGTCTTGGTTTTGTTGACGGCGGTGGCGAAAGTGCCTGGCCTCAACCAGTTAATACAGGATTCGTTGTACTGGGTCGTCAACAGGAACCCCATAAAGGTTGCCCCACCGGTTTTGGAAATGGTGACTGCATCAGAAACCATATAATTGAATAGAAACCTTTAAATGCTGTCCTGCGGGTTTTGAAAATAATCTCTGAACAAGTCAATGATATTACACAGAAAGCACACAACAACAATAACACCCCCCCCCCCCCCCCCCCCCCCCCCTTAAAATGTTGCTCCATGTGTTTTGAAAATGGTCATTGAATCAGAAAGTATATGATATATACAACCACTCTTCAAATGTTACCCCGCTGGTTTTGGGAATAGTCACTGAATAAGAAAGGATTTAAATGATGTTTCACTGGTTCTAAAAATGCTTACTGGTCACAAAGTAAACTATGCAACAGAAAGCCTTTGAATGATGCTTCTCTGGTTTTGGAAATGATCAATGAATTAGGAACAGAAAACCCTTTGCATACTGATCAGCTACTTTCGGAATGTGGTGCAGAACCGTATTTCATATCATGTGACAGGAACACATTAAACGTTGTCACAATAGGTTTGCGAATTGTCACTGAATGATAACAAAGTACGTCATTTTCCCGCCGCTCTTAAAATAATACAGCTGTTTTTAGAGTTGGTTGTTGAATCAGCAAGTACATTATATAACAGAAACAGTTCACATGTGGCTGGTTTTGGACCGAGTCACTAAATCAAAACATACATCATGTAGTATAAACCCTGTAAACGCTGACCCACTGATTTTGGAAATCAGAACGTACATAAATCAACAGAAACCCCCTGAATTTGCCCATTGGGTTCGGAAAGGTAACTCGGTGAAAAAGGATATTATGTTACGAAAAGTGGAAAAACGCTCTACATGTTGTCCCACTGTTGTGGAAATAAATGCTGAATCAGAATATACATGAGTAAATAAGCCATGTAAATACTGCCCTACTAGTTTTAAAAGTGTCCCCTGAATCTCAAACAATACTGTATAAAAGAAAAACTTTGAACCTTGTGTAAATGATTTTCAAACTGATCACTGAATCAGAAGGTACTTTAAATGCGAATACAACATAAACACTTTAAATGTTTCTCCACAGCTTTTAGAAATATTTACCAAGTTAGAAAGTGCATACTTTAACGGGAACCATTTGAAAGCTGTTCTATTGGTTAAAAAATGCTTACAGAGTCCAGAAGTACATCATAACAGAAACCGTTTTATTGTTACTAGAGAGTGTCAACCTCGGGGTACGTCAGTGGAGGAAGGACTAGCGCACAGCCCAAACACACTCACAGCTTGCTTACAATCTCATTCATATATCATGCATTCGTCAAATCAAACCACTAGTAAAGTCTATAACTTTACTACACATAATCATAGAAAACATCAATGCGCATGGAGTCAAACAAAATAAAACATTCTCTCTTTCCTTGAACTCCACAAAACCATTTATCTAAATCATCATAACTAACCCGGGTATAAATAGATTTTCCACTTTACCTGGCCAGGTGATCTTAAACTATTTACGAATCACTGTCTTTCCTTTTCTTCTTTTTTTTCCTTTCTTTTCACTGTCACTTTCACAAACACCAGTCACGACACAACTGCTGGCACTGGTCAGGTTGGACCGCCGGCACTGGTCAGGTTGGACTGCTGGCACTAGTCAGGTTAGACTGCTTGCACTGGTCAGGTTACTGGCGTTGGCCTGTGGTTCTGCCTGATGAAAGTGGCGCTGCCAGGTATGAGGTCGAACCCCGGTTCAAATTGAACAGTGACTACCAGACATCGATCTGTTCTCCTTTCTTCCTTCCTGCATTAACGCATTGCACACTCTCTCTCTCTTCTAGTCTGCTCTATCAGATGGACATAGTTGCTTTTTTTTTCTTTTCTTTTTTCCTTTTCCTTTTCTCTTCATCGATTAGCAACTCTCTCTCTCAACATCTTCTCCTTAGTCCTTCCTCTGCAGACTCTATATGGTGCTAATGCTTCAACTCGGTTCTCTTCACTCCTCCTCTCATCTCTCTGCTTTTCTCTCGAGCAGAGCCCACTCTCAGAACCTCTCTCTCTCTCTGTCTCTTCTGTTCTTCTCACCTCTCCCTTAGCTTTCTTATCCTCATCCTATATGTCAAAGGGTGATTACCATTGGTCAGAATTTTTTCCGCCTTGTACCAAGGTTACCTCCCCTCTACTTTCATTGGACATGCAAATCATGAAAGTCACATCTACCGGCCTTGCTCTCTGTGGTGGTCAATGGGTCATTTAATTAATTAACTTCGTTTCACCCCACTACACAATGCCTCTCCCCTTCCTACTTTAACCGGCGACGTCTGGCTTAACTGTGGGCGCTGGTCTTGCAAATTAGCTGTATCAGTCTGACCTAGACGTAGAGATCTGTCTGGCCAGACCTATTGAGACGTCGGTCAGCCACTCAGTCTGTCTGCGGGACGGTGTCGTTTCCGTGAAGGACTAAAAATAGCCTCTTCGCCGTGCCTAATTGGCTGACGCAACACATGAAGTCGTCTGCCTGGAAACCAGGATGTTTGAGTTTGGACTTATGTCCAATTGAACTGGCTGGCGACTGACCACGATTTCGGTTTTTCTTTTTTTTTGTCCGTGAGAGAGAGGTATTGGACATGATCGCTGAATCAGAATGCGCTTCAGTTCAGTGGTTTATTTAATGTATTGTCATCGTCAGATGACATCAGACACTAAACAAACAAGAACAAAACCTAAAACAAACAAACATCTCCACACTCAACTTACCATCCATGTAAGTACTTTCAAACCCACATCTAATTTATGCATATTTACATAAGTGAAATACCCTAGTGGTACACAAAATTGTTGATCTTTATAAAAAAAATTTGCAACCTGTGACTGCAAAATAACCATGGCAATTTCAGCAACATATGGACCATACAAGACAGTATTGTCATTATCAAAGTTCATCATGTAACAAAAACTCTAGATATTTACCCAGAGGAGTTGAAAACCGTCATTGAATCAACCCTCTAAACGTTGTCCCACTGGTTTTGGAATGGTCACTCATTTAAAACGTAGAGAACCCTTATAGTGTGGCCCCGCGTGTTTTGGAAATTGTCACTGAATCATAATGTGGATTTTAGTAATGAAATCCTCTAATTAAATGTTCATCTACTGGTTGCAGGAATGGCTATCGAGTCATGCAGTTCATGAGACAAAATCTTTATATATTGTCGCACCGGTTGTAGAAATAGTGACTGAGTCCCACAGTATACAGGGAAAACTCTTTCTACATTGTCACACTGGTTGGGGAAATAGTGACTGAGTCACACAGTATACAGGGAAAACTCTCTCTACATTGTCACACCAGTCGAAGAAATGGTCACTGGGGCATACAGATTACAGGACAAACTTTTTCTATTTTGTCACACTGGCTAGAGAAATGGTCGCTGAGTCATACAGTGTATAAGACAGAGGCTTTCTAAGTTGTCAAGCTTGTTGTGGAAATGATCCCCGGATAAGAAAGTATAACGGAAAACGTGTAGAAACAGCATCCTATGTGCATATATGCTTGATAGATATTAAAAAGTCCCAAATTTTCAGATCTGATTGTAATTCATGTATGCATTCATTTGTCCATCAAAGTTTTCAGAAACTTGAATAAAATAAAAATGTGAAAAAAGCGAGGCTGTACACATGTATTGCACACCAAACTCCTGAAATAAAACTTGCACAGACATTGCAGTGACAGAAATGCGAGACATGGCTATATCTGTGAACCCATCACATAGGCATATATATATATAGTAAACGGCTTCATTCCAGTGTCAGTGAATCCGTTCTGTGTAATACAACTGGTCATCTTAAAACAACAGTGAACTGTAATTGATCTCTGAATATTTCCTTCTCAATGTCAGAGCAAAAAAACAAGCAAATGAAAAAAAAATCTCTAAATATTTCTATCTAAATACCGTTTGTCAATATATCAAAAAAGGGAAATGCACATTGTACTCTCCGAATGCTTATTTCTAAACACAGTTATTTCGGAATGTATTCTTTTAAATACGTCTGCTCGAGATAAAAACAAAACAAAACACAGAAACGCAAATGATAATTTCTACATGTTTGTTCTAAATATGTTTTTCAGCATAAGGAACGAATGAAAAAATTGCAAGAATCTCGGCGATATTCTTGATTAATACATTTTGTTAAAGTGCAAACAAGAACAGCAACAACGAATGATATGACGATGTAATAATCGAGGAATTGTTGCTCTTGTTTTTCCTTTCCACTTGATTGTTTCCTACAGTGCGCTTTATGTGTGAATGTTTCTGTCGTCAGGCAACAATTCAATAGCTCCCACATTTGCTGTCACTGTATGGTCTAATTACGGTTTTAAAACTCTTCCATTTCACACATGCACATACCCAGCATCCCTTACCCTATCGCTTTTCCAAGCAAAACATTCTCATAATGACAGGAAAATTATCCGCCAATGTTTCTTCGTCACACACACACACACACACACACACACACACACACACACACACACAGAAGCAAGCGCGCACGTGAACACTACTAACCTTCTACAATGCACATTGCGAACTGATGTGTTCGATGGTGTTCCTAAACTAAGACAAAATCATTCAATCCAGAGATCCAATGCCCCTCATACCTGTAATGGGCGAACCACCTGCAGTGAAGTTGGAGGGAGTGAAGGTGATCTCGTAAGGGGCGGGAGACGTCTGTGCCGACACGCCATGATTAGGTAACAAAGTGTTGCAGGTAGAACTCGGAGCACCATCTGGATATCCGGAAGCGTACATCACTAGGAACACCAGAATGAGTCCCTTCATGAGGAAATTCATGTCTTTAACTGACATCACTGTTGATTTGGCTGCCTTCTCCTCGTCTCTCTCTCTCTCTCTCTCTCTCTGTGAAAATCCCCGTATGTTTTCGATCTCTCTCTCTTGCTGATTTCTGCAGTCCTTCCGACTCCTTTCAAATTTCTCGCCGTCAGGTGGCTCCAGCACTCCTATCGATTCCTAAAAGCAGAGAATGCCAAAATGTTAAACAATTATTAAACTTAAATAATTAAACAGTAAGTAATTCATATGTTTTGTATATATTTTCAAGATCCAGGACATGTTATCATGAATTCTCGCGCGCGCGCGCACACACACACACACACACACACACAAAACACACACACACAACGCTACGTGGACAACGGAGTTAAGACTGCATACTTCCAATAGCATGCCTTGTCACTTCAAAACATAGCCATCTTATGAAGTGTTGGCCATTTTACACAAATGTTGATTTGTAGTCCCAGTCGTAACTCGAAAGTCACATCCGTCATTTTAAAACTCATGAATAAATATTGACCTGAGCAATGAGCATAAATTGTGGCAGACTGTTGCTAAGCTCTGCAGTGGGGCATGGGATGAAATAGGCCCACTTCAGGTTAGGCTACGTTTCATACAAACGGAAGGCAGGGCTGAAGGGAAATGGGTTCTACTGCTTCAACAAATGCCTTGAACACCCTATTACATCATTTCAGCTTTTGGCTCTTAGGAGCAGCATGTTCACACATCGGTGATGCATAAGACGCGAGAGGAGCTGTATGCAGAGATGACCCTTGAGCGGAGTCCAGTGATCATATTCCAGCCTGTAAACTGTAAAGTAATAACAGAAAACAGGGCAGCCAAAAAACCAGCATCAATCTACTTTCAGTTTCTGACGTCAAACGAAAAGCGCGTCACACAAAAGCGCGTCATACATAAGCTGTATCTGGTTGGAAAGTGAAAGTGAAACTAGTTTTAACTTTACACTACATCTCCCTTTTCCAGAAGAACAATTTAAAGTTCTCAAACGTGTGATAAGACACATCCAGAATGACTAGAATGAGCACTGAGTATTTATGAAAATAATACTGCATGTAAGTTTGTACAACAGCACTACTTTTGTTCTGGGTCTCGCACCAGAGTCTTTCAATTGATTTCATGAATGCGCCTCTTCTGTTTTTTTCTTCTTTTTTTTCTTCAAATTTTCAAGTTCTAGTCTCTTAACAATGTTCAATAAGGCGCTCAGGCTTGTGCGTTGTTCTGGCGGATCTTCTTGGCTGCGACATCTGTGGCCCTGGGGTCATTGAAGATGGCAGGCTCTGGGAAGGAGTTGGCATCATGGCTGTCTTGACTGGCGTCGAACCATCTGTGACAGCAGGTAGGCCCTTGGCAGGTGAGCAGGGAGGAGGTTGTGCACTGGAGGTGGTGCACGTGGAACCAAGAAGTGTGGAGGTGCGTTGGAAGGGAAAGGGGAAGGAGGAAGGTGGTTGCCTTGCTGGGAAAGCAAACAAGGCTCGAACAGCTTCCTGGTCATCTGCTGATTTCGGCGGATGACTCCACCGTCGGATGTCTGGATGATGAGACTTCTGGGAGTATCATGACGATTGATGACAATACCCTCCTTCGTCATGTCGGGGATCCACACCTTGTTGCCAGATGAGATGTCTTCTGGAGCAACGACTTGACGTCTTCTGTCGTAGCTGGTTTTCATCTTCTCTCGGTATTCTTTCTCCCTCTTCTTCAGGACAGACACGTCGGGGGTCTTGGGAAGGAGAGTGTCTGGATGACATGGAACTCTGGTTTTCAGACTGCGTCCCATGCTCAGTTGGGCAGGAGAGAAGCCGTTGGGAAGGGGAGTGTTGCGATACATGAGCAAGCCAAGGTACTCATCATCGCACTTCTTGATGAGGTTCTTAATGGTTTGAACGGCACGTTCAACCTCACCATTGGATTGGGCGTAGTGAGGTGAAGAGGTGACATGCTCGAAATTCCAGGATTGAGCAAATCTGGAGAATTCTTCGGCTGCAAACTGTGGTCCATTGTCGGAAACTAGAGTGTCCGGAATGCCATGGCGACTGAAGACTTTCTTCATTCTGTTGACTGTCTCTGCGCTGGCGATCTTGTTCATGAACACGATCTCAACGTCCCGTGAGTAGTAGTCAACAACTATGAGGAACTGCTTGCCCTCATGCTGAAAGAAGTCAGCTGCAACTCTGGACCAGGGACGCTCAGGGAAGGGCGTACCTTTCATGGGCTCCACTCTGGCTTTCCTGTTTTTGGCACAATCAGGGCAAGTCTTGACCATGATGTCAATGTCTTGGGACAGCCCTGGCCACCACACGGAGTTTGCCGCGTTTTCCTTCGTCTTGTTGACACCTTGATGACCATCATGTAGGTGTCGAAGGACATCTTGTCGGAGTGACGGAGGGATGACTAGTCGCGTACCTCTCAGCAGGAGACTGTCGTTGACAGACAGGAAACTCTGCTCGTTGAAGTAGGTCTTGAGAGGCTTGTTGAGAGTCCTTTTCTCTGGCCAGCCATTTTGGACGTAGCGCATGACCAGTTTGAGGATGTCATCCTTCTGGAGTTCTGACCGGATCTCTTCCAGCCTGTGGTCAGAAGCTGGCAAGGTCACAAGGACAGCATTGACATATGCCTCTGCTTGGCAGGTCAGGTCATTGTCTGCAGAATCTGTGGTAGGCAAAGGTGCTCTGGACAGAGTGTCAGCGGTATAGAGTTCTTTGCCAGGGACATGGACAATGTCAAAAGAATACCGCATCAGCCTCATCCTGAAGCGCTGGATGCGGACAGGAAGTTCGTCGATGAGCTTGGTAGAGAACAGAGGGACAAGAGGCTTGTGGTCTGTTTCTACCCGGAAGGACATGCCAACCAACAAATCTGACCAATGTTCAAGGCTCCAGGTGACTGCAAGAGCCTCCTTCTCGATCTGTGCATTACCGCTGCTCGGTCGCTGTGAGGGAACGGCTTGCGCATGCAACGGGATGGAGTTGACCGTTGTCTTGGCGTTGAAGACATACAGCTCCAAGACCGTAGCTACCGGAGTCTGCTGAGATGACGGTCTCACGCTCGGGACTGTACAGTGCAAGAGTCTCTGGTGAGGCAAGGTCCTTCTTGAGAGTGTCGAAGGCACCCTGTTGTTCTGGTCCCCAGATCCACGTTGACTCTTTGCGCAGCAGGTCTCGCAGTGGCTTAGACTTTTCAGCAAGGTTTGGCAGGAACTTCATCAGCTGGTTCACCATGCCCAAAAATCTTCGGATGTCAGCCACGTTCTTCGGCGCCTCCATCTCCATGATGGCCTTCACCTTGGCAGGGTCTTTCCTCAGGCCGCCGACTGAAGAATCTACGATCTGGCCAAAGTACTCGAGCTGCGTTTTGGCGAACTCGAACTTGTCGGGGTTGAGGGTCAGGTTTGCCTGGGAGAGCCTCTCCAGGCAGCAGCATGAAGCCTGGCGTCGTGCTCAGCTTTGTCTTTGCCAATGACAAGGATGTCGTCCATGTGACAAAGAACACCCTCAAGGCCATGAAGGATGCTGTCCATCTTCTTCTGGAAGTACTCCGGCGCGGACGTAATTCCATAGGGCAGACGCTTGAATTTGGAGCGCCCAAAGGGAGTGATGAACGTGGTGAGCTCGGAACTTGCCTCGTCAAGCACGAGCTGATGGAATCCAGAGTTTGCATCCAACTTGGAATACACGTTGCCCTTGGAGATCTTGCTGAAGTCTCCTCCACAGATGGCATGGCGTAGACCTCTCTCTTCACGCTCTTGTTGAGGCGGGTCAGGTCGACGCAGATACGAACGTTGCCATTGGATTTGGGCACAACAACGATTGGAGCGCACCAATCCGTCGGAGTGTCCACCGGTTCGATGACGTCACCTTCCACCATCTCGTTCAGCTGAGCTTCCACCTTCTTCAGGAGGGGTAAGGGAACACGCCTGGGCACCGTTTGAGCGAACGGCTTGGCGTCGTCCTTGAGGAGGATGGCTTGCTCACCACCCAGTTTACCCAGTCCGGTGAACAACTTGGGGAACTGACGCTTGACATCGCTGGATGAAGCGAAGCTGGCCTTCGCCGTCTGCTGGGCAGGCTGACCACCAGTAGGCAAGGATCTGATTGCCCTGATGGTAAAGGCACCTGGGATGTCGCTGATGAGCCCCAGCTTCCTGATGGCAGGCGCACCAAGTAGGAGTTTGGATGCCTTGACGATGTAGACCTTCTCACGAACACGTGTACGACCAAGGTTGAGGTCGAGGTTGACGCACCCCTTCACCTCCAGAGGCTGGTCACCAGGCCCAAGGAGAGTGCGGTCAGGCTCTTGGAGTGTCCCAAACGCTGGCTTGAAGATGTGGTCAGGCATCACAGACACTTGGGCCCCAGTGTCTATACACCAGGTCAGCTTGCGTGATCCCACCTTCAGCTTGATGTGCCACCCAGGGTCAGCAGGCACTGATGACCTCACCGGAACGGCTGCTGGAGTGACAGTTCCTGCACGCACGCCATTACTACTGACGCCACCCACGAAGACTGGGACCCCGTCTTCAGACTGCTCCGCTTGGTTCTCGTGGACGACCTCATGGACTGACGCTGAGCTTCTACAGACGATGGCGTAGTGGCCTGTCTTGGTGCACTTTCTGCAACAAACCTTCGCTGCCGGGCAGTTCTTCTTGCCGGGAGGATGCTTGCCATTGCAGTAGCCGCACTTCTGGCCAGCTGGCGAGGCCTTGGTGTCACCTTTCTTGCCACCTGCGCCACCTTTGTATGCACCCTGTCGCATGTTACCTTGAAAACGTCTCTGGAGGGCACCCACACTGGCTGTCTTGCTTCTTGCCAGTTCATTCTTAGCCAGTTCCCTCATGGCGAGAATGTCAGGGGTCTTCTGTAAGGTAAGTCTTGGACCAACGTCATACAGCTTCAGCTTGGCTGTGTCATCTTTGCATGAAAACACCAGCTTGTCTCTGATCATTGTGTCACATTTGTCAAACTTACAAGCTGCTGCCTTGTCTTTGACTAACCTGAGCCAACAATCAAACGACTGGGAAGGCTCCCTGTGCATATGGAACCAAAACTGTTCGCGCAATATCAACTGCGGGTCTCTACGTTGAAAAAAGGCATCATACTTCCCCAGAACAGTGTTGTAATTGGTCTTGCTTTCTGCTGGCAGGGGGGGGGGGGGGGGGGGGGGGGGGGTCGGCATTGTCTGGGTTAGGTCGTTCCTCCAAAAACACAAAATTGGAGAAGATCTCGAGTCCTTCATCACCAATATGGTTTAATAAAAGTCCAACCTTCACCGCGTCCGGCTTGGCACTGGCACCCGTCGCTTGAAGGAAAATGTCAAAACGAAGTTTCCACTTCTCCCATGCCGCCGCTGGATTTGCACTAACCACAAATGTAGTAGTAGTAGTAGTAGTAGTAGTAGTAGTAGTAGTAATAGGGACCGGCTTTTTTTAGCCTTAGGCCTTACGGCCTATTTGCGTCCCTCATTATTTTTCAATTTAAGTTCGGTCTGGTTGCATGCCTGTCATAAATAACATTATATTCAATCCACACTAAAGAAAACATCTTTCAATTTAGGGTCTTCATCTAGGAGTTTTTTTAAAGCTGTTGATATCAGGTGCATATTTGGTGTTAGTAGGCAGTGCATTCCAATAATTAGCAATTCTGAAGGTAAAACAAGACTTTCTTTTGTTAGTATGACAATGCCTAATAAAAATCTTGCCTTCATTATTTCTTGTGCAATCCACTTCTGAGAATTTGAAAAGCGCATGCACATTGACCATCATCATAATTATGGAATATTTTAAAAATTGGATCAGGTCTCCTCTGATCCTCCTTCCTTTCAGTGAGTGTAATTGGAGATAGTGTAATCTTTCTTTATAGTTTAAATTCCTACATTCTTTCAGGATTTTAGTAGCTCGCCTTTGTACATTTTCTATCATTTTTGACTGTCTCTGAGATGGGGACTCCAAATTACATTAGCGTATTCGAGATGAGGTCTAACAAATGCTTTAAATAACTTGATAAATGTCTCCTTTTCTAGGAAGGTAAAAGTTCTCCTGAGGAGTCCCATCATCTGATTTGCTTTGTTCACCACTCTCTGGATGTGAGGATCAAAGGTAGATCTTTATCAAAGGTTACTCCCAGATCTGTTTCTTCATCACATGTATTATTTTCTGCAATTCGTCGGGAGTCCTCACATAAATTGACTCAGCCATCACGTACGTCTATTCCAGTTCACAATACGTAGGTCTGTTTCAAGTTCACAATTCTGACACCATATGAAGTAATAACGGAAACAGGGCAGCCAAAAAACCAGCATCATCTCCTTTCAGTTTCTGACGTCAAACGAAAAGCGCGTCACACAAAAGCGCGTCATACATAAGCTGTATCCTGTTGGAAAGTGAAAGTGAAACTAGTTTTAAACTTTACACTACATAAACCAGTCACTGAAAACATTTCAGCTAGAAGAAAAAGTACAGAAAATACAGGAGCAATGGATGTATTGAGGAAATAGCTGACAGCAGTGAACAGAGTCAACTGCGGTCTGTTCAAAACTATTGAAAAGGAAAGGGAAGACCTTGTGGCATTGTGGACCTGCTGATCAACGATGATGAAAAATAGAATTCAAATAATTCCGCGGTGCACCAATTACAATAGGCTGAAACAAAACTTTATTTCAAAAAGTATCACAGAAACAATTCAACGAATTTTGAATTCAACAAGCTAAAGCTTACTGAATTTATTTTAAACATATCGTGATCGGCAGATACTGGACTGCAGGGGAATATTAACGGCAACGATAACAGAAACAGAAATTAGACAACTAATGAGTAATAAAACACAAAAAGCAAATACGCAGATAACAACAAACACTTTTTTTTTAAAAGAAGAAAAAGGAAACAAAAAGGAAAAGACACCACAGCGCATGCAGACAAACCAGGGGCAACATGAGGGCTTTGCGCCTGTCACAGACCACAGCAAGTACGACAATGAGAATGTAATGTTTAGCGGTGATACACGGAGGACTGAAAAGGACACAGCATTACTGGAAACGAGGTAAAATACACAAATCAATGCGCAAGAGATAAGATAATGTTGCTTATAGCCCAGCCGACCGCAAAGGGCCACATCAGGGCTGAAATCAATGCGCAAAATAACGCTAGTTTAATACAGAGTTCGGAACAGACGAGTGAATTTTCAACAAATTTCTTCTAATCCCACAAAAAAATGTAGAAACACACACACACACACACACACACACCACACACACACACACACACACACACACACACACAAAACAATGTACCCGACGTGTCTGTCTGGTCACAGCGAAATGAATCCCTCACGGTATGTCCACGAACAACTCCGGATCCATTATACAGGAACACTGCATGAGTCCACGAACTTGACACAAGGAATGTGCAAAACTGTGCACCACATTCCTACAAGCTGTTTCAAGTGTTCGCCCCTGGGCATACAGGTTTGTGCATTTAGCGCTCGGCACACGTTTTCGTCTCCCCTTCCCCGCCACACACCTTTCCTTTCAGTCACCTCCTTCTCTCACGTCGCGCCTCTAACCCGCCCCTCCCTGTCCCACACTCTCTCTCTTAATCTTTAGTACACACAGAGAGAGAGAGAGAGAGAGAGAGAGAAAACACTTGCTGTACACACTGGAAACTATGAGCACACATTGCACATCTAACTGTGCTTGCTGTACGTTCACATATCAATGATTGGTAACAGTTTGCCAGAATTTCAAACTAAATTTCCTTAAGTGACACCGTTAACCAAAATCTCTTATGTACAAAAAAAAACACAGTCATTGCGCTTACCTACTTCGCTTGAACAAATACTTCTCTTCTCTCTCTCTTCTCTCTCTCTCTCTCCTTCTCTCCTCTCTCTCTCTCTCTCTCTCTCTCTCTCTCTGCATGTTCACGCTGGTATCGTGCGCGCGCGCGCGTGTGTAAAAAACTTTCAGAACAGGAACAGAAATCTCTCTCTCTCTCTCTCTCTCTCTCTCTCTCTCATCTCTCCTCTCTCCTCTCTCTCTCTCTCTGAGCGTGCGTGCGTGTGTGCGTGTGTGTGTGTGTGTGTGAGCGTGCAGGAATGTGTGTGAGTGAGTAAAAGAGAGAGAGAGAGAGAGAGAGAGAGGAGGAGAGAGAGAGAGAGAGAGAGAGAGAGTGTGTGTGCGTGTGTGCGTGCGTGCGTGCGTGCGTGCGCGCGCGCGCGTGTGTGTGTGTGTGAGTGCGCGCGCGCTTGTGCGTAAGACTGACAGAGACACTGACACTGACACTGACACTGACACTAGTTTATTGAATAGGCCACAGCCCCTTTCAATGGGGGAGATATCATGGAACATTGGATTCGTTCGCGCGCGCGCGCGCACACCCACCCACCCACCCACCCAGACACACACACACACCACACACACACACACACACACACACACACACACACACACACACCACACACACACGCACGCACACATACAGAATCTTGCACATGCAGACAGTGTACAACTCGAAAAATTATCACGATTCATCAGCACTGAACATCCTAACCACGCAATATTTATCTATTTTCATTAGTGTTAACAGTTTGAAGTCGGAGCTTGAATGCGAAGAATAAAAACTTAGAAAAATCAAGAATATTTTCCTCGGACCAATTTTAGACACGCTACACGCTAATACCTGAAGAATTTCCATTAACAATACTTTGCAGATACTTTTGCCTATAACCGTTGTGTAGCGGCGGCATTCAAAAATGAGGTGAATTTCTGTTTCAAGCTTGCCGCTACAAAAGGGACAGTTCCAGTTCTCCGTATTTTTTGAATAACGGTATTTGTGAACATTAATCTGTGATACTCCCAACCTAAACTGGGCAAGTACATTGCGATATGCATTCATCCATAGGACATCCACATATTTCTCCCTTCCAAAATATGTCTTATATTGTTTGTACTCAGAGAATCTACCACTAGTTTCCATGTGGTCATACCATCGCAGACAAAAAGAACTATACAACCTTTCTTAAACTCTTTGAAGAACAATTTCTCTTGTCCACAACCAAACAGCCACACTTGCTCAAATCCATTTTCACACAAAACAGTTTTGAACTTTTGTGACCCAAGTGTTAGTTCCGCGCTCATGCATCTTAAAAGCATATGATAAGATTTCTTTGAAAACAGATGATCCGTTGTTTCAATAAACGAAACCAGTATTAATACATTTTGAAACAGAATTAACCATAAGGGATACCTGCCCAACTCGCCATAAATCATATCCTTTGGGGTTTTATCAGTAACATGCAGTAACCGTTTACACGCATAAGATGAACACGCTCTAACCTGCTCAAACCTTTGAAAGCCCCATACCTCTGCTCCATACAACAAAACTGGAACAACCTGAGTATCAAAAAGTTTGAAAAATATTTCAGCTGAATTACAATCTATTCTGTTCAGAGTTTTCAGGATTTCTATTGTACTTATCTTAGCTCTACTGTATTATCTTCCAATGCTGCTGTGAAGCTGTAAACGGGTGGAAAAAGTCAATCCTAAATATTTGTATGAATTAACAACTTCAACTGGTTTACCATCTAAGAACCATTTTTCTCGTGGTCCTAGAAACCCACCCTTCCTGAACACTATTATCTTAGATTTATCCATGTTAATATTTAATCCTAGTCTGTGTGCAGATACTTGAAGATTGTTAAGCTGATTTTGTAGTCCGATCACTGTCGTTGATAGCAGTGTAAGATTCGTCAGCGAAAAGTAGCAGGAAAAGATCAGTGTCTGAAGAACTGAGAGACAAACCATGCCTACCTTTAACAGTCAGTTCATTACTAATTCATTTATTAGTAATGAGAAAAGTATCGGACTCATTATGCAGCCTTGTTTCAGACCTTGTAAACAAGAAAAGAAACTCTGAGAGACCATTCTTGCTCATTACACAGGATTGTACGGATTTATACATGGCTTTGGATTATCCGCAGCATTCTCCCGTTCACGCCTGTTTTTATAAGAACTGACAGTAAATGTTTCTTCTTACGGTGTCGTACGCTTTTCGAAAATCGATGAAAGCAACATACATTTTTTGGTTCTTAGAGAAATACTTTTCAATACAAGCGTGGAGTGTAACATATGATCCACTGTCGAGCGTCCCTTACGAAAGCCTGCTTGCGCATCATTTAACAAAGAATTGTTCTCAGCCCATACGTACAGCCTATTGTTTATGATTTGGTGAACACCTTACTTACAACACTCATAATGATATCCCCCTGTAATTATACGGGATTGTTTGGGTCCCCTTTCTTGTGCAACGGTACAATAATCGCTTTAGTCCATTCATCGGGAAATAATCCATCGACATAAGCTTATTGAAATAACATTTCAAATATTTTATTATTTCTGGTTCTGCGGATTTTAACATTTCTGCCAGAAACACCATCCGGGCCTGCCGCTTTTCCTACATTTTAATTGTTTAATCGCTTTACTTATCTCCGCCCCGCTTATTTCACAATCAAGAGTGCTGTTGTTAATTTGGATCTTCCCTTGATAAATCCGTATGAGCTAAGTTTTCAGTAATGTCTGCATTAAACACTTTTTCAAAGTGTAGGACCCATTCACCATTGCTGATGTTATTAATGACGGGTGTACGTTTCCTGTGCTTCTTAATTTCTTTCCAGAATTCTTTGAATCACTTGCGGAGCTAAGTAGCGCTGTTACCGACGCTTTTTTGTAGTCTCTTTTCTTACCTTCTGTCAGAGCCTTGTATTCTTTTCGCTTTGATGTATATTCTTTATAATGTTCTTTTCTTTTTGTTCGACTGGAACGTCTCAAATATCCTCTTACCTCTTTTTTCTTTAACAGCATTCTTTGTCGAACCATCTTGAATTCCGATTCCCTACACTGGTATCAATGACTACAGAGTTTTTTCATACAGTTAGCAGCCTCTCCATTAGAGATCTGTTGAATAGTCTAATGGACTCATCTGGATCAACATCTATTAGGTTTTCTGCAACCTTCATTCTATCTCGAAATATATGTGATGAAATGTTATCCTTAAACTGTCTGCTTTGTTAACTTCCATACAGTTTTTTTTTCCGTTTTGTATTTTTTCCTTGCCATCGAGCTGTGCTGATCACTATCAGTCTGACCTTGACAATACATCTCTACAGGCATATGGTCAGATTCTATTCTGTCACCAACTATTACGCTGCCAACCATTTGAGAGAAATCGACATCAGTTAAGAAATAATCCACAACACTATGACCATGTTCAGACATGTAGGTCAGTTTCCTTCCTCGTCTCCTGTCACATAACCATTCATGATTAACATTCTATAGATAAATGCATAGTTCAAGGAGTTTTCTTCCAAAATTATAATTTGAGTATCATTTGATTTTCGCTTAGTTGCCACAAG
>CM031606.1:52784023-52801523 GCA_018398815.1 Conus ventricosus
GTGTTTGAGCCCAGCTTGGAAATTAGTCTTGCCAAGCGTCTTGAGCAGGTTGACAATCCATCGGACTTTAAAAAAAAATTCCACAAACAAAACTTTCCAATGCTTGTTGTTGAAGTGTATCTGGAAGAAAAAAAATTGTTAAAGACAATTGAAACATTTTCTGTTTGTTCCCTTGCCACCTGTCTTGCATGACAATCAAGTACCTCATTCCACTTTAAACTACAATAGATGGGACCCAGCAGAACTCTAACCCATACCTATAGATGTTATACAATGTACTAAGCGTTTGGTTAAATAATACAAATATTTTTTCCAGCTTTACTGTCCAATAGCTACAATGACAGCAAAACGACTTTAGAGTCAACAAAAATAAGAACACAAGCGTCAAAGAATGACACTGATGCATTAATAATAATAAATTTATAAATGGATATCAAGCCACAAACATGGCATCTACTTCTGCTGTGTATCCTGAAATCCCTTTTCTAGTGTGGAATGACTTTCGTATGTCTATGTTAGGTAAGACAAATCCAAATCCCGCTGCCGATTTCTATCTGCCACCGAACTGTGAGTATGAATTTCTAGGTGACCAGGGCAACTCTTCTCCAAATGTTCTCTCAAATCATAAGCTAACTCATTAATATGTTCGTTTTTCTTTAATGTATTCGTCTTCAAAATTTCCATTGATGTGCTCCCATGGAGGAATTTGAAGTATAATGGGAATCTGTGAAACTGATTTTATGTTAGTATTACAACTTTCGCTGTAATTAAAGAACAGTCATTCAAAAGAACGATCTCCAATTATCATAAACTTAATACAGATATAGGTTCTGCGAATTGCTTAATGAATTGGAGTGAAATAATTTATTACAACAATACAATTGATGAAAGTGCAAAAGTGTTTTCAGATGTGATATCAGGAAAAAGAAACATTGTGTATGCCAGTTAAAACCATTACTGTGCATCCTAAAGATGAAGCCAGGATGTCAGATGGAATTCGGCTGTTAACTGATGAACGCCAGAAAATCCACAAAATAGCTAACAAGCTTCTATCAGCTCAGTAAACTGTATTGGAGCTCTAATAAAAAGATCAGTGTCCGCAGATGGATTCAAATATTCCTCATTTTGTTCCTCTTTAATTTTATAGTATCAATTCTCCCCCGAATGTTTGAAGACATGCTACTCTGAGAAAACAGATTTTTACAAACACTTCAGGTTTTTAATAGTATCTGGGAATTCTTTACACAGATTCTCTGGGTAAGCTGGCTTTTTACGGCAATTTCTTTTTATTTCTTTTAATGACTTTAAGCAACTTGTTTGGTTCTGTTACTTTGTTCTCACAACATTCATTCCAATTTGCTTTCTTGCTCAAACAGTTATTAGATGTTTTTTCTTGTTTCATAATTTGAAAAAAAAAATTCAGTCTCATTTCTGATCCTTTCTTTCAAGTCTGACGTTTTGATCTCAGGGCCAGTTGGCATTCTTCTGTTCACCGTGCATTTCCTCCATAGTTATCGATTTGTTTACATTTACATTAAGAGACATGCTAAAACACGACTTGCCAAATTTGAACACATCAGTGCTGTCGTCTTCTACATTGGTGGTATAATTTGTTACTAGAATTATTATTGAAAACCTCCCAATCAGGATAAACTGGTCCAAAATTTGAGACAGGTCATTGTCAATCATATCACATAAATGTAACTTGTAAGTGGTCATTTCCTACACAATCTACTCCTCAGGATAAGTCATAGTCTACAGCTAGATTAGGAGACTACTACTAGTAACAAATCTATTGCACTGGGTTTCTGTACTCGGATATCTGGGACTCGTTATTCGTCCATCATTCAACAAAATTAAACTAGCGTCAACAATGTTTTCTACAAATCTGTTACATGTGACTATCGAACAAACGGGTCCCCCAAAGAATATGTGCTACAAAAATCCAAGTCTTACTTTTTCCCTTGTAAAATCAGTATTTTCTTTCAGTTCATTAAGTTAGTAAACCGACATCAAGTTATATCCTGATTTTTTTTTTCTGACTTTAACAGCAGCAACTGTCGTCAAACATTCCTTCGTATTTCAAGACATGGGAAAAAGACTGATGCCTGACTATTCAAGTTCTGGATCACATCTAACATAGATAGCAGGCTGTACCTTTCTAGTGAGTTTCTTAGCATTAAACAGTGGCTGGGAGTGATAAATTTGAAGATTAAGAAGCTGTTGTTCGACATTAGGACACTCACTGCTAATACACAGTAACTTTCTCGCAAGACGTCATCACTGCATTTTCAAAAGATAAAAGGTTCGTTGAAATTAGCTTGGTATTCCACTGTTGTATCGTGAAACCGTACTTTTTCATCAGTGCAGAATATATAGCCAAGGGTATCCTAGTTATCATAAATACCAGAAAAGGCTGCACTGAACGAACAAAAACTAAATAAATAACGACTGAAATGATGACAGTGAGAATAAATACAAGACGAAAGAATTGTTTCCATGGAATATGCCTATGAACCATGAAGATGGAATGAGTTGGGTTTTGTAAAAGATGTTCACCACTACGTAAGTGACTGATAGGAATAACAAATTAATCTAATATATATGGAAGACTGAGATTGAGATTATCAAATCTGAATATACTAAAAGCAAATGTCAATTCGTCAATGACTCTTTTGTCACAGTCATCAGGTGAAAGACTTGTATCATACTCTTGCATTGTCCCAAAGTTTCCACCATACTCTTCGGGCCACGCCTAAAACTATACTGGCCGGGGAAGCAACTCGGTTATGGATAAGGTACAGATATTGCGCTCATAAATGTCAATATCCCCATCCCCACCCTCATATCAGAGAGAGAGAGAGAGAGAGAGAGAGAGAGAGAGAGAGAGAGAGAGAGAAGAGAGAGTCCGATTCTTCCAATTTCAAAATATTTAGACAAGATCAAGAGAGGATACGGATGGATCGGACACATTCTCAAGAAACTACATCAAACATAACCAGGCATGCCTTGAAGTGAAGCTCCGAGACAAGCCGAGCAAAAAAAAAACTCCGGGACCTTGAAGAAAATAGGGTTCTGACCAACTGCTGTTGATGGCTATGCACCAGGAGGGTCATGAGCGATGAGGTGGGGGGGGGGGGGGGGGGTGATGATGATGATGATGATGATGATTGCGGTTACAGCCCTATGCACCCACCTCCCTCCTCCACCCCCTCCTCCACGCCTCCCTCTGTCCTCCAGTATAGGCTATACGACTGTTTTCTGTTATTTTCTTGCGCCGGAAGTCCTGCCTTGTTCGGCAGTGCTTCGTCCGGAAGTACTACAGGGCAGGATTGTGCTTTCGGTCTGGTCTGTAGGGTTTGTTTACAAGTCAGTTGTCTGTTCACACGATGTCTCCATCAAAATCAGTTTGGAGGATCTCGATGAGATCTTTTCACATCAGTGCCTATAAGGACTATCAATTCTAAAAAACGAATTTTGCCTTGTAAGGTACATCACTAGGTTGTTTAATACTGATCAGACCCCCAAAAAAGACTAAAACGCCGGGGATTGCACACGAGTGAAGCTTGCAGTTTCTGAGAGGACACAACTTTCATCTGTGCAGGCCGCTGAACAGCAACTTCAGCGGGCAGGTTTTATGTCCCCCCCCCCCCCCCCACCCGTACACACACACACACACACACACACACACACACGCACCTTCCAACCTCCAACACACCACCCCCACCAAGGCCCTTCCTCTCACAATGTGCAGTCAGACGCGCGTACGCTGTTTCCATTTTGGTTACCAGCTGACGTCAATGCACCGAGGTCCGTGACGTCAGAGGACAAAAAGGCTGGTTCGTTCGGTGTTGGGACAAACCTGCATGACAAGAGAGTGTGAACCTTCGCTCACTCTCCCGCCCAAATTCCATTATTTCCACTCCTCCCAGCTCCCGCCGAAAACAACATTACTTTAAAAAACAAAAGAAAAAAAAACAAAACAAAAACAAGATGCAAAGCATATAAACGTACTCCCAGTTTATCCTGAATACGCGTATGACATTCCATAAAGAGGAAAAACCGTCTTGGACTGGTGTAACCGTTAGTAATGACTATCCTGGTAAACATCGACCATCGTCTGTGACCTATAATGAACATACTTACAAATTTTCAGAAAGATCGGCCAAGATCTTTCTGAGATTTTCCATAAAGAAGAAAACCATTATGGGCCGTTAGTAATGGCTATAACGGTAAACTTAAACATCGGGCATCATTCGTGACCCATAATGAACATACCTACAAATTTTCGGAAAGATCGGCCAAGTGCTTTCTGAGATATTCTATTAAAAAAAGAAAAACGGTTACAGGCCGTTACAGCCGTTACTAACGGCTATAACGGTAAACTAAAACATCGGGGATTATTCGTGATCCATAATGAACATACCTACAAATTTTCAGAAAGATCGGCCAATTGCTTTCTGAGATATTTCATAAGAAGAAAATCGTTACAGGCCGTTACAGCCGTTAGTAACGGCTATAACGGTAAACTAAAATATCAGGCATTATTCGTGACACATAATGAACATGCCTACAAATTTTCAGAAAGATCGGCCGAGTACTTTCTGAGATATTCTATAAAGAAGAAAAACCGTTACAGCCGTTAGTAACGGCTGTAACGGTAAACTAAAACATCCGGCATCATCCGTGACCCATATTGAACATACCTGCTAATTTTTACAAAGATCGGCCAAGCACTTTCTGAGATATTCCATAAAGAAGAAAAATCGTTACAGGCCGTTACAGCCGTTGGTAACGGCTGTAACGGTAAACTAAAACTTGGGGCATCATCCTGACCCATAACGAACATACCTACAAATTTTCAGAAGGATCGGCCAAGTACTTTCTGAGATATTCCATAATGAAGAAAAACCGTTACAGGCTGTTACAGCCGTTAGTAACGGCTATAACGAGGTAAACCAAAACATCGGGCATCATCCGAGACCCATAATGAACATACCTGCTAATTTTCACAAAGATCAGCCAAGTACTTTCTGAGATATTCCATGGAGAAGAAAAAGCGTTACAGGCCGTTACAGCCGTTAGTAACGGCTGTAACGGTAAACTAAAACATCGGTCATCATTCTTGACCCATAATGAACATATTTACAAATTTGCAGAAAGATCGGCCAAGTGCTTTCTGAGCTATTCTATAAAGAAGAAAAACCGTTACAGGCCGTTACAGCCGTTGGTAACGGCTGTAACGGTAAACTAAAACATCACGCATTATTCGTGACCCATAATGAACGTACTTACAAATTTTCAGAAAGATTGGCAAAGTACTTTTTGGGATATTCTATAAAGAAGAAAAACCGTTACAGGCTGTTACAGCCGTTAGTAACGGCTGTAACGGGGTAAACTAAAACTTCGGGCATCATCCGAGACCCATAATGAACATACCTGCTAATTTTCACAAAGATCGGCCAAGTACTTTCGGAGATATTCCATGGAGAAGAAAAAGCGTTAAGGCCGTTACAGCCGTTAGTAACGGCTGTAACGGTATACTAAAACATTGGGCATCATCCTTGATCCATAATGAACATACCAACAAATTTTCAGAAAGATCGGCCCAGTAGTTTTGTCTGGAGCGAGTGGAACACATTTTTGACCACGGACACACAGACACACACACAGACAGACAGACACACAGACAGCATTTCTTCGTTCCCATTCTAAAGTACTCCCTGTTCTATAAGAACTGGGAGTACAAAAATGCATGTCTTCACGACTAGCCGGATTTCAAGCGAAGACAAAGCAAGTTCCGGCTCGATTTATCATTTTCACAATTAATTATTTTCACGGTGTGTCATGTGGCCCGTCTCTTCACACGCAGACATTGCCATCACACTCACGCCTACAGACTGAGAATGCCCGGATGCTCCGTCAAGACACAGTGTGATTAAGCGGATGACAGACTTCGCCCCAGTTGGTGAAGCAAGAAACCCATACGCCGAAACACGTATGCAAGATGATTATAACTAAAATCAACAGAAGGCAATAACTTGCTAAGTGTTAACGGGAAAGTTAACGAAATCAAGAAAATAGTTGTCGTTCATTCATTTCAGTCACGACTGTTAAGTTCACAAGTTTTCTCTTGCCGATAAGCATGAAATCAAGAAGACAGCTTCAGTCAGGAGCTCAATACGGACCGAAAAAATTCACTACTAATACATGTGTGCTCTTTCTGGCATGAAAACGTGCTCTTCAAGACTTGTAAAAAGCGCGCAGCTCTTTCCGGACTGCTCCGAGGCCAGAAGGATTCTAATATCGCTATCTTCGTTCAGATCCGGTTCTGTCTCCCCCCCCCCCCCCCCCCCCCCCCCCCCCTTCTGCCTCCTGGCCAGCACACACACACACACACACACACACACACACACACACACACACCCTCCTAACTACCCCCCACCCTCCACCCTGTCCCGTTCCTATCCCCCCCCCCCCCCCCCCCCCCCATCCTCCCTCCCCTAACATTCCCGACAGATAAAACAAAATCTTTCAGTTTTGCTCGAGGTCACAAAAATTGTTTATTTACTTGTCAGATGTTTGAATGAATGAGTAATAAACGATAAAAACACCTGCAGAGGAAGACAATTCCACAACTGTAGGTGAAGAGCCTCCCCTGGCCTTAAATCTGCCAGCATCCTGTTCAGATGACCGAAGAGTAAACAGGCATTAAGTGGGACCATGTCAAGGTGGAGTGGACAGTGGACATCGCATGATACCACAAACGGAGTGCGACAGTACAAATGGACTGTGACAGTACAAATGGACCGCCACCGTACAAATGTACTGCCGTGACAACAGTATTGGCAATGCCATAGGTCCCCAACAGTAGACATGACAAGGAAATGGACTGCGACATTACAGGTGGAAGTACCAAAGGACTGCCACATTACAGTGGAAGTACCAAAGGACAGCGACATTACAGGTGGAAGAACCAAAGGACTGTGACATTACAGGTGGAAGTACCAAAGGACTGCGAAATTACAGGTGGAAGTACCAAAGGACAGAGACATTACAGGTGGAAGTACCAAAGGACTGCGAAATTACAGGTTGAAGTACCAAAGGACTGCGACATTACAGGTGGAAGTACCAAAGGACTGTGACATTACAGGTGGAAGTACCAAAGGACTGTGACATTACAGGTGGAAGTACCAAAGGACTGCGAAATTACAGGTGGAAGTACCAAAGGACTGCGACATCACAGGTGGAAGTACCAAAGGATTGTGACATTACAGGTGGAAGTACCAAAGGACTGCGACATTACAGGTTGAAGTACCAAAGGACTGTGACATTACAGGTGGAAGTACCAAAGGACTGTGACATTACAGGTGGAAGTACCAAAGGACTGCGACATCACAGGTGGAAGTACCAAAGGACTGTGACATTACAGGTGGAAGTACCAAAGGACTGCGACATCACAGGTGGAAGTACCAAAGGACTGCGACATTACAGGTGGAAGTACCAAAGGACTGCGACATCACAGGTGGAAGTACCAAAGGACTGTGACATTACAGGTGGAAGTACCAAAGGACAGCGACATCACAGGTGGGAGTACCAAAGGACTGCGACATCATAAACGACAGAACCAAAACGACAGGGACAGTATGAATAACTGTCAAATGGATCGCGACAGTACAAACGGCGGTGAAGCGGACTGCTACAGTACAGACGCCAGTACAATGGGACTGAACATGCAAATCGCAGTGCAAAGATCTATGGCGGTACATATGACAAAACCAATGGACCATGACTGTTTGGTCGTTGGTGTGGATGACACGTTTCACGCAGCGCCCCGCCCCGCGTGAAAATCTGAAAGAATAAAGGCAAGAAAGTGAGTGACTGACATTCGCTGAATGAAGCGTGTAGCGCCAGCAAACAGCTCTTCGGTCGGCTGTACCAGGTATGTACGAGACCGTAGCTTCCAAAGCGCACAGAGTTTGGTCTCTAGTGTGAATAATACAAATGACAGTACAACGGCAGAGCAAATGACTGGACACATGGACTGCAACATGATGTAACAAGCATCCTCAGTCAATATATATGCGAAATAAACCCAGATGCACGTTCATAGACAACCTCTAACAAGTGTTCCATTTTAGTTTCAAAACCATTTCTAATTGTTTCCGGCGAAACCAAACATTGTGGTGTTATAAACCACCCCCATAGTCGTAAGGTGGTATCTAACACTTGAAATTCATGAAATAATTGTAAACTGAGTTAGGTTGGGTCAGAGTGGCGAGTTTGCCATCTTGGCCAGCAGGGATAACTGTCCCTGGACATTAAAGGGAGCACACCTATTTTACACTACACCGTTGCCACCGCGGACCGGAACAACTCAGTCGGTAGAGCACCGAACTAGTGATCCTGATGATCGTGGGACTGCGGGTGCGAATCTCCATCGGGGCATTTCGGTACAGGAGGATTTTCCCCTACGAGTTAACACTGGTCCTGACTCCACTTCCTAAAAAAAGGTCCTTCGAATGAGACTATGAACCGAGGTTCCGAGTGTGAACGCACGCATAACAGCTTGCACACATAATGACGATATCCCATCACCGACTCTCAGAAGCTGAGGCCTGCTTGGCCATTGATATGGGTGACACATATGCAGCAGTAATCACCGAGAGAAGGAAAATATGAACTAAAGCTGAGAGACTGACAGACTATATGACGCGAGAAACGACCGACTGTAGTCCTAGTAGACAGCACTGTAGTCGGCTCTACCCGGGTAGACACCTAGTTGTGTAAAGGAAAGCGTGGACTGTACAGCGCTTAGAGGCTGGTCTCTAGCCGAGAACTGCCGTTATATAAGTACGCTCAATAACAACAACAACAACAACAACTAAACAATAACAACAACAATAATAACAGAATGACAACACATGACAGTAGGCAATAAAGATGCAATGTTCTTGTTGGATTCAGGGAGAGACGCACACGCATATCAAGTCCGACTGTGGGGAGAGTGCACGATAAACTGACTTGACCAGGCTTCAGTGTGAGCACACATACAACTCTCCCCCCTCCCCCGCCCCCATCTCCCTACATATAACCTTATCCCCTCCCTCCTCTCTCTCTCTCTCTCTTCTCTCTCTCTCTCTCTCTCTCTCTCTCACACACACACACACACACACACACACACACACACACACACACACACACACACACATACACACACACCGCACCCATTCAAAACCCTGCAAATACGATCCCCGAATTTTTAGATGTGTTTTAACTAGGTTATTTATCACGGAAAGGAACCCAACTTTGTAAGTTCCAGATGCAGTTTCAAAACTGAAACCCGTTATCTAAATGAGAAGAGAACGGTCTACGGATAATCCCCCCCCCCCGCCCCTCCCCCCCCCCCCCCCCCCCCCCTTCCCTTCCAGTTTAACAAGTTGTTTTTTTTTGAGGCAGACTTGACTTAACCATAGATATTTTTAATTTCATAAATACCTATATTTGGAAGGTCTTGATCATTCTGAAAATATTTCTGTTGTAAAACTATGACGAAATATGTGAGGGTAAAAAGTGGGTCTCTGAAAGAGGTGGGTTCATGAAAATGGAAAAAAAAAAGTCCGCTTCATGCCTATTCGTGAGTTCATTTTCCTATTATGCAAGTGCACGCACGCACGCACGCAAGGACACACACACACACACACACACACACACACACACACACACACACACACACACACACACACTTGGGACCTTGAGAGAGAAACTCATAAAGAAACGTTTTACCAAAGAAACTGCCCACGACGTTGTTAGCTGAGCTCCATCTCCTCCCTCCCTCCCCTCCTTCACCCCAGCCCTCCACGCGTCCCCCTTGATAGCGTGCTCACAGCTCGTAAATTAATGGCTCCTCTCCGGATAACGCACCGATCCTGAAAGTCCACATGAAGCAAGGACTGCTATAAATGTTGCTGGCCGGGAAGAATATATGGCTGCTCACTTTCTGTTGTGAAGA
Organism: Conus ventricosus; assembly: GCA_018398815.1. Lineage (NCBI taxonomy): Eukaryota > Metazoa > Mollusca > Gastropoda > Neogastropoda > Conidae > Conus > Conus ventricosus. Next base: position 52,794,036 of record CM031606.1, read on the forward strand.
ATCGCGCAGATATACAGCATGTCCTTCTGTGGCTGAAGTACTGGATTTGTGCAAAGAATGACTAAGGCCAACCAGCCCCACTAATGCAGTGGTAAGCGTCCAGAGTTGCTGGCTTCGAGGTTGTCGATTCGAGTCCCAGCGTCCCGTATCCAGCTGCGTTTTTTATGGGCTTACTAGAAAGATAGAATTATATCATACCATCGAGTATTGTCTGCGTCTCTGGGCAGCTCAAACTTCCTGATTAGCACTGCAGGTGTCTGTATCCCTTGGGATCATAGCATTAAAGGAAGTGTAGAGTCAAGCTTTTCGTGTATGCTCTTACACTGGACTGTAGCATCATGTTTATCCACCTTCGTTGATCATCGTTTATAATTAAACGTCTCAAAGTCTGCGGGCTTACCGCATCCCACACACACACACGGTGACCCAACTTGCGATTTCCACTCCACAGCTCTGTCTGAGGTGAATCTGTGTCCAAGCATCAGTGTCGGACAGTTCACGGGAACCGTCGGTGGACAGACATGTGGTTCTCTCAGACAGCACTGAACGCCAACGGAATGAACTCTGAAGCAGACCAGAGTCTCGTCTGATGGGTTTTCACGCGACGACCTGGTAATAATTGCCCCTATGGACCGTCAGAGTTGAGACTGCAAACAGTGGAGCCTGAGTGTGGCTATGTATGGCGAGGTCGGCATGAATGAGCGTCGTGGGGATGAATGCCTCTGACAGGATACGGGAGATGAGTTAGACTTCCTCACCATTAATTCTATCCCTGCTCTCACTCCGATCCCCTAAACACACACACACACACACACACACACACACACACACCACACACACACACACACACACACACACACAAGCAAGTCCCCTGTACACATTTCAGTGATGTTAATGACCATGACTAGCTTGAAGAACAATTCTTCTGAACCTCCAGTTTGATTTGTGAACAGGCTAGTTTTAATTACTGTGTTAAAATACAGAAACATCTAATACATGCTTCTTAGCGCACCCCCTCCATCTCTCTCTCTCTCTCTCTCTCTTCTCTCTCTCTCTCTCTCTCTCTCTCTCTCTCTCTCTCTGATTAATTTGGAAAGACAACATGTTTCAACGATTTAATTGTCATATTGCATTGATCTCATTGCTATGGATCATGATTCAACGATTTGGTTAATATTTGCCATATTATTAGGAGATACGTAACGACCAATTTCACTGTGTACACCATGACTGACCAGTTTGGGAACTGAATCTATCACAATGTTTGGGCTGATGATATTGATCATGTTACGATGACTCGTTTCACACTGCTGTATTACAGAGATTGGGTTAATATGTGTCATATGATAATTATTCGATCAATGTGGACGACATTGCGATGTTATGTTTGGTATTGATTGTATTATAACGATTTGGGTGATACTGGTCATGTTACAATTCATGTGATATATATGTTTCGTGTTTCGTAGACAATTACGTATATTGTGTTCAAGCCCATCCCCCCCCCCCCCCCCACCCCCTTCCTCCCCTCCTAAGTCAGGATAGCCCATCCCCCACCCCCTTCCTCCCCTCCTAAGTCAGGATAGCCCATCCCCCACCCCCTTCCTCCCCTCCTAAGTCAGGATAGCCCATCCCCCACCCCCTTCCTCCCCTCCTAAGTCAGGATAGCCCATCCCCCACCCCCTTCCTCCCCTCCTAAGTCAGGATAGCCCATCCCCCACCCCCTTCCTCCCCTCCTAAGTCAGGATCGGTTTTTTTTCCCTATGTAGTGACACGGGGCTGTGTGGTCGGCTGGGCAGCATGATAAAAGTGAAATGAACAAAAACATCATAGTTCCAAGACTCGAACTGTTGATTCGGGAAATGGGGTGTGTCCGAACAGCCGCACGAATTTCTGTCACTGTTAGGTTGAACGCAAGTCAGTAAGTTCGAGTCTGGAATCATCTAAAAGTACAAATTAATGTTAACTACAATGAGCAACTTTTCAGAATTTTGAAATGTGTTGCGTACATGGGTCAACGCGTGCGGTATGTGCTGAACTAGCATTTGAACGCCCGCTTCTCTCGGTTTCTCCCCCCACCCCTTCTTCCATCCCCGGTCTCCTCCACCCACCCCTACGCTTTGCCACCCACTCCCTCGTCCCTTCTGTCCGTCTCTCTTCCACCCCAAAACAGAAGCACAGGAGGAACTGCTTTTCCCGCGCTGCCCGTCCACAGAGGGTGTGTGGGTTTGGTAGCCATTGACAGTGATGCCGGTGTAAACAGCCCGTTCTTACCCCCTCTGGAACTTACCCCGGGGTAAGTCTGGGCTAGCCCGCTTTTACCCCCGGGGGTCATTCTAGGACTAGCTAGAACTTACCCCCCGTAGTTGGAACTTACCGCCCCCCCCCCCCGCCCGGGGGGTTTAGAGTCTCTTGAGTACCTGTGTACCTTAGCTTGTACAATGCAGATGACTAGTGGTCAGTGCCACTGACCACTGGTCATTATGACGTAAATCGGAGATTTTAACTATTTAACAGCTAATTAGTGTTTTCCGAGTGCTTGTGTACCTTGTACAATGTAGATTACTTGTGATTAGTGCCACTGACTACTGGTTATTATGACGTAAATCGGAGACTTTAGCCATTTCACAGCTAATTATAGTCTCCCGAGTACCTGTGTACCTTGTACAATGCAGACGATTGGTGGTCAGTGCCATTGACCACTGGTCACTATGACGTAAATCAGATATTTCAACTATGTTACAGTTAATCAGTGTCTCGTGAGTGTTTGTATACTTTGTGCAATGCAGACAAACAGTGGTCAGTGTCACTGATCATTGGTCACTTTAATGTATATAAAAGATTTTAACTATTTTTACAGCTAATTAGTATCTCCTGAGTGCCTGTGTACCTTGTACAATGTAGATGACTTGGGGGGGGGGGGGGGGGGTCAGTTCCAACTAGGGGGGGGGGGGGGGGTCAGTTCCAGCTAGTCCTGGAATGACCCCGGGGGTAAAAGCAGGCTAGCCCAGACTTACCCCGGGGTAAGTTCCAGGAGGGGGGGGGGGGGGGGAGGTAAGAATGGGCTGTTACACCGGGTCCAGCTCTTACCGTAGAATACACGCTTTTCTCGACATTCGCGTGGATGTTGGTGATCTCGACACTGAGCCCACTTGGGTGTAGATCATATTGATGTGACTTAATATTTGCCTGTGGCCTGCTTCTGATTTTGACAAGATCAGACAGAAAACGCACAACAGTCACTGCCCTTTCGTGGTTTGTGAACAATGAATCACGGGAACTTGAACCTTGTGCTGAAGTCATGAAAGCGATTTTTTTTTTTTTGACATCTTCGTTTATTTTTCTTTTTTACTCGCAGTTTTGGGTCATGCTTTTGAACAAAACGCTAGTGCTTTCACATACCTCAAAAAGTTTGCGAAGGATGTAATAAGAACAACAGTGAACTCAGGAACTGTGAGCAAAAAGATGTACCCCGAAGCCGTCAGTGGGACCCAGAGGAGAACTGTCCTCAAACCAGTCAGTCAGCCAGAAGCTGTCAGAACTCAGTACTGTCTCACACCAGTCAGTTAGCCAGAAGCTATCAGAACTCAGTACTGTCCTCAATTGATGAAAGGAATCCTTTTTGTGTCACGCTGAAATGGTGGCGCTGAAATGGTGGCGCTGAAGTGTCATGGAATCGAACTCAGTACTGTCCTCAAACCAGTCAGCCAGAAGCTGTCAGAACTCAGTACCACAGAGGGGGAGATAAGCATATCGGATATGACCAGGAGTTATGTGTTAGTGAGTTTCCTCCCTATTGAGAGATTATAAGCTTGCTGAAGGCTCGTTTTGAGAAGCATTTATTTTATTTTTCCCCATCCACCCACTTGAGCACATACTGTTAGTTAGGCAGTATTAAACTACCACTGCAGATATGAATGCTTATCTCCCCCTATTTCTTCAATCTAAGACATAAGAGCAGCTTTGTTTATAAATTGAATATTTCTTGCAGTCATTGCAACACCAAGCTGCTCTGTAAGTTGCTGGAATGGGTGCTCAGTACTTATCCTTGGAATTTATTAGTTTTTGTAATTTAGTCCCTTGCGGATTCATTCCAAGAACTGGCCCTCAGCACTTGTGTCTTAAGAGGTTTTCTTTTTATATTTTCTACTTTTCACAAGAAAATGTAGCTCGTTTTGTTCTTTCATGATTTCTTTTGCTTCTTAGGTGCACCTTTGGTTGGTTTTTTGAAAACTCAACAAACATACTACGGTATTGCACACCAGCCTTTTCTGGGATAGCATTCTTCTTAAAACCGAAAAGGCAGAGAGTCAAATTACCACTTTCCGCGGTCACTGAGGAGAAACAACCAAGTTTCGAAATATCGCTATATGATCAGGAATTATGTGTTAGTGAGTTTCCTCTTTATTGGAAGATTATAAGCTTGCTGAAGACTGATTTTGAGAAGCATTTATTTTATTTTTCCCCATCCACCCACTTGAGCACATACTGCTAGTTAGACAGTATTAACTACCACTGCAGATATGAATGCTTATCTCCGCCTGTTTCTTCAATCTAAGACATAAGAGCAAGCTTTGTTTATGATTTAGTATATTTATATTAATATATAATGTGTATGTTAATAACCCTCTGGCACAATGTATGATTTAAAAAAAATATATATATATTTCCACGGCTTCCGCAGTCGGCCGGGCGACCACGTGCTGTAGTGAACGGCACGTTGTGGATTCATCTTGCTGATCTTTGGTGCAGTTTGAGTCCGGATATATGACGGGTGTTTGTCCAGCATTGACCGACATATAAGCGGACCCGACATATACGTGAAAGGGAGGGGGGGGGGGGGGAGGGGGTCAGGGTCAAGGGAAGCAACTCCGTCATAACTCGCGAACCCATACCAGTGCACAGCAAATGACTTAGAAGAGAAACATACCAGTGCACAGCAAATGACTTAGAAGAGAAAAACAACAACATGATGACAGAAGACTGAAGATCACAGGTCAATCAGAGACAAAACTAACAGGAAAAAAAGAAAGAAAAAGAGGGGAAACCCAAAAATTAAAGATAAACGTGAGGTAACAGGTGGCTGAAGTGAAAAAGCGGGTGAGTCCCGGGCTGCACCATTAAAAGCGATACGTTTTTAGAACTCAGCGCTAACATCAAAAAGTTTCTGAGTGTTTCGGGGGTGAAACCGCTAGCGTGGAAATCGAAAAAGGGTGCTAGGTTTTTCCCATCTAGCCAACCACCAGTGTTTGGGGATAAACTGAGCCCAAGCGCTCGAAAAATTTTTTTGATTTCTCCTTAGCATGGGGCCTGTGACAGTCTTTTTTTGTTTCTACTGCCGAAAACCACGACCCAAGGGGCCGACTCAACATCCTCTTTTTTGCCGGTTCGTTTTTCGTGACTGTCGGGTGGCGGGAGCGGTTCACGAATTTCGCTTCATTTGCTACCCTTCTCGAGTGTCTCATCGAACCCCACTCTGAACAAAATTTTTTGCCGCCGGGGCCCTTTTTTCTGTCAAGCATTTTCAACTTTTCAGCTACAGAGAGGTTGACCTTTTTTTTTGGTGTGGCCATGTTGGCGCGTTTGAGCAAGGGAAACGTCTCACACTTGGGATGAAGGGGTCTAGCCTTTAACACTTGTCTCCCCTCCCGCGGCGTTGCGCACTCACTGGGCGGGTTGATTGTTGTCAAAGTTTCCCCTTGATCTCAGCTGCCCCCCCACATAAGCGGCTTGCCCCCATCAGACCCCACATTAGGCCCGAGTTTTTAGTCAACAAAAAAGGGACGGATTTCCCTCCAAGGGGGTCCCCACATATAAGGGAGCCGACATTAGGGATGCCGACATATAGTGGCTCCACGTATTAGTCATTTTTCATACAGCCCCTAGAAAACCAGAACTTCGGCTGGGTCACTACAGGGGCCCGCCGTTGTTTGGGCGTTGTCGTTGTTTTTGCCTTCGAGGCGATCTTCATCCAAGCAGCCCCCTGTGCAAACAAGCTTACCTCACAAGCCCACATCCGTGTTTCGAAGGGCACACTACCCCAACACACAGCCACGGCGAAGAGTGCGAAAGTGAACAAACGGCAACAGACTACAAAAAGAATGAAAAAGAAAGGACCACAAAACAAGAAAAAAAGAAACAAAAAAAAAGAATGGGAAAGGAAAAGAAAAAGAAACGAAAGCGAACGAAATTTCCATAAACCGCGGCTCGTATGCCAGGGTTTATTTCAAATATTGGACACTGCCTATTTGTTATGCCCGGGATCCCTTCATGCAACACAAGCGTCTCTCCTCTCTCTCCTCCTCTCAGGTAGTGCGCTCACGTGTGTGTGTGTGTGTGTGCGAGCGTGCGTGCGTGCGCGTTTGTCTGTGGTGTGTGTGTGTGCGAGTGCGTATGTGTGCGTGTGCTTGCGTCTGTGGACTTGTGTGTACGCGCGCGCATTTGCGCTTGTCTGTGTTCGCGTGAGTGTGCGAGCTTGCGTGGTGTGTATTTGGGGGAGGGGGGGGGGGGGGGGGGAGGGGAGCGAGGTGTGTAGGGCTTTCGTTTGTACGCCGACGATTTAATCATTCTCTGTATCAGGATCTCTCAAAACAAGACTGCAACAAAAACAACCACCCACCACAAGAACTTGATAATCGCCACCACCACCGTCTCACGGTCATTGTCATCGTCGTCGCTTTCGTTAGTCACGGCTGTCACAAAAAAACTGACTGACGCTGGAGACTGACAACTGAAGGTAGGTGACATTAAGAACGGCAAGGTGTCAGAAAGTGGGTCTGGACCATAGACGAGAGGCAAGCACTAACAAGCACACAACCTCGAATAGCCAGTAGCCGCCACACCCTCACCAAGCGACTGTGCGTGGTTACCTCTGTACACAGGCGCCTGATGAGCTCAACTGTTCCTGGTTAAAACCATAGCGCAGGCTGTGTGTATGGCGCTTGTTCAGAACTCGAGTGGTCAGCTTTCTAAGTTAATCGGCAGCAGCAGCAGCAGCAGCCACTTTCCAGAATTCTTAACACTGACACTGCAGACTCCCACCAGAAAGCTGTATTTTCATTAAGTCGTGAAGCCTCTCACACACAACACACACACACACACACACACACACACAGAGGAAGACAGACACTGAGACAGACAGGTATATATCAATCTAAGTAAAACAAAAACAAAACAAAACCGGCAAAACCCGACGATTACAGAACATGCTGGATCTATTTCAGTTTCTTTCTGTTTATAATACACTTCATTCATCTTCGACGCATACAGTCTAAATACTGTCTTTGATTGAAACCCAGAGGTCGGACGGTAAACATTTTCTGATCATGTGCACATTTTACCCCTCTCGTCAGAATCCCACACACGTGGAAGTCGTCTTAAGTAGCTTACAGGTGGGAAGGTATCGTGGATTCTTCTGTTCTTTTCTCGAGGAACGGGTCACGCTCGAGTTGCACTCGTTGGAGAACGGTTATATAGGCCAACGAAGCA
>CM031606.1:52806523-52816523 GCA_018398815.1 Conus ventricosus
CACCCCCTCCCAAATCTCCAAAGTTTTTTGGACCATAGTGAACGAGCAATAACTGTGGACTAGAATTGTGCCTTATCGTGGAGAAATGGACCATGTGGATCTGCTTCTTCTGTACGTGATGTTTTAATATTCAGGGTCGCAACAACTAAACTGTGAACGTATATGAGCCCTGGAGCTCTTTCGTCCTCAGAGGAGCGCCTTCAGAGAAAAAAAAAATGATTTAAGAAACAAATGAAAGCTGAGCTGATCAGAGACTAGAATTCTGAAGGCTGTCTTCTTGCTTTTGTCTTACTCTCCCTTTCATCGATAGTCAATCAATATGAAGTGTCGGAAGGAAGCCATTCACTCACAAAATGTACACATTTCAGAAACGCGATCGCGCACGCGGCTTTTAGGTTCTATTATAAAAATCGGGATCCGCTGGCAAGGCCGGGTACTAATATATAAGTTGGTGACTGATGGTTGACTTACTTTGTTGTTTCCCTCAACCCCCCTGCGCGGCCGAGACTCGATCCTAAACTGACGCATAGTGTGGAATGGAAAACGTTTCGGTTCGTGGATAGGCACTGATTGGTTCCAGGTTCTGTCAGCTAGACTCTCTCTCTCTCTCTCTCTCTCTCTCTCTCTCTCTCTCTCTCTTCTCTCTCGCTCTCTCTCTCATACTTGTCGCCCTTAACGGGGGGCAAGGGCCGAATGAAAAAAAAAAGCATGTGTTTGTTATCTGTTCCCCTTTGGGAAAAAAGATTTACATTCACATCTCTCCTCTCTCGGGGTTGTGTGTGGTGTGTGGTGTGGGTGTGTGTGTGTGTGGGGTTTTGGGTGTGTTTTTTGGGTTGGGTGTGTGTGTGTGTGTGTGTGTGTGGTGTTGTGTGGGGGATTGTGTGTGTGTGTGTGTGTGGTGTGGGGTGTGTGTGGTGGTTGTGGTGTGTTCAGGACAGCTTGAACCGAGAATCGCTGCGACCACAGGACTCTGCAGAACGGCTACCCACATGAACGCGCAAGCGATAACTTCTGAAATTTTATAGTACTACTATTTTTGAAAACTACTATAATTTTCATAAATAGACAATAACTATAAGATAGTACTAGTAAATTAGAAGAGGTTCGCGGGGGTAAAGGGGCATCTATGCCGCCAACAAACCCCCCAAAACAAAGGGGGCCAGGGCAGACACCCTTGCCATCGGTGACAAACCCTCTCGTCGTCACATGCCGGGTTTGACCCGTGGGCGTGGCACTGAAAGCAAATCACCCGTACCACACCACCGCTGAAGAAGACAGGCGGGGGCTGTCGAAAGCTCCAAGTAATTTGCTATTCCTAGCTGAGTGACCTGTGTAACCCGGGTTAGCGTTAGTAAAATTACCACTGGTCAAGGACACTGACCATTTGTCAGCAACGTCATAAGTTGTTCACCTTGAAATCGTTCTAACACTAACTAGCTTTTCAAACAGTGAATTTGGGCAAAATGACCACTGATCAATGATACTGACCCACGGTCAGAAACGTCATAAATTGTTCACATAACCGTTCTACGCTAATAGGCCAAATGACCATCGATCAGTGACCCGGGATAGTAATAAATACTAAAAAAGAGGACATAATTTCACACAGGGATCATTTCACTAGATAGTCGCAACGCCAAGCTACTAACTTCTGAAACTTTACATGAACTACACCTTCTAAAAACACTACATAATTTTCATAAGTTATAGTATTACTACTATCTTATGAAAATTATAGTCGTGTTTTTGAAGATAGTAGTACTAGAACGTTTCAGAAGTTAGTCGCTTGACAAACGTGGACGTGCGAAAGACCTCTGCTGAGGACTGGTCAGCGCCTGTAAGAAAAGAGGTGGCAGGGGCGGTCAGTTTGTGAGGCTTTGTGTCAACACGGCCTTGGGGGTGGGGGTGGGCAGCCATGAAGCCGGTCTGGCTGGCTGTGTGAAAACATCCCCGGCTCCCTAGTGTTCCCAGTTACCCTAAATTTTGCTCCGTCCCCCAGGTTCCACCCTTTGGGCTTTCGGGTTTTTTCTGACCTCAAAGCAAATACCTCTCTCTCTCTCCCTTTTCCCTCTTCTCTCTCTCTCTCTCCTCTCTCACTAAAATATGCGCTCCGTCCCAGGTTCCACCTTTGGTTTAAAGTTATCTGTTCTGAAAGCAAATATCCCCCCCCCCTTTCCTCCTCTCTCTCTCCCCTCTAATAGTGCGTTCGCGTTCTGTCAACTTCGCAATGTTAATATGGATATTAACGTTTTGTCCATTCTGTACAGATCTCTTGAAACAGAACTGCATTTTCTATTGGTATGCCAGAAATATACTGAACAGCGTGGACAATTAATATCTCGTAATATTACAGATGTCCTTCAATGTTTAAAATGTCTTGCTGCTCCAAAAGGGAAAATTTGATAATGTAATATTTAGGCTCTGTAAATATGTATACAAAGCATATAATGATAAGAAAAGATGTTCTTGAAAACATAGCTATTGTTATGTAACACCTTTGCACATGTTGAACACCATTTGTAATGGGCCTGTGGCCTAACAAAAAATAACTCAGACTCAGACTCAGACTCTCAAATATATGCACATGTACATGAGTTACTGAATGTATGCAGGTAAGTAACTGTAGGTCAAATGCTATGTAAACAACGTCTATAAATGATCGAATGAGGGTGGGTTGTGCGTTCAATATGCTTTATCATCTTGCACTTTCTAATTTTCTTGTGTGTTGTGTGTGTGTGTGTGGTGTGTGTGTGTGTGTGGTATCTGTGTGGTGTGGGGTGTGTGTTGTGTGTGGGGTTTGTGTTTGTGTGGTGGTGTGTGGTGTGTGTGTGGTGTGTGTGTTTTGTGTGTGTGTGTTATTCTTTAATAAGGGATACAAAAAAAAAAAAGCTTAAATACTTGTGTTTTGAAAAGAACTCGTGGGGTTTTTGAAAGAATTCCTCCCTCTCTCCCCCCCCCCCCCCCCCCCCCCCCCCCCGCCCTCTGTCTGTCTGTCTCTCACTCTGCCCTGTCCGTCTGCCCGTCTCTCCCCCTCTCTCTCGTCTCTCTCTCTGTGTCTGTGTCTCTGTCTGTCTGTCGTCTGTCTGTCTGTCTGTCTCTCTCTCTCTCTCTCCTCTCTCACTCTCTCTCTCTCTCTCTCTCTCCTCTCTCTCCCCTCTCTCTCTCTCAAGTTTGAAATGTTTTTTGACCTTTGGCTTTAATTTCCATCTTTTTGCTCTCCTTTCTTTCATTCGCCTCCCCCCAGCACGTGTTTGCTCACTAAATGAGATTTCTTTCTGTGCTTTTCCCCCTTTTAAAAGTCGTTCCTGCCTTGCTTTGCTTTCCCAGAATAAAAAAAAAGGGTTTAAAGGTGAAGTGTCCATAGCCTGTTGGCCCGGGAGGGCAGCAAACGGTCAAAGGTTCACAGTGTCTGGGGCACAGCTTGATGGCAGAACCCACCCCCTCCTTCCACCCGTCTGTGACTTCCCTGAACTGAACCAGGTATCCATTGACCACTGGGGGGTGGACAGAAGGGGTTTTCAAGCAGACGAATTCTACCTTCACAAAAGGGTCGAACTCACAACCGTCAGCAGCGCGGGCAAACCCCCAAACTATTTGACTACAGACCCATCCTTGTCTTATGCATCCTATACTGTTGTTCTTGTTGTTGTCGTCGTCGTCGTGTTCGTCGTCGTCGCCCGTCATTGGTGTTTTTTTGATGTTTTGTTTATGTTGATGATGATGATGATGATGATGATGATGATGATGATGGTGATGTTCTTGGCTGTTGGTGTATTCGGTTAGTTATTGTAACCACCTTTGATTTCATGTTTTAGTTTCATTATTATACCCAGCCGACCACACAGCTTCTGTTTCGTCTATGTCAACACACAGGAGATAAAGGATCCCATCCTGACGGAAGGATAACACAACAGACATGGCAGTTAAAACTGTTGGCAACATTACCATACTGACAGCATCGGCCATTCCGGTCCCCCCCCCCCCCCCCCCCCTTCAGTTTGCAGGATGGGGGCGGAGGGCGGGGGGGGGGGGGGTGGTGGTGAAAAAAAAGAATTATTTACAGGTCACCATACAAGAACAGATGGCTAAACAGCCACGTAGAATGGACAGCTGCGTCCACTCTGGGTGGTGTGGTGCGGTCTCTCGCTTGCCTAGTGCCAGATGAAAAGCAAAAAAGCTAGCATGTCCTAAGGTGGAAGCGCTCACCACAACACACCACGCACGCACCACACACACACACACACACACACACACACACACAAAACACACACACACACACACACACACACACACACACACACACACACTCACACGTAAAACAAAAATCCAGAACAAAGACACAAAACTGGGCCACAAAACAGAAAAATCACAACAAGAACAACAGTACACAGAGAAAAGAAAGTTTGGGGAGAAGAGAGAGAGAGAGAGAAAAGAGAGAGAGAGAGAGAGAGAGAGAGAGAGAGAGAGAGAGAGAGAGAGAGAGAGAAGAAGGAGGCAGGGGCAAAACGAGAAGCAGAAAAAGAGGAAGTGACAACAATATAGCACAGAACCTCCAGAAGGCTGGGTAACAGTGTGTACTAAAAGAGCTCCTGGTATATCCAAGGGTGTGTAAACCACCCTATGGTCTTTTTTATTTTTTTTGAAATTCAACAGACATAGCAGAATAGCAAGGCTGAAAGTCTACTCATTGCTGACCTTCGTTTTGAGGTCTTCCCGCCCCCCTCCCCCTCCGCACCCATCTCTCTCTTGATCTATGATACATCAGTGCTAAAGACATGTGTCCACATTGCAAATTCTATGCAGCAAATATGAATGTGTGTATAATGTTGTGTGCTTTGGAAATATGGTTATTTACTTTTCCCAATTATTTACTTTGTTCCAAATTTTGTTCATGGGAGGGGAAAAAAGAGAGAAAAAAAAGAAAAGAAAAAAGAAAAGAAAAAGAAGCTTGTCTTTATCCTTTCGTTTTCCCTCATTTGAAAAAAAAAAAAAGTTGCTTTTCGATTGTCTGGGCCGTTTTTAACGAAACTTGGTGGAAAATGGAATGGGTCATGGACGAATCCGTTTAAATTTGGACCGGGTTAAAGGGCGACCCAAAACCCCTCCCTCTCCCCCACCTTTTTTTCTCTTTTTTTTTCTTCTTTCCTTTTTAGTTAAACATTTTTAGACACGCATTTTTTTTGCAGATTTTTCGAGAAATAATGCCCCTATTCCAAAAAAAAAGAGAAGGAAAAACAACAACAAAAAACAACAATACACACACAGACTGAGATTTATCCGTTTTTACTTTGTAAAATTTGGTGCAAACCCCGGGTAAGACTATAAGCCGATTCCAGTGACCAAAAACAACGTTCAAAACAGGATAGATGGAACGACTTGTTATGACACGCACAGAAAGCCGATTCAAAATTGAGCTAGAAACCATGAGGGGGAGGGGGGAGGGGGGTATGCGGCCTTTCTTATGTTTAAAAAAAAATTTCAAGCGATGATGACTCGATAAGACATCACTGATTTTAATAACATAAAATATAGTGAAAATTCCACTCCAAACACGCCGTCTTACACGCCCCACACGCGCACACTTTGATAACACGCCTGGAGATACACCCCAGTGTCTTGACTTTACGTCTTAGTAGGATAGGTCTTTGTTTCAAAGTTTATGGACTTTATTATATAAATGGTGATAAACCCACACTACATCAAAAAAAAGAAAAAAGGAAAGAAAACAAAGCACCATCATTTCGAAGGCAGTGATAAAGAAGACAAACTTGATAACACTCCTTGCACGCTTGCGCGCGCACGCAAACACTTAAAACACACACGTGTGCACGCACGCACGCATCACCCACTCACTATCTACTGCACAAGCGCGCGCACACCACCCCCACACACACACACACACACACACACACACCACACACATCAATACTGATTGACGCTTCCGACTAGAAATTACTGCGAAACTGAGCAACATCGGGATATAAACCAATAAAACCCTTTGTCAGATGGAATGAATAGAATATTAATTTTTAGAAACATTTTTATACATGATAAACAGTCATTACACTCTTTCCCCTCTTCCCAACTGCATGGACAGACCCTAAAAATGAGGGGACGATAAACTTTACCAAATACAAACCGGTAAACCCGGTTTTCCCCTCTCTAGACAAATGACTGACCCCCAAAAGGTGAGTAAAGTAGACCTTTGTCTTTGGGTCAGATCAATTGGCCTAATGCACTCTTTACGATTTCGGACACAAATCAGCGGGATTTACTAAAGACTGAGAGCTACACACACACACGTACACACCCACACACACCACACACACACAACACACACACACACACACACACAGTCTACTCTGGCAAATACATACACGTATACATTCAATGTTTATTATCAGACTGTCCCTCCCCACAGAACGGTTTTCCGTTCAAATAAAATATATCGTTGTGATCGCCGTTCTCGGACTGCTAAATTACTTTCAGATCAAGAGATGCAATCGATCGCCTACCAGCCTGAAATGACCTCCCCCCCCCCCCCCCCCCCCCCCCCCCCCCCCCCCCCAAAAAAAAAGTTCCCAGATCAGATAAACTAAAATGTCACCCCCCGCATGTATGCCCCCTGAGGGATCGCAAGCACACCTTTTAAAGTACAAATAAGTGTATGCAGAGTACATATGCATGTAAACGTGTATTTATAAATGTTTCAAATTTAGGCCTACCGGAGCTTGTGTGTGTGTGCGTATGTGTGTGTGCGCGCGCGTTTGTGTGTGTGTGTGTTGTGCGTGTGTGTGTGTGTGCTTATGCGGTGTGTGAGTGTGTGTGTGGGGTGTGTGTGTGTGTGTGTGTGTGTGCGCGCGCGCGCGCGCTCTTTGTCCACGTGCTACAACATAATGTATAGGCTTCTGCGTTGGGGTTTTATCAGATCATTTCTGTCATTGCACACACCACACACACACACACACACACTTGCCAGTAAAACGACTGGCACTCCGCATGCACTTATTCTCTTCCAAACTAGCAATAATCAAAAACAAAAATACACACGCACATAGACGCGCGCGCGAGCGCCCCTCACGCTCGCCGCATCAATAAAATTTTTACTGAAACCCCACACACAAACCCCGCGCGCGCACACGAACACAGATAAAATAAAATTGTAACTCTTGACAGACTACTTGTTTGCTGATTTTACTGACAAATAAATTCTATCAACCCAAAAAACCCCCCCCCCCCCCCCCCCCCCCCCCGGTGCCGACAAAAATATGAACTTCTTTCAGTCATCGCGAGCTACACATGACCATACTCCCTATCTACTGCTGTGGCAGTTTCTCTTTGTGTGTCAACGGGGGACACCAACAACATTATGTGAACACAAAGCAAACATAAGATCGATATGCCTACCCTAACGCTGCCAACGACCGTGTTAAGTCGGCCGTGGCCCTTACGCGTTTAGTAACAGGTGATGAACGGTTGTCAAGTGAGCACGTCCACTTCGCTCCCATTTTCGCGATCACTACCCACGAAACAAACTATTTTATTTTGTACTCACAGTAATCAGGGGGCATGCACGATCGTGCGCATGCTGAAAAAATATGTTATGAATTGATGTATAAAATATGTAAATATTACAAACGGGTTTCATCAATTCAAAAAATATGTTAGTACAAAACGAAATGCGGACGTTTAATAAATCTTACATTTTTATATACCTCATAGTATCTTAATCTTTTCAACGCCAAAAGTTTCAAAATTATTATTTGTATACATCACGTTTTCTTTTAAAGTTTATTTTAATACTCAAAAAGTAATAAATAGCAATTTCTACAGAATAATGTTTCACACTAAGATTTGCAAAGAAACACAACTCTTGATATAATAAAATTGTGATTGTCTCCCTTCATCTCTTTGGCTATATAAACATGTAAACTGTGTTTATCAGTTCCAAAGACTTGCCGTGAATGAAAGACATGTCCCTAAAAGCTTTCGCTATGAGGACGAAAACTCAACATTTTCGATTATCAGTCCTGTGTGGTCAAATGGTTAGGAAAGAGAGAGAGAGAGAGAGAGAGAGAGAGAGAGAGAGAGAGAGAGAGAGAGAGAGAGAGCACGCATGCCACGTACGTGCTACTTTACAGTCCTGATTATGCACTCGCAGTCACCTATAACACACCAGCATATATCAACATTGATACACTCATCCCCTCCCCACCAGCCCCCATCTCCCCCTCCTCCTATCTCTCTCTCCTCTCTCTCATTTTCTCTCTCTCTACTCTCTCCTCCCCTCAGCCCTATTCCCTAAAACACACACACACACACACACACACACACACACACAAAACACACACACACAACACACACACACACAAACGACAACAAAAGTGTAGTCCCCTACAAAAGCCCGAATACATTGGAAAAACGCAACTACAGAGACAGGCGGATACAACAGAGACAGAACTGTTTAAACAATCGATCTCCTTTACAGTTATGAATGAAAGAAAGATGGAAAGAATAGTAAATCAGTCAGACAGTCATAAACAAAGCGTATTTTAACCAAAACACTCGTGAGCACACACACACACACACACACACAATCTCTCCCCTCACTCTCCTCTCCTCTCTCTCTCTCTCTTTCATCATAACAAACGAAACCAACAGCCTGAATTTTCACACACGGGCCAGGACTTAGTGGAGGTGTCATAATCCCGTGAAAGTAGCCAGCAGTGTAAAGTCAGAGTGATCAAGGCACGCTATCTGAAATCTATGTCGTCAATCACTCCCCCGTCAAACTCTCCGCCCTAGGCGCCAGTCACACTTCCCTAGTTGCCTAAAACATCCCTTCTTCATCACAGAGAGGGGAAACGGGCCCCCATCGATGGCGCCGGCTGATGGATGAGCGTGTGGATTGAGTTCGTACAGATGTGTGTCGTTACATATGTCAGTTTTTTAGGCGTAGGCCTACAGCAAAGCCCATTGCTCTCATATAGGGTGGGTGGGAAGGAGTAGGGTGGGGGGGGAGTTTGGGGCCGATGTCCTTTTTTGTATGCTTTCTATAACTCCATAAATGTTCTTGATTTTATTGCACGGTAAATTTTTTGCACATTAGCAACAGAAAATTACAACGTACACATGCGTACCTATTGCTGCCCACAACACGATTTTAACATACTTTCTTATAAATAAGTTCACCTGTCTCTTTGCTACACAGTCACCCCATTTTTAATCTACCCTCGGCTTTTAAATATTGATCCATACTATTAGAGCATTTTGCCTCATTTCACCATAAATAAAATAATAAGAATACTTATATAGCGCCTATTCTCGGCTAGAGGCCAAGCTCTAAGCGCTTTACAATCAACACACGTTTACACAACGGGCTGCCTACCCGGTAGTGCGACTGAAGAGCTGCCAGCTGGCGCTTCATTCATCGTTTCCCGTGTCACCAGCCAGTAACGTTCAAATCGTCACACTCATTTTCCTACTTCCTTCAATTTTCTTTCCATTTCTCACGCAGGGGGCATGCTATGTGTAAAAGTGTCATCCATACCCAAAGGCCAAACTGGCCTACTCTTTTTCCGAAAGTTGGTGATGGGATTTTACGTTTGTGCAAGATGTTAGCTGCGTTCACACACGGAACCTCGGTTTATAGTCTCATTCGAAGGACTGACATTAAAAAGTAGATCTAATGGAGAGATGGGTGAAATGTGCTGTGTGGAGGGAAGGGGGGAGAGAAAGGACAACAGGATTCTAAAACCTTTGGCCCCACATTCCGACCATTCCTCCCCACCCCTCCCCCCCCCCCCCTCCTCCCTCTAAACTGCGCCTGAAGGTTTCGATTTTGTCAACCATTGAGAAGCCGAAAGAAGCCTCAGCAACTTGGGGCCCATCATCCGAAGTGCATGTTGCCCATCGTCACCAAGACGGCGTCCTCCACCCCCCCCCCCCCTCCCCGCCTCCGACAGTCACCGAGTAATTTATTTCAGGAATATTTGTTTTG
>CM031606.1:52820605-52840605 GCA_018398815.1 Conus ventricosus
ACGACATGGGTTGCGTCCTGGCTCCCACCTGTTGGAATCTTTGCGTGATGCTGAACACGCATTTGTCCTGCAGCTGAAGGTATCTACCTCCGAACAGGACAGACGGAAAGCTCTTCAACCTCTCCAGACTAAGAGCCAAGACAAAAGTCAAGCTGAGGTGCCTGCGTGACTTCCTCTTTGCAGACGACGCAGCAGTAACTGCCCACTCAGCCGAGGACCTACAGCAGCTCATGACTTGCTTCAGCAATGCCTGCCAAGACTTTGGGCTTACCATTAACTTGAAGAAAACACAGGTCATGGGACAGGACAGGATGTCGACTCTCCCCAGTCATCAGCATCAATGACCATGAACTGGATGTCGTCCATGACTTTGTTTATCTGGGCTCAACTATCTCAGACACCCTCTCACTTGACGCAGAGCTCAACAGGCGCATCGGCAAGACAGCTACCACCATGACCAGACTGACAAAGAAAGCATGGAACAACAGCAAGCTGACCGAGCACACAAAGATCCAGATCTACAGAGCCTGCGTCGTGAGCACCCTCCTGTATGGCAGGCGAGTCTTGGACTTTGCGTGCCCGACAAGAGCGAAAGCTCAATGCTTTTCATATGCGTAGCCTCCGACGCATTCTGAACATCACCTGGCAGGACAAGGTCCCAAACAACACTGTCCTGGAAAGAGCCGGATGCACCAGCATGTACACGCTGCTGAAACAGAGACGTATGCGCTGGCTCGGCCATGTCGTGCGCATGAATGACGGACGGATCCCTAAAGACCTCCTCTATGGAGAGCTTGTGCAGGGAAAACGTCCCACAGGCAGACCACAGCTGCGATTCAAAGATGTGTGCAAGAGGGACCTAAAAGCCTTGAACATCGACCAGAACAACTGGGAAGGAACAGCCCTCGAACGGTCAGCCTGGAGACAGACTGTGCAGAAAAGTCTCTCCAAGTTCGAAGAGACATTCGCTCAGCAGTACGCGGAAAGAGAATGAGAAGGGCTGCAGCCCAGGCAGACAGATCAGCGTCAGACTTCATCTGTGCCCTCTGCCACAGGGACTGTCATTCCCGCATCGGACTGGCCAGCCACACCCGTCGCTGTACCAGAATAGACACCTAGAGCGCAACTCCATAGTCTTCCGAGACTGAAGGATGCCTACTACAAATCGTTATTTTAATTCCAGGTACATTTTTTGTCAGTCTGTTGATTTGTCAACGAAAATTGATTAGTATGTCTTTATAGTTTGCTGTTTGTTACTTTAACTATATCCAGTCAACGTCTGGAAGAAGAAATTCGTGACTGTCTGTTTCTTAATGACCGAACACACTCTTGTAGGATCCAAGTATTTTTAAATCACAAGACTTAATCCAAAGTTATACATTTTCCTGTTTTTAATTAGTAACGGAAAGCATACAAAAAAAGAAAGAGCAAAAAGCTGCAACGACGATCTTATTCAAGACCAATGTCATAGACATATCTAGCGCGAAAAACCAGTGAAAGCTGCCTACGTTTTAAGCTGATATTCCACTCGCCGACACCCGCTCACCACTAAGCTTACCAGGATCATCTTGTCACTGGAATCAGGTGGTTCCTTATCGGTCGGTATATCCTACCTTCTAAGAAGATCACTGAACCTATATGTGAGTACTTTGTCACTTGTCTTTGAACCATCCATTATTCCATGTGAAATCACTCAACTCATTCCACCACTCCCTCATAAATATAATTTTGTTCCCCGGATCAGGGCGGGAAGTCTGATCCACGTCAAACTGGGCTTTTCGTCTCTGTAGACTATGGTACGTACAGGCTCGAAATGGACAGCTCGCGGTTCCACGGTTCTGTTTCACAAGACCTGTCCACAAAGACGTTGTCTTCGTAGGGAAGACATCGCAATGGATGAAATGAATGCTGATCAGACGGTTGGAGATACTTTTAGCACCTGAACGCGTAGGGTTCATTGTTCCTTCAAAGGGGAAAAAAATCACCTACACCTAAGTATGAAACACAGCTCAACCCCATGAGTTCTCTCCTCTCTCTCCTCTCTCTCTCTCTCTCTCTCTCTCTCTCTCTTCGTTATTTTTTTTTTCTTAATTCATATTTGACATTATATCATAAGAACTAATGATCTTATAACACTACAAGATAAGCGAAAACAACTTCCAGAACACAAATCCGACTGACAGGAAAAAATGTGACCACAATACAATCAATGTTAAAAATCTGTTTTTAACGAAGATCTCGAGCAACCTTTGAAAATATTCACTCTTGATGCTGCCAGAATACGAAATGCATTCAGTATCTGTATATCACCTGAAACCGTGGAAGCAAAAAATAATGGTATATGCATTCCACAGTAATTGTATTTTTTTATATATCAAATTTTTATTTATTTATTTATTTTACTATAATGTTCATTATTAATTCTACTACTTATTCGTGTTTGTGTACTAGTGTTTTACGCGGTTTCGTCGTTCATACCCTTCCACCCTCAATCCTCCACTCCCCCCCTATTGATTGGGGGGGGTAGAGAGAGAGAGAAGAGAGAGAGATGAGAGAGAGAGAAGAGGAAGAAGAGAAAGAGAGAGAGGGAGAGGAGGAGAGAGAGAGGAGTCATATTGGCTCGAACCCTAGTAATTATGTTGGAAACGACCCCCATGGTGGATGGAATGTCTGATGTGCCACCGAAGACATCATCGAAGTGAAGTGACATCACGGAAGAAGTGAATCATCCGGAATGAAGTGACATCATCCCGAAGTGACACATCCCGGAAGTGGAGGATCACACAGAAATGACATCATGGGAATGACCGAAGGTCGTGACTTGTTGACTACTGTCGGAGTAAAGGCCCATTAGTGGGCGAGCCAAAAAAACAAGGGGATTGAGCACGAGCGAAAGGAGGCGTCACCCCAAGGAGGGTCATTCGGTGCTAGAAAGGGATCACCCCAGTAACGACTATCATCTCAAGGGAAAACTATAACTAACGCGAGAGGAAGTAATGAATAGAATAAAATTTTGATTCCTCCTCTGTTTTTGTCTGGGCTTGACCAGCCTCTATCAACTAATCTGTCGACTAGCTGATACAGGGAAACAATTAGGCAAACGTCCAAGGCGCCGCATAAGCACTAGCTCCCCCAAATTAAACAATGTTATTGTTATTAAGTCTTGTTGTTTTAACGTAATTCTTTGTTTTGTCTTACTCAGCTTATTTTCTTGTATACATTTGGTCTTTGTATGTTGAACTGGAGAAAAATCCATGTTGAATGAGATGCGTTTCCCTCTGTGAAGAAGATGGTGAGAATTTTGTTGCATTAAAGATTGAACGATTTTGTCTGTATTCGGGTAGATATTGTCCATTGTAAGATTATGGGCGTTTTTCTGCCTATATTTGTGTGTTTCGCCTCCACTGATAAAGATATACATGAGTAAATATGTCAGGTTTTTCATGAACTGCTGAGGCCTAGCGATAAAAAAAAAACAAGAAAGAAAAGAGGAGGGATGTGTTTGAACTATTTAAGAAAAGCGTTTTTGATGAATCGTGATACAGGTAACCCATTTTGACCCCAAGCTTGAAAAGTGTAATGACAGAGCAGAAATGGGTTTATAAACATAGTTTTGTATCATATATGTCAAATTCAAGTAGTGTTACCTTTCGCTTTAACAATGATTTTGAGTTTTGTGGACAAAAGGTTTAAAAGTACAGGTGGAACTACATTCTGCTGTTGTATCCATTTTGGCAAGATGATATTGATCATAACCTGTATAGACCAAATTATGAAATCTTGGATTTTTTTCTGTTTTTATTTTTGTTTTTTGCTTGATAGAGATAATAATTAAGGTGTTGAAAATGTTGTAATTGGAGTGGACTGGAACATCGCACAAGATGTTTTCAATGGATTATTTTAATCATAAGATTAAAGCAATGTTAAAGCACAACAGCAAGTTGAAGAACAGATGCTTAATAATAGACCTTACAGATAATGGAGAATGTAGAAACTCTGAATTGAAAAGATACGCAGGAACAGATCTTCCACCGCAGAAATAATGTTTGATTTTTTTTTCTAGTTTCAGATTATGTCCATCTATGTCACGGATAGCGGATATTAAGGCAGGTCAGGACAGACCAAGTCAATGCTTACTCTGAATTTAACCATTGCTAAAGAATCTAAACTATAACCCTTCTGGAAAGTTTAATCTTGTTCTTTGTTGAAGGATAAACATACATTGATGAAATTAACGAGAAATTCAAAGTTTTAATAGAAGAGCATGCTGTACTGCCCAGTTCAAGGGAACAATTGTCATTTATTGAGCATTCAAAAATTTAGTTACTATCTACAGATTGCATCTTTATTTAGATGTTTTTATAATAAAATTAAAAGTACAACTATAGCATTTGCAAACTGAAACAAAAAAAACCGCAATAGTTTTAAAAGAGATTGTTTAGAAGTGAAATATTGATAAGTTAGCGAAGAAGGAATCAGTTGACGATGAAGAAAGAACATGATTTGATCAGACAAAAGAGGAACTAGTTAACTAGGAAGCTAAAATGCAGGGGGTTTGATTCGACCAGCAGTTGGATACAGAAGGTGCAATTCTGTATTTTTGTTCTCTTGATAACAGAAACTATCTTAAACAAAAATATGACAATGTTAAGATTAGTTGATGTTTTAGCTCGCTTGAAAAAAAGAAACTTCTTAAACAAAAATATGACAAAGTTAACATAAGATTATGCTTTAGAAAATATTTCAATGATGAAAGATCAACGACGTGAAGAATAGTTTTATTAAAAATCTACTGGATAAAGGATCTGAGGATTACGAAAATCTCAATGGTTAATTTACCTCATGAATTAGAAGGAGAAATGTCTATAGATAATGTGCTATCACTTAAACAGATGAAAAACAATATAAGCCAGGGACAGACGATTACTGTCGAGTTGCTTTAAATTGTTTTCAACACACTTGGAATATTCGTCTTCGATCCTTAACGAAGTTTTAAAAACGTGCGAGTGTCCACCATACAGGAAGGAAGAACATAGTTGTATTGCCTAAAGTGATAAATCTTGAGACGCATTAAAAACAGAAGCCATTTACTCTTTTAAATGTTGTTTTATAAAATAGGGTACTACGTTGTTGAACAGGCTAAAACATGGTTCTTGCCAAGATTGATCAACGAAGACCAAACAGATTTAGGCAACGAATGATATCGGAGATAATATTAGACTGATCTATGATCGAAAATGTAACTATCACAAACTCACCAATGCCAGACTTGCTTTATGGGTTAGAGTTTGTAGAAAGCCATTCGATTTACCTTGACAGGAATTCATGAATAAATACTTGTAGCATTCGGTTTTTGGACCGAATATACATAAATGGATAACTCTTTCTATAATAATATAAGTCAGCATACTTGTGAATGGCAGCACTGAGTTTGGTTTTCTGTAGTCGTGGGCCCAGCAGTGTGACCCCAGTTTCACTGACAAATTCTTTTTGGGATAGAAAGTCTTGCCATTATGTTGATAGATAAAAGAATTTATAAAAGGAATCCAAACTTAACAATGCAGAAACAGAAAATTGCACATACGCGGACGATGTGAGAATTATGTTTGAAATGACAAAGTGTCTTTTGAGGGTTTCTGAAACAGTTGATCAGGTTTGGAGAAAATCAAGTTTGATATTAAATAACAGAAAAAAAAAAACGTGCTCTATGGTAGAAAACCTCGACGATTTGCTACATGCACATTAACGTATTCACTGGAAACCCACCACAATTCAAAATTCTGGTATCTTATTTACAAGATATCTTGCTGACTGTTCAGAAATAAACATACTGGCTAGATTTCTTGAATTATGGATGTTTACGGTATGGTTAAAGCTTACAGATTACTCCACTAGCAGGGTGGCTGTTTTAAAGCTTTAATTCGGTCCAAACGAATTCATCACTGGATTTTACTCCAAATCCCCCCAATGATGTAATTTAAGTCGATTCAAACTCAGTCTTTTGGTTTTTTGGGGGATAGTAAATTGAACTGTCTAACATAAACTGTGTTAAAAACTGAGGACTTGGTTGCCAAGAATAAAGAATAATATAGTTGCATTAAACTTACATGGCAGTAGAAAAATAAGAAATCGTCTCACAAGTGGAAAAGTATTTACTTTGGCTAGTTTGTCCAGAAATCATCTGAAAAAAAAATGGCTGTAGTCTCTTTAGCATATTAAAAAAAAAAAAATAGGGCTGACGTATTTGAGGCATAATAAGAATTTGCCAAGGGATTCTGCCTTCATTCTGAAGAAATGGTCTGAAAATGTAATTTATCATGAAATATTTAAGTTAAAAAACAAAAACATAAAAAGAAAACTTTTTATATGTTTAGATCAAAGTTTGTTCATCAATACGTATATACACAATTGTAACACATTATGAAAGAAGCATACGCACCTTTTTGGCATACAGAGAGAGAGTTCAATAAAAGTATGGTTTTCATTGACTTTTTGTAATACTGGATGTTAAGGGGAGTAAACGAGTATATTCGGAAAACTGCGGTAACAATGACAAATAACAAGATATGAAACAAGATCGAAAATGTTGGGAAACTTGTCTGTTTCAAGTCAACGAGGGGCAGTGTTTATTATGAGCCTTTCTGTGAACAAATAAAACCTGCTTTTGCAGTGGAATCAAAAAATTGAAGAGCAATTGGAATGAATATGCATCATCAATAAGGTATTCAGAAAATAAACGAATAAAACTAAATGCTCAAGATAAGAGATTCTAACACTATATTATTGGTACAAATATTGTTGTCAAACATGAGAAATCAAACTGAAAGATCATTGTACATTTTGATATCGAGAAGGGAAAACATTGAGCATACTATTTTTTGGTTTTGGTGGAAAACGCGCATATTCTTTACAACAACTTTAAGCAACAATAACAGAGAAAATGTCAGCATGTGGCTTTTAATTTGTCCTGTTGATTAGATGATTATTGTGGGCATTCAAAACAATTTTCAGTGATAAGCCTTTGACTTCACATTACTTCTAGAAAAATATTTTAACATAAAATGCAACGCGAGAAAAACTTTAAATTGTAATAAAAATTTCTTCTTATTTAAAGACAAATGTAATTTTGAACAGCAAGTTGCAAATCAGCGCAAAAACTAGTCAAAAAACATGCATGAATGAATGGCAGTTATACAATCTTTGATAGACGTGTTACTTTTGGACTTGATGTACATGTTGAGGACTAGTCTGTCTCTGTGTCACTTGATATGCAATGTTATTTGGGTCCCCTGGTGGCTTTGTCTGTGTCCTAAATCCTCTTTTTCAAGAGACTGTCATTGGTGGCACAGCTCTTTGACTTTGATGTTGAAATATTTCTTCAATTAGAACAACCAATCAAAGCAAGTTATAGTATATATGTATAAAACGACTATTCAAGCTATTACAAAAGTTGGTTGCTTGATTTTTATTGACCAGAGAAATGTTTCCATACTGTCTTGAAGTTGATATCATCGTTTTGAACATAATGGAAGTCGGGGCATACTTTCACAGCTGTTGAAAGGAAGAATTAAATCTAGGGGCAAGTGAACTAGATAATAATTAATCTTAGTTGTTAAAACTCACAAAAATATATTTTTCTACTTTGCCATTGACATTTCTATAAAACAATAGAGAAACGCGTGATTCCTTAGGATTGGGATCAAAAAAAAAAGCTACTGTAAGCATCACTTTGAAAAAAAAAGGAAGTAGAATCATTCACATGGAAAATAGGACAGTGTTTAAGCCTAACAAGTGTGCTATGTAAGTCTTGAGTATTTTAGTAAAGAGATGCAGTAGTTATACCATTGATAGCCAATGACTTGTTCGTATCATGGTTTTAGACCAGACGTTCTTGCATGATCGGGATTAGAGTGACGAAGAACTGTGCACAATGTTGAAATGACAGAGAATCCTTGACGTTGTCTCCATGGACTTAAAAAGGCATTTGATTTCGTGTCCGCTCGTGAATGACTCTCTCATCTTTTAGACAGCTTTCGATCAGATGGTAGCAATACATTGTCAGTATTGTAATCTGATGGGTTTATGGTTCTTGTTACTCTGGGTGCAAAGGACAGATGAAGACAAATCATGCTGAGTTTAAAGTGCTGCGGAACTCTTAAGCTTCCATATGGAATTCTGTAGTCTTTAACTGGTTTATGTTCCTTCAGGAAATCATTGCTATTGGATTCTGTTTATTGGATTTTTTTCAATGAAGTTATCAATATAGAATTTTGGTTTATTTAGTCATTTTATGTTAATTTAGCCGTTTTGTTTAACGTAGGTTTAGTTTGTCATACATGGTAAGAAATTAACAAACAAAAATCATTTCATTGTTTAGCAACATTGGTGTGCATGCAAGCGAACTTACGATGAAGATATAACTCACGTGCATACAAGTGAATTTTATCATAATGGATAACTCGCGCATGTATTTTAAAAGAAACAGAGCAAAGTACATGTCACACGACAGGAAGAATGTGTTAATTAAATTGCACATACAGTTGTTTCAAACTTTACAAAAGTCAAAATAAGACCAATTGTGACATAGAAAAGTTTGATTGTTGCATCTAGCAGACATTTGATTTTTCTCCAGGTCTGTTGCTTTTTCTTTTCATAACCTGGTGTTTTCAGATCTGTGCAGAAATCCAACCTCGCATGATTTACAGGGTTTATCAGTTTTGCAGGCATGTACACATGTGCATAAAAAAAGAACTACGGCTTTCATTTGAAACTGAATTTTGCGTCGTCTTGGTTCCCACTTCTGTGGAAAAAGCACAGACCTGGAGAAAAATCAAATGTCTGCTAGATGCAACAATCAAACTTTTCTATGTCACAATGGTCTTATTTTGACTTTGTAAGTTTGAAACAACTCGTATGTGCAATTTTAATTAACACATTCTTCCTGTCGTGTGACATGTACTTTGCTCTGTTTCTTTAAAATACATGCGCGAGTTATCCACTTATGATAAATTCACTTGTATGCACGTGAGTTATATCTTCATCGTAAGTTCGCTTGCATGCACACCAATGTTGCTAACAATGAAATGATTTTTGTTTTTGTTTTTCTTACCATGTATGACAAACTAAACCTACGTTAAACAAAACGGCTTTACAATGACTACCAACATCATCTGATAACTCATTGACAAAATCCTAAACAGAATCCAAAGCAAGATTTCCTGAAGGATACCAGTTAAAACTACAGATTCCAAGGAGAAAGAGTTCCCAGCTCTTAACACATGTGTTCTGTTTTGAAGGAAACATAAACCCATATTAAAGTACTGACAATTACTCCATCTGATCGAAGCTGTGTGAGGAGTCATTCACGAGGGACAGAATCAAAGCCTTTTTAAAGTCCATGGAGACAACGTCAAGAGATTCTCTGTCATTCAACATTTGTGCACAGTTCTTCGTCACCTCTAATACTCGAGTCATGCAAGAACGTCTGGGTCTAAAACCATAGATACGAACAAGTCATTGGCTATCATATGGTTAACTACTGCATCTCTTACAAAATACTCAAGGACTTTACATAGCACACTTGTTAGGCTTAAACACTGGTCCTATTTTTCCTGCTGATGATTTACTTCCTTTTTTTTTCAAAGTGATGCTTACAGTAGCTTTTTTTTTTATCCCCAATCCTAAGGAATCACGCGTTTCTCTATTGTTTTATCAGAAATGTCAATGGCAAAGTAGAAAATTATATTTTTGTGAGTTTTAACAACCAAGATTAATTATTATCTAGTTCACTTGCCCTCTAGGATTTTAATTTCTTCCTTTCACAGCTGTGAAGTTATGCAGACTTCCATTATGTTCAAACGAGATATCAACTTCAAACAGAATGGAAACATTTCTCTGGACAATAAAAATCAAGCCAGCCAACTTTTGTAATAGCCTTGGGATAGTCGGTATACCATAATACTACTTACACTCTGTTGGTTGGTTGTTCTACATTGAAGAAATATTTTCAACATCAAGTCAAAGAGCTGTGCCACCAACTGACAGTCTCTTGAAAGAGAGAGGATAGGACACAGACAAAGCCACCAGGGGACCCAAATATACATGCATATCAAGTGACACAGAGACAGACTAGTCCCTCAACATGTACATCAAGTCCAAAAGTAACACGTCTATCAAAGATTGGTATAACTGCCATTTTTCATGCAGTTTTTTGACTAGTTTTTGCGCTTTTCGCAACTTGGCTGTTCAAATTACATCTTGTCTTTAAATAAAGAAAATTTTTATTACAATTAAAAGTTTTTCTCGCGTTGCATTTATAGTTAAAATATTTTTCTAGAAGTAATGTGAAGTCAAAGGCTTCATCACCCCTGAAATTGTTTGAATGCCCAAATAATACTAATTCAACAGACAAATTTAAAGAAGCCACATGCTGACATTTTCTCTTTATTGTTGCTTAAAGTTGTTGTGAAAAATATGCCGCGTGTTCACATAACCAAAAATAGATGCTCAATGTTTTCCCTTTCTCGATATTACAAAATGTACAATGATCTTTCAGTTGATTTCTCATGTTTGACAACACAATATTTGTACCCAATATATAGTGTAGAACTCTTATCTTGAAGCCATTTAAGTTTTATTTCGTTTATTTTTTGTACCTTTTTGATGATGATATTCATTCCAATTGCTCTTCAAGTTTTTGATTCCACTGCAAAAGCAGGTTTTATGTTGTCACACAGAAGGCATCATAATAAACACGTGCCCCTCTGTTGACTGAACAGACAATTTTCCACATTTTAGATCTTGTTTCATTCTTGTTATTTGTCATTGTTACCGCCAGTTTTTCCGAATATACGCGTTTACTCCCCTTAACAATCCAGTATACGAAATAAAGTCAATGCAAAATCCATACTTGTTATTGAACTCTCTCTCTGTATGCCAAAAGCGTGCTATCTTCTTTCATAATGTGTCCAATTGTGTATTACGTTTGATGAACAGACTTTGATTAGAAAAAAAAAGTTTTCTTTTTTGTTTTTGTTTTTTAACTTAATATTTTCATGATAAAATACATTTCAGAAGCCATTTCTTCAGAAATGCAGGCAGAATCCATTGGCCAAATTCTTTATATGCCTCAAATACGTCAGCCCTAATTTTTTTTTTTAATAATTGGCCTAGAAGAAGACTACAGCCATTTTTTTTTCCAGATGATGTCTTCTTGGACAACTAGCCAAAGTAATACTTTTCCACTTGTGAGACGATATTCTTATTTTTCTACTCCATGCAAGTTCTAATGCAACTATATATTCCTTTATTCTTGGCACACCAAGTCCTCCATGTTTTTAACTTCAGTTTTGATGTTTATACAGTCTCATTTTCTATCCCCCAAAACTCGAAAGACTGAGTTTTGAATCGCATTAATTACATCATTGGGGGATTTGGAAGTAAAATCAGTGATGAATTCGTTTGGACAAGATTAAAGCCTTTAAAACAGCCACCCTGCCTAGTGGAGTAATCTGTATCTTTAACCATACCTTGTATAACATTCATATTCAAGAATCTAGCCTGTATGTTTATTTCTGAACAGTCAGCAAGAATCACTTGTAAATAAGATACACAGAATTTTGAATTGTGGTGGGTTCCAGTGAATACGTAAATGTTGCATGTAGCAAATCGTCGAGGTTTTCCTACCATAGAGCACTTGTTTTTTTTTCTGTGTTTAATATCAAACTTGATTTTCTCCCAAACCTATCAACTGTTATCAGAAATCCCTCAAAAGACACTTTGTCATTTCAAACATAATTTCTACATCGTCCGCGTATTGTGCAATTTCTGTTCTGCATTGTTAGTTTGGATTCCTTTTTATAATTCTATTATCTCTCAACATAATGGCAAGACTTTCTACACACAAAATGAATATGTAGGGTGAAACTGGGGTCACACTGCCTGCGCCCACGACCTACAGAAAACCAAACCAGATGCCTGCCCATTCACAAGTACAGCTGACTTTAATATTATTATAGAAAGGAGTTATCCATTTATGTATATCTGGTCCAAAACCGAATGCTACAAGTACTTTATTCATGAATCCCCTGTCAGGTAAATCGAAGGCTTTCTCTAAATCTAACCATAAAAGCAAGTCAGGCAGTTGGTGTGTTTGTGAATAGTTAATTCAGTCATAGATCAGTCTAATATTATCTCCGATATATCTGTTGGCCATAAATCCTGTTTGGTCTTCGTTGATCAAACTTGGAAGAACCATGTTTTAGCCTGTTCACAACACGTACGTACCCTATCTTATAAACAACATTTAAAAGAGTAACTGGCCTTCTGTTTTTAATGGCGTCTCAAGATTTATCACCTTTAGGAATACAAACATGATTCCTTCCTTCTGTATGGTGGACAACTCGCACAGTTTAAAACCTTCGTTTAAGGATCGAACGACGAATATTCCAAGTGATGGTTGAAACAATTTAAAGAACTCGACAGTAAATCCGTCTGATCCCTGGCTTTTATTGTTTTTCATCTGTTTAAGTGCATAGCCAGCTTCATCTATAGACATTTCTCCTTCTAATTCATGAGGTAAATTAACCATTTGAGATATTTCGTAATCCTCAACTTCCTTTATCCAGTACGATTTTTTCATAAACTTTCTTCACGTCTCGTTGGATCCTTTCATCATTGAAATATTTCTAAGCCATCATCTTATGTTAACTTTGTATTATTTTTGTTTAAGAAAGTTTCTTTTTTCAAGCGAGCTAAAACATCATCTAATCTTAACTTTGTCATATTTTTGTTTAAGAAGTTTCTGTTATCAAGAGAACAAAAATACTGATTGACCTTCTGCTATCCAACGTGCTCGCGATCGAATCAAACCCCCTGCATTTTAGCTTCCCTAAGTCTAACTAGTTCCTCTTTGTCCTGATCTAAATCATGTCTTTCTTCATCAGTCAACTGTTCCTTCTTCGCTAACTTTTCAATATTCACTTCTAAACAATTCTGCTTTTCAAAACTTGCGGTTTTTTTTTTTGATGTTGCAATGCTATAGTTGTACTTCTTATTTTATTATAAAACATCTAAAAAAGATGATCTGTAGTAGTAAACTAAATTTTTGAATGCTCAATAAATGACACTTGTTCCTTAACTGGGCAGTACAGCATGCTCTTCTATTACAACTTTAATTTCCTCGTTAATTTCATCAATGTACTGTTTATCCTTCAACAAAGAACACTTAAATTTCCAGAAGGGTTATAGTTTAGTTTCTTTAGCAAAGGTTAAATTCAGAGTAAGCATTGAATGGTCTGTCCTGTACCCTGCCTTAATATCCGCATCCGTGACAATAGTGGACACATAATCTGAAACTAGAAAAAAATCAACACTACTTTGCTGCGGAGGGAAGATCTGTTCCATGCGTATCTTTTCAATTCAGGGTTTCAACATTCTCCATATATCGTAAGGTCTATATTAAGCATCTGTCTTCAACTTGCTGTTGTGCTTTAACATGCTTAATGCTTATGATTAAAATAATCCATTGAAAACATCTTGTGCGATGTTCCAGTCCACTCCAATTACAACATTTTCAACACCCTAATATTATCTTCTAACTCAACAAAAAACAAAAAATAAAAACAGAAAAAAATCAAGATTATCATAATTTGGTCTATACAGGTTAATGATCAATATCATCTTAGCCAAAATGGATACAACAGCAGAAATTAGTTTCCACCTGTATCTTTTTAAACCTTTTGTACACAAAACTCAAAATCATTGTTAAAGAGAATGGTAACACCTCTTGAATTTGACATATATGATACAAAATATGTTTTATAACCCCATTCTGCTCTGATACACATTTCAAGCTTGGGGTCAAAATGGGTACCCTGTAAAAGATACATCAAAAACGCTTTTCTTAAATAGTCAAACACATCCCTCCTCTTTTTCTTTCTTGTTTTTCTTTTATCCGCTAGGCCTCAGCAGTTCATTGAACAAAACCTGACTATTTACTCATGTTATATCTTTATAAGTGGAGGCAGAAACACACAAATATAGGCAGAAACGCCCATAATCTTACAATGGACACAATATCACCCGAAATACAGACAAAATCGTCAATCCTTTAATGACAACAAAATCTCACCATCTCTCTCACAGAGGGAAAACGGCATCTCATCAACATAGGATTTTTCTCCAGTTCAACATAACAAAGACCAAATGTATACAAGAAAAATAAGCATGAAGTAAGACAAAACAAGAATAGTTAAAACAAACAAGACTATAATAACAAAATATTGTTTAATTTGGGGGGAGCTATGTGCTTATGCGGCGCCTTGGACGTTTGCCTAATGTTGCCCTGTATCAGCTAGTCGACAGTTTAGTTGATAGAGGCTGGTCCCAAGCCCAGACAAAAACAGAGGAGGCAATCAAAAATTTTATTTCTATTCATTACTTCCTCTTTCGCGTTAGTTATAGTTTTCCCTTGAGATGAAGTCGTACCTGGGTGACCTCCCTTTCCTCAGCACCGAATGACCCGTCCTTGGGGTGACGCCCCCTCCTTTACGCTCCGCTTGCTTTCAATCCCCTCTTTTGTTTCTTTTGGTCACTCGCCCTCAACTAATCGGCCCCTTTACCTGCTCCGACACGTAGTCAACAAGGTCACGACCCTTCCGGGTCATTTCCCACTGATGTCATTTCCTGTGATGATGTCACTTCCACTCCGGGATGATGTCACTTCCGGATGATGTCACTTCCACTTCCGGGATGATGTCACTTCCACTTCCGGGATGATGTCACTTCCACTTCCGGGATGATGTCACTTCCGGTGACGTCATACATTCCAGACATTCCATCCCCATCCCCATGGGGGTCGTTTCAACATAATATACTACTAACACCTTCGGTTACTAACACTTCTCCTCCTCCCAGCTACACCCCCCCCCCCCCCCCCCCCACTTCCTTCCTCCATATCTCACTTCTGTAACCAACTCAGAAGCCAAACGTACGTGACTCTATGCAACGTGAGCGGTGGAGTCTGCCTGAACCAACGTAAGCGGCAATAACGGGAACGGCCCAGTCTGAGGACAGTATTGTCCGAGTCGCTCTGTGGTTGAGCTATGTCTCATTAATTAAAGCTAATTACTCTTAATGTGGAGAGTGTTCACGCTCAGAAGGGTCGAGTCTGACTTAAACTGGGTACCAAAGATCATGAAAACAACTGACTGATTGCAGGCCGATGTCTGCTGCCTTTTTGACCACCACCTTCATTGGTATTAATTTTTTTAGCCTACAAAAATTCTCCTGTATAAACACAACTAAGAACAGAATTTTATTGCAAGATTTGACATTTGTGATGCAACAAACTGTTAACGATATACGCATAAAATGTAGACACTAGGACTACTGAAAACAAAACAAGCAAAGAACAATAGGCCTAAGGGACTCTTGCTTAGTTGCAGTCGTTCACACTTGTAACTACAAACAACAGAATTTAGGTAGTACACACTGTAAGTTTCAGACTAATCAGTGCTGGTGGATCACAAGTAATGCATTATATTCACCACTTTTCAGAGAATTTTCATCACACAGGTACACTGCAGGTGTTCTTCACATCGATCATCATTTCATCACAGAACAAAACGTATTTCTAATTATCATTCACAGTCCAGCGCATTCTTGTCAGATCGCGCCATTGTGCCCACATGTCATTGTTTCATTTACCAATGTCTCTTCGTGCCATTGTGTATAATGCCATAGTGTCCATGCCGGCTGTTGTCTGCGGAGTATTGATTTGTGAACTTCTTTCGTCTGGTTGTTTGCAACGTCTGAACAACAACAAGAAAATCAGTTGCCTGATAGGTGTTGTGTATTTAAAAAGCGTGAGGGTGAATGGGGCTAATATAAACCTGGATCGAGGCTAAAATTTAAAAACCCAAGAAAACTGAATTTGTCGGGGGAGCGTAGAAATCAACTGGCATACCAGACATTAATGTAAAATCAAACTGACATACTTGTCGTTGCCTTAAAAGAGAGAAACTATCTAATCTGAGACTGCAGTATTGTACACATTATTATTTTTTTTGCAGTATAGTACACAAAAGCAATAAGGTAAGAATACAGTAATCCACTCTTCCCGAGTTAGAGAGAGAGAGAGAGAAGAGAGAGAGAGAGAGAGAGAGAGAGAGAGAATTTTCTCGCTCGATCCTCTCCTCCTTCTCATCACCAGATTTCCTCCGCCTCCCCTCCCCTCTTCTTTGTCTCTCCATTATCTGCTTCTGTATCCCTCAGTTTTGTCTCTCCAGCTCGTCAGGTGAGTAGTTGGACCTCATCAATATAGCCTACCAGTGCGCTAGGCCCTAATGATATTGAGCCTCATTGGTAGTGGGCCCATTGAAACTGGGTCCTGCTGGGATGGGTTCTATTAGAATTGGGGTCAGATGGGACTGGGACCTAATGCACCAGCTGTGATTGAGGCTGTTTCCACTGCATCCCACTTACATTAAAGCCATATTCCTATACAACCAAGCTTTATGACACATTGGCAGTGCCAGGACGTAATTGAATATTGCTTAAACGTTGATCCTGTGAGGTTCCAGTACCACTGAGCTGTATAAATTGGGCCCTGCTGGGGCTTTAAGACGATAATTATGTTACTTTAAAATGCAGCCTTTGGAATGATAGTACCGATATTACTGCATGTGTTGATGCGATATCATGATATGCACGGTTACTTGCTATAATTGGGTAGGCCTAAGTGTCAGTGCTACCGGCTACGCTCTCAAATCTTATTCTTTAAACAAGATATTATATATGTATTATTTTAATGAAATCCACCACACATTGCATGAAATGCGGTGGATTGGGGTCTGCAATGTCCATTCGAAATCGATGCAAATAGCGCCATGGGATTTAGAGGTTAATGACATAAAGCAGCGCAAATTTTGCTATGCGCAATGTTTCTTACCTCAGTTGTGTGAAGCAAACTGATTAAAAGACCCCCGGTTTCATAAGTCAACACACAATTAACATCCTCAAACCTTAAGTGTTTTAAGGATCCGGCAGCTCTCATCCCAGTCTTATAACTGACTTGTTCGAATGTAAGGTGAACGCGCTCATCAGTAACTCGAATGTGGCAGAATGCTGCAGTAGGCCTACTGCCAGGTTAACTTGAGTTAACCGCCAAATAGAGCGCACCGTGGCATCCCGTTACTGTGAAGTCATTCATTTTAGGATCCTGATTAAGTGTCCGGCATTACCTTCCTGGTTTGGATGTACTGTGAACCCCGTCATTAAATAGGCGCTCTTGGCTGATTAGAAGTGTGACATGATGATGTTGTGATGGTGACCTACTCGTTTTTGAGTGAACCAGCCTTTTAGGAAGAAGAATACAACTTAGTTACTGGGAGGCCAGACATGCCGCTACTTTTGCGAAGTCTGCAAGTGCAACTGCTTTTGTTTTTCAACGATTCTCATTTTCATATGTGGGACTGCTACAGCAGCCAGAGAGGCATCATTCCACATGGGTCATATGTCCAGACCCGCCCAACTTGACGTTGCTCATTAGGCTAGGCTAGTAGGAAAAGAAGTATAACTCTATGACTCCATCGAAGAGTTATTTGTGTTCTATTTTGGGAAGCTTGAAGCAGTGCCAGAATGCTAAGCTTTTTTTCGATCTTGGACAATGTTTAATACGGACGACAGCTGTAAGTTTCACTGCTCATTGTCTTGATGTGCTACATATTTTGCGTTAAAAACATGCTATTTTTTGTGTGTGATGGTTTTGAGCTGCGATTGGCCGGTCAATCGGGTCAGATTCAGAGGTGTCGTAGGCCTTGGCTATAGGAATCGTTCTCAACGAGGAAAGGGAAGTCACTGTAGTTGGCCTAGCATTGTAAAGCTGACGTTCATCTCTATAAAAACCAAACTGAGCGCTCGGTTTGTGAACAAAAGGACGTTACTGTCATTTAAAGAAAGAAAGGAAAAAAAAAGAAACAGGAAAACAAAACACGTGCTTGATGGGGAAGCAAGCATGCACAAACACTGGCATTTTGCATTCGACTCGGTACAGGCTGACCCTCAGTTCTCGTTTTTCTCGATCACATGACGAAGGAACACTTACTTAGTATAGTATAGTATAGTAATAAGAGCGATTGAGGCTCTACTTTTAAAGAGCTATTCGTCTATCTAATTCTAACTTTGATTTCTAGCATTGCGTGCAAGCTCAGTTGCCCAGAAGTTATTCTTGGCAAATAGGGTTGTACAATGATGGTAGATTTTTCCAATGTTCATCCAGTCTTCTCTTGAATAGCATCCACTGGTGGTGCAGAAACCACTGACTCTGGGAGATTGTTCCAAGTATTGTTGATCCTATTCGAGAAAAATTCGCTCTAACTGCTAATTTACTTCTGCTTTCTTCAGCTTCATTGAATTTCCTCTTAACTGGCTTTTATTGTCCCTTTCAAACATAAGTTCATGCGTGTTGTACATTTCCATTGAGGTACTTATAAGTTTCATCATATCACCCCGAAGACAGCGGTGCTCAAGACTCGGAAGCTTCAAAATTTTCAATCTATCAGGGTAGGGTTTGTCTTTGAGATGGCTCAGTGTCTTTGTTGCACGACGTTGCACATCCTCAATGTCACTACATAAACCTTTGGAATGTGGTTGCCAGACACTGTGGCCATATTCCAACAATGGCCTGACCATGCTCTTGAACAAAATTACAAAAGTTCTCTCGGACAGATAATCAAAGGATCGGCGTTATAAGTCCAACCATTCTGTTGGCCCTTGATGTGGTCTGAGCAACCTGCTCTTTGAATGAGAGTTTATTATCCACTACAACGCCTACATACAATGATACACCCGAGGAAAGCACGAATTATCCAAGTTTATTGATACAATAGTAGCGATGCAAACCCTGTTCAGGTTTATGATATTTGTGTAAGAATGTAAAAAATTTAGCAGCAACAACAAAACAAAACTTCGATAATGCATCAGACGCTTTTAGTTACATTTTTTTTTACTCGCATGGGGGCGTAGAGGGATGTTAACTGATGATTCAGTGATACATATTGTCTGGGGAAGTCCCCATGGAGGATGTAGAAAGTGCGAGGGGGCACTTTCAGTGCAAAGTGTAAGCAGGCCTTGTTCGAGACAAATATTTGGGAAGGACATGGAGGATATGGGAGGAGTGGGTGGAGGGGATGAGGACAATTGGGGGATGGGGCATGGGAAGAGGGAGGGAGGGAACAGGAGAAAGCCATTTCAAAATGCTAGTGTATATATTATTGTGTTTTATCTGCTGGATATAAACAACAACAACAGCAGCAACAACAACAACACACACGCATCACATACAAATAAGGTAGACAGAAACCTTTGAGCTGCTTGGTGCCACAAAGGGATAAAAGTCTAGGCATGAATGAAATCTCCAGGGAGATGGTTAACTTGTAGAATTGTAAAAAAAAAAAAACATGCCACATACTCCTCACTCTTGTATTTGTTGTCCAGACTTTCTGCCATTTATTCAGGCTTTGTCTGGGCATTTGCAAATATGCGTAATATTCATAAGCTAGAAAAACAATAGACAAAGAAGGGGGGGGGTTGCCAGTGGTGGAGGTGGTGGAACCCTGAGTTAAAAGAAAGGCAGGAGGAGAGAGAGAGAGAGAGAGAGAGAGAGAGAGAGAGAGAGAGAGAGAGAGAGAGAGATCTTTACTTATTAAGATAATAGATAAGCTGAAACATGCTTTTTTAAAATCCAGTCCTCGCTTTGATTTTGGATTAACAGTATGAAAAGGAGGTATGTGAAACATGCAAGTAGAAAAAACACAATACCAGGAAAGACAGATTGATCGGTGGATGAAGAGAGAGAGAGAGAGAGAGAGAGAGAGAGAGAGGAAGAGAGAGAGAAGTTTGTGTGCTTGCATGTGCAAATGTATGTGTGGTTGTGAGAAGAGAGAGAGGAGAGAGAGAGAGAGAGAGAGAGAGCGCAATAAACTACTCTTGCCACAGGA
>CM031606.1:52843105-52845605 GCA_018398815.1 Conus ventricosus
GAGGAAAGTGTAGTCGCATTTTAATTTTAGAAAGACGGTCACTGTTGTTCTGAGTCTCACAACTTGCCCAGTCTGTCTATACACCTGCTGTGCAGTTGTGAGTATAAATCACAAATACTCAGACTGAAAAATGTTTAAAGTTAATTATTATCTTTGATGAACATTTCTTTTTTCTCAGCATTTGTTTCATTGACATCAGCATTTCATGAGCTACTGCTGCCCTTGGTAGATTGTAAATGTAAGCCAACTGATGTGGATTTCATCATCACCAAGTTTTTGAAAAAATCAGCAACCCAAGTTCTTGTTTTATACATGTACAAATAGCAACTTAAATGTAAGAAAACAAAAACAAAAAAGCATAAGTACATGCAAGCCATGTACATAAATTCTCTCTCTCTCCTCTCTCTCTCTCTCTCTCTCTCTTTCTTTTTTCCCTCTCTCTCTCTTTGTGTGTGTGTGTGTGTGTGTGTGTGTGTGTGTGTGTGTGTGTGTGTGTGTGTGTTCGTTTGTTTGTGTGCCTGTCTGTCTGTCTGTCTTGTAGTAGAAGTTTTACTATGTCTCTCAGTAAATTAACACATCAGTTTGCTTCGAAATGCCTACCTTGAACTGCATTCATTTACATACTTGTTTTCATAATATATTTAGATATAAATGATTTTTCAGTCTCTGGGAAATAAGTCAGCATTGAGATCTAAGACAGGCAAGATCTCCAGTTGCACGTCTCTAACCACCCCACTCCCTTTCCTCTCTGCCCTACTCTCTTCCCTCCAACCATGTAGGGTGCATTTATGGTAGACATAGTAAATTGTTATTTCCTCCATGTGCCATAACATTGGTTTTTGGTTGGCATATTTTAAGCATACTTTCAATGAATGTCTGGTTCCAAGTGCCTCTGACCTAAAAAAAAACAACCACCCCTGCATGTAAATTCTGTAACCCCCCCCCCCCCCACACCCCCAACTGACTTTCATGCAGTTTGACTTTCATGCAGCTGTGGTTTGTGAACAACTTTTCTGTAAGGAACAAAGGCCAATGAAAGTGATGTAAATGATTCAGATAAGTCATGACTGACTGACTGGATGTTGAACAAGTATGTTGGATGCAGCAGTCATTATTCCGTTTTAGCCCTTCCTTCTGTTTGCATGGTGTGTATCTTGTGATTGTGAAGTATTTTACTTGTATCCTGTCATAGTTCTTGGGTAATGGTTCAAGATTTAGTTTTCTTTTGGATGACAGCGTTTATGGATGTAAAGTTTTTAATGTTTTATTTGTAGGTCACCTATCTGGTTTAGCAGCTGTAATTTAGACTGAATAGCAAATACTTCACAAAGCAGACATATCAAGAAGTTGTAAGCACTGAGAAAGGCACTAAGAGTGAAACTCAGACCATAATGGTCCCAATGTCATATGTGTGTGTGTGCATGTGTGCATGTATGTGTTTGTGTGTGTGTGTGTGTGTGTGTGTGTGTGTGTGTGTGTGTGTGTTGTGTGTGTGTGTGTGTGAGTGATGTGAGTGAGTGAGTGTATGTGTGTGTGTGTGTGTGTGTGTTGAGAGAGGAGTGAGAGAGAGTATGAGTGGAGAGAGAGAGAGAGAGAGAGAGAGACTCGAGAGAGAGAGAGAGAGAGAGAGAGAGAGAGAGAGAGAGAGAGGAGAGCACTCATTAGGATATCATATATTCTCCGATTGTGGTTTTTTTTCAGGAATTAACAAGAAGGCATCAGTAACCTAGCCAAGAGAAGTCTTGGGGGGGAAAAAAAGGAAGAAGGACTACACAAATTACACGAGAGGAAGAGATTGACAAACGTGAATTTTCAGAGAGAGAAACAAAATTATAAAGGTGGCAAAATTCACGATGGGATCCAGTAAAAAAAATCTTCAGATTTCTTATGAAGGGAGTGATCTTGGCGTCCTTGGTACTGTATGCCTCTGCACACTCACATGGTGCCCCTGCGTCTGCATGCAACACTCTGATTCCTTCTCATGATGTGTCAGCACAGACATCTCCCTCCCCGTATGAGATCACCTTCAGTCCCTCTTCGTTCACTGCAGGTGGCTCACCCATTACAGGTATGAGATGGATGTATTGCTGGATCAAACAATTTCATTTTAGTTCAGGAATATGTCATGCGAATCATCTTATGTCAAACACGGGAATACTTTGTTGGGGTGCATTGACAGACACATGAACACCGATG
Organism: Conus ventricosus; assembly: GCA_018398815.1. Lineage (NCBI taxonomy): Eukaryota > Metazoa > Mollusca > Gastropoda > Neogastropoda > Conidae > Conus > Conus ventricosus. Next base: position 52,845,302 of record CM031606.1, read on the forward strand.
TTGCTACCTTTTTTTAATTACTATTATTTGAAAAAGAAAATTCAATACATTATGTTAACAATGAGGAATGCTTGGTGGTGTCCAGTACTTGTCCAAGTGTCCTGGTGCCTGGTGGGTATTTTTTGGTTTTTATAACCGACTGAATGAAGACATGAGGATGTCAGATCGTTGGCTATACATGTGTACCCATGCTGGGTGGTCAGCCTTCTCCAGGACAGCTTTTGTGTGTCATCGGTCTGAGAGGTTGAAAAATCCTGCTCCACGCTCTATCCATGAGCCTCTGGTGGGGTTTGAACCGATGGTT
>CM031606.1:52850605-52855331 GCA_018398815.1 Conus ventricosus
TGACAAATTTGACTAGAGAGACAAGATAAAAATCAACCAATCAGACATGACAAATTTGACTGGAGAGACAAGATAAAAATCAACCAATCAGACATGACAAATTTGACTGGAGAGACAAGATAAAAATCAACCAGTCAGATGACAAATCTGACTGCAGAGACATGATAAAGATCAGCCAATCAGACATGACAAATTTGACTGGAGAGGCTAGATAAAAATCAACCAATCAGACATGACAAATTTGACTGGGGAGACAAGATAAAAAATCAACCAGTCAGATGACAAATCTGACTACAGAGACATGATAAAGATAGCCAATCAGGCTTAGCCAGATTTACATCCACTGGCCCGCGCACTTTTCTCTGAACAGATCATGAGGGAAAAATCAGCTTTACAGCACCCTTTTTAGAAAGCACTTTGCAGGGGATGGGAAGGATTGACGTGGTGGTAAGTCCTGGTAAGTTGGAAAAGCGTACTCACTGTGTGAAAAAGGTGGGGTGGGGGAGATTTAAACTTTTACAATTTTTCTTTTACCAGGCCGGACTAGTTGTATGCGTAAGTTATAGTCATGGTCATAAGGAAGGAGGGGGTGGAACCAGTTGTCATTAACCAAGAAGCACGATTTTGTCTGCCGTGTTAGATGAAGGGGCAACCAGCTGGCAGCTGGAACCAGAAAGGTTTTTGACCAGAAAGGCAAACCTGTTAATCACAGATCCTGCATTGTTCCAGGGAAACCTGTGAGTCTTTGTCATGACTTGAAACATTGAACTTGCTGGGAAGGTCAGGTGGGTCAGTGTGCCACTGTGTGTGATGCACTTATTGCCTAAGAAATGGGTTCGGGAGCAGAGTGGAAGTAATGCCGCTGGGTTCTGAGAGATGGGGGTATAGAAAAGGAAAAAAGCCAGAAAACACCCAACCTGCGACCTCCATCCTTCAAACTTCAAAGTAAACAAGAAAGCAACCAGCAAAAATCACAGATATTACTTAATGCCTTGCCCTTTTTGGAGCCATGTCAGAGCATTACTGTGTGTTTTTTCTTTATTGTGGCCATGTCCACAGTGAGCCATGTAGGAATCACAGTGTGTTTTTTTTGTCCACAGTGGCTAGTCACAGTGAGCCATGTCGGCTCACAGGTGTTTTTTTTTGCCCCACAGTGATCCATTTTCCAGTGAGCCATGGCGGCATCACAGGTGTTTTTTTGGTCCACGTGAGCTATGTCACAGGACCCTTTTGTCAAAGATCACGGGTTTTTGTTTTTTCTTTGCCCACGGGGCCCTGTCCGCAGTGACCCAGTAGAGCATCACGTGTGTTTTTTTTTTGTCCACGTGGCTTTGTCACGGAGCCATGTCAGGCATCACGTGTTTTCTTTGTCCGAAGGGCCCATGTCAGAGCTCCGTTGTTTTTCTTTGTCCGAATGAGCCTTCGAGCTCACAGTGTGTTTTTCTTTGTCCGATTTTGGCCTGCCCAAAGTGACCCCATTCAGGGCATCACAGTGTGTTTTTTTTGCCCACAGTGGGGTGTTCACAGTGACCCTTGTCAAGCATCACAGTGTGTTTTCTTTGTCCCCGTGGCCATGTAAGCATCACAGTGTGTTTTTTTTTTGTCCACGGGGGCCTGTTCACAGGAGCTGTCAGGCTCCGTTGTTTTTCTTTGTCCAAGTGAGCCATGTCCCAGTGACCCATGTCAGAGCTCCTTGTGTTTTTCTTTGTCCAGAATGAGCCTTTTGTCAGAGGTCACAGGGTGTTTTTCTTTTCCAAGTGAGCCTGTTCCAGTGACCCATTTTCAGAGCTCACAGTGTGTTTTTCTTTGTCCCGGGAGCCATGTCAGGCACCCAAGTTTTGTTTTCTTTGTCCCAGTGAGCCATGTTACGTGACCCATGTCGAGCATAACAGTGTGTTTTTCTTTGCCACAGTGAGCCATGTAGGCATCCATTGGTTTTTTCTTTGTCCAAGTGAACCATGTCCACGTGAGCCATGTCAGAGATCCAGGGTGTTATTTTTGTCCACAGGGGCCCGTCCACAGTGACCCGTGTCAGAGATCCGGTGTGTTTTTCTTTGTCCACAGGAGCCGTTCCTGAGCAGTCAGAGATCACAGTGTTTTTTTCTTTGTCCGTGAGCCATGTCAGAGCCCGTGGTTTTTCTTTGCCCACAGTGAGCCTGTCGGGAGCTCAGTTTGTTTTTCTTTGTCCACAGTGGCCATGTTCGTGGCCTTTTCAGGTTGGTGTGTTTTTCTTTGTCCACAGTGAGCCTGTTCCAGTGACCCTGTCAAAGCATCACGTGTGTTTTTCTTTGTCCACAGTGACCTGTCAGAGCACACAGTGTTTTTCTTTGTCCACAGTGGCCATTTCCAGGGCCATGTCGAGTCACGGTGTTTTTTTTCTTTGCCACAGTGACCCATGCCACAGTGAGCCTGTTCACAGGAGCCATGTCAGGCATACGTGTGTTTTTTCTTTGCCAAGTGAGCTATGTCACAGTGGCCATGTAAAAGCATCAGGTGGTTTTTTTTTTGTCCCAGTGAGCTATGTCACGTGAGCCTGTCAGGCGTCACAGGGATTTTTTTTTGTCCACAGTGAGTATGTCACAGGGGCCCATGTCAGGATCCAGTGGTTTTTTTCTTTGTCCACAGTGAGCTTGTGACAGTGAGCCTTGTAAAAGCATCTCGGTGTTTTTTTCTTTCCCCACAGTGAGCTATGTCCGTGACCATGTCAGGCTCCCAGTGGATTTTTTTTGCCACAGTAAAGCCATGTCCACAGTGGCCATTCAGCGCTCCGGTGTGTTTTTCTTTGCCCAAAGGGTATGTACGTGAGCCAGTTACAGTGGCCATGTAAAAGATACAGTTTGTCTTTGTCCACAGTGAGCCTGTCAGAGCTCACAGTGTGTTTTTCTTTGCCCAGTGGCCATGTCCACAGTGACCCATGTCAGAGCATCACAGTGTTTTTTCTTTGTCCACAGGGCCATTGTAGGCATCACAGTGTGTTTTTCTTTGTCCACGTGAGCCATGTCAGAGTTTTTACTGTGCATTTTTGTACTCCGTTCTTATAGAAAGGGGAGTACTTTACAAGGGGAAACGAAGAATGCTGTCTGTGGTTTTGTCTGTGTGTTTGCCTGGTAAAATAATTCCACTCGCTCCAGCAAAATTCTGTGCCGATCTTTCTGAAAATTTGTAGGGGGTTCATTATGGGTACGGATGATGCTGGATGTTTTGTTTAAACAGAATACTGTTATAAAGTGTAATGGCCCAAAATGATTTTTTTCTTTATGGGAAAATCTCGAAAGTATTGTTTCAAGATAAACCCGGGAGTACGTTTAAGCTTTGCATCTTGTTCTTAATTGTGGCCATGCCACGCTTCATACGCAGACCATGATCTGTTTATGTGTTTTGTTTTCAGAGTGACATTTGTGGCTGAGACAGTATTCTGGGTGGATGTCAAGTCATGAGTGCTTGTGGATTCGGACTTTTGGGGAGGGCATTATGCACTGGACAGACCACTCTTCTTAGCCAGGTGAGATTTTGACCCCTTTAGTTTGATTTTTTGAATTTGTTTTCAGCACATATGTGCAGACACTCCACACACATTCTTCCCCCTTATACACTGAGTCCCATGGCATCAGGATCTCCTGATAAGGGCTTCTGCATGTGGGCAGAGGCTTACCCGCAGTGTGACAGAGGTTACCTGCAGTGTCAGAGGCTTACCTGCAGTGTGATGGGTTTCTGCCGGTGACGAGGCTTCCTGCCAATGTGCAGAGGCTTACCTGCGTTACGAGGCTTACCTGCGTGTGACTGGGCTTTCCTGCATGTGCAGAGGGTTACCTGCAAAGGGACGAGGTTTCCTGCGTTGACAGAGGCTTACCGCAGGACAGAGGCTTACCCGCAATGTGAAGGCCCTTCCTGCAGTGTGACGAGGCTTCCTGCAGTGTGGAAAGGCTTACCCGCGTATGACGAGGCTTACCTGCAATGTGAAGAGGCTTACCCGCAGTATGAAAAAGGCTTTCCTGCAGTGTGAAGAGGCTTCCTGCGTGTGGCAGAGGTTTCTGCAGTGTGACAGAGGCTTCCCGCAGTGTTAAGAGGCTTACCTGCCGGTGACAGAGGCCCTTTCCCGCAGTGTGACGGGCTTAAATGCAGTTGGGCAGAGGCTTACCTGCCCCTGTGACAAGACAGGGACCCGGATGGATGCATTTAACACAGGCAGTCAGTAGATGCTTGAAGATGACCCAAACTTACTGAAAGGGGGTGACGTCCCCCCATGGGAGGGAAATTTTTCAAAGGAATCAATCCCAGGAATGGGCATTTGGTATGAATGAGGAGCAAAGGAGAAGGCTTGGCATGAAGCACAGGCCCTAAAGGAAATACTGTGTCCTACAACGGTATCGGATTCCCTTTGGTTGTGTGTCCGGGGGTCAGTTTTGTGCTGGTTCTGCCCCTTTGCTGTGATATTAGTTTGTCTCTTTCAATATACAGTGTCAAATGTTGCAAGCTACGGCAATTGATCTGCTTTGTTTGGTTATGCAGTGTAAAGACGCCTCATCCACCATCTTCACATTCTTGGAGACAGTGCGAGATTGCTTCCACTTCCTGATCAGGCCACTGCAAAATGACTCACTGCTAACACCACTGAGCTTTTTCAACTCACAACACGTAATTCTTTTTTGGAGTGTAATAATTTGTGGCTGATAGTGATACTGACCCTTAGTTTTCATACTAGTGGACTCAGGACTCAGCTATCACA
>CM031606.1:52856883-52866883 GCA_018398815.1 Conus ventricosus
GGACGACGGATTGCAGGTTCCTGATGACTTGGGCAGAAGGACCCACTACAGACAGTGTTCTCATCACCATGATGGGGAAACTGGATTCTCAGTATAACTACATTGCCTTTGGCCTTTCTAACGATGATGAAATGGTTTGTAACTTTCCACCGAGGTCTTTTCTTTTTCCTCAGACATGTTCGGATTCTGTATTGCTGACATGAAATTTGCTTAAATGGAAGATTGCATAGTGATATGCTTTTCACATGTAGATAAAAATGTATGCATTTCAGTTATGCTCATGCTGTTTCATTCGTATTCACAGGTTCAAATGCACTCACAGTGTACACAGATTCAAACCCTGCCTTTGTGCCACAGGATGACGACAGTGTTCACTACTGCATCAACGAGGCCACTGGAGTGTACAGTTGCTACAACGATGGGAAGTCCAACGTGCAGCTGACAGACCCCAAACTGTAAGTCTGGGACCAGGGCGTTGCCTTCTTTGGTAGTCAGAGCTGCAAGGTATGGGTCTGTCAGGGGGGGGGGGGGGGGGGGTGTCAGATTTCAACTGTTTACTTTTTGGCTCTGCAAGTTGGGCAGCTGGCAGTAGGAGGGCATCTGAGAGTCATGTCCTGGATGCAGCCCGGCCCCATAGAGTGTAAGGAGTTCAGGGCTGAACACTTGTCGGGGGGGGGGGGGGGGGGGGTGTTCTTCTCTGAAGACCTTCTGCTGTCAAGCTCTCCCTAGAGTTTTTCCTACTACAAACAGTAAACAAGTAGGGTAACTTTTGCTCCATAAGAAAACCTCAATTTCGTTTCTACCTACTGTTTACTTTTTGACTCAGCAAGTTGGGCAGCCATAGTTGTATTCAGGAGTGGCACAGTCAGGATATATTCATGTTTCCATAGGGTTACAAAACTGGACATGAATTAAGTGATTGTTGGTGGCTATATTTCAGTCTCCAGCATGGGTAATTACACAAGGAAGGATGACAGAGTGCAGGTGTGTTGACTTGTGGAAATGGAAAATATTACTTTGTGTTCAACCAATACACCTACAGTATTTAGAGCATTATTGTGTCCACCGTATCATCCAGCACCACAGTTATCATCAGTCTTTATAACTGTCTGTCATATCACCATTACACAACGTCCCTTTGCTTATTCCACATAGTTCACTGTGTTCATCATATCATCGTACAGTACAGTCTGCTTTCATTCATCCTTACATAGTGCTGTATCTGTCCTATCACGCAACAGTCTGCTTTCATTTCCTCCCTACACTCAGTTTCCAATCTCCTTTCATATATTCCTGTTTTATTACTCCATCTGGTGTCCATCATAAGTTATGATCTTGCATTTTTTTTACTCATCAACTGTATACTTTGTAATACTGGTCATTGACCCTAATGCAAAGTGTACATGTCAACAAATCGCAGTCTTATCTTTGGTTTGCAACCCTTTGGCATTACAATGTCCCTCATGTCGAGTCACAGTACTCTGTCTGTCACTCCCTCCTACACCATTGTCACTGGTAACACTGACTGATTCCTGACACCCAGGGCTTAACCCCTGGACTGCCCTGGCACGAACGGCGTTCGAGATGGTTTCGGGAAAGCTGTGTGCCCTTGCTCGAACGGCGTTCGAGATAATTTCATCATCAAGATTCGGCGATTTAAAGAAGGGAGGCAAGGAGAAAAAATGGTTTAAACGGTTGCAGGGACCCTAAAGGACGGTTTCTTCCCTTTTGCGGGTCAGCTGACTGACCGGCTCGCGTCCATCGGTCAATAACTTCGGCAAAGTTCGGAGAGTTATTCTCGGTAGAAGATGGCGAGTCGAGCAGGCAGTTCGATCAGGCGCGTGCCGTTTTCAAACGATCTAATGCTCTTGAAGTGCTTCAAGAAGTTATCCGAGACCGTGAAAGCGATGACGAAGACTTCAAAGAAGTGGAATGAAGCGATTCGGAGGAGGAATAAAGTGATTACAATTAACACCACCCTTTGCTATCGGAGGTTGGTGTTGATGACGAAGCTGATCCCCGACTTCAAACCGAGCGATACCGGCGCAAGTGGGGCCGAATTGGAGAGTGACGAGCCGATTCCGTGTATGTCGAGTGCCCCCTCCCTCCTTTCGTGAGAGGTCGGGAGGAGAGTCGAGGAAGGGCAGGGGATTTTGGACAACGGCGAGGGTCCAGTGTGAGGGGGCGTGGCAGAGGAAGAGGGCGTGGCACTCGTCAGTCGGAACTTGTTTCAGAATGGACAGAGGCCAGTGCTGATTGCCCAAATCTCGACCTTTCTTTCACGGGTGACCCAGGTATCAAGGTAAACATTGACAATTTCAAGCCCATGGATTTCGTGGAGTTGTTTTTGTGGTGTGTGTGTGTGTGTGTGTGTGTGTGTGTGTGTGTGTGTGTGTGTGCTTGTGAGTGTGTGTTGTGTGTGTGTGTGTGTGTGTGTGTGTGTGTGTGTGTGTGTGTGTGTGTGTGTGTGTGAGAGAGAGAGAGAGAGAGAGAGAGAGAGAGAGAGAGAGAGAGAGAGAGAGAGAGCAGTGCTTGTGCATGGTGTGGGTATACATTGTGTGTGTGTGTGTGTGTGTGTGTGTGTGTGTGTGTGTGTGTGTGTGTGTGTGTGTGTGTGGTGTTTGTGTAGTGTTTGTGCATGGTGTTGTGTGTGGTGCTTTTGCATGTGGTGCTGTGTGTGTGTGTGTGTGTGTGTGTGTGTGTGTGTGTGTGTGTGGTGTGTGTACATGTGTGTGTGTGTGTGTGTGTGTGTGTGTGTGTGTGTGTGTGTGTACATGCGTGTGTGTGTGTGTGTGTGTGTGTGTGTGTGTGTGTTGTGTGTGTGTGTTGCTTTTGAATATGGTGCTTGTGCACAGTGTGTGTGTGTGTGTGTGTGTTGTGTGTGTGTGTGTGTACCCAAATGTGTGTCGGTCAACTATAACTTGCATTTACTGGCAGTAGTGTGGGATCCTGATCCTTATGTCCATAGGTTCTGTGTTGTGGTGTATTCTCTGCGACACCAGTGTATTTTTCAGTTGTTAGTGTGCTTTGATCATCTGTGGTGTGGCCTTTTGTAGCTCAGTCCTATCTTTAGCAGTCTCTGGTTGTTTTTTTTTTTTTTTGGGGGGGGGGGGGTTGGTTTTGCAATGTTTTATTTATTACCTTCTGTGGTAATGGCTTTTTATCAATCGCACTTAGTTAGATAAGATAAGATAATGTTGCTTATAGCCCAGCCGACCGCAGAGGGCCACATCAGGGCTGTCACCACGTTAAAATCAACTCACCAGTCATTTGAAAAAAAAAAAAAAAAAAACAAACAACTTTCACACATCGCATTAAATGACATCGTCTAGAAACGCACCAGAAATTGCATTAAAAATCTTTCTTCCGTAAAATCTTAAATCAGATGAAAAATGTTAATCTCTTTCAAAAACTCAAGGATCACGTCTGGCGGGACATCCTGAACAGGATCTTCATGGACTCCGCTGTAAAATGTTTGTGTCTCACATCGTGCAAGTCCCAACACTCTAAAAGAACATGTTTCATTGTGAGTGGCGCATGACATGGAATGCACCACGGAGCTTCTTCACTCTTTAAAAGGTAAGCATGGGTAAAATACGAATGGCCGGTGTGCAGCCGGCACAGAACCGTTTCCTCTTTACGACCTCCCGACGTGGATGGGAGGAAGTCCTTAAGGTTTGGACGGATCTGAAAGAGTTTGTTACTCGTCTGTGTGTTCCAATCCTCCTGCCAGAGGTCTCTCACATAATCGTTAACTTTGGGTTTCACATCTGAACAGGGGATATAAATGTTGGACAGTTTCTCTCCTGTGGCGTTCTTGGCTAAACGATCAACCATTTCGTTCCCGCCGATGCCAACATGACCAGGAACCCAAGCAAGAGTAATGTTGTAACCGTCCGCTTTCAACTTGCTAAAAAGTTCAAAGAAATGCAAAAGTTCTGGATGCTGAAGGTTGCGGCCAGCTATGGCTTCCAAAGCTGACAGCGAATCCGACAGAACCAGAAAGTCCCTCTTTGAAGAATGTGAGATTATCTTCAAAGCCAGTACCAGAGCAGTAAGTTCAGCAGAATAGACAGAAGCATCGGAATGGATATGTTCCAACAGTATCTGAGAAGGAGCCCCAGGGCAATAGGCTGCACAGGCCACTCCATCCTCAGACTTGGAACCGTCAGTGAAAACTTTTTGATAGGATGGGAATTTCGAACAGAGGTCAGCATACAATGCCTTGTACGCCAGAGAGCTGGTAGACTCTTTGCGAAAAGCTGCAAGATCGAAACGAATCTCTGGTGTGAAAAAGGTCCACGGAGGTTGATCCGGAAACTTGGAAAAATCGGAAACTACTCCCAGGTTTAGACCTGCATTCCGCACGTGAGGCTGCATACGAAGACCAAACGGCGGAATACATTTCGGGTTGTTTTCAAACTTACTTTGGAATGGAGGGTCAAAGACACAGTCATAGGCAGGATTCTGCGGTTCTGAGAACAGTCGGATATAATAATTTAAAGACAGTTTCAGCCTGCGGTTTGGACAATGAAGGTTCGCCCGCCTCTGCGTACAGGCTGTACACAGGGGTGGTGCGGAACGCTCCAAGACAGAGACGAAGCCCTTGATGGTGGATAGGGTCCAAGAGTTTGAGGTAAGAGGGTCTTGCGGAGCCGTAGACAGCACAACCGTAGTCCAGTTTGGAACGGACCAAGGCTCGTAGAGGTGCAGCAAAGTTTTCTTATCAGCGCCCCAGTCAGTGTGCGCTACGACCCGCAGAATATTCAGAGCTTTCTGGCAAGAAGTTTTGAGGTTTTTGATGTGGCTGAGAAAGTTCAGTTTCTGGTCAAAAATGACCCCCAGAAATTTGGCCTCTTTAACAGCTGGAATGGAAGATTTCCCTACTTGAAGTTCAGGATCTGGGAAAAACTGACGGAAATTATGGAAGTGAATACACTGCGTCTTTGTTGGAGAAAAGGTGAAACCGTTTTCATCCGCCCATCGATGGATTTTATCTACGCAAAGCTGGAGCCTGCGCTGGACACTCGGGTACAGGCTTCCAGTTGCGTAGACAGCGAAATCATCCACAAACAATGAGCAGTCTGAACCCTGCTGAACTGATTTCACAATGTTGTTGATTTTAATACTAAAGAGGGCAGGAGACAGTATGCTCCCCTGGGGAACACCCAACTCCTGCTCGTGGACATCAGAGAGAGTGGTGCCAACCCGGACCTGAAAACTGTCGTTCTGCCAAAAAATTTTGAATAAAAAGCGGAAGATGACCTCGAAAACCCAGATCGTGGAGATCATGAAGTATCCCCGACTTCCAGGTGGTATCGTAGGCCTTCTCCAAGTCGAAGAAAATTGCCACTGCATGCTGTCTGTTTAAAAAAGCGTTCCTAAGTGTAGATTCCAGACGAATCAAATGGTCAACTGTACTACGATGTTTGCGGAAACCACACTGTTCTTTCGCCAAAAGGCCATCGGTTTCGAGTTTCCACATGAGCCTAGCATTGACCATTTTTTCCATCAATTTACAGACACAGCTGGTCAAAGCTATGGGACGGTAGTTAGATGGATTAGAAAGAACTTTTCCAGGTTTGGGGATGGGAATAATGAGGGCTTTCCGCCAAGAGGGTGGAAAGCAACCTGTAGTCCACACGTGGTTGTATACCTGTAACAGGATGTTCAGACCTTCTTGCGGAAGATGTTTCAATAGTTGATAATGAATGTCATCTATACCTGGAGAGGAATCGCTGCAAGAGAGTAAGGCAGATTTCAGCTCGTTTAATGTGAAAGGAAGATTGTAGTCTTCCATGTTGTCGGATGAAAAGTTGCAGGGTGATTTTTCTTTTAGGGCTTTGGTTTTTGACAAAAGTGACTGATTTATTAGAAGAGGAGGAATTCTTTTCAATGGTTGAAGCAAGCAGATTAGCAACTGCTTTCTTCTCTGTTATTAAAGAATCCGAAAACTTGAGATGGTTCACAGTGGGACAGGTGTTCTTCCCTTTGATTTTCTTAATGATGTTCCACACTTTTTTCTTGGAAGTTTTTGATGTCAGCCTGGAGCAGAAGCTTCTCCAGGACCGACGTTTACTGATTTTAAAAGTGTGTCTTGATTTAGCACGGAGTTTCTGATGGGCTCGAGCATTGGGACCCGAAGGTCGTTGGTATACCTGACGCTGAGCTCGTTTTCTAACTTTGGAAATTTGTTGGCATTCTGAATCGAACCAGGGTGTTTTTGGCATTTGAAGTTTATCGGAAGACACTGGAATACAGGCCTTAGCACATTTAATCATAGTGTTAGTCAGTGATTCAGCTGGGTCAGGACTCTGAAAAAAATCAGTGTCCTGGAACTCCTTAGAAACAGTGGCTGCAAAGAGATCCCAGTTTTGCTTTCTTATAATTTAAATGCTGAGAGACAGAGACGTGTTCAGTTATTACAGGTTGTAGAAGGACAGGGAAATGGTCACTTCCGTGCAGATCGTCATGGACAGACCACTCATAGTCTAGGACCAGCGAGGGGTCACAAACCGACAAATCTAAACACGAAAGTGAACCTGTGGAAGAATGGAGGTAAGTTGCAGATCCGTCGTTCAGACAACACAAATCCAAATCCGAAAGGACATCCTCAATCAGCAGACCTCTGGATGACGAACCGGTACTACCCCAAAGAGGGTTGTGACCGTTAAAGTCACCCAACAGCAAAAAAGGTCGAGGAAGTTCCCCTAACAGACTGACAAGGTCCTGACGACAAACCGGGACAGATGGAGGTAGATAAAGAGAACAGATTGTGACAGTCTTGTGGAGAGTGACTCTCGCAGCTACAGCCTGAAGGGAGGTAGACAGAGCGACAGGACTATACAACAAAGTTTTGTGAAGGAGAAGGGCAACACCGCCCGACAGTCCCAACGCGGAAGGTTGTGCAGGTTTTGAAAGAATATTAAAGCCAGAAAGAGTAAAGGTCTTCTGGCTTTGAATTTGGGTTTCTTGAAGAGCCACGACAGAAGGTTTCATAGATTGACACAGAAGCTGCAGCTCCTCGAAGTTGGAATTTAGACCACGGATATTCCAATGGATTATTGTATTATCCATGGTGCAGAGGGCGAAAAGGAGAGAGATCAGGTCATCTCCTCCTCAACATCTGCCGCTAAAGCTGTAAATTTGTTGCTTAATTTCACTGGACTATCTGCAGACCTGCTGGCAGACTTGCCAACAGGTGAAGTAGGTCTGGGTTTGGGAGACGGTGGAGGTTTCTTCCTTATCTCCACCATCTCCACACTGGGTTGAACTCCCTTGCCCGCATGGGCACTGGACAGAGGAGTTCGAGGTCGGGGTGCTGGTTTTTTAATCTGCCCAGCAGCAGATGTTGTAGACTGCTGGGCAGTCTGAGGGGTGGCGGATTTTTGGCCTCCACCAGGGGCACTCACTTTGGGATGAGAGGTGGTGGACCTGCTTCCACCAGAGCTGACAGTTTTTCCTTGCAATGTCTTCGAAAACGTAAAGTTATCAGTCTGACAGCAGACTGACCGAGTTGGAACTGTTGGAACTTTCTTTACGGCCGAAGCATATGAAGAAGCTGTCGGCGACGGACTGCCCACAACCTGCTTGCGGGCTTCAAAAAAGGAGATCTTCTTTTCTGTCTTAACCCTTTGTATTGCAGATTCCTGAATCCACAGAGGACAATTCCGTGAAGAGGAGGGATGGTCGCCACCGCAGTTTGCACAATGTGCCGGATCTGTACACGGCCCATCATGGGTTGCCTTGCAGCAAATACCACACACCTCCTGCCCAGAACAACGGTCTCTGACATGGCCAAACTTCTGGCATCGGAAGCACCTCAACGGGGACGGAACGTACAACTGAACCCGGACAATCAGGTAGCCAACCTTGATGACCGGAGGCAGCACAGGGTTGCAGAAGGTCAGAAAGAGGGTGTTGGTGGCCACTCTCTCTGAACCCTTCTTTACCGTCACCCTGCGCACCTCCGTCACACCCTGGGACGCCAGCTCCGTTTTTATTTCCGCCTCTGAAACACCCGCCAGATCTCTGCATCTAATCACACCTTTGGATGAATTTAATTGCTTATGGGGAGTCACCCTGATCTCCCTATCCACAAGCTTTTTTGCCTTCTGCAGCTGTTCGGATTGCTTCTGTGATCGACATTGAAGAAGAAACGAACCATTTCTCAACCGTTTTATGGACCTAGGTTCACCTGCTATACCATGAAAGCCCTTTTGGACAGCAAAAGGGCTCAGAGCTGAAAGGGGTCTTTCCTGCTCTGTCCCTTCCACCACGAGCCAGGAAGCCCAGAAACCTGTCCTCTGTCTTACCTCACTGTCAGAATCACTGTCCGTTTCTAATTCCCCTGAAATAGGGGATACTGCCTTCCTCTTCCTTTTGGGGGGGTAGTTTTTTAATGAAGTCATATTTAGTTTATTGTGATTCATCTCTCCCTTACCCACCCACCTTGGAGTCCAACTAAGGGGCCAGGGCCAAGAAACCAATGTCTTGACCCTTCCAGGCTTCGGGAGAGATATACGACAAACAGAAACTACCAACCTTATCCCCCCTGATCATGCTCAACTCCCGGGGACAGAGAGCTGAGCACTGCAGGGGTTTCCTTGGCCAGCAGGGGAACTGTCTGTCTTGACCCAGCCCCAAAAAGGGGAGCCGATTAGTACACCCGGGCCAAAGTGTACTTCCTGTCTAGGAGAGGTCCGAGCCAAAGTGATGTGTTGAGAGCGCTGGCCCTCTCAATCACCAGGATCTCATCCCCCTCCGACACAGGTCGCACCGCACGGCAAACGCGGCGGATCTTAAGGAGACCACAGAGAGAAAAGGAGTGTGTAAAAGAAGACTTGAAGGGGAGACGAAGATAGAAAAGGGCCAAATAAGGAAGGCAGAAAACAAGACAGAATAGGAAAAAGGTGGGTTACTATTTGTCTGGGCCCTCACTCCTAACCTTTCTGACATGGGAGACCCTACCAGGGGCATCAATTCCTACCACGTAATGCTTGGCCAGTCAGCAACTTGGCTATACAGGCCTAGAAGCGTTCATAACAACTAACCATCTAGCTGAGTATTGATGCCCCCGTCAGCAAAGCCTAAAAGATCACTGGACCACGCAAGCCCTCCGACCACGGCAAGGTTGCAACCCCCGGAGGGTCGCACTTAGTTCATGAGTGAACCAAACCACATGTGTGAAAGAAAACTGACAGAATAATTGGAAGTTACACTTAGTGTTGTTATTGTTAGTTCATCTCTGCTAAACAAGACCAATTCCCAAGAGGCTTGCAAGATGTGCAGACTGATGCTGTGGATAATGTTCAATTCCCTTCTTCTTTCCCACGTTACCTGGGCTGGATTGCCCCCTATGATAGATATGGGTTGCTAAACATTTTATGCATTGTCAAGCTTTATTGTGAATACAGATGTTTGTCCTGAAGTTCAAAGGATACTAACGCCAGTTTTTGTGGTATTTCATTGTGATTTTAGTGCTATAGTTTTGTTTATGTTCTGAAAGTGTCTGTTTTTCAAACAAAACATTCATCATTATATATATTTTTGGTCTACTCATTACAAACAAAATCAAACTATTGTGATATCTGGTTGTAGCCAAGGATATAACAAGAAAATTTCCCAAGTATCTAAGATATATGTCAAGAATTGAAAGAGCACTGGGCATATCAGTGAACCTACCTAAGAAAACAAAATTGTGTCCCTTGATACCTGGATTGTACTGTACCCCAGAAATGCATAAATTTATCATATAAAACAACAATTGTGGGTTGTAAATTCACTACCAAATATTTACACAGGTGTTCAGTAAACACTAAAACCACTTTTGGCTGGGTTTGTATGTTTTTTGTTTTGCTATTGTGGGTTTTTGTATGCTTGCAAAATATAATTTATAAAAAAAAGTTGAATTATAAGATTATTTATTATACTCAGAATGAACAAAATCAAATATTATTTGCAGGTATTATAGCCCTGGGTATGAGAAGAAAACATGCCA
>CM031606.1:52869383-52874224 GCA_018398815.1 Conus ventricosus
TTTTCGATTCAAACTATTTGCCAAATGAATGTCTTGGTGTTAAGTATGGATCAACTCTTGGCTTGAGTAACAGAGGGGGCAAGTGTCCCTTTCATTCTCGCTGCTTTTGCCTCTCTTTCTTTACCTTCCTCCTGTTCACATCTCTCCCGCCCCCACTCCCACCCGCTGTTCCCTGTCAATCAACATACCCTCAGCATACCCTCAACCCTGTTCTCTGCCTCCATGAAAAAAAAATGTGGATGTAACCGTTCTGTCTTTCAGGTGGAGCAGGCGAACATGCTGAAATTCCCAAGATTTCCGTGGAGTCAGTCAGCCTTCAAGACTTCACTGTAGATGTCAGTGCAAAGTCGGACTCCCCGCTGGTCAAGGCGCATGGTCAGAACTTGTTTGTTCTTCAGTGTAGCCAGCTTCACCTGTCATCCGGCCTGTTGATTGTTCATTACGATGGGGAGGGATGAGGATGGTGAGGCCTGGGAGGAGAAGTAGGGACAGGGATAGATGGATACATCTGAACTTTTTTGACAGTAAGCAAGGGAAGGTGTGAGTGAATCTTATTTGCGCAGTCCCTTTAAGATAGGGGGTTACCAAATAAAACAAAGATTTAAACAGAGAGTATGCTGCAATGATACATGCTGTTTCTTCAGGCTGACTGAATGTGGATTCGAAGGCAAATGTTGAACGCCTCTAGTTATAAGTCGAAGCATTCAAGTGATATATTGATGGATGAAGCAGATGCCGTGATACTTCTTTTGCTGAGCTCTTATAAGTCGCTTACTGCTCATTTCATTATGTGAGAGGGAAACTACTCCATCCCAGACAATCCCCTTCTGTCCCCAAGATCCCGTTTTATTATGTGAGAGGGAAACTACTCCATCCCAGACAATCCCCTTCTGTCCCCAAGATCCCGTTTTATGTGAGAGGGAAACTACTCCACCTCAGACAATCCCCTTCTGTCCCCAAGATCCTGTTTTATTATGTGAGAGGGAAACTTCTCCATCCCAGACAATCCCCTTCTGTCCCCAAGATCCCGTTTTATTATGTGAGAGGGAAACTTCTCCATCCCAGACAATCCCATTCTGTCCCCAAGATCCCGTTTTATTCACCCCAGACAATCCCCTTCTGTCCCCAAGATCCCGTTTCATTATGTGAGAGGGAAACTTCTCCAACCCAGATAATCCCTTCTGTCCCCAAGATCCCGTTTTATTATGTGAGAGGGAAACTACTCCATCCCAGACAATCCCTTCTGTCCCCAAGATCCCGTTTCATTATGTGAGAGGGAAACTTCTCCAACCCAGATAATCCCTTCTGTCCCTAATATCCCATTTCCATACCACTGTTTTACTGTCTTTGGATTGATATTAACGTTCTAGCTGACAGGCTATATATAATAAGCTGTCCATTTAGAGGCAATTGTCTATAAATAGCTGTAATTGTCTATGAATGGCTGTGAGGAATTTATGCTTGATTTGGTGTCTTCTATGCTTTGCAGTGTCTGTTTTGATCATGATGAAATCAAGTATGAAAAAATGAAGTGCATGATGGTAACATTAAACATAAAGTCACTCTGTGTGGATCTCCAACAAAGCTTTTACTGTCTAGAGCAGCAGTGTTATGCACCAAACAAGATCAAAACAGGCACCACTTAACATACGGAAGTAGCTCACAGCAGTGTAGAGTGGTGACAAGCACAGTGTAGTGGGTGACAAGCAGCAGTGTAGTGTGGTGACAAGCAGCAGTGTAGTGTGGTGACAAGCAGCAGTGTAGTGTAGTGTGGTGACAAGCAGCAGTGTAGTGTGGTGACAAACAGCAGTGTAGTGTATGTGGTGACAAGCAGCAGTGTAGATGGTGACAAGCAGCAGTGTAGAGTGGTGACAAGCAGCAGTGTAGGTGGTGACAAGCAGCAGTGTAGTGTATGTGGTGACAAGCAGCAGTGTAGAGTGTGACAGCAGCAGTGTAGTGTGGTGACAAGCAGCAGTGTAGTGTAGTGAAGTGTGGTGACAAGCAGCAGTGTAGTGTGGTGACAAGCAGCATGTAGTGTGAGTGACAAGCAGCATGTGTGAGTTGGTGACAAGCAGCAGTGTAGTGTAGTGTGTGACAAGCACAGTGTAGTGTGGTGACAAGCAGCAGTGTAGTGTGGTGACAAACAGCAGTGTATGTGGTGACAAGCAGCAGTGTAGTGTGGTACAAGCAGCAGTGTAGTGTGGTGACAAACAGCAGTGTAGTATATGTGTGACAAGCAGTATGTATGTAGTGTGTGAGACAAGCAGCAGTGTAGTGTGGTGACAAGCAGCAGTGTAGTGTGGTGACAAACAGCAGTGTAGTGTGAGACAAGCAGCAGTGTATGTGGTGACAAGCAGTAGTGTAGTGTGGTGACAAGCAGCAGTGTAGTGTGGTGACAAGCAGCAGTGTAGTGTGATGACAAACAGCAGTGTTGTAGTGTGGTGACAAGCAGCAGTGTAGTGAAGTGTGGTGACAAGCAGCAGTGTAGTGTGGTGACAAGCACAGTGTAGTGTGGTGACAAACAGCAGTGTAGTGTGGTGACAAGCAGCATGTAGTGTGGTGAAAAGGAGCAGTGTAGTGGAGTGTGGTGACAAGCAGCAGTGTAGTGTGGTGACAAGCAGCAGTGTAGTGTTGTGACAAGCAGCAGTGTAGTGTGGTGACAAGCAGCAGTGTAGTGTGGTGACAAGCAGCAGTGTAGTGTTGTGACAAGCAGTAGTGTAGTGTGGTGACAAGCAGCAGTGTAGTGTGGTGACAAGCAGCAGTGTGTGGTGACAAGCAGCAGTGTAGTGTGTGACAAGCAGCAGTGTAGTGTAGTGTGGTGACAAGCAGCAGTGTAGTGTAGTGTGGTGACAAGCAGCAGTTAGTAGTGTGGTGACAAGCAGCAGTGTAGTGTAGTGTGGTGACAAGCAGCAGTGTAGTGTGGTGACAAGCAGCAGTGTAGTGTGGTGACAAGCAGCAGTGTAGTGTGGTGACAAACAGCAGTGTAGTATAGTGTGGTGACAAGCAGCAGTGTAGTGTAGTGTGGTGACAAGCAGCAGTGTAGTGTGGTGACAAGCAGCAGTGTAGTGTGGTGACAAACAGCAGTGTAGTATGTGTGGTGACAAGCAGCAGTGTAGTGAGTGTGGTGACAAGCAGCAGTGTAGTGTGGTGACAAGCAGCAGTGTAGTGTGGTGACAAGCAGCAGTGTAGTGTGGTGACAAACAGCAGTGTAGTGTAGTGTGGTGACAAGCAGCAGTGTAGTGAAGTGTGGTGACAAGCAGCAGTGTAGTGTGGTGACAAGCAGCAGTGTAGTGTGGTGACAAGCAGCAGTGTAGTGTGGTGACAAGCAGCAGTGTAGTGTGGTGAAAAGGAGCAGTGTAGTGGAGTGTGGTGACAAGCAGCAGTGTAGTGTGGTGACAAGCAGCAGTGTAGTGTTGTGACAAGCAGCAGTGTAGTGTGGTGACAAGCAGCAGTGTAGTGTGGTGACAAGCAGCAGTGTAGTGTTGTGACAAGCAGTAGTGTAGTGTGGTGACAAGCAGCAGTGTAGTGTGGTGACAAGCAGCAGTGTGGTGTGGTGACAAGCAGCAGTGTAGTGTGGTGACAAGCAGCAGTGTAGTGTGGTGACAAGCAGCAGTGTAGTGTAGTGTGGTGACAAGCAGCAGTGTAGTGTCGTGACAATTAAGTAGTGTCTGCTCTGTACAGAATGTCGGTGCAAGGGCTTCAACAGGTGAACCTTGTGTGGCTGTATAGGAGCTGCCTGGAGTGAGTGGCAGGAACGCAGTGAGGTGGAAGAAGCATGGCAGATGCTGTGCTGAAAAAAAACCCAGAGAAAATTTACTTTCTCAGGCAGACATATTGCTAAAATGTTGGCCGTGATATGTGATGATATGTGACAGAAACACCATCCTTAGCAGCGATCGTTCAGCTTCTGCTTGTCTTTTCTTGTTTCTTTGTGTGTGGTTTCTTCACATATTCTTTCTTTTGAGCACGTCTTTCCTTCGTCAGCAGACATGTGACCATTTTTCATCATTGCAGGAAGCCTGATGGTGGCTGCCTGGATCTTCTGTGCCAGTGTTGGCATCGTCCTCGCTCGCTTCTTCAAGAATGTGTGGGAAGATAAAACCTGGTTCGGACAGAAGATCTGGTTCCAAGTAAGATTAATTTGACTGTGCGTCAAATCAGCCTTGGGAATTAATTCTGAAGATAGGGATGTCCTTGCACTGTTGTGCAGCTGAAAGAATAAAATGATGGCGGCTGAGAGGATGAATCTGCGTTTGCTTTGCAGGGCGTGCAGTTCTAAACTAGAAAGTTTAAGATGAATTTTAGTTGTTCCACAGATAACTAGATTTGAAAAAAAAATCTATTTAACCCCCCTCCCCCCCCCCCCCCCCCCCCACATTTTTGCTTGCCCTCCTGAAATAAACAGACAGTATTGGTCAAAGGCAATTAAAACATGCCAATTAAGGTGTCTGTGCACAAATGTGATGCTTGCCTGAGATGGAGAAAGTAAGGGTATGCACTATTGTTTCCACACTGACCAAACACATTGTGTACATGTCGCTTGCATGTATATTATACAGAACACTTGTCTTGGTGCGACAGCTTTCTGCTTGGGTTTGACAAGGAGGTGATGGGATAGTGAAAAGGGGATGAGGGAGGAGTGTGGAGGAGATGGGGAATGGGTAGGGATGAAGATGTGAGAGGGAAAGGGGGAGGGAAATTTGAACAGTCTGCACAAGAGGAAAAAGCATTTCCACTCGTCCTCACGAAGGCCAGAAGGTTTGATTGTACTAGACGATCAGACAAGTGGGTATTTCAAGCTCAGACATTTCAGGATTTTGAAAACTTGGATGTTTTTTCAG
>CM031606.1:52876824-52901824 GCA_018398815.1 Conus ventricosus
CTCCCTCCTTTCCTGTTGGTATTGTGTTAGATCAGGTCTTTACCGAATCATGTGACTTGGTTTCAGCCAATCATGGCCTTGTTTAGACCACACCCGGGCACCAAACACCGACCCATTTTCAACTGGCTCCACTGGGCTGTGGGTATTGGAGGATATACTCTGGCAGGTGGGTTCAAAGTGAAAAGATTTGGAGACACTCACTGGCTGGTAGATGTAAAGCGATAAGGTGTAGAGGATACTCACTGACAGGTAAGCGCAAGCTTGAGAGGTTTAGCAGATAGTCTGGCAGGTAGGTATCAGGTGAAGAGGTTTGAGGGCTACTCACTGGCAGGTAGGTATAAGACAAAACGTTTGGGGGGACACTCATTGACAGGTAGGTATAAGGTGAAGAGGTTTGGGAGATACATACTGACAGGTAGGTTTGAGGTAAAGAGGTTTGTGAGACACACACTGACAGGTAGGTAATGAGGTAAAAGAGGTTTGGGAGACACACACTGACAGGTAGGTATGAGGTAAAGAGGTTTGTGAGACACACACTGACAGGTAGGTATGAGGTAAAGAGGTTTGTGAGACACACACTAACAGGTAGGTATTAGGTAAAGAAGTCTGGGGGACACTCACTGACAGGTAGGTATAAGGTAAAGAGGTTTGGGGGACACTCACTGACAGATAGGTATAAGGTAAAGAGGTTTGGGAGACACACTGACAGGTAGGTATAAGGAAAAGAGATCTGGGAGACACACACTGAGAGGTAGGTATAAGGTAAAGAGGTCTGGGAGACACACACTGAGAGGTAGGTATAAGGTAAAGAGGTCTGGGAGACACACACTGACAGGTAGGTATAAGGTAAAGAGGTTTGGTGGACTCTCATTGACAGTAGTTAAAATGTAAACAGATTTTGAGAACAGTCACTGACAGGTACATATAAGTTAACTCTTTCATCCCTACAACCGTTTTTTCCAGTTTGCAGAAATTGTACCAGTCCTTCCTGCAGCCCGGAAAACTGGTTCTCGCAGTAAGCACTTTATACTTTGCGTGAGTCGCGTCATTGGTACATGTCATTTCTCTCTGACTGCGTTGCTTGTGGGGCAGAGTTTATGAATGGATTGGAGCTAGGCAGCCCCTACAGCATGGGAAAGTGGTCGCCGCTCCATTCTGGCCGGTTTGCTACTGCATACATGGCAGTTCTCACTTTGCACTTCTTCCCTTTTTCTCTAAATCCTGGAATGAAGGGGATGTATTCGTATTATAAGAATCCAGGAACAAGGGGAAGTAATGGTTCATAGAAAAGTAGGAATGAAAGCGTTAAAGAGATTTGTGGGATACTCACAGACAGGCAGAGGGTTGAAACATAACATCCGTAACAAGACTTATCCACAGCAGAGAGCGTGTTTTTCACCGACATCAGGATCTTGGAAGAAAGAAAGAAAGGTGGCAGAGTGGTTAAGACGTTCACCTGCCAATCCAACATGTGAGAAGTGCGTGGGTTCGAGCCCTGCCTTTCTTGCCCTTTCTTTCCCAGTTTGAACGACAAATTGAACTGAACGTCAAGTCCATTGGATCATGGGGACTATAAGCGAGTCGGACCCATGTGCCTTCCTGGCCCCCTGCACATGTTAAAGAACCCACGGCAGTTGAAAATCAAAAAGAGCAGGGGGTTCCCCGCTGCCCTGGCAAAATTGATGTAGATTGAAGATAGCTGCCTGGTATTTCTTACCAAGCCACAAAAATTGTCACTTACTGTTATCGTGTGCCATTGTGTACCGTGGAAATGGAGGACACGTATAAACATCACGTGCATCCTATGTGAGAAACTGGAGGAATAAATGAGATAAATGAAAATGAATGACTGATATTTGAATGGTACGGGAAACGACTGAATGAGCGCCAGTAGGCTGCTCTTCGGCCCGCTCTACCTGGGTAGGCAGCCCGTTGAGTGAGTGAGGTAGTGTGTTTATTGTAAAGCGCTTAGAACTTGGTCTGTGACCGAGGATATGCACTATATAAATACCCAATATGATAATAATAATCTTGGCTGAATGGGGTTAAACTTTTGATGTTCTGTGGTTTGGGTTTGGTCCTTGTTTCTTTTCCCCCTTCTTTGTGGATACCTGTGAGAGGTGACATGCTGACCTTGGTGTGTGTTCCAGTGATCACGGCGTTTTTTGGCATGAGATTGGACAAGGCGGGAGCTCCTGACTACACCATCTACGTCCTGGTCGGCTTTGTCGTCTGGATGGTTTTAGTGGAGATCCTCCTGGAGATCATACAGTGCAAGAGACGCAACACTGGTATGTCCAGACTGTGTGTGTGTGTGTGTGTTGTGTGTGTGTTGTGTGTGTTTGTGTGTGGTGTGTGTGTGTGTGTGGTGTGTGTGTGTGTGTTGTGTGGTTGTGTGTGTGGTGTGTGTGTGTGTGTGGTGTTGTGTGTGTGTGTGTGTGTGTGTGGTGTGAGTTGTGTGTGTGTGTGTGTGTGAGTGTGTGTGTGTGTGTGTGTGTGTGTGTGTGTGTGTGTGTGTGTGTGTGTGTGTGTGTGTGTGTGTGTGTGTGAGTGTGTGTGTGTGTGTGTGTGTGTGTGTGTGTGTGTGTGTTGTGTGTGTGTGTGTGTGTTGGTGTGTGTGTGTGTTTATATGTGTGTGTGTGTGTGTGTGTGTGTGTGTGTGTGTGTGTGTGTGTTTATATGTGTGTGTGTGTGTGTGTGTGTGGTGTGTGTGTGTGTGTGTGTGTGTGTTTATATGTATATGTGTGTGTGTGTGTGTGTGTGTGTGTGTATAGTGTGTGTGTGTGTTGTGTGTGTGTGTGGTGTGTGTGTGTGTGTGTGTGTGTGTGTGTGTGTGCATTTGTGAGTGTATATGTGTGTGTGTGTGTGTGTTTATATGTGTGTGTGTGTGTGTGTGTGCGTGTGTTGTGTGTGTGTGGTGTGTGTGTGTGTATGTGTGTGTGTGTTCGTGTGTGTATGCATTTGTGTGTGTGTGTGTATGTGAGTGTGTGTGTGTGTGTGTGTGTGTGTGTGTGTGTGTGTGTGTGTGTGTGTGTGTGCATTTGTGTGTGTTCGTGTGTGTGTGTGTGTGTGTGTGTGTGTGTGTGTGTGTGTGTGTTCGTGTGTGTATGCATTTGTGTGTGTATATGTGTGTGTATATGTGTGTGAGTGTGTGTGAGTGTGTGTGTGTGTGTGTGTGTGTGTGTGTGTGTGTGTGTGTGTGTGTGTGTGTGTGCATTTGCTATGGATGCAGAGTAGGCACAACTCTGATGGAATGTTTACACAAAAAAAGCAATGCCCACAATAGAGTGACAACTAAAATGGAGAGGGGATGTCATTTCCATTCGTTCATAATTGAATGACAATAAAAATGTGCAGAAAATGTCATTTTCATTTGTTAATATTTGAGTGACAACAACCTTCTAGGTATACCTGAAAAATGTGCATTCAACATTTCTGATTATGCAAGCAACAGATTAGCATGGTCATTGAAGAAAAAGTCTTTTTATTGATGCTGTTCTTTGTTGCTAGTTTCATTTTTTTTGTAACCCCTTCTTGGTTTTTTTTTCTTTTCTGACTCATGGTCATAAAGACCATGAATAATTTTTTCATCAGGATTGAAAAAACAACAGCTCATAGATGCTACATATTCTGTTTCTAAAGAATGTCTGTATTTTA
Source organism: Conus ventricosus (assembly GCA_018398815.1). NCBI lineage: Eukaryota > Metazoa > Mollusca > Gastropoda > Neogastropoda > Conidae > Conus > Conus ventricosus. The sequence goes on from CM031606.1 coordinate 52,880,482, forward strand.
GGTTTATTTTTGTCATTATTTCTTTTTGGTAAGAATCGTTCAGTGGATGGTTATATTTTGTTTATTTCATTTTTTCTTTTCTTGTCTTGTCTCATCTTCTGCGCCATGGACGTTACTCCCAGGTTGCTGGTCCTGGCTTTTTATACAGAGCCACATCCAGCTTGTCCTGTTCTAAGCCCAGCAGCTGTATTTTACAGAGAGCAATCAGTATGAAGTCATCATGAGGCAACCTGCCAGAGGAGACACTGCACTGCTGCCGAGTCACTTTGGTGGTGTTCAGTGCTTGCCTGTTTTGACCCCCCGTAAGACAGACACCAACAGCCAAGCCCATACTGACAAGAATAAACTGGATGTCAGGGAGCCAGTAAGACAGACACCAACAGCCAAGCCCATACTGACAAGAATAACTGGATGTCAGGGAGCCAGTAAGACAGACACCAACAGCCAAGCCATACTGACAAGAATAACTGGATGTCAGGGAGCCAGTAAGACAGACACCAACAGCCAAGCCCATACTGACAAGAATAACTGGATGTCAGGGAGCCAGTAAGACAGACACCAACAGCCAAGCCATACTGACAAGAATAACTGGACATCAGGGAGCCAGTGTAGGTAGGCATTCCCCTCCATAGGGCAACATAACATCTGTTCGACAGTCCCCATGAATTTGCCGACAACAAGGACTCTGACACAAACTCACAAAGGGCATGGAGAGGAAATAGGAACTGAGGTCCCCACAAGAGCAGGGAAATGAGGGCCACAGAATTCGGCCCTTTTTTTCTGTTTAATGTTGACCAGTGAGGATGATGATGAAGGTGATGGATGCTATAGAGTTCTGCTCTGGTCAGAGACTACATGACAGGGTAGTAACCTGTGCATCAATTCATATGTTGGCAATGACTGGATACAGATAGCTGCAGTGCTGGTCGGGGAAATTGAGCAACTGTCTTAGAGATGTGTTCATTAAGTGGTTGAAGCTCAGCTATGTGATTCTTATCTTCCCATTTGAGACTCCATTAAGTGGTTGAAGCTCAGCTATGTGATTCATTATCTTCCCATTTGAGACTCCATTAAGTGGTTGAAGCTCAGCTATGTGATTCTTATCTTCCCATTTGAGACTGTGGCACACTCAGCTCTGGGTGGGAGTGGGCCAAGGTGAAAAGAAAACAAAAAAAAACGCAAAAACGAATGCTTCCAATAAGATGGAACCAACAGCCTCTTAGTCTGCAAGTTCATGTTGTATCCACAGTGCCAGGGCCGCTGCTTTAACTCTCTGTTTATATACATGATATCTAGAAAAGAAAATTATGTGCGAAAAATTTTCATCTTTTTTTGAGCACATTAGTTGTTTTGAAGTAAAACTTTTTGCTTCTCTTATTTCAGTCTCCCGTGTTCTTGTCATCACTTCTTTCCCAATAACTCGATACTAATTCCCCCAAAGGCATTTTACAAACTGGCATCGCCAAGGCAGTGTTGAACTGAATCGGTTTCAGGTTCTCAAAAAGAAACATGGTTCAATGTGAAAGATCACAATGTTTTTTTGAAAACGTTTTTTGTTGTGAATAATTCTCCGCCTTCCAGCATGCTGTTCCCCTCACTGAGAGCCACTGACAGTTCGTTGCCCCTGTCGTCATCACGCTGTGGCACTTTCACCTTTTTTACCTTAATGCTATGACATAGTCTGATTTGGTAGAGTTTGAGCTTGATTTCTATGTCTGTCACTTGCTTTAATTTTTTTTTCTCTGCAGTGATTATGAAGCCTGTTGCTTATGTCCCTTTCTTCTGCAAAAGAGTCAGAAAGAGTTCTTCTAAGAGTGTGCTGGGGCAGATTTTTAAATATTTTATTTACACTTGATATTATTTGCAGTGCTCTTGTTCCTTGATTACAATCATGGTTATTTATCTTGCTGTGTGTGGTTCTGAAATAGTTTTTGATTGACAGAGTACACTAGAGAACAGTAATATGCCGACTCTAAGCCACTTTCACACTCCCCCGAGTTTTTGGGCGAAAGTGGCCTAAAAGCCCCCTTTTCCTGTGGCGGAAGAGAGAGAGAGAATCACCGGCAGACAGACAGAGAAGAGAGAGACAGAGAGAGAGACAGACAGACAGACAGAGAGGCGGGCAGACACACACACAGCATTTTATGGCACGGCTCGCGCAGACAAGCGACCCTCGCACACAGTGCACGGCTCGCCACAACCTGCGACCAAAAATCAATAAAGCACACCTGACGGCCCCGTTAACTGCAACATAAGCGAATGTTCTAGACTGTCACGTGTCATTGCCACTTCGTAGCCGCCACTTTAAAACAAGACGGAGGCTGTCACGCGACACGACTGGGGTCGCCATTGTTGTTTGAGCCACCGCACAAGAAGGCTGTGTGTTTTGACTGCGCTCTGTTGTGACCACTGTGTTTTACTTGTGTTATTTTTAAAATGGCTAAAACGTTACTGAAGAACGGGTTTGTTATTCGAGGCCATAAGTTTTACTTTAACTGCATGTTAGAGTATTTGTTGAAAGAATCAGGCGAAGCATGTTGGAAACCGGAGAGATTGTTTTTTAGAAAACGAAAAAAGTGAACTAACTGTTTTGGGAAAATGAACGAAATCTTAAAGGTTTGTTGGTTCAAGGAAATGAAACAAGATGTAGCCAGTTTTAATACGTGTTTGACTATTGATGAGATGGTTCCTTATCTAATAAATGGCGCTGCATTGTTGAAAGTGGGCCGAAGCAAAACAAACCATCACGCGTTGATTGTTGGGAGCTGGCTTGAGACAGCTAAAGCCAATGTTAAAAAACATGGCGTTCATTTCTTAAGGCGGAGGTAAACACGGCTGATTCGTATGCTAAAATCTTATATTTGAAACATTTTTGCTGTTCCTCCCAAGTAAAAATGTTCTCAGTTTGTTTGTATTAGACTTGATTGATTGTTAACTACAGATTCAGTGTTTATGGGGCAAGCTGATCTGTGTATTAAGATGTGTATACTTTTCTACTTTTCTAATTCTAACCAGTTTATCTGCCTTCAAGGTGCCCTTATGCAACTGAATGGCGATTTTCGAATGTTCTGGCAAACAAACTAGATAGGGTTAGGCAGACCTTAGTACATTTACCAGTATGGAGAGGAGTAGTGTGTGGCTAGCACTATCTTCAATAAATGCTTAAATATCAATGCTGGATGTACTACTACTGGCGGTTATAAGCTGCCATAAAAGCTTGGCTACAGCAATTACGCTGTAACCCAGTTGCAAGCCCGGTTGAGAAAAGAGGGGCACAGCAAACTAGGGCAAGCGATCAGAGAACTAACGCTCCACCTAGAGCGGCCAAGGTCACAGTAGCAAGCCGTTTTCCAGCGCTCTACCCTAGAGCAGTCAAGGTCACAGTGGCAAGCCGTTCTTTCACTGACGTAAGATCTATTTTTAGATACCGCTCATGCAGGAGCGGTCGGGGCTGTTTAGAGTTGGCTGCTTTAGCAACAGTGCGCGCGACGTAAGACCAAAGGCAGGCTACCACTGACGTAAGATCTATTTTTAGATACCGCTCATGCAGGAGGGGTTGGGGTTGTTTAGAGTTGGCGGCTTTAGCAACAGTGCGCGCGACTGTAAGACGACTTCAGGCCTACCACTGACGTAAGATCTATTTTTAGATACCGCTCATGCAGGAGCGGTCGGGGTTGTTTAGAGTTGACTGCCTTAAATTTTCCCACCAAGCACTTCATGACTTTGTATATATTGCTGTGATTACTGGCTTCACTGCTTCGCTTCAACGTCCTGCTTCAACTTTTTTGGCGGCCACAGAATGTACTTTATTCAACTGTCTTGTTTATTAAATCAAGCTTTTGATAAATGCACTTGGTGGCTGCTTTGAATAATCTTCAGTTGACAGAGAGACCGGCAGCCGTCTTGAATTTACGGCGCTTAAGCGCCAACCATAAAACCCTTTCCCCATTTCCCTATGCAAGCACTTCCTTATTTTTTAAATGTTTGTGCGTGTGTGCTGTTATTGTTGTTGTTTTGTTGTTTTACTGATAATAACTATATTATATTCTGAACATTCGTTTCAAAGGTGCGCGCACACACACGCACGCACGTCCCCCCACCCCCACCCCACGCACGCACGTCCCCCCCACCCCCACCCCACGCACGCACGTCCCCCCACCCCCACCCCACGCACGCACGTCCCCCCACCCCCCACCCCACGCACGCACGTCCTCCCACCCCACCCCCCTGTGTACACCACACACACTCCTACCCCCAAGTCGCCCCAAGTTCTTAATTAAGTTTTTAATTAAGTCACCCCAAGTTCTTAATTAAGTTTTTAATTAAGTTACTTCAAGTTCCTAATAAGTTCTTGATCAAGTAACTTCTAAGTTCTTGATTAAGTCACCTCAAGATCATAACTAAGTCATCCTTTAAGTATTCAAGTTATCTTATAATTATCAAAAAAATACAATCTATGTTTTTATCTTAAATAGTAGATGTCTAATATAGTACACACAAAGCCTCAAAAAACGCGCCATCGTTGAGGGTGTCTTGCTCAGCGTTCTCTGCATAGATCTTAAGGAAGTTCTTACATCCTAAGCAACCACATTGATTACAATTCTGGTCTATGGAAATGTCTTTTATAGACTCCATGTCTTTATTATTGACTTTATCATTTTATAATACGCCATGATCTATTTTTATAAAAGATTTAATTAAGTTCTTAAAATATTATTCCATTATAAATGGATCAAAATGATGCTTTGTTATTGGCGGTTTTGGCGTGCAGTTGTCTTTTTCTGTATTTAACGGTTAGATTTTTTTTATTGCTTTTGTTTTTGCCAGCGTTGTTTATATATTTTATAACCGTAATAACCGCCCCCAGCAGCAGCAAGAGCACCAAAAATGACAACAGTTTTAAGTTCAATATTCCATGAGGACTTTGGGGTCCTTGAATCACATGGAGTTTTTATAGCTGGCATTGAATCAACTTGTTCTGGCGCTGGCGGTGTTATGTTTTCATGATGAGTTATATTCTGTAACATTAATTTTTTTTGTCTGTTCCACTCTGCTAATTTTCTTCCTGCTTCAACACGCCCCGGATGAGGATGCTTTTCACTGGCCCCACCTGATTCAGTGTTTTCTGCTGATTTTCTGGCTTGGTTACTTTCTCCACTTGATTCAAAGTTTCCTGATTCTGGGTTCTGATGATTTTCCAGCTCGGTCATTTTGAAGGGAAATAAAATCTATATGATTAAAAGTTATTAATCCCATGATTAATGGCGATAACAATGTTCCAAATCTATAGTATAAATCACATCCTAGAGACTCTAATGACTTGTTAAAACTGGATCTTGCGTTAAATCATACGTAAGATCTTGTTCAGAATCAATGGGAGCAAATCTGCTGACTAGTTTTGTGTACAAACTAAGAACCGTTTGCCCCACACTTTTCACCATTCTAGACCCCAGCTGCGCTTCATACCTGTTATGATACTTTAAAAATGTCTTGCGGCGACATCGTTGAATCTGTTCTATGCTGAATTCAGTTCCCAGGAACTGTTTTGTTTTTCCACACGCCGCCAAAGAATACAACCTCTCCTTTTGGGCATAACAGCTTGGCCATCAACTTGGTCATTCATAAGTTCAGGAAGGGTTTTTGGCTGCCTTGTAGCTAGTAGGGGATCATCACTGTTCATGTTTTTTAATAATTATAATTATTTTATTTTATAAAAATGAGCACCGAAAAAACTGTTGCTAACCTTGTATACCATTCTGCTGTTATTGGAGGACTAAGTGTAGGATACTCAATGCTTGGTAAAAGCCTGTTAAGAATTAAACCAGCAGATCTTGGCAAACTAGACTTTGAGGATTCGGCAAAGCTAATTTTCTATCATTGCAGCTTCGTTTGCTACGAAAGATTTTCTAGTTAAGCAAGGAATAATTCCCGACAATATAAATATGTAAGAAAAAATACATTTATAAAAATGGCTTCACTCGTAATGATGATAGGCGGCGCTGTGGTTAATGCGCTCGCTTTTAGTGGAAGTAATTACGCATTTAGTAAACTGCGAGATGAAGGCGAGAGAAAAAAGACATAACAAAGCTGTGGAGCAACTAGCTGCAGCACAAGATCGCTATGAAAAGCAGAGAATTGAGCAGTTAGATTTTATTAATGATACTCTGAAAAAACAGGGCCATGCAGCTTACACATTTAAAGATGTTGATCAAGCAATAAAACAATATTATCTAGTAACAGGCAAACCGGTCCAGACATTGCCCCCACCAAAATTCAGTGACTTTTATCAACCATCAGAAAAACAAAAGATGCAAGAAATGGGTTTATTGTCGTTGGGATGACCGTCGTGTATTTGTTGCACATAATATTGGCTGAATAAAAAATGAACAAAATCTATTATTCGCCCAAAGGATATTGGAAGGGTATCACAGCAATACAAAAGCTAAGCCAAGCGGCAGGAGTCAGTGAACAAACAGCAAAATAATGGTTATCTAAACAAGCGATTTGGCAAATTTATTTACCTGCCCCCAGACGAATACAGAGACCACACTTTGTGAACACAACTCCAAACGACACCCATCAAATGGATCTTCTATATTTACCCTTGATAGGATTAGACGAAAAAGATTTAAGTACGCACTCACAGTCATTGACATGGCTTCAAGATACAAAGATGCGGAGCCATTAACACAAAAGAGTGCTTCTGCTGTTGCTGTCGCTATACAACTGATATACCAACGAGGGCCACTAACTTATCCTCGCATGATTCAAGTTGATGATGGAAAAGAATTTAAAGGCCAAGTGAATCAATTATTGTTAAAACATAGAGTTACCATTAAAAGAGGCATTCCGGGAGTTCACAGATCACAGGCTTTAGTTGAAAACTTTAACAAACAGTTAGCTGAAAGACTTTTTTCCTACCAGTATCACAGAGAGCTGATTAACAATTCTCGCAACACAGAATGGGTTAGAAGACTGCCCTCGTTTTGCGCGCAATGAATAATGAAGAATTTAAAGGGCTAAAACCAGTACAAGCAATCAAAAGAAAAACAATAAATGTTGCTGAAGACTCCATACAACCAGCAAACTATTACCGTTTGGTTTTGAAAGTAAGGTACCTTTATTTACCGGGGAAGCAGAAGGGACACTCGCATCAGGGCAACCGATCCAATTTGAGTGTTGACCCGTACGAATAAAAAGAATTGTAAAAATGAATCCGCCCGTGTATTATTTACGAGAAACTGACAAACAAAACAACCAGCTCCTCAAAGATCTTTTGTGAAAGAAGAACTGCAGATAATCCCGCAAGACACAGTTCCCCTTTAATTAATTTACGGTTCTCCAGTGCCCAATTGCATATGAAAACTCTGGATTAACAAACACCCGTTTTGTGTTTGTTCTATCTAATGATTTTTTTTGTTACAACTGTTGTGTTGATCTCATGTAGATTAGATCGCAGTTTTACGTTGTCATGATGAAAAGTCTTATTGCCAAACAATGCTTCTTTGTAGTTGTCATGTGATATGTTTGACTGCACAACGCTGCGGGATATTCCCTTTGCTTTCTTAATGATTTTCTCCTGGCTCGAAATACTGTACATTTTTGGCCTTAACCAACAAACTCCTTGATCACCTTTCCAGATAATTCATCCTTCATCTTTCCTAAAACCTTCTTGTTAGTAATTGAATGCAAAGGCGAATCTTTAGGGTAATCGGACGTGTCGTACCATCCCGCATGTCCTTTAGCCACTTCGATTTCCATGTCTTTATAGATGTCTTCAGTAGGAATATCTATAACAAAACTATCTGTATCTGTGTAAAGCACTCTGGACTCAGGATACGAGGGCTTAAAGTAGTCATAAAGAAACTCTAACATCAAAAGCTTTGATAATTCTAAAACAGTAAACCCAATAAATACAGGTTTGTCCAATTTGACTTTCTTTTTTTTTCATCATTATGCCAAAAGGTGATCATGAAATTTTCTGAAGTCCTGATAATTAGGTTTTGAAGTCAGCTTAATTGCTTCGTTCTCTTTGGTGACCAATCTGACATCTTTACGTTTGTGGGGATTCTCCATAGTCTTTCCGAAACAACTGTTGTTCATCACTTGAAGAAAGTCTTTTTCTGAAGCATCTGTGGATTTAGTTCTGAGATCAGTGTTCTTCATGATGTATGGTTTCATGAACTGTTCTTGATCAAAAGCAATTTATGCGATGAACTGCTGTCAACTTCAACCCATGTCTTAAATAAAATTGCAGAAGTCTGTAATGACAGACATAATTTTTTTTGCCCCGAAGATTAGGCACAAGTTTAGGCGGCTCTCTTGGATCCGTCTTTAGACTTTCTGCTGCCAATGGATAGTCTTTATGCAGGTCATGGAGTTCATGAGGATATTTTAAGTCAACTTCTAGAATGAAACCACGCTGTTGATCATGGCGTTAAACTGCCCAACCACTTTAATGCCTTTTGAATATTATTTGTACCTGTGTACATTTTAAAGTTGCGTAATGGAAGTGATTGCGCCATTGCCCATCCATACAGATTGTTTGCGTCTAAATACATGAGATAGTTAGACCTTTTACTCGGATCTAGTCGTCCAAGTATTTGTTGTTTGCTTTACAGTAATGATGCGACGCCATAACTAATTCCTCCACGCAATCCGTTTTCAATCATCTGAAGCATTGGTAAATCTGACAATAAATCATCTGTACTCCAGTAAACTTAAGAAAGCGTCCCAGCTCATCCCGGGTGCAGAAATAATAATGCGCAGGATCCAAACTGTAATGTTTCAAGCAGGTCTTTCTATAATTTTCAAAGACGTCCGCCAACAAACAAACGTCAGCCTTCAAGTATGAATCATGATAGTCTCCCATCGTTTTACAATCTAACTTTTGCCAAGCATCTTGAGCATGCTGGTAATCGAGTCGCTGATGTCCTTTCCTCTAAGACTAGAAAAGAACGCGCCTTTAGGTGGAAGTGTATCTTCGTCAAACCTTTCCCAACTGTTCATGTATTCATAAGGGTAAACACCCTTTCTAACAAGAGTTGAGTCAAAATATTTTTTCCGTTATTGGGCAGGACTTTAAGGACATAGCCAGTGCCCTCTAATGAGCCCATCATGTGTTGCATAGAGTCGTAGAAAGACATGTTATTTAAAGTGAAACACATGTACTTTTCTGATGACTGTGCAATGCATGCTACCCTGAAGGCGCTGGTTACTGCTTGCATTATAAGGTGAGAGTCATAACCTCGCAAGTTGTGAAAGAATACAGGCAGCTTCCATGTCTTTGGATCAAACTTTAGTTGAAGATTGCATTTACTGTGCGCTGCACCTCTAAACTTCCCACTAATGTGATCATGGTCTCTTACTGTCGGATTTACACTCTTGGGCGTTAGCTCTAAACCGCAAATCCAACAATGTGTGGCTGAGTCATACTGTTGTTGATCTTCAGGAGTCATAATAATGTCTGAGAGATTCAGATTATTAGAACAGGCGTTACGCACTTGCTGCATGCGTTCTAAGAATGTTTCTGCAGCATCTGGTCCTCTATATAATTCTGGTTCTGAATAAACGCCATCCGACCTAACAATAATGAAGGCAAATGAACAAATCTGATGATTACTCATTAAGACTGTTTTTCGTAGTTTTTGTGGTGCTGGCCCTTCATAAGGAACAATAAGCGACTCGAAGTCTGCGTAAACTACGTATGGACTTGTTTGCAGCCGTTTCCAGTTCTTAAAACTAAACTTTAGATCCTGGAGGGGGCGTAGTTAGTTCTGTCTTACAGTCTACAGAACTTTTACAATGTTTTTATATGTTCAAGCGCGGCTTGAGCGGTGGAATTCTGTTAAACATTTTCTACAGAATTCTTGTTTATGTTCATGTTTTGAAGTATGCGCTAATAATCTGCTCATTGTGCGTATCAATGTGTAATGGGGCAGCCCTGCTGGCGAAAACATTAGGAGTAAGTCCACATGACTTTTGGCTGGTTTCGCCTATTGTTGGACTGTTCTTGGACACTTTAATTGGCACCAAATTTGTTTCCTCATCCCATGTGTATACATTAACAGTTATTGGTTTGTTTTGTTCTTCAAACTGATAATTTGGTCTACACTAACAGGAAAGGATATTCCATTGAAGTTAAGATCTTTGGTGTATTGCGATAGTTAGTCACTCTCTCTGCGTGTTCGCGGACATGATGCAGCCTTGCAAGAACGCACCACATGAAACATTTGTTGTCTGAATTTTTTTATGTTTAAAACTGCTCTCTTTAAAACCAACTCTCGGGGTAGCGGAATGTAAGCCTTGCCTACAATCGTGCATACTTAGCCTGTTTTAATCTAATCTCTAAGACTGCGCCCTCTGACCAACCAGAGCCTCTCATTTTGGCTTCTCAGCGGCAGCGTCAAACTGTGCAAGCAGTTCGTCTGCCCAACCGGGTGTTAAGTCGTTATGAGAAAGAATAGTCTGCTGTTTAGTTGAGACCCAGACTTCTAGATTTTCTTCATTTATTGTTACATAGTCGATTAAAACAGCTAACATTACTTTAACTGGCGGGTCTATTGTTAGTTTGCCTGGAACTTGAGAAATAGCATGAACAACACTTGCCTGTACGTTTGTTGGGTCAATGACTTCTAAATCAATATCATTCAGTGCTCTTGATAAACGCTCTCTCTCGAGCATTCCTTCAAAAAATTCGTCTTGTCCTTCATATATCTTAGCCATGCTGTCTTTCTTTTCTAAGCCAACATATTTATTTAAATTAAAAAAAAATAATTAATCAGAATCAATATCAACGGTCTTTTTGCGCTTGGACTCATAAACTAAAGTATAAACGCCCTTTGGCGTTGTTAATGTGAGCTGTTTTAGAACAGAGTTTAATGTCTCGTTTACTTTTTTTAAGCATTCCTTTTTTATCTGCTCGGGGTCTGGCTGTTGAGAAAAACTTGCCCTCGCCTTTCTTTGAAGATCAAACTTTTGTCTTTTGTAGTCATCAAAATCGGCCTGTAAACGATTAAATTCTTCATCCGTGATGTTTGAGTCAGCTAGCGCTTTATTTATTATCAGCTTGAAGGAACTAAGTTTAGCTGTTATTAGTTGAACCATAGCTGTGTGCTTTTGGAGTTTAGTTTTTTAATTTTTTTGCCGCCGCACTTACAGCTAATGAACACAGGCCGAGAGCTAAAGACAAACCTCCTAGAGGTAAAGCTGGCGGGTGCGCCTATGCCCGTTGCTAAGAGACAACACACTCGTTCCTGCTGATAGAGCACTTATAGTCGATGCCCCAGTATTAACATAAGTAACAGCATTAAAGGCAGCAGAATACCTTCGTTTGGTTTTGCTGTATTTTGAAAGGTCTTGCTCTAGTACTTGCTGCATTTGCGTAATGTTTGTTAAATCTAAAGGTTTTTATGTTAGGGGTTTCTACTATCTCTTCTTTGGCGGGGCTGTAGGCACATTTGGATAAACCTGAACAGACATGCTTTTTATAAAATGAAAAATAATTTAGTATAGTACATCTTTTAATCTGTTTCTCTAATATTCAGCTGCGCATCATATATTAAAAACAAATGTACATTAAGCGGTTTATCGGCTTCTTCTTCTTTATCAATTTGAATGTTTATTACGTCTCTCACAGTTTCTCCCCTTCCATGCAACTGATTATCCTCTGTTGACCTTAGGTCAATCCATAAACCGTATTTTGTTGTTAAATAATCATCAAGCCTAACATTGTGAAGATGTAAATCTTTAGACGCAAGGTCAACTGTTTGGACTTCTACACCTCCCGCCCCCAAACAGTTTTCTTATTTCATCAAAATGCTGATAAGTTTAAGCCCGCTAGCGTAGATTTGGTTAGGACTACCCTCAATCGAACATTGTACTTTCGTTATTTTTGGATTAAAAAACTTTTCACTTCCTCTTTTGAACGTTCTTCATCTTCGCACAGCAATAAAATGCCTTTAAGTGAATATGCTGCAACACTAAAACTAAAAATTCCATATAGTGTCTGCCCTGCTTTTGGGATATGTTGAATGATGACGCACGTTTTCGTAATATATTACTAATTGTGACTCATATTGGTGCTCAATCAGCTTTGCTAATTCATGGTTGCTAACAACGTCAAACTCTAACGAGATGTCAGAAATGCGTACTTTGCTCCGGTGTCTGTTGATCTGATAACACGTTTGTATTCATTAAAAGTTAGTTCATATGACAATCTGTCTTTTAATTCTCTTTGAAAGTATGGCGCATGTGCTTTTAACAACTCAAAATCTAAGGGATGGAAAAGCGATTTCCATACGCAAAATTTATAGCTGCATACTTTTTAACGTCTTTAGTATCTGCGGCGCCTATTCTATGTTTTAGTGCTTCTTCATTTTCGATTCCTTGAAACGCAAGATCAGCCCTTTCATTCCCGGTTAGCCATAGATCAAATAGGTTAAAAATATGTCTGCATTATGTAAAGAAAATATTTCTTGCCCCTCAAGTTTTATAGAAATTTTCTTAACGATTGCCCGCCCCAGATTCTGGACAACTGTCCTGTTGGGTCTGTTGCTGCTCGAGTTCTATTTTAAAAGTAAGTCGCGCAGAGCCTGGCACAATCAATTCATCTGCTCCTAGGTCTGGAAATTTGACAGTAAGAATTTGATCTGCATCAATAGTAGATGGATTATTTGGAACAATAATATTCCGTTTATTTCCCTTCACGCCATGGGGCTCTTTCTGTTTTCTATGCGGGTCAAGAATCGAGCCATATGATTGTGGCATTTTTTATAAAACAAAATAAAAAAGTTAATTATTTAAAAACATGGCAGGCATTGAGGATGAAGATTATGATTTTTAGATTCTGGAGACGACATAAGTGAAATGACTCCTTTGGTACAACATCGCTCGGGCCCTCTTTGCGGCGTGAATTAACAGAAAGTAAGGTCAGATCATTATACCAAAGTTTAGGCCAAGAAACCTCCTGAATTTATAGACCCTAATGATTTTGAAGTAAAAGATGACCATTTGTTTGTGAGGAGCGACCAAGGACAACTTGTTCAGCTTACAACTAAAAAAGACCCATCAAAGTTTTTAGCCGTGGGTTCAATTAGAAATAGACTCATGTGAAAGATCAAAATCGCCTTGGCCTTGTTAGGCAAAATTAAGGCGGAGGCAGTTCTAAACTTCAAAACACACGCAAGAACTCCCGACAGATAACCAAATGCAAAACATGGAACTTAAAGAATTAAATCAATCAGCAGGTGAATTAATAAATGTAATAGAAGCAGAATCCAGTTTTTTCCGAAGAAACAGCGTTAAAGACTATACACGACTCGCCGCTACCCATGCGAGAACTAACGGCCCCTTGATCATGCTTTAAGAACCATCAAAGGCGAATTAACAAACAATTTAGCAAAACTAGGTGTACTAGATGAGCATATAAAAAGAGAAAAAGAAAAACTCGCTGAGACTGACGACCGCATCGTAGGGCATGAGATTAAAGAAAGAATAACCCAAAGACTAAAAGATCTTGAGCAAGAAAGATCAGCAAGACTAGAAGTGTTGTCTACTAACCGAGAACAATTGCGAACTCAAGTGAGCAGAATAAGAGAAACTATCCAAAGAATTTTATATGAAGACACAACGCTAGCAGAACGAATACGAACACTGTTTAGAGAGCAAGGAGTCACATTAGCAAGCGTTATAACGGCCTTAGATTTGCAATAAGTACACTGTGTTGGCTATTACAGGCGGCGGCGGAGGCCAAAGTTCAGTACCTCCACCGCCATCGCCTCCACCTGATAAATCATGGGTAAAAAAACAGCTTGATCACTTGCGAATTTATTAAAAAAATTAGCTGGTAAAGCCGTGGACGCTTTACCAGGAATATTGGGGAGTATTGTCAGCTGGCTTTTGTCTACTGCAAGCAAAGTAGTTTGGCTTTATGGCCGAGCACTTATGGACATTAGTTCTTGTAATAGTTGGGTTACTATTTAGTAAGATAAAGACCAAGTAATCCTATGCCAGTTAATCCAAGAACAAGCGCTGTCTTTTCATATTCATGGTCATCGCGAACAGAGTCCGCGAGCTTTGGTGAGTCTTCAATGACTTTGGGGTTTGGACTTCGGGATTAGATGACTTAATCTTGGGTGTTCTTTTATTGTTTGTAATATTACTGGCTCAGAATTTATGTCGTTTTTTCCCAACCTTCTGTTCATTGCCTGCTATAAGAATTTCATTATTATAGTTTATTATTGTACCTATCTGGAGTCTGAGGTCAGAAGGTAGCATGTATAAACCAGTGCCAACAGCAAAGTCTACTTTTGATCTGCGTATTGTAAAACATTTTGGTACCTTTTATACTTGAAGGTAAATCAACTGTAGAATTAATGGCGTCCTCTAAATTTGCTAAGTATTGTTTTTGTGCATCAAAGCCAGTAGAAGGATCAGTTATGCTCGATCTTGCCTGTGCTTGTGAACCTAGCAAACACCAAACGTAAGTACGAATAGAGTCGTTTATTTCGTTCTATTCCCGCTCTAGTTAGGCCCTTAGAAGTGTCTAAGATAAATGTTGTCCATGCTGTTTTATGCTCTTGCTCTATGGACCCGAGGTGAACAGTTGTGCCTGAAGAGAAAGATGTGTAAGGAGGATTCCAGTCATAGTTATACTTTCTGTGCACGCCCCAAAAATAAGGGGTGCCTAAGCCATGATTAAGGTCAACTTTTGTCTAAAGTCTGTCTTAACATTAATATTGAATTCGTTACAAATCCTTTCAAAAGCCTTCATGTCTATTCGGTTGCTGAATGGATTAAACGTTTGTCATTTGGTAATGGCGCTTGCAGTTCAGTCAAAATACGTCTGAAGGTGTAATAAAAATGAAATCTATACACTGACCTCACCAAAGGATCAGGATGATTTAAGTGATCAGCATACGACACTCCACACCCAGTTGATGCACAAAACACAGCAAAGTTTAACTGGTTCTGATAAAACTGCATCGGATGACTGAACCACACTTTCGCGATGTTGTCTTTTTTAATAGGGGGTTAAGATATCTGCTTAATGGAGTACTTACCTTTTTATGAAAGGTGTCAGTCTGGTCACAGAAATGTCGAGGGTGTCAGTTGTTATATTTTTAAGATTGTAGTGCGGCCCAACAGAATATTTTGCATCAGTATATTTGAATGCACTCATTTTTAATTTGTTTTAAAAAATGTTTGTAACAATAACAACTCAAGACCACCCTTCGTTTTTAGAACATGCTATATAATAACGAATGCGGAACCAGAACGGTCGCGCTCCATGAAATATTCTACAAAGTCGTATGGTTTAATATAAGCAAAGCCAAGGAGAATAATAAGATTAAAAAAGTTAATAATAGAGGAACATTAGTTAGCCAGTTAACCATACCTGATGGTTATTACGGGTTTTGCTCGCTAAAAGAAGCAATGAGTAACTTCGACATTGCTCTCAAACTTAACAATGCAAATTTAACAACAATGTTGACATTCAAACCTGAAAAAGAAGAAGTAGGTTACTATTTTGATGGAGAGCTAGCTAAAATGTTAGGCTTTGCAACTGACAATCGGGACATTCATAGTTTTAGAGTTGCGCCAGACAAAACTACTTATGAGGGAGAAAATCCGCTCGATCTTGCATTACATTCATACTCTATGTTCATTTGGATGAGCTGAGCACTGATGAAAACTTATATGATGGAAGGCCCTCAACTGTTTTAAGAGCTCTTCCGTCAGGGAAAGCTGCATATTGCGATTATGAAATTATACAATTCCCTAATTTTACAGTTTAAAAGATTAGTTTGTGGAGGGTCGGATCATTTAATATAAAAATCAAAGACAAAGCGGGAAAGTTGTGAAATGTGATAACCTGCACATTGTTTTGGAAATAAAATAATACGTTACTAAAAAATAATGTCGCGTGGGCCAGAAGAATCAGGAGTTACATTAGCGCCTGTAAGTGTATAACCTTAGAATTAAAAGATCTTGCAGACGTTGCGACTTTGAACAAAATGGTGAGATAGGCGCTTGTATGGTTTTGAGTACACTAAAGACGGTGATTATAAACGCAAAGAGGTTGGCGACAGTAAAAAGTTTCCTAAACTAGAACAGCTGCGCAATCTAGAAGCAAATAATGTTGGTCAGTATGAATATAAAATAGTTCGAAAACCTGACCTCAAATGGCACTTAGAACCATATTTAGAATGGAAATAAAATTTGAATTCATAAGCCCATTTACATATTTTAGCCGTCAAAAAAGTTTCAGAAAAGCATTCAACTCTGGCCCTTTACATGTAAGTCTTATGCCGACGACAATAGTCGGAAAGAAATTGAAATAACGCCGTATGGGAAAAAGCAGTACATCCTCCACAGAAAAGAAACATTGTAAAAAAAGCTTCTACAAAATTACAGTTCTTTCCAAGCAGAAAATTAGGAGACACGTTCACAATGATATTTGAAATTTCTGTCTTTAAAGATGTGGAGCGGGATGGGGTTGTGGGCGTTAGTGATGACCTTATAAAAGGAATTAATATTAGCTGGCAAAACTTAGACGTTAAACGCCTTAACGTTGTTGTCGTCGTTCTTCACAATGGCGAGGATATTAAGATCATAACAACAAGCAACAAAATCAATGTTGACTTAAATAGAAACAATCTTACAGAACTGAATTGGATTAATCTTACACATTTAGGCCTCATAGGGTTTTATTATACTGAACAAGTTTTGACGGAGAGTATGATAAAAATAATAACTGGATTAGATTAAACTCTGTTATAAAACTATGGAGCAGTTAAACTTTATGACAAAAACTCCTCATTGCTCATTGATTTGTGGGCAGACTGGTTGTGGAAAAACAATATTTGTCCTAGACCTATTACAAACAGTTTATCGCTATAATTTTAATCATATTGTGGTTTTCTGTCCAACACTTAAATGGAACAAAGCATATCATGATAGAAGGTTTATATGGACAGATGATGCCATATATTTAGTTGATCCTAGCAATAAACTGAGTGAATGTCTAGAACGCTTTTTTATATTGTTTGAGGGAACGCAAACGCTATTTATTATAGATGACTGTTCAGCAGAAAAAGACATAGTTAAAAAAAGAAACACTTTGTCGAAACTAGCTTTCAGCGGAAGACATGCTCGAATAAGTGTGTGGATTTTATGTCAGAAATATAACTCAGTTTTAAAAGACTTTAGAGAACAGTTAAAGACTGTAGTGTTATTTCACATGAAAGACAGAGACTCATTTGAAGAATGTTTGCGCGAAAATGATGTTATTGAAAACGATCAAGAAAAACATAGGATTAAACAAAAACTAAAATCTGAAAAGTTTAGTAAATTAGTATTAAAAACGGATAACCCTGCACAGTATGTTTGTTTGTAGATAATCGTTATTTTTTGGTTATTGACGTCTTACTTGTCAGAGAACAGTAATATGCTGATTCTAGGCCACTTTCGCCCGAAAACTCGGTGGAGGAGCAAGTGGGGTAGAGTCGGCATATTACTGTTCTCTACACTCCATTTAGAGCAGGTAAGTAATTTCAATAGCTTATGTTCCAGAAAATGCTTTGTATTGGAGAAAACATCCATCTGTATGAAAGAAATCTATTTTACTGCTATCCAGTGTTCTGATTTAATGACATTAATGCAAATCTTTAACCCTTTCAATGCGGCAGACTAGTATGCTCACCATTGTAACACTGTAGCATCCTAGTGATAATATGGAGCAGATAGTTTAGGAGACTCCATTAAAGCAATTATACTTTAAACTCCTCACAAAATGGAGCTAGTCTACTTCAAATCTGATGATACAAACCTGTTCTCTATAAAGTTCAGCAGTCAAGTGGTTAAACTTCAGGTTGCAAACCAGTGGCTCTGCTAACGTCACGTGTAGTGCTTACATCAACTGTCCAGCAAAGTTAGGAAGTGCAAAAATCTTTCAAAAAACGTTTTGCCTCTAGTATAAGAATGAAACTGGGCCTTTGTGTATTAAGATAAACTGTTCCAGGGCACATAGGATTAATGTTTTTTTTCTGTTTTGAATTTGCCTTTTTTTTCACACATTGGGTTGCTTTTAGAATTTACATATTTACCTTTTTTTTTCTCTTAATTCTTACAAATTTGTGAACCTACACAGTCACAAGTAACTTTGTTTTGGGTGAAGCGAATCTTTTCAGAATTATGAACACAACTTTGTACAGAATCTCTACGTGCTTAAGAACACATCAGTGTAATCAGAAAATTTTGACATGCTTTGATTTGGATGCACATTTCATTACATTTTGTTTTCTTTTTATCTTGCTCCACCCATCCCATTTGGCGGTAAAGCAAAAAGTGTTTCTCTGTGCGTTAACAACTATGGATGATTTTACTTTCTAAAAATGACAAGTTTTGTAATGATTTGTAGACATATGCATACATTCTTTCATTTTATCTTTTTTTCACCCACATATGCATTTGTGTGCACACACGTTTATTCACACACACGCACAAAAGCGCGCGCTCACACACACACACACACACACACACACACACACACACACACACACACACACACTAATATTACTTAATTTTTTGGAAAGACGTTAAAATGAGACAGCAACAACATCAACAACAGCAACAACAACACTAACACACACACACACACACACACACACACACACACACACACACACACACACACACACACACACACACACATTCACACACACACACACACACACATTAGTCCTTGTGCACTGTTGTTTTGAAAGTCATTAAAGTTTAGCAGTTATAGGATGGTGCAAGTGAATGGTACACTGATACTTAACAACCATGGGAATTTGTCTGTCTCTATGATCTGCCCCACTGTGATATGGTACACTGATACTTAATAACCATGGGAATTTGTCTATATGTCTATGATCTGCCCCACTGTGATGATGGTATACTGAAACTTAATAACTATGGGAATTTGTCTATCTCTGTGATCTGCCCGACTGTGATGTACTCAATTCAAGGGTGATCTTCTTAAATGTGTAACTGTGACAGTTTGTTATCTGAGAGGAACCTTTTAATGTATCAACATTTTAACACACATGCCCAGTCCAGATCGCTGATGATTAAAATTGAAATGCCTCAGTGTCATCCAACTGTAACTGCTGTCTGGTTTGCCTTCCAGTGAACTGAGACAGTGAAAACAACAGATCAGTTTGTTCATATCCAGGAATTGACGTCGTTCTTGAACTCTTGCCATCATGCTTTTCTAACCTAAGGAAGCTCCTATACTTGTAGGGCTAGTAGTTTGCTGATTTTTTTCTTCTCATTTGTTTTCGCTATCAATCATGTGTGGCCGGCTGAATGGCAGCTTTGTGATCACTGGTTGCTTCTGCTCTGTGGCCTGCTTTGGGTATAAATGCTGAACAATGCACGGAGTTGGTATTTTCAGACTCTGAGGTGGACCTGGACAGAACTAGGGGAATCTTGTAGTCTGAAGAAGAAGAATGCACAGTGTAATAAACAAAATCATATATATAAAACCGTCATCCACACTATATGCATCATCAGTGAGTTTTTTTCTGACACTATATCAGTAAAGATAGCTCGCAGATATGTATGGGAATGTTTGAACAAGGACCATGGAAAAAAAAGAAATAAAAAAAAACCAAGCAAGTATGTATGGAATGGTTGAATTGAACAAGGACAATGGAAAAAAAAAAAAAAGAAAAAAAAACCCAAGGAGGAATGAAAGAGTGGTTGCCCCTGAGGCCATGCCCCACATGGCTGTTGCTGACTGGAGTGCTACCATGATGACTTTTTCAGTGTCAGAGGTGAAACACTCCCTGCAAAGTCAAGCTGCTGAACAAATGGCGGGAGAAGGTGAGGTGATGGTGCATGGTGACATGGTGCCATGTGCCATTTGCCATGTTGTGTTTTGCTGTGTGTTGAGGTGTACATGCACACCTTGCCTGTGTTGTGCTGTGTGTTGACGTGTTGCATGCATACCTTGTCTGTGTTGTGCTGTGTTTGGGGTGTTACATGTATACCTGCCTGTGTTGTGCTGTGTGTTGACACGTTACATGCATACCGTTGTCTGTGTTGTTGCTTGTGTGTTGAACATGTTACATGCATACCTTGCCTGTGTTGTGCTGTGTGTTGACATTTAAAATGCAATCCCTTTGTCTGTTTTGTACTGGTTTGAATGTTACATGTATACCTTGCTGTGTTGTGCTGTGTGTAATGTTTACATCATACCTTTTGCCATGTTGGTTATACTGGCGTGTTGGGGTGTTTAAAAAAATTTTCATACCTAGGGTCTGTGCGTCGTGTGTTGACTGTTACATGATACCTTGTCTGTGTTGTGTGTGTTTGAGGTGTTACATGCAACCTTGCCTGTGTTGTGCTGTGTGTTGACTTTTAAACATGCATACCTTGCCTGTGTTTTTGTGTGTTACTGCAGATTTTTTCCTGTGTTGTGCTGTGTGAAAATGTTACATCAACCTTGTCTGTGTTCGCTGTGTTGAAGTTACATAAACCCTTTGGCCTGTGTTGTGCGGGTGTTGACAAGTTACATGATACCTTGTCTGTGTTGTGTGGTGTTTGAGTGTTCATGCAACCTTTCTGTGTTGTGGAGTGTTGCAGTTACATATACCTTGTCTGTGTTGGGGTGTGTGTTGATGTTACATGCATACCCTTGTCTGTGTTTGCTGTGTGTTGACACGTTCATCCATTCCTTGTCTGTGTTGTTGTGTGTTACATGCAGATCCTTTTCTTGTTGTGCGTGTTGACAGTTACATGCAACCGTGTTTTGTTTGCTGGTGTTGAAGTTTACATGCAAACCCTTTTTGGGGGCTGCTTTTGTGTTGTCTTGCGTGTTGGGGGGACAGTTACAGCATACCTTGTCTGTGTTTGGTGTGTTTGACATTACATGCATACCTTGTCTGTGTTGTGGTGTGTTTTGGGCAGTTACATGCATACCTTGTCTGTGTTGTGCTGTGTGTTGACAGTTACATGCATACCTTGTCTGTGTTGTGGTGTGTGTTGACATGTAATGCATACCTTGTCTGTGTTGTGTGTGTGTTGACACGTTACATGCATACCTTGTCTGTGTGTGGTGTGTGTTGACTGTAATGCAACCTGTCTGTGTGTGGGGTGTTGGTGACAGTTACATGCATACCTGTCTGTGTTGTGGTGTGTGTTGACACGTTACATGCATACCTTGTCTGTGTATGTGGGTGGTGTTGACAGTTACATGCATACCTTGCTGTGTTGTGGTGTTGTTGACACGTTACTGCATACTTGTCTGTGTTGTGCTGCGTTGACACATTCATGCAAACCTTGTCTGTGTTGT
>CM031606.1:52906824-52921824 GCA_018398815.1 Conus ventricosus
TCAAACAGCCCATGTGACCGGTGTGGTAGCTCTGTGGCGTGCGATTTGGGCGTATGTTGTGTGTGTCAGTGGTGTCGGCATCGAAGGACACTCCGTTCAAGAACCGACCCAGTTTGGGGCACCTGGTGCGTCAGGGTGCTCCCAGTGGACTTTGGAGAGGCAGGGTGTGGGGGGAACTACATGAGACACGGAAAGGGATGGGTGCTGGAAATGCATATTTATAATCATGGTTATATTGTGGGTGCTGGAAATGCTTATTTATAATCATGGTTATGTTGTGTGTGCTGGAAATGCTTATTTATAATTATGGTCATGTTGTGTGTGTTGGAATGCTTAATTGTGTGTATGTCGTGTGTGTTGAAATGCTTGATTGTGATTGTGCATGTTGTGTGTGTTGGAAATGCTTAATTGTGATTGTGTGTGTTGGTGTGAATAAATGGGGTGTTGTATTGTAATCTTTCTTGTGTGGTCTCTGCGAGGCGTGTGAGGTCAGTCACTCCCTTCACTCCCATCTAAAACCGACCTGTCAGGGCAGACCTCCAGGGGTCGGTCGTGACAGCCTTATGGAAGTAAAAGTGTTTTGTTTGATTTGTTGACTGATTTCTTTCATTGCTTCGTTTTTTTCTCATAACAGACTTGTTTGTTATGGGCATCATATGAAATGCAGGTTTTTTGTTTTTTTTTTTTACATATTGTTATGATAAAATGTTATTTTTACCTATTTAAAATTGATCATAATTTTTTTGGAGGAACGGGGGGAAAGGGTTTAGTGGCTGTTATCATCTTTGTCGGCATTTCAAGCTGAAATTTTTCCTGGGTGTGTGTGTGTTGGGGTGTGTTTTGTGGTGTGTGTGGTGTGTGTTTTGTGTGTCTGTGAGTGTGCATGTTTATGTGTGCTTTGTGTGCGTGGAAGCATGCGTGTGTGTGTGTGTGTGTGTGTGTGTGTGTGGTGTGTTGTTTTGTGAGAGAAGGCATGAGTAGGCACATGAACTTAAGTGTATAAAATATGTGTGTGCGCATGCATGTTTCAGGTGTTCTTGTGTGGTGTGTGTGTGTGTGTGTGTGTGCATTTACACAGTCTCAAGCACATTCTGAAGTAATTGATCATGTGTTTTGGCCAGTGTCGGTTTAACACGTTGTGTGGTCTTTTCACAGACAACCCTCATCAAACAAGTCTGCTGGCTCTTCATTTGGTGGTCATCACGGCCCTTCCCCCCTCGCTCTCATCATTGTGCTGAATGTGGGCAAACATAAGCCACCATGACCACGACCGTTGAGAAGATGGGGCATCACAGTCCTCACACACACCAAGAGTCAATCCACTTTGCGCACTTCTTTCCACCCTTTGTGGCACCCGTGACAATGAAAAGGACTCTTGCTCTGTCTGTGTGAGCTCATTATTGGAACTGACTTCTCATTTAAAAGTGCTTTGTCTGAGAATGTAGGTTACTGAGGGGTGTCCTGTTACTCAAAAAAAGGAGGACACAATCCGATGAACTATGCACTCCCTCATCAAAGTCGCTTTCTCAGCAAAAGGTTTACTGTACACCCTGAGAAACTACATTTTAAGACTTTTGGTTTTATTATTTAGATGTATATCACTTTGGGGTTTGTGAATATGATTTTTTTGAGTTTTTGAATATGATCTTTTGATGGTCATATAGCGCACGCGTGATGATTTTTAAAAAGTGTGCTTCAGGTGTGTATTGATATACACTTTGTTGCACTTTCTTTTGCCCACATTAGTTTATGTGTGTAGTATCATGCATAAACAGTGAAAAATAAAAAACTTTTTGTGCAGCTACTTTTTTTAAAATGTTGCTTTTTTGGAGGTTACTAAAACCATACTTAGTCTTTCCAGCTCTTCAGTCATTCGAAGATTAGCACATAATTTTCGCAAAATTAATCCATTATAAGCACTTACGATCAACTTAGATTTTGGCTTAAATGGCATTAATAAATGGTTAATGGTAATGTCTGTTGAAAGTCCCCATGAATTCAACGGATCTGAACATTGCGGAAGTTAGGGGGGTAGCATCATTATGAATTCTAATATGAATTTCATGTCACCTTGATCTCAATGCCATGACAATCTTTAAGGCAACAGAATGTCAGGTCTGGCCCCATTGAAAGAGCTGGCAGCTGGTCTTCAGTGTACGCATTGCCAACAAACCTCCATCTGTTATGATTAATTGGGCATGATTTATTGTGCATGTGTAAAAGCTAGTACACCCCAAGCTTGTTTGCAGTAAAAGTAGGACAGTTTAAACCAAAACTGTTTTTGATGGGTGTTTAATCTTAGCTGTGCATGTTACCATCTTGAGTGCAATAGATCCAATGTCTCCAAAAGCAAGGAATACACATTTTCTAGATATAGCTGACCTGTAATGTACATATAATCAGCAATGTTCTCTCTCCTGGTGGACCAACGACATTTTTTGTGCATCAAAAACAAACTGCATGTAAAGGTTAAGTAATTGCTCACCACACAGCAACATCATGTTAAAATGAAAAGATCTGTACAATGACAGGAGAAAAAAAAGACGTACCTGTCATAAAGAAATTATCAGTCCAAAAAAAAAAAAAAATTCAGGACTAGTCGAAACAAGCTTTCATGCCTTGGAAACTCAAATGTGGGATTTCACCTTACCCATTATAAATTTGCAGCTTGGATTTTACCATTGAGATGCACGCTTGTTTGACCCCAAGAGACATCTGAGAACAAACCGAGACAGTATGTTAGCAAGTGCTACACACAAGACATCAAATATTATATTCTGAGGTGGCTAGGGAAAGCGGACAACAGAACATTTCAATCGAACAAAGGCGGAAACATTGTTCACAAACTCTGTTATGGATCTTAACATTTCATGGAGCCCCACTTAGCACTTAAGTAGATTGTGCAAGGGAATTCTTCCCTACAATCTAATTGTCCAGAAATACTAGTGTGGCAGATCAAAGAGCGTCAATAGCAGGCTCTTGGTGTGACACAGACTTTTCAGATGTCCTTCGAAGAAAGTGCTAGAATGTTATCTTCATTTTTGCTTGAAACAAATATAAAGCATATATTTACAACTTACACTCTTAATTCAAAGTTTTATTTTTCATATTGATTACAACTTTTATGGGTTACTGTTCTGCAACTTTTTTTTTTTTTTATCAGAATACCCAAAAGTCTCAAAATCACCAGAAAATTTTAAATTTTGTAATTCCATGTGTTGGTACTGGTGTTGGCAGGTATGTGTTCTTTGTTACTCTGTCACACCCTCACCAATACATCATTCTGAATTGGTAAGACTTGGTGTAGATCATCATTTGTTTGATGTTTCAGTTCACCAGAGATGCAGATGCAGATATGTTGATGTACAGTATTGAATCCATATGGATTATATACACTGTGTAACTTTACTGACCAAAAATATTTTCATTGATTGTTGTTGGTTATGATTTGTTAAAGACAGTCTGATGTTAGAGGCATTTGGTGTATACTCTGTGGTAGAGGAGGTGTGTGTGTGTGTGTTGGGGGGGGGGGGGGGGGGGGGGGGGGGTGCAGATTATTACAAAGAGAACTGTCATTTGTCATTATAGATCATGTTTCAGGGTTCATGTTTACCAGTTATGGGTATTTTACTGGTTCATTTTGTGAAATGGCCACAGAAGTGCTGGGCACCAATAATGTGTGCTCATGGAATTTTTGAAATGTTTCATTGAATGTTAGCAGCAGGAAAACAGACTGTTGCATTCATAGCTCTTAGAGTATTTACCAATTGCTGTGACCAGGCTATTGGTGTTGTTTGACCCATTTTCCTTTGCCACGTTTGTTGTATCAGTTTGTACAGTACCTTGGGTAATCTCTGTGCTGGTGATGCTGTATTCAGTTTGTTGTATTGAGCATTCACTGCAGTTCTTTATGTTAACTTTAAGTCTTCATGTTGGGGTTGGGGTTGATGCCTTTATGTAGCCTCAGTGGGATATAAGAGCATTCGCTGGTGTACTTCTTCCTTTCAGTGTTGAGACGTTTTCTTTCGAATGGAAAACCCATTTTTGCCACGTTTCTTTTCTTTTCTTGATTTTTTTTTTAAACTACCAAAGCCTCTCAAAATGATCACCTTGGCAACCAGAACTGAAAATGGAAATGGTGTGTGCAGCTAAATCGTGATAGCTTGAATTTGTATGCGGTTTACGCTGCAGAGCTGAAATATGGATCAAATTGGGAAGAATGGGCTCAATTAGCAGACTCAAAGCTGTGAACATTAGCAAAACCTAAAAGTAAGACATTTTTATGGCATGCATATAACATCTCTCTGTCTGTCTTTCTGTCTGTCTCTTTCTCTTTCACTCTCTCTCTCGATGTAGGTATGTTCCTCCTGGTGTTACTTTCTCGTCAGTTCCTTTCATACATTGCTTATATGCTATTTGCTCATGTTAACATGCATATGACATCTTTCTTTAAATTCCCTTGAAATTCACCCTCTTTTTCTTTTTCTTTTCTTTTTTCTTTGGGTCACCAATCATTCAGCATCCTCATTCATTGCCATCCACCCCCCCCCCCCCCCAAAAAAAAAAAAAGACTTGACTTTTGTGGCCCATCATGCCCTGCTCATGTAGCGACTTCTATTTTTGCCTCATCTCCACATTCATGCCGAGATTGAGTTCATGGCGAAGTCATTTGTATTGATGGGCTAATGGAAACTGTTGGTAGATGGATATGATGGCACATTCCAGAGAGGAATGTTTACTAGCTAGCTCTGTGACTAAGCTATCATTGTTGTCAGCATGGGATATGCAGGTGGTAATGCTGGGACAGTAGGGTGAAAGTGGTGCCAGTATTTTTGCGGTATTTTACACTTGCATCAGTATTTTGTAACAGCTGCCATTAACTTGCTATAGAAAATGGCCCTGTGACAGCAGTATTAAAGCCACAGCTACTACATTGGAGTCTTTTTATAGTCTTGTGGTAGATTTTGATCTGAATAGGAGCTGGAGTTGATGTCTGATGTTGATCTGTATTTTGCTAATGCCCCCAGACATCGTAACGTTTCCACAACATTATTACATACAGTATAGATATATTTGCTTCTGCCTCTCCTTCTGTTCATGCGTCTTTACAAGAACCTTGGTGTTTGAATTATCCATAATGTTAAAGACTTCTATCATCATATCCTCCCAAATTTTACTGGAATGTCCCAAATTTGGAAATCTTTTCTGATATCCCGTATGTAGTGCAAAATATCCTGAATGTCAAAATGTTGAGAATTGTGGATTTTGGGGGTCATTTTTTGTTTAATCGAGATTGTAAAGTGTTGCAGAATGAAGCTCAAATGATGTGATGTTAGTGTTGGCAGTTACATGTAGTGGAAAATGTTTTTCCTTTTGAAATACAGTTTCCTTAGTTGATGTAGTAGGGAGTCAAAAATATTTTCCATCAGAAACCAAACCACTCATGTTGACCTCACTCTGTCTATTTTGTCCCATGGTTCCTGAATTTTGACTCCAGTAGGTTTTGCCGCTATGCATGGACACATATGCATGAATGTATTGAGCCAGTTCCTTCAAACTTTACATAATTGGTCCTACTTAGTGGTCCTACAGGGTGTTCTTTGTCTTTATTATTTCTGTTTTTACAGTTGAAACAGCTGTGTTATGACCTCATAGAGTACCAGGCTTTGGACAAAGTTGGTGACAGAGGTGTCATGAATGGAAGTATATATTAAATGTATCAGCTTTGTTTTCTGCAGCACAGTCTAAACAATTGTTGACATCTTTTTTGTTTTCCAGGTGGGAGAAAATGGAGAGGAAATGTTCAATATTCTTTTATTCAGGAGGACAAAAAAAAAGAAAAGAAGAAAAATGAAGAGAATCAGTTGATTTTGAATTGTTTGGTGGCAGGCAGGAAAAAAAATGAAGAGATTGTTGATTTTGATTTCTTTATTTTTGGGAAGCAGGAAATCAAACGTATGATTCATTGAAAGACACTACATTTATAACTTTGTGCTGCTTTGCTACACTGGATTCATGAGATACTATACACTCACACAACACACACACACACACACACACACACACACACACACACACACACACACACACACATCACTCACAGCACACCACACACAATACCACAACACACACACACACATCACATACAACACACACACACACACACACACACACACACACACACACACACACACACACACACACACACACACACATGAGACTCAGTCTCATGCACATGTTGGAAAACAATTGAAGATAATCATTCTTCAGTTTTAGAAGTCTTGGCAGGTTTAAGGAAAGTGAAAAAAGGATGGGAGATGAAAGCAGAGCGACGAAAGCACAGGAATTAACAGGTCTTTTTGTGTGGATAGCATATTGAGAACATTAGATTTCCACTGAAGCCACATGCCTGTTTCAGTACTTACAGCTCCACCCAAAGGGGTACTCAAAGCAAATGCACCGTTTTCTCTTTTTATTAGAGAATGTTTGTTTCACTAACAAAATAAGGTAGAAAAGTTATCAGAGAAGATGATAACTTTTAAGAGAAAAACAGAGCGTATTCATATTGTGATATACCAGGAACATTTTCTATGGGATATGCAAAGAAAAAAATACAAAAAACTTCCAAAAAGATATTTTGATGCATTACCAATATGAAAAGGGAAATTCTCATTGATTTTCTTGTTTGTACAGGTATATGTTTTTCATTAATGATTTTAGCATATATGCGTTTTGTATTATTTATTCTCATTATATATGTGTACATTAGTAATTCTAGATTATACGCGTGTTTAGTACATATAATTTTGATTGAGTACATTTGTACCAACAAATATAGTTTGTGTATGTTGTGTAAGATTGATTCTAGTTTGTATTTTGTACCATTAATTCTGGCTTGTGTGCATTTTGTACCATTGGTGTTAGTGCGTTTTGTGACATCAGATTTTCTGTGTACATATTTTTTGCCAGTGTCATTAACTCTGGTCTTTGTCTGAGTATTGATTGATTGAGCCTATGTGCTCTGAGATTATCTTTAAAATCTACTTGTAATACAGTGCATCATGCTTTTTGAATCTTTGGTTTGATTTAACAGCACCAGTATTTATCATTGTTGACAGTAACTTTTGATATTTTTGTGGGTTTGTTTATCATCATTCCTTTTTAGCATTGTATACTTTTTGCTAGTGTTGACATACTCTAAACTGTTTTTTTATTTAAGTGTTTTTTAAAAATACATTTTATCAGGTTTTATTTAGCTTTTACTGTTTGCGTATTCTTTTTTTTTCTTCTGTTTTACCTTTTGTCTGATACGAGAAGCAGATTGTCATTAAAACTTACTTAATCATGTAGCAATATTATTAATCTATAACTGATCAAAGACCCATTGGAAGTTTATAAATGCTGTAAGAAAATGATTCTGAGAGAAATATAAAAGATATCTTTTGCGGCATAGTGATTAGGTTATGGACAACAAATCAAAAGGTGACAGCTGACACTGTATGCATTACGATTGCTGGACCAGCGAGTCAGTTATTGACCTAGCACTATTTCCTTTAGCGAGTCAGTTATTGACCTAGCCACTATTTCCTTTAGCGAGTCAGTTTATTGACATAGCCACTATTTCCTTTAGCGAGTCAGTTATTGACATAGCCACTATTTCCTTTAGCGAATCAGTAATTGACAAAGTCACTGTTTCATTTATTGAGTCAGTAACTGACAAAGTCACTATTTCCTCTAGCGAGTCAGTAATTGACAAAATCACTATTTCATCTATTGAGTCAGTAATTGACAAAATCACTATTTCATCTATCAAGTCAGTAATTGACAAAGTCACTATTTCATCTATCGAGTCAGTAATTGACAAAATCACTATTTCATCTATCGAGTCAGTAATTGACAAAGTCACTATTTCATCTATTGAGTCAGTAATTGACAAGGTCACTGTTTCCTTCCGTACTAGCAGTACAGCTAAAGACACTCCACATTTTGAAGGGAGAGGCTGTATTTAGTGTGTGGTCTGCTGATATCCAGAACACACCGGAAGAAGATGATTAAGGTGGGTTAAAAAAAAAATGTTTTGGCTAACTCATCTTCCGTGCCAGTCCGATGGCATTGTACCCATGTTGCTAATTTCAGCTCCCCACAGCCACAGCCTGGTTTGTCGCATCGCAGCCCTGACACCAGCAATATACACAGGGAGCAGTCAGTGGCAGGACTGTACTCTACGTTTACTCTTATATCCTAGTATCAATAAGGCCCAAGAGATGCAGACACCTGAAGTGTCGGAAATGAAAATTTGAGCAACACTCTCAGTTCCAGTTTCAGTTTCGTGCAGACTAGTCCATAAACACTACACCACTTCCGCTAAGTTCTGAGACCACACTACGCATGATTTTAAGCTGATGGATAAATGAATTAACAACTAAGATGAGAGAATTGAAAAAGAGGATCTCGTGACTACGAATTAGCAGATGTCTGACCTACAGTCTTTGGTCAGACCTTCAGTGCCTACCTAACAACATTGTTTGTTTGTTTTGTTTGTGTGTTCAATATTTTTTTCACTCTCAAAGACACGTGAAGTGGATGAAACTCGACTGTGTGGTTTCAGTCTTTCATGCTGTGTCCATAGCAAACTCAACTCTGGGTAGGAGCAAGCTGGTGCAGAAGAATCCGGAAATAAACAGCTTTGATGGGAATCAAATCCATAATCTCACAGCCGGAAGTCCCTGACGCTAACCACTTTGCCACAGCAGCTGCTGACTGATGTTGTCAAGTCAAGGTCAAGGGCTAAAGGGTATTGGACTTTATTACAATTTTTGTGTGTGCTCTCCTCTAGGTAAATGGCTTCTGGTGACCTGGCTGATGCTTGACTTTCCCCCTCCTCCCTACCCCCCTCCCCCTCTCCAAGTCGTTTAATTTGCTTTGAGCTTTTGTTATACGCAGAGCTTCTGTTGTATGCAGAGACTTTGCCTGGTATTACCAGACCTGAGTCACAGTTGCCCAGCTTATCGGATCTCATTGTTGAGAAATTACATTTTGTCATGGATTACGACACTTTGCCATGGATTATTGTGCTTTGTCATGGATTATCGTACTTTGTCATGGATTATCACGTGATCCTGGATTATGAAACTTGGCTATGTATATCACACTTCGCCATGGATAATTACAGTTTGCCATGGGTTATCTCACATGACCCTGGATTTAAAGACCTGGCAATGTTTATGATAGTTTCCTGCAGATTACCACGCTTTGCCATGGGTTATCACACATGACCCTGGATTTTAAGACCTGGCAATGTTTATGATACTTTGCTGAGGATTACCACGCTTTGCCACGGTTTATCACACGGGCACCTAGATTATAAAACTTGGCAATATTCATCTCACTTTGCCGAGGATTATCATACTTGGCGATGACTTTCTCTTCCTTCAACTGTCATCTTAAAAGACTTTGACCACATTTCTGTCGATACCTTCCTATAATTGTTCTCTGAATTATGTATGTTCCAGTTGTGAGGTGTGTGCTCGATGATATGTGTGTGTGTGTGTGTGTGTGTGTGTGTGTGTGTGTGTGTGTGTGTGTGTGTGTGTGCGAACGTGAGTGCTTGTGTGCGTGTGAAGAGAGAGAGAGAGAGAGAGAGTGTGTGTGTGTGTGTGTGTGTGTGTGTGTGTGTGTGTGTGTGTTTGTGTGTGTGTGCACATGTGTGTGCGCAAACGTGAGTGCTTGTGTGCTTGTGAAGAGAGGGGAAATGTCACACTAGAAGTGTTTCTTGGTTTACTCACGCTTTTAGTTCAGTTATGTTTTCATTTGATGGCATATTTGTTCTGATGTTGTGGAAAGATTATCTCTGCATTGTTTATTTCATTATACATTTAAAAAATATCACTTCTTTTGATTATTTAAGAATGTTCTTACTTTTGAGCACTGCAGCCAGGCTTCTGAAGGTAAGTGCAACTTTTTATTATCATTATATTAGTATCACACTTCTAAAGGATTGTCACACTTGGCCATAGGGTACCTTGATATGCAACTGGGCAGTAGATTAGGAGACTTTGCCAAGGGTTTTCTGATTTGTCCGTGATTTTCAGACCTTTCCATGGTTGGTTACACCCTGAAGTTTATTTTTCTTGGCTTTGCCACGGAATGCTATCAGTTGTTCCACCCATAAAAGGAAAATGCCTTTGATGGTGCTGCTGGTCACAACAAAATTGCATAATATTATATCAAAGGATGCATATTTGTAATGTTTTCTGCTCTGAAAGTGTCAATTTAAACTTTCTTTGCATACGTTAACAACATTTTAAAAGTATTACATTTTATGTATTTTATCAGAGTTAAGATGTTTTATTCTCGTGTTCAATGTAAATTGTAACTTCTGTCTTTTTCTGTGTTGTTGTTGACAATATCCAAGTCTTTTTCCTGTAAGAGAAGACAATCTTATGACAGAGGGAAGCTCAACATATAGTTATGAAAGCTTTCTTTCTGTAGATTACAATCTCCTATGTAGATATTGCCTTTTGTATATCAACTCAGTATGCATTCATGTGGTTATATACTTTTTGTATTACAACAGAGTGTTTGATATAGCGCATTTCTGTTTTGTAAGCACCCAAGATATTCATTTGAGATCTGGCAACTTGCTTGATGTGTGATGTACAATTATTTTTTTGATGGAAGAGTTGATCATTTATGTTTTAACATTCTTTTTCATTTTATTCGGTCTTGTCATCCTTTTCTTTTTCTTACTGAAAATCTGCTTCTGTCATCACTGCTCATGATATGTAGATAGAAAAGAATAACCTGGAATGGGAGTGGGGAAAGTCTCTAAAATCCAAACACTTACGGATTTATTTCTCTGTGTGTTCGGAATTGCAGTTTAACACCAGTCTCACTAAACTTTCTTTTGCCATAAGAAAGGTTCTAAAATACACCAGTTACCCATTTTTTTACTTAAAAACAGCACCAGCATACTAGTAGAATGATGAATTCATCTGAAACTTGGCTCGTTTTAACATGCCCCTGACTGAATTATTGTCAGAAATAAGACAGAGTGGTGCAAAATTGGAAAAAAATCCTACCACTTGCATGTTAAATAAGTGGTGCCGCCATCATACTCGGTGGAAGTAACCAAGGTTGTTACACTTTCTTCTTGCTAGGTTCAGGTTATTCCAGTTTGCTTCCCACAGTCAGAACCAGCCTTTTGCGAATTAGTTGACTGTTCAGCGTTTAGAGACTTTCCCCTACAAAGGAAAACAAAGCATATGTAATAAATGTAAATCGATGAAAGATTAAAATCAGTCAGCTTAGGCAGTGATTCACAGAGCCCTCAGCCAGTGGTGTAACAAGGCAGGCAGCCAGTTACACAACCACATGACCCATGCCTTGTTAGGTATGTCAAACTCATTTCTGTGATTTCTCTTGTTTGTTTTGTACAACTTTTATATTGACCAGCACTGGTAAAGATTTATGTGTGCCTTTTGAGAATATATTTTTATGATTTATTATAAGACGGTGTGTGTGTGTGTGTGTGTGTGTGTGTGTGTGTGTGTGTGTGTGTGTGTGTGTGTGTCGTGTAGTGTGGTGTGGTGTGGTGTGTGTGTGTGTGTGTGTGTGTGTGTGTGTGTGTGATGAGTGTGAGAATGCGTATGATCTGGAAGTCCCCCCAAGTCTACTGAAATTCCCCCAGAACTTCTGAAGTCCCCTCAGGTAATGGAAATTCTCCGAGGTCTATGTTCCCAGGTCTACTGAAGTTCCCTAGGTCTGGCAGGGGAGAAGGAAAGAGGTATGCAAAATGCGCGGAATCACGCCACGTGATACGCTTTGGTACCCCCTCCCCTAATCCCCTTCATCTCCTCAGTGGTAGTGGAGAGGACGGAGTTGGGAGTTGGAGCCACGCCTGTAACCCCTTCTCTCCCCCCCCCCCCACCCACCTCCCAGTCTCTCTCTCTCTCTCTCTCCCGTGAGTCTTAGGGGTGTGTGTGTGTGTGTGTGTGTGTGTGTGTGTGTCACTGTGTGTGATATGCACTTTTTATTTACGTATGCAATACTGCTGCCACAAAGAAGTACTGAAAACAAAGAAAGAAAGAAAGAAACTGATCTGTGTGTGTGTGTGTGTGTGTGTGCACGTACTCGCGCGTGCGTGCGCGTGTGTTTTTGTGTGAATAGGGGGGAGGGAATAAATGGGGAGATTTTGCAGACTTCGGAACACACAGAAGTTATAGGAGGTGGGAAGGAGGAATGGACTTGTGGGGGAGGAGCAGGGGGTGAGGCGGCGGGCGAAGCTGGGTTCAAAGGCTAGTATTGTATACAAAAACATTTAAACGATCGTGGCATTGCATTATTTTAGGGAAACACGAACTTGGGAAACCAGAACTAACTGGGGGAAACAGAACTACTTTGAGGAAAAACATGAGAACTAACTCTAGGGGAAAACAGAGAACTAACTGGGGAAACATAGAACTAACTGGGGGAAACATAGAACTAACTGGGGGAACGTAGAACTGACTGGGGGAAACGTAGAACTAACTGGTGGGAAACGTGAACTGACTGGGGGAAACGAAGGGGGGGAAACGTAGAACTAACTAGGGGGAACACAGAAACTAACTGGGGTTAAAACAGACTAACTGGGGAAAACATAGAATAACGGGGGAAACATAGAACTAACTGGGAGAAGACATAGAACTAACTGGGGGAAACAGAACTAACTGGGGAAAACATAGAAACTAACTGGGAGAAACAGAACTAATGGGGAAAAACATAGAACTAACTGGGGGAACATAGAACTAACTGGGGAAAACATAGAACTAACTGGGGAGGAAACATAGAACTAATGGGGGAAACATAGACTAACTGGGGAAAGTAGAACTTAACTGGGGAAAACATAGAACTAACTGGGGGAAACATAGAACTAACTGGGGGAAACACAGAATAACTGGGGAAACTAGAACTAACTGGGGAACATAGAACTAACTGGGGGAAACTACAGAACTAACTGGGGAAAACATAGAACTAACTGGGGAGAAAACATAGAACTAAACTGGGGAAAACAGAACTAACTGGGGGAAAACAGCTAACTGGGGAAAACATAGAAACTAATGGAGAAACATAGAACTAACTGGGGGAAACATAGAACTAACTGGGGAAAACATAGAACTAACTGGGGGGAAACATAGAACTAACTGGGGAAAACATAGAACTAACTGGGGAAACATAGAACTAACTGGGGGAAAACATAGAACTAACTGGGGGAAACATAGAACTAACTGGGGAAACATAGAATAACTGGGGAAACATAGAACAACTGGGGAGAACATAGAAACTAACTGGGGGAAACATAGAACTAACTGGGGGAAACATAGAACTAACTGGGAGAAACAAGAACTAACTGGGGAAAAACATAGAACTAACTGGGAGAAACATAGACTAACTGGGGGAAACATAGAACTGGGGGAAACAGAACTAACTGGGAGAAGCATAGAACTAACTGGAGAGAAACATAGAATAACTGGGGAGAAACATAGAACTAATTGGGGGAAACATAGAACTAACTGGGAGAAAACATAGAACTAACTGGGGGAAACAGAACTAACTGGGGAAACATAGAACTAACTGGGGTGAAATTATAGAACTAACTGGGGAAAACATAGAACTAACTGGGGGAAAACATAGAACTAACTGGGGGAAACACAGAAATCAACTGGGGGAACATAGAACTAAGTAGAACTAACTGGGGGGAACATAGAACTAACTGGGGGAAACATAGAACTAACTGGGAAAAAAAACAGAACTAACTGGGGGAAACATAGAACTAACTGGGGGAAACATAGAACTAACTGGGGGGAAACATAGAACTAACTGGGGAAACGTAGAACTAACTGGGGAAAACATAGGACTAACTGGGGGAAACGTAGAACTAATGGGGAAAACATAGAACTAACTGGGGAAAACTAGAACTAACGGGGGAAACGTAGAACTAACGGGGGGGGAACATAGAACTAACTGGGGGAAACATAGAACTAACTGGGGAAAACATGAAACTAACTGGGGGAAACATAGAACTAACATGGGGAAAACATAGAACTAACTGGGGAAACACAGAACTAACTGGGGGAAACGTAGAACTAACGGGGGGGAACATAGAACTAACTGGGGGAAACATAGAACTAACTGGGGAAAACATAGAATAACTGGGGGAAACATAGAACTAACTGGGGAAAACATAGAACTAACTGGGGGAAACACAGAACTAACTGGGGAAAACATAGAACTAATGGGGGAAACATAGAACTAACTGGGTGAAACACAGAATCTAACTGGGGAAACATAGAACTAACTGGGAGAAACATAGAACTAACTGGGGGAACGTAGAAACTAAACTGGGGAAAACACAGACTAACTGGGGAAAAACACAGAACTAACTGGGGAAAACATAGAACTAACTGGGAGAAACATAGAACTAACTGGGGGAAACATAGAAACTAACTGGGGGAAAACGTAGAACTAACTGGGGAAAACATAGAACTAACTGGGGAAACATAGAACAAACTGGGGGAAACATAGAACTGGGGGAACACAGAAACTAACTGGGGAAAACACAGAACTTACTGGGAGAAACATAGAACCAACTGGGGGAAACATAGAACTAACCGGGGGAACAAAGAACTACTTTGGGGAAAACATAGAACTAACTGGGGGAACATAGAACAAAATGAGGGAAACAACTAACTAGAGGACCGTAGACGTGGGAGAAGGCGGATGTGGGAGAACATACACGTAGACCGAGGGTTGGGGATTGGGGGTTTTGGGCAGGGGACTGTAGACCTAGGGAAACAGCCCTGAAGAAATATATAGACATGAAGGAATATATAGACGTGAAGGAATATATAGACATGAAGGAATATATAGCCCTGAAGGAATATACAGAGATTAAGGAAGAATAGACGTGAAATAGTCAACATGTGGGGTCGAGAATTGCACATGATCCTGTTTTAGATGGCG
>CM031606.1:52926824-52941824 GCA_018398815.1 Conus ventricosus
TTGCTGTCTATAGCCTGCAGTGCTGGAGAAAATATCACCCATTCAGGATACACAACTTGACAAACATAAAGACATCTTTATTCTTGGAGAGAAACTTCCTATCAAATACACACTGCTAGGTTTACACGATCTGTTTACAGTACATGACTTGCCGTTTTCTGTTTCATGCACGAATGTGATCGTTTTAGACACTGAGGAGGACTGTTTTGCGTATACCGATTGCGTTTACCTTTGCGTTTGCATTTGTACACAAACTGTGTTCGCGATTAGGCCTAATGCTATGTTTGACTTTGCACCCACTACGCACGGTTAAAGAATAGTTCTGGCTATGGCCCTGTCCGCTGGGCCTCACACAATAGAACATGATGTTTGATTCCCCCCCCCCCCCCCCCCTGTTTTTCATAACTCATGTCTCATGTATGACATAATAATCATTAATTTTTGTCACTCCAGATAAAAGACTGGTTTGGGTGGACATTACCTGATGAATGCTGGCCATGTTCTAGTTTAGCAGTCCCCCCCCCCCCCCCCCCCCCCCCCCCCACCCCCCTTTGTCGTGATCTCATTCATCGGCATTCTGAACAGTGGGCGCTCAACTAATCAGTCGCCACTTCGGTTGGAAAACTCTGCACCATGCGTGCACTGCTTCCCACTACCTAGGCCTGTCTTTTTACGTGGGCCTAATCTCAAAATAAGTGGCGTATTATCAATACGGCGTGAGATTCACCCATAAAATACTGTATTTTGCGTTTGATTATCCTTTACAGGTACGACACAAGCGTTTAGTTTGCAAAACTAAAATGATGTCACATACGTCATCAGTGCCGGCGAGTTTCTGATGAACGAGTGAAACGACCCATCAACTCACATACGTCCACGAGTACTGTTTCCATAGCAACACTGTATCAAAAATAGATACAGTAGCTGTAGGGTATGCTGCTCTTTAACTGTTTTAATTGAAAGCAAAATGTTTGCCCGTTTCATCCGATGTGGTCACCTTCAAACGCATAACTCACTTGTGCGCGCGTACGCGCGCGTGCGTGCGTGTGTGTGTGTGTGTGTGTGTGTGTGTGTGTGTGTGTGTGTGTGTGTGTGTGTGTGTGTGTGTGCGCGCGTGCGTGCGTGCGTGCGTGCGTGC
Source organism: Conus ventricosus (assembly GCA_018398815.1). NCBI lineage: Eukaryota > Metazoa > Mollusca > Gastropoda > Neogastropoda > Conidae > Conus > Conus ventricosus. The sequence goes on from CM031606.1 coordinate 52,927,963, forward strand.
GTGCATGCGTGCGTGCGTGCGTGTGGCTTCGCTTCAAAAGTGTGTTGTGTGCGTACATGTATGCGTGCGTGTGTGCGTGCGCGCGCGCGCGCGCGCGTGTGTGTGTGTGTGTGTGTGTGTGTGTGTGTGTGTGTGGATTCGCTTCGAAAGTGTGTGTGTGTGTGTGTGTGTGTGTGTGTGTGTGTGTGTGTGTGTGTGTGTGTGTGTGTGTGTTGTTTGGACTAAAACTGGAGCTTTACGGGTAACTTCAGTTCGAATAGACATCACGAGCACCTTTGAATGGATACCACTTACGCGCATTCAGATGGCATTCAGGTTGATTTGTTTGTGTGTTTATTGACTTAAACTATTAAGATAGACTCTGGCACACATTTGCAAGCTTCATTTTACTCTCTTTCGTTTTTGAATTTAAGAAGCAGGAAAGAAAAGAGGGGAGGCTCAGAGGGACTAGTATACGTGCAAAATGACATCCAGTCCCCCATGCATATGCGTGTAATGAATGACACGTCACGCGCAGCTAGCTCACACTTTTGCCAATGTTTCTGCTGTGCTTAATCACCACCGACCAGAATCGTTGCCAGTTCGTTTCTTAAGTACCACTACTTTGACCAGCAGCGTTCACTGCGCCTCCGGTCTAGTTTTAAGAACTGCTTTGCCATCAGAATATATAGTAGCCTACACTGAAATATCAGAGGAACTGAAGAATTTGCGGTGGGTAAATTTTTTTTTTTTTATCACTCGTATGAAATACGTACAGTGTCTCAATTATTGTTAAACTGAATATTGTCAAAATTTGGGAGCCAGAAACCACCTCTTACCATTTGAAACAAAAAAGAATCATAGCTAATTTTATCCTTTTTTTTTCTTCTTGTTCCATATAAAATTGTAACCGTGGCATTGCAGAGTCTGAGAGAGACAATTCGGTGGGTTGGGTAGAAGAATTCATAGATAAATTAAATTTGATAAAATTAAGGATTTCAGAACCGCCACCTTTCCACAAGGTGTAATCTGTCTTTTGGTCCAAATCTTGAACAAATATTCTAAATAGTTAGTTTTTTGGCAGTTTTGCACATTATCCAAGTACCTAATTTTTTTAAAACTTTGGTGGACTCCATTCCATCTCTAAGTGGTCCATGTAACGAACCGGTGAGCTTTTACGACTGCCCAACCAGACTGCGCTAGTTTTAGCACCGTTCATTCTCAAGCCTGACTTAGAACTAAATGTGTCTAGCGTGTTTATGCAAGTTTCAAATGATTTTTTTTTAATCGCCCGCTAAAAGAAATTCTGTATTATCTGCAGCCTTAGAAAGCTTGTATCAACATAATTCAAAAGTATGCTTGTATGTTCTCATTTTCATGCGCGAAGTAGACATCTATAAGCCCATTTACTCCCTTTCGTTATGGTTTAATCCCATATTCAATTGTTTGTATCCGACGAAATTGAACTGGCCTGAAAAATGTTTTCATATATGTGCCTTTTCATCTATTTGTCGACATTCTGTCAGCCTGTCCGTCTGTCTGTATATTCGTATGCATCCTTATTATCTGGGTTTTATTTTGTGCTTATTGGTGTAGTTGTTGTTTTCTTCGCTTCCTTTCCTATGATTCTCTTGAAAATTCTCATTGGGACCTGTTTGCCAGCTTTTTTCCCTAACGTTATGAGAAATATCACTTTTCATATTGTACTTTGCTATGCCATGTAATTTCAGTTGGAACAAATATGTTAAAAAAGTATTATGGTGCCTAGTATTCTTCAGTTTGGCTGGCAGATCAGCTTTGTGTTTTGACTGTATTCTCTATCTGTGCGCACGCGCGCGCACGCGCGCGCGGTGTGTGTGTGTGTGTGTGTGTGTGTGTGTGTGTTTGTGTGTGTGTGTATGCGTGTGTGCGTACGTGCGTGTGTCGCGCGCACGCGCGTGCCTTTCTGTCTGTCTGTCTGTCTCTTACACACACACACACACACACACACACACACACACACACACACACACACACACACACACACACTCTCTCTCTCTCTCTCTCTCTCTCTCTCTGTGTTATATATATATATATATATATATATATATATATATATATATATATTGAATTATAAACAAAGCTTGCTCTTATGTCTTAGACTGAAGAAATAGGGGGAGATTAGCATTCATATCTGCAGTGGTAGATAATTCTGCCTAACTAACAGTATGTGCTTGAGTGGGTGAATGGGGAAAAAATAAAATAAATGCTTCTCAAAATGAGCCTTCAGCAAGCGTTGGGAATGCGGGGTGGGTGGATGAAGAGAATTCTGATTTGGGGGCTGTCATCATTGTATCACGTTGGATAATGACGCTAGACACGAAAAACAAACAAACAAAAAAAAAAAGAAACAAAACAACAACAAACAAGATGCGAAGCATATAAACGTACTCCCAGTTTTCCAAACCGCTTATAAATCGGCCAAGTGCTTTGTGAGATAAGAAATAAAGGCAAAATAACGGTTTTAACGGTTCTTTAACCGATGTACACTTTTGAAACTGGTATTTTAGTCCTCACTGGGCTAAAGCCTGTGTACATACCAAAAAGTTCATCCAAATCGGACAATATGTCAAGAATAACGGTTTTTAACGGTCAGATTTTGAAACACTGCATGGAAGTGCCATTTGTGTGTGATGACCTTTCTATATACAAATTTCATTAAACCCACCAATATATAAAAAATAACGGCAAAATAACGGTTTAACGGTTATATAACCGATATACACTTTTGAAACCGGTATTTTTGTTTTCACTGGGCTAAAGCCTGTGTACATACCAAATTTCATGCAAATCGGACAATATGTCAAGAATAACGGTTTTTAACGGTCAGATTTTGAAACACTACATGAAAGTGCCATTTGTGTGTGATAACCTTTCTATATACAAAATTTAATTAAAATCCACCTATATATAAAAAAATAACGGCAGAATAACGGTTTTAACGGTTGTTTAATCCATTTTCAGCATTACATCACTTACATATGGAGAGAGGCTCCGATTTGTCACAAGATCATCCAAACCGCTTATAAATTGGCCAAGTACTTTCTGAGATATTCCATAAAGAAGAAAAACAGTTACAGGCCGTTACAACCGTTAGTAACGGCTATAGCGGGGCAAACTGAAACATTAGGCATCATCTGTGACCCATACTGAACACATGTGCTAATTTTCATAAAGGTCGGCCGAGTACTTTCTGAGATATTCCATAAAGAAGAAAAACCGTTACAGGCCGTTACAGCCGTTAGTAACGGTTTTAACGGTAAACTAAAACATCGGACATTATTCGTGACCCATAATGAACATACCTACAAATTTTCAGAAAGATCGGCCAAGTACTTTCTGAGATATTCCATAAAGAAAAAAAAACCGTTACAGGCCGTTACAGCCGTTAGTAACGGCTATAACGAGGGAAACTAAAACATCGGGCATCATCCGTGACCCATAATGAACGTAAATGCTCATTTTTACAAAGATCGGCCAAGTACTTTCGGAGATATTCCGTAAAGAAGAAAAACCGTTACAGGCCGTTACAGCCGTTAGTAACGGCTATAGCGGTAAACTAACATTGGGCATCATCCGTGGCCCATAATGAACATACCTACAAATTTTCAGAAAGATCGGCCCAGTAGTTTTGTCTGGAGCGAGTGGAACACATTTTGACCACGGACAGACAGACAGACAGACAGACAGACAGACACACACACACACACACACACACACACACACACACACACACACACACACACACACACACACAGCATTTCTTCGTTCCCATTCTAAAGTACTCCCTGTTCTATAAGAACTGGGAGTACAAAAACCACAAAAGCAAAAACAAAACAAACAGGCGTGAACGGGTACAGGGTACCACACTTTTTGTACTCCCAGTTCTTAAAGAACAGGGAGTACTTTAGAATGGGAAGGAAGAAATGCTGTGTGTGTGTGTGTGGTGTGTGTGTGTGTGTGTGTGGTGTGTGTGTGTGTGTGTGTGTGTGTGTCCGTGGTCAAAATGTGTTCCACTCGCTCCAGACAAAACTACTGGGTTGATCTTTCTAAAAATTTGTAGGTATGTTCATTATGGGTCAAGGATGATGCCCGACGTTTTAGTTTACCGTTACAGCCGTTACTAACGGCTGTAACGGCCTGTAACGGTTTTTCTTCTTTATGGAATATCTCAGAAAGTACTTGGCCGACCTTTATGAAAATTAGCAGGTATGTTCATTATGGGTCACGGATGATGCCTGATGTTTTAGTTTGCCCCGTTATAAGCCGTTACTAACGGTTGTAATGGCCTGTAACGGTTTTTTTCTTTATGGAATATCTCAGAAAGTACTTGGCCACCTTTATGAAAATTAGCAGGTATGGTCATTATGGGTCACGAATGATGCCTGATGTTTTAGTTTGCCCGTTATAGCCGTTACTAACGGTTGTAATGGCCTGTAAGGGTTTTTTTCTTCTTTATGGAATATCTCAGAAAGTACTTGGCCAATTTATAAGCGGTTTGGATGATCTTGTGACAAATTGGATCCTCTGTCCATAGTAAGTGATGAATGCTGAAAATGGATTAAGCAACGTTAAAAACCGTTATTCTGCTGTTATTTTTTATATATTGGTGGGTTTTAATTAAATTTTGTATGTAGAAAGGTTATGACACACAAATGGCACTTCCATGTAGTGTTTCAAAATCTGGCCGTTAAAACCGTTATTCTTGACATATTGTCCGATTTGGATTAAATTTGGTTTGTACACAGGCTTTAGCCCAGTGAGGACTAAAATACCGGTTTCAAAAGTGTATATCGGTTATATAACCGTTTAAACCGTTATTTTGCCGTTATTTTTTTTATATATTGGTGGATTTTATTGCAATTTTGTATATAGAAAGGTCATCACACTCAAATGGCACTTCCATGCGTGTTTCAAAATCTGACCGTTAAAACCGTTATTCTTGACATATTGCCCGATTTGGATGAAATTTGGTATGTACACAGGCTTTAGCCCAGTGAGGACTAAAATAGCAGTTTCAAAAGTGTACATCGGTTAAATAACCGTTAAAACGTTATTTTGCCTTTATTTCTTATCTCACAAAGCACTTGGCCGATTTATAAGCGGTTTGGAAAACTGTGAGTACGTTTATATGCTTCGCATCTTTTTTTCGTCTGTGTTTATCCTCACAGACAGGCATGTATACACATCCGCCGACGAGTGGACTGCTGCATCTCAAAGACCGTCATGGCAATGACATTTACTTTGAAACGAGGGAGAAGTCTGGTCCAACCCGTCTCCCTATATTACCGACTACAGGATCAGGCGAAAAAGAAACGTCATCTGGAACTGACGGACGGTGACGTCATTCTTGCGTCATTTCCAAGAAGTGGTGAGCACAACCGCAATTGTAACAACTCCATACATGTATGATGTACGAGAGCACTATACGCCTGATTAGTGTGGTCGGTTTGCTTGTGTCTCTTTACATGCATGTAGCATATAAAGAGACACAAGCAAACAAACCACACTAGCAGTCTCCTAATGACTCGTGTTGTCGGAGAGTTACGGCCTTTACTGAAGAGATCATGTTAAGCAGAGCATGTTCAATTCAGTTTTCAAAAGTTGCCTTCTACACATTCCTTGCATGCTGAACAGCCCAAATTATACAGAGCAAGGTTTTTTTTTTTTTTAAAAACAAAGTTGAAACCATAGTGAATTCTCAGAGGGAATTTCGCAGTTGGATCCACGTCATAGATTCACGATGACTTCCCATGCGACGACTCGCCATTGTGCCGTTTGTGCCGGCGGGAACCCAGTGCAAATTTGTTGTGAGTCAAAATTAAGACTGGTCACGACGCAAAAGTGCTCAGCACGCGAAACGGACGGAAACAATGAAGTCTCAGAAGGCGAACGCATCTTAAACGACAAAGTATCTCCGAAGCAACAGGTCTGAAAATCAACCACAGTGAGACTGTAGACCTCTTTGGGGAAATAATTCATAGTTCTTTAATGATCATAAATAAGATATTGATTTAAAGACATGAATGTCATTTTATGACACAAGAAATTATATATATATATATATATATATATATATATATATTATATATATATATATATAAATATATATATATATATATTGTTAACGAATATTAAAAAGGAAGGTTAAAACTCAAGGTTAAAACTCTACAAATTTGTTTCGAGCGTGTTGCGCTGTCATCAGGATGTTTTTGGTTTGCCCAACGCCGATGTTATATAGCGTGTGGGCTCCCGTTTGCGGTTGTTTGCACGTGCGGTTGGCTGCACGTGTTTTTTTGGGGGCTTTCAGGTTTTTATTTTGGGTGTATTCACTAACAACGATTCCATTTATGCCTGCAGTTGTTTACTATTTCTGTTTGGTGTTTAAAGTTGCTAAGTGTGGTTTGCATAGTATTAACCATTTTTCAGTTAAACATAGGTTGCACCTTTTTGAAACATTGCTGTATGTGTGATGCTCTTTTTATGATTTTCCAGGATATATTGTAGCTTGTTTTTGCGTCTTTAAGTTTCCAGATATATTTGCTCAGTTCTGTTTGGTTTTTTTTATTTTCTTTATTAAATGACTGTTTGTGGTTTGCATATCTGGTTTTGAAGTGGTTTTCAGTGATCCCTATGTATGTTTCTTTTCATTTTCTGATGTTACAGTAGCCTGGTATACAATGTTGTTGTGAAGACATTTATTGTTTAGTGGGCACTGCTCCTTTCTGGTGCAATTGCAAGATTTCCTTTCTTCACCTTCTTTGCTGTGTTGATTTTCATTTGTTGGATGCGTCAATCAGGTTTTTGAGGTTGGGCATACATGAGTACGATAGTTTGACAGTGTTTTTGTTAAATATTTTGGACAGTTTGTGTTCTTTTGGAAATGAAGTTGCTAGGATTTTGAAGAATTCTTTCCCTATGTTTGTTTTGAGTTTCCCGTCGTATGGGGGGTTATACCATATGATTTTTCTTTTCCTATTTTTCTTGCTTTTATTTGTGTTGTGTCCGGGCCGGGTTGTATTGTAGTTTGTAATTGTATCCACTTGTTTGTAGTGCCTCCTGATATTCTACTGCTGCATTATTGAACACTCTCTCATTGCATGACAGGTTTGATAGTCTCTTGTTTATGCCATGGGGTATGGTCTTTAATACAGATGGTGGATGGTTACTTTATCCAATGGTTCAAAAACTCAATAAACAAAGTAATACAGTATTCATCACATTTGACATAGTAGACTTTTACCCATCCATAGATGAGGAACTACTCACCAAAGCCCTGAAGTTCGCCAGTAACCACACAGACATAACAGGGTCAGAAATGGAAATCATTCTCCACACCAAGAAAACATTACTACACAGCAGAAATGAAACCTGGATCAGGAAAACCAACAGAAACTCAACATTCGACGTAACCATGGGTTCATATGATGGTGCAGAAACATGTGAACTGGTCGGACTATTCATGCTGTCGAACATCAAGAAAAAACTCGGAAAACACGTCGGACTGTACAGAGACGATGGCCTTGCTGCACTTACCAACAATCCAAGAACCATCGAAAACAAGAAGAAAGAACTATGCAAAATCTTCCAAAACACACAACTTAAAGATTACCATTGAAGCAAACAAAAAGGTAGTGAACTACTTAGACATAACACTGGATCTCAACAATCATATATATAAAAACCATACAAGAAACCCAACGATACACCTCTTTATGTACACACCAAAAGTAACCATCCACCATCTGTATTAAAGACCATACCCCATGGCATAAACAAGAGACTATCAAACCTGTCATGCAATGAGAGAGTGTTCAATAATGCAGCAGTAGAATATCAGGAGGCACTACAAACAAGTGGATACAATTACAAACTACAATACAACCCGGACAACAACACAAATAAAAGCAAGAAAAATAGGAAAAGAAAAATCATATGGTATAACCCCCATACGACGGGAAACTCAAAACAAACATAGGGAAAGAATTCTTCAAAATCCTAGCAACTTCATTTCCAAAAGAACACAAACTGTCCAAAATATTTAACAAAAACACTGTCAGACTATCGTACTAATGTATGCCCAACCTCAAAAACCTGATTGACGCATCCAACAAAATGAAAATCAACACAGCAGAGAAGGGTGAAGAAAGGAAATCTTGCAATTGCACCAGAAAGGAGAAGGTGCCCACTAAACAATAAATGTCTTCACAACAACATTGTATACCAGGCTACTGTAACATCAGAAAATGAAAAAGAAACATACATAGGGATCACTGAAAACCACTTCAAAACCAGATATGCAAACCACAAACAGTCATTTAATAAAGAAAAATATAAAAACCAAACAGAACTGAGCAAATATATCTGGAAACTTAAAGACGCAAAAACAAGCTACAATATATCCTGGGAAATCATAAAAAGAGCATCACCATACAGCAATGTTTCAAAAAGGTGCAACCTATGTTTAACTGAAAAATGGTTAATACTATGCAAACCACACTTAGCAACTTTAAACACCAAAACAGAAATAGTAAACAACTGCAGGCATAAATGGAAATCGTTGTTAGTGAATACACCCAAAATAAAAACCTGAAAGCCCCCAAAAACACGTGCAGCCAACCCGCACGTGCAAACAACCGCAAACGGGAGCCCACACGCTATATAACATCGGCGGTGGGCAAACCAAAAACATCCTGATGACAGCGCAACACGCTCGAAACAAATTTGTAGAGTTTTAACCTTGAGTTTTAACCTTCCTTTTTAATATCGTTAACAAATGTTGCTCCCCAAGGGGTCGAGCACTTTTAAAGTCATTTTAGGCTTCTTGGTTATTATTCATATATATATATATAATATATATATATATATATATATTTATATATAATATATATATATATATATATATATATATAATATATATATATATACCAGTTTAAAATATGATTTTAAAATGAAGAGATTAAAACCTACAAGCTTGTTTCAAGCTAAAAACGCTCTCCTCAGGATACCCTGAGGAGAGCGTTTTTAGCTTGAAACAAGCTTGTAGGTTTTTAATCTCTTCATTTTAAAATCCTATTTTAAACTGGTATGTCGCTCCCTACATGGTTGAGCACTTTTAACGTTCTGAGTGGCTTTTTAACTCTGATTTTATATATATATATATAATATATTTATATATATATATATAACACCACACACATTAATATATATATAATATATGAACATCTGCACTGATTGTAAAAAGTTAATTTTCATTTCACGTGTACATCAAAGATTAGTATATAAATTCTGCTCCCATTTCTTCCAAAATATTTCAGAATATTTTGCGCCCATTTATTCCAAACTGTGCGTACCAGAATGTACCCTGATTTGGTGTCCTGGTGACGATCCAGCATTGTCAAAAAGATGACCGAGCATGCTGGGAATCGGGGAATCGCTTCTGGGGAGATATCTGTAAAATAAACCGCTCTCACCGATAGTAGCAATGACCCTTGTGATCCTTCTTCCGAACACGGTCTGACCAGGGTGTGTGTACGTGTATTATTCATGCAGAAATGCAATCTGATCGACCGTTAACTGTTTGTCAACAGCTGTGACATGTCCGATTTTTCACAAAAATGATATTTAAGTCCCTTTTTTATTACAATGAACTATATACTTTTGTTTGTGTATATATATAAAAAAAACTGTTGATTACAATGCTTTCCACCAGATCTGTACCCCATGAGATGATACAGTTGGCTCTTGAGATGTACCTTGTGCCAAAGAACATCCGCGACATGCTCAAGAAGTACTTCAATGGCTTCTCAATGCGGTTATCTACCAAAGAGTACACAACAGATTGGATCAGCTTGAAAGCGGACATTGCAATGGGCTGTGCAATTTCCCCAATACTGTTCGTGTTGGCAATGGAAGTCATCTGAAAGCAGCAACAAGCAACGAAAGACAAACAGACCTTGGCGATGGATACAAGATGCCCCCTTTCAAGGCCTTCATGGATGACACTACAGTGATTTCATCCAGAGAAGACGAGACACGGCATGTGCTGGAGAGGCTGGACGACATAGTTGCCTCATCCAGAATGAAGTTCAAGCCAAAGAAATCACGGAGTCTCTCACTGAGGAAAGGAAAAGTGGCCGAATCTGTGGTCTTCAGTGTTGCCAACCAGGCCATTCCAACAGTCACTGAAGAGCCAGTCAAGAGCCTTGAAAGATGGTATGATGATACGCTGAAAGACACACAAAGAGCAAAAGAAACCAAACATATGTCTGAAGAAGGCTTGGAGACCATTGACCAGTGTGGGCTCCCTGGCAAATACAAAGTCTGGTGTCTGCAGTTCATGCTGATACCAAAGCTCCTATGGCCTCTGATGATATACGACATCTGCACCAGCATAGTGGAGGCAATGGAAGCCAAAATCAACAAGTTCACAAGGAAATGGCTTGGTGTCCCACCCTGTCTGACTGACATCGCGCTGTACTGTCGCCAAGCAAAGCTCAAACTACCACTGAAATCCATCCTGGAGGAATACAAAGCAGGCAAGATCAGACTTCAAAGCATGCTGGAGGACTCAGGAGACAAGGTGGTAGAAGCAATCAAGCCCCAGCTGAAGACAGGCAGAAAATGGAAAGTTCAAGAGGCGATGGATTCTGCAAAAGACAGTCTCAAGATCAGAGAAATAACATGACACACAGAGACCAACAGACAAGGACTGGGGGTGACCAAAACTGAATGGTGGTCAAAGGCCAAAGGAAAAGCCAAAAGAGACATGATGATTCAGGAGATGAGAAAAGAAGAAGACCAAAAAAAGACTCCACAAAGCAGTCCAGCAGAGCCAGCAAGGGCAATGGACAACGTGGGAGAATGCACTCCAAAGAAGTCTCACTGGAATGACATTTGGCACATGGCCCCTCTCAGGATCAGCTTCATTCTCAGATCTGCATATGACCTTCTGCCCTCAAATGCAAACCTGGTGAAGTGGGGAAAAACAGACGATCCTGTATGCCCCCTCTGCCATGAAAAACAAACAGTGGAGCATGTCCTAAGCTCATGTAAAGTAGCCCTGGCTCAAGGAAGGTACACATGGAGCACAACCAAGTGCTCAAAGAGATTGTACAAGTAGTCTGGGCTAGTACCAACACCACAAAAGATAAAAATCAGGACTCCAAAAGCACCCGCAACATTCTTCACGCAGGAGGCAGCAAATCATGGCCAAGAACAACAGTGCCACTCGGAACATGCAGGCAGAGTCTGCTGGACGGGGCAGATGACTGGGAGTGCACTGCAGACCTCCCAGAATGGAAGAGTCACCCAGAGATCATCAGCAAGAGCGGCATGAGACCAGACATAGTAGTCCACTCTCAGTCAACCAAGCAGCTGATCATGATCGAGCTCACGGTGCCATAGAACAGAATGGAGGCAGCTCAAATCTACAAGACTGAAAAGTATGCTGATCTGGCAAACAGCCTGAGGAGAGAAGGCTATCAGGTCAAAGTCCTCCCTGCAGAAGTTGGAGCTAGGGGTTTGTAGGAACGTCTGCATACAGCCTCATGAAACAGCTCTCAGTTGCAGGGAGGGAAAAAACCAGAGCCCTGAAAGCAATGGCAGAAGCGGCAGAGAGGTGTTCAGGTTGGATCTGGTCAAGAGGAACAAAAGTGAACTTCATAAGGCTTAAATTTCCTACACATATCAGGTGTCCCAGTGGTTAGAGTGCGAGTCATTAAATGGAAAATGAGCATGTCCAGAGGGTCATGGGTTCAAATCCCAACCATGGCTCGTCCCAAGATGGGAAAAAAGGGGCAGCAGAGGGACATCCGTAGTCATGAACCGGGTGTGGCCCAACCCCCCTGGAGTGGTCAGGAGATAAGGGCCGAAACACTTGCTTGAAGGGGGCTTCTCTTCTAAGTACTCTCTGCTGCCACGCTCTCCACGTGTTTCTTTCTACACCGGCGTTTTCAGAAAGATTGAGTTCAGGGACTATGCCACACAATCATGGAAAATTATAACAAACATCACTGTACTCCAACATACGAACAATAAGTCGACGGTTAAAAAAAAGAGGGGAAAAAAACGAACTCACGAGGTAGAAAGAGACGAAACGTTTCGTATACAATAATCAGCCAAACAGCGTTAAGAATGACATTTCTTCTTTAATTTTCCATGTACTGGGTGAATGTTTTTCTTCTCCTCCCATTGTTCTCTGCCCTGTCCGATCGGAAACGTTAATGACAGTGTATTCCGTTTTCACGAGGAAAATACATGTCAGTACAGTGATAACAGGAAATCGGTGATGATGCCTGTGTAAGTGAGAAAAACAATGATTTCCTTCAAAAACAGCGATGGTAAGAACATCCATGAGAACGCTGCTAAGAACAGTACTTCTCCGGTCCCACTCGCACCTTCGGGTGAATCGTTTTCTTCTAATTCTATGGGAAAACAAGAAAAATCACACTGTTCTCGCATTGTTCTCCATGGAAAACATGGGACATTGTTATCATGAGATTATGAAGCCAGTGACCATAATTACTGTTTACCCTGTTTTCGTTAGGAGCACAGTTATTATTACCTAAAACAAGGATAAAGGGAAATCGGTAGAATAGTGTTTCATTGCCCACAAAGGAACTTATGAAACCTGTTTTAAGAAGATATATCATTTATGCTTGATATAAATCCTAACATACAAGATGTACACATACACATTCATTAAACAGAGATATCAAATATATGTCTTATTTCTGCCAAATATGCAGACTCCCAGTTCCAGAGGTAGGTCCATTTAGACTCGTATAAAAGCCATTCAGTCTCAGAGTTTTGCATGTACAAATGTTTTAAGTTTCAGTCTCTCACCTCTGTTTCAGTCTCTCCAGTCTGTTAAAAATTTATGCGAATTTCCATTTCTTGAATGGTAATATTGCTCAGCTTCGTATTTCATCTGAAACAATGTTATGTATGATGTTTGTTTTGCATCTTACATGTATAAATCTAAACGTTGGTCTCATCAAATATCAATTACATTGTCAGATGCATTTTTGTATTTCACATAACAAATAACATGCGTTTCAGTACTGCAAGTTAATGTGCTTGCATCTTTCAGTCAGCAAAGATAACAGATCAGTCCAAGATAACAATGACACGGACAAAGTATACGCAAACTGTTTGTTCATTACCTGTATGAATACACATGATATATTTTCTGCACAGATGGCATTAAAAAAATATCATTCATTTGTGTTTTCACCTCTTTCTTTTCTTTTTTTTTTTTTTTTTTTTTAGTTCTGTCTTTCGTTCTTTCCATACTTAGCTCTGTTCATTTCCAGGCACGTTCTGGCACCACCAGATCCTTCTCATGCTGATGAACGACACCACAGACTATGTGGGTCACATGGATAACGATCATTTAAGCTGGTGTTCCTTTGAGAGTCTGACTGGGCATGATAGCCCAAGGCTTTATGGTACCCATGTCCCCAGGTGTGTAAGTCGTTTGTCGCAACACGTAAGATTTTGTTTGTTTGTTTAGGTATAGCGTGATATCGTGTGGAGTGGCGTGCGGGGTCAACCCGATGTGGTGCGATGTCGTGTGACATGATGTGGGTGGTGTTATAGAATGGGATCGCCACGGCGTGCTGCTCGATGACGAAATGTTGGGACATCAATTTTTTTTCCAGCACCATTTCAGATTTTAAAAGATTACGCTGTTTCCCTCTCCTCCCACGCCTTTCTCACCTCCACTTACATACAAAATGGTAAGAATTAACCTAACCTAAGGAGAGAACAAGATGGGATGCATGATAAACAGGGATGTTCCTAGGGTCAAAAAGTTGGAGCAGATGTATGGAAGGGGAGAG
>CM031606.1:52946824-52949324 GCA_018398815.1 Conus ventricosus
CCCCACGAGGGAAATTTTATCTCGAAAAGCTGGAGCCTGCCCCCTGGCACTCGGGTACGGGTTTTTCCAAATTGCGTAGAAAAGGAAATCACCCAAAAAAACCAAATGGCAGTTCTAAAACCCCTGTGAACTGTTTTTCACAAGGGTTGTTGTTTTTAAAATACTAAAGGGGCGGGGAGACAGTATGCTCCCCTGGGGAACACCCAATTTCCTGTCTTTGGGACATCAGAGGGGAGGGGTTTGAAAACCCCCGGACCTGAAACTGTCGTTCTGCCCAAAAAAATTTTGAAAAAAAAAAGCGGAAGATAAACCTCAAAAACCCCAGATCGTGGAGATCATAAAGTCCCCCCCCACTTCCAGGTGGTATCGTGGGCCTTCTCCAATTTCAAAGAAAATTCCCCACTGCATTGCTGTCTGAAAAAAAAGCGTTCCTAAGTGAAAGTTTCCCAGACAAAATCAAAATGGTCCCCTTACACGATTTTTTGCGGAAACCACACGGCCCTTTTCCCCAAAAAAGGCCCCACCCCGGTTTCGGGGTTTCCACAGGGACCCTAGCATTGACCTTTTTTTTTTCCATAAATTTTAAACAGACCCCGCGGGTTTCAAAGCAAAGGGACGGTAGTTAGGGGATTAAAAAGTTCTTTTCCCCGGTTTTGGGGGTGGGGAATAATAGGGCTTTCCCCCCAAGAGGGGGGGAAAGAAAACCTTGATCCCCCCGTGGTTTTTATACCTGTAACAGGATGTTCAGACCTTCTTGCGGAAGTTTTTTCAATAGTTGTAAATGAATGCCCTTTCTACCTGGGGGGAATCGCTGCAAGAGAGAAAGGGCCCAGATTTCAGCTTTTTAAATGTAAAAGGAAGTTTGTAGTTTCCCAAATGTTGTCGGATGAAAAGTTCCCGGGGGTTTTTTTCTTTTTGGGGGTTTTGGGTTTTTGAAAAAAAGGACGTTTTTTAATTAAAGAGGGGGAAAATTCTTTTAAATGGTTGAAGCAAGGGGAATTTGGGGGAAATTGCTTTCTTTTTTCTTTTATTAAAGAATCCAAAAAAATTTGGAGGGTTTTCACAGGGGGAAAAGGGTTTTTTCCCCCTTTGTTTTTTTCTTAATGATTTTCCCCACACTTTTTTTTTTGAAGTTTTTGATGTCACCCTTTGGAGCAGAAGTTCCCCAAAGGACCGACGTTTACTGTTTTTAAAAAATGTGTCTTGATTTAGCAGGGAATTTTTCTGAGGGGTGGGGGGCTTTTGGGAAAAAGGGGCCCGTTGGTATCCGGGACGCTGACCCCTTTTTCAAACCCTTTGGAAAATTTTTGTTGGCATTCAAAATCGAACCAGGGGGTTTTTGGCTTTTTGAAGTTTATGGGAAAGGGACATGGAAAAACAGGCTTTAGAAATTTTTGATCTTTAGTTTTTATTTCAGTGTTTCAGCGGGGATCCGGACTCTAAAAAAAATTCATGTCCTGGAAACCCCTTAGAAACATTGGCTGCAAATAGATCCCATTTTTGCTTTCTTTATTTTAGATGTGAGGACAGAGACGTTTTTTCAGAATATTACAGCTTGTAAAAAAGGACAGGAAAAATGGTCACTTTTTGGTTTCGTAAGGGAAACAGACCAATCATAGCCCAAAAGGCCCCGCGGGGGGTCAAAAAAACCGAAAAATTTTAAACACAAAAAGTAAAACCTGGGGAAAGTGGAGAAAAGTTGCAGATCCGTCATTCAGAAAAAAACAAACCCAAGTCTGAAAGGACTTTCCTCAATTAGCAGACCTCTGGGTGACTCCCGGGCACCCCAAAAAAAGGGGGATTTGCCCGAAAAAAGGCCCACCCAACAGAAAAAAAGGTCGGGGAAGTTTTTCCTATCAGACGAAAAGGGTTCCTGACGAAAAACCCGGGACAGAAGGTGAGAGAAAAAAGGGAAAAAAATTGCCCAGTCTTGTGGAGAGTGATTTCTCGCAGCACAGCCTGAAAGGGAGGTAGCCCAAAAATGCCCAGGGCAAAACCCAACAAAGTTTTGTGTGGGAAAGAAGGGCAACCCCGCCGCCCGCCCAAAACTTTGGGATGGTTGGGGCTTTTTTTCGAAAAAATTTTAAAAAGCCAGAAAGGAAAAAGGGTTTTTGGGCCCTTTTTGGAATTTGAGTTTTTGAAGAGCCCAGGGAAAGGGGTTTTAGGGGGACTAAACACAAAAGCTGCAGCCCCTCGAAGTTGGAAATGGGCCCAGGGGTTTTCCAATGGAATATTTTTACACCCAGGGTGAAAGAGGCAAAAGGAGAGAAATCAGGTCTCTCCCTTAAAACGTCCCAAATTTTAATGGAGCAATTTTTTTGTTATTTTTCCAGGACTGGGGTGGTTTTTGGACCTGTTTGGCAGACTTGCCCGCAGGTGCCCAAAAGGCCTGGATTTTGGAGAGGGGTGGGGGCCCGGGTTTTGGGGAGTTTGGGGAGGTTTCTTCCCCCATCCCACCCCCCCCAACACTGGGTTAAAAACTCCCGGCCCGAAACGGGCA
>CM031606.1:52954324-52961824 GCA_018398815.1 Conus ventricosus
TGAATGGCATTTGACTGTGGCTTTGATCATTTACTCCTAACGTTCACTTCCATGCTGTCTACTGACAGTTACAGCTCAACTTGACGAGGGTTGAATGCGTTAAAGGAGCTCCATCATGCTTTGCGAATTTTGTATTATATTATTATTATCTCTCATGTTATAGTAAATAATGATCAATCTTTGACCTCTGACCTCGACTTTTGATACAATTGCAGCTCTCAACATGATTAAACGCTGCATGAGGGTGGATAAAGATTAGTTGCGGGAACCGAAATCACTCATGCATGCACTTTTTCTAATCACATGCTATGTTTTGACCTTGACCTTTAATCTCTGATCTTGACCTTATCTCTGATCATGCAGATATACTGATGTCCTATTTCCATTATGGTGCGTGGAAATAATCAGTGGTGTGGTAACAAAAATTAGTTTAAAACAAAACAAAGCAAAACAAAATAAAGCGCTTGGAAGCAGGACGTGAGTTCTGAATTCTGTTGTTCAAGAGATTTCGAGGAAGGAAAATGTCCGAATGTTCAGGATTCCACACACAGGACAGTCTGAAGATTAAGGTGCCTGCACTAGGGCAGGAATTGAAGTGCAGAGCAGTGTCGACGGGCTGCAGACGTGGACTGAAGATGACATCGAACGCGCCCGCTGATAAGAGGAAACCAAAACAACGAACCGAGACCAATGATCGTCAAATTCAATCGCTGGAAGGACAAAATGGCTGCGCTGATCAATCGAAACTTCTGAGACAGACTGCTAGAAAATCGAGCGGTGAAGGCGGTCAGTGACTTGATTCGCCAGCAAGCCAGCAAGCCAGGGTGGTTTCTGAAGCCAGAAACCAGGACAAGGTGGCCTGCTCAAGAACGGCCGGCTGGCAGGGGGACCACGATAGCTTGGAAGTTTCTTCTGGGTGCTAACCCGATATGTCCGCCAGCACCTGTTCATCGATTGTCACCAGAACTTGCAGGTCAAAGGGCACGACTTAGCGACGTGGATTCCCATGAACATGCCGGCTTTCCCAGCAAGCAGCAATTCCCATGACGACAAAACAGGGGCTTTCGGCAAGAAACAGCCAACTCGCCACGAGTTTGGGCCACAAGAACAGTCCGTCACCTACAGTGCAGTCAACAAAAGTCTGGGCAAAGAGACGATTCCAAACACAGGTACTGTATCCAGGCGTGCTGAAAGAATTGGAAACAGGACAGGTCAAACCGCTCAGGTGAATTCAAAGGACCTGTGTGCAAAGTGCAAAACTTATGCGACAAACTACGTGACTCTGCATTCATAAATCATGTCAGCAAGTGTGGCATTGCTAGTGTAACGGAAACATTTCTGAACCTTTTTTTTCTACAGTGATGTTTTTGTTGAACATGACAATATTTTTTTGTGCCGAAGCAAAGAGGCTTTGTCATAAAAGCAGTAAATAAGGACAGGTCAGTAGGACAAGGACATAGTCTTGTTTGCTTGTTGTATTGTGTCCGCGCATAGTCTTCTCCGTGACAATTTAGATGTAAAGGATGATATTGTTATGTAGAAAAGAACATACACTAGGTGACCCACTATGAAGATCTCTGCTATCGTATACGTGGTGACCTTAATGCAGAAACAGATAGTGAGCTGCCAGCTTCTGAAGACATGTCAAACCTACCACATTTTCCAAAATGGTAGAATTGATGATGGTGACGATGATGATGCAGATGGAGTGTTTATTAGAAAATCAAAAGATAATACTGTAAATAATTCTGGAAAGTCCATTCTGAATTTTTTTTTAAATGCTAGATTGTGTTGTTTTCAACGGATATTGTAATAGTGGCAGAAATGGCGAATTTACTGTGAACGCTCAGAATCCATGCTTTTCATTTGAGGTCATAACAAAGCGACTTTACCATTTTGAAAGCATCCTCAAAGACATATGCTTAGATGCACTTGCATTTATCCTGTCACTCTTTTTCAAATATTTATGCCATTCAAAAACATCTTGTGCGATCCTACTCAAACTCCTTTAAAACAAATCCACAGCCCGTCTTAGTTCCTTTTCCGTTATAATCTTTTTCTCCTCAAACCGTGTGCCACAGACTGGCATGGGGACTGGTTTGACCATGTCCTGGACTATGAGAACGCAGCCAGAGAACATCCGGACCTTGTCTTCCTCTCTTGCTATGAACTGATGAAGAAGGTGATTACTGTGTGATGTTGTATGACGTTTGTGTGTGTGCGTGCGTGCGCTCAGGTGCTTGCGCGCGCGCCTCTGAGTGTGTGTGTGTGTGTGTGTGTGTGTGTGTGTGTGTGTGTGTGTGTGTGTGTGTGTGTGTTGTGAGAGAGAGAGAGAGAGAGAGAGAGAGAGAGAGAGAGAGAGAGAGAGAGAGAGAGAGAGCATACGTGATCGCTCGCGCAGTTTTTGATTGTTTGTTTTTTTAAATAAACGCGTTTTATTCCTGCCCTTTATGTCTCTGATCACTTTATACACCCATTACGCATTCGCCAGACATTTGTCCCTTAATTAACCGGTCAAAATGAAACTTTGGAAATCTGATGACTAAAAAAACAACAACAAAAAGTAAAGGAAAAAGAGGAATATTAGGATTAGTCGTTTGTCTATGGACATCGACCATCTAACAGGCCCCCCAGTCCAACCTCTACTGCTGTGTGTGACAGGATCCTGTGGGACAAATCATGAAGATCAACCAGTTCCTGGGACTCAACAGGAGCAGACAACTGTGTGAGCACATCGCCGAAGTCTGTGAATTCTCCAAGCTTAAAGCAGCCAAAGAGCCTCAAGACCCACAAATGCATGGCGATGACGTATGGAAAAAGGGAGCTCCTAGATTGTACCGGAAAGGTCGGACGATCTTTGTCAGTCCGTCTGTCTGTCTGTCTGTCTGTCTGTCTCTCTCTCTCACTCTCGGTCTCTTTCTCTCTCTCTCAGCATATGAAATGCTACTAAATTTGTCAAATAGAGGAAAAGTCAAATGGGCGTCCGAAGTTCGTGATGTTTCGAGCAGTTTTGACTTCTATTATGTATAGGAAAACCAAGGTGTAGGAAGAATACATCATGTAGTAAGAGTGTTAAAAAAAAGACTGATTGATTGTACATGGTAAAACTGGACTTATGATATAACAGATTGTAAACTATAGGAAATTCAAGACATCTTAAGACCTGGAGCCATATTACCTTTGGACTTTGGACAGCTTTATCCAAAACATATCAACAAGATTTAGTTTCACAAGGAGGTAACTGAGGGTGGAAAATGAAGAAAATTTTAAAAAGAAACGGTATTAGTTCCACCACACGGTACAGACAGACAGATAAAAGGACAAAACACAATGCATTTCGACCTCTCGGGTCTTCCTCAGGCAAAACCAAACAACATTAAGGACCACGAAAACGAAGAACGAGCAACCACTTATCTTCTCATATTCGGCGCAAAATGGCTGTTGGATGAAAACGAGGCCGTTAGGAAGGGGATCATGGGAGTTGAAATGATAATGATGGCAATAATAATAATGGTAACAATAGCAATAATAGTGATAATAGTGGCGGTGATGAAAACGTAAATAGTTATAGGATTTTTTTTTGTTTTGCTTTTTGTTTGTTTGTTGATAATACGACGATAATAGTTGTAGTGTTAATAGTGGCTAAACACTGAACGGGAGAGAAAAAAAGGGGTGGGGGTGGGGATGGAGAGTGGTGAAACAATAGGGTTTGTAGTTTGTTTTGTAATCATTGTTTAATGGTATGATATATTAGCGATGGTAGTGATTATAGTACTTTAATGATAGTGCTTAGTGGTAAAAAATATAAATGATACACAAGAAAAAAGTGATGGGTGGTGATTATGATGATCCATCCATCCAACAAGATTTCGTTTTTAGATTTCTGATTTATTAATGCACGGTTCAATATATAAAAGGAATAATGAACATGAAATAAATGCCCATTGTATAGATCTACTACATCTCGATCTGCTGTACTTGAATTATCAAATTTGCTTGTTGTATGAATGTGACTTCGTGAATCTACGTATGTGCGAATTCAATAATTTTTTTCTGGTCTTTCCACTGCTTCTCTGTATAAGTTGGTAAACTGTTTTCAGTTTTGTATTTGATCTCGTGCTTATGTTGGGATGACAGTTTGACTCGCAGTTGTTCCATGCCATGTATTCATTGTCCTTGGTCACATCTTATGTTGGGATGACAGCATAATTAACTGTTGTACCATGTATTCATTGTTATTGATGACAGTGTGACTCACTGTTGTACCATGCATTCATTTTCATTAGTGACAGTATAATTCACTGTTGTACCATGTATTCATTGTCATTGATGACAGTACGACTCACTGTTGTACCATGTATTCATTGTCATTGATGACAGAATGACTCACTGTTGTACCATGTATTCATTGTCATTGGTCACACCCCCTAAAACAAACAAACAAACAAAATGAGCAAGGGAGGTCAAAATGTGCCAGCAGTCAATTCCACTGTTGAATAACTCAAGCACTGTCTGTCACATCAGCGCAGACAGCAGCCAGGAATTGTGCAACTTTGCCTTTAACCTAGATCTCATACAAGAGGCTGCCTTCCACCAGCCGCCGTGGCGAAGTGGTTAACGTCGCGGACTCCCGACTGGGAGGTCGTGGGTTCGAATCCCATCAGAAGTCATGTGGGTTTTTTCTGCCCCGACCGGCTCCTACCCAGAGTTGAGTTTGCTGCGGACTCAGTTGGGAAGACTGGGACCACACAGTCGAGTTTCATCCACTTAATGGATGCGTTTCTGAGAGTGTTGCTCAAATTTCATGACCAACACTGCAGGTGCCTGTATCTCTCGGGACGCCGGGATATATTATGAAAGTAAGCGTAGAGTACAGCCCTGTCATGTAGTCTCAGACCGAAACGGAAATCCGTAGCATCATCTTAATCATCCTCATTCTCATCGATCAGCATAAAAAAAAATGTCTCAAATTCTGTGGCCCTTCATGCCCTGCTCTCATGGTGACCTCAATTTCGATGTCCTCTCCACGTCTGTGACCTTGGTTTGGTTCCGTCGAGGTCACCGGTATCGGCGAGTCCATGGGGGCTGTCGTTGGACGGACGTGGTGGCGCCCTCCGGAGGGAGAGCTCACTCACGCCGGCTCCGCGACTAAGCAATTATTGTCGTCAGTAGGGGGCTTAGTAGGTGGTGTCCTGCGTATGTTAGATCAGAACAGGCGCCACTGAACACCACCGAAGTGACTCGGCAGCAGTGCAGTGTCTCCTCCGGTGGGTTGCCTCTTGACGACTTGACATTGACTGCTTCCTGTGGATTGCCGGTGCCGGGGCTGCGGCGGGGCCGACCGGGCTGTGGCTGTGGACGGGGTGTCGGAATGAGCGGCGTGGGTGCACTACCTCTGAGGTGGCGCAGAGAGTGGGACAGCATAAAAAAAAAAAAAAAAAAAAAAAAGGCTGCCTTCCGCTAGCCGACCAAGCAATGATTAACTGTCCACAGGAGAGATCGGAGACTGGAAGAACTGGTTCACAGTGGCGCAGAGTGAACAACTTGACGCTCTCTTCAAGAAACGGATGTCAGGGAGTCAGCTCCCTTTTTATTTCGATTGACGTGACGCACTGAAGAGATCAACATGAAGAGCTGCTGGTTGTCACTGAAGGGGTGATAAGATGGCGTGAATTGCAAATGATGTGAAAGAACAACATTTTTCTGTTTCAAGGCCTTTATTTTTTAATCAGACTGCGAGTATTTATATGGTGACCTTTTCGCTCATTTAAGTATATCCATTGATTATAATATATATTCAAGATTTCACATGCATTCCATCTATTTCCCTCCCTTCCTTTTCTTCCGACACTCGCACGCGCGCGCGCGCACACACACAGACACATGCTCAAATTTGGCTTTCAGTAAATAATCAATCTTTTTTGTTGTTGAAACTGCTCATTATATCAAACTATCTATACGCTCATATTTGGCTCTCAGTAAATAATCAATCTTTTTTTGTTGTTGAAACTGCTCATGGTATTAAACTATCTATATGCTCATATTTGGCTCTCAGTAATAATCAATCCTTTTTGTTGTTGAAACTGGTCATTATATTACACTATTTATATCTGTTGCGAAGCATGTCCTCTTGATACCTGGAGAAGGTGCATGAAAATAGCGGTGCCTTACAAAAGTCAAACTAAACCACTACATCCAGACCCTGATGGCGTCAGACCCCCCCCCCCCCCCCCCCCTCTCTCTCTCTCTCTCTCTACTTCGAGGACAGCAATGATGATATTAGTGTTCGTTATAAAAGTTGTGCAGTGTATTGTAACCGCAAATGTCAAGACAAACGACAGCCCCCATGGACTCGCCGATACCGGTGACCCCGAAGGAACCAAACCAAGGCCACAGACGTGGAGAGGACATCGAAACTGAGGTCACCATGAGAGCAGGGCATGAAAGGCCACAGAATTTGAGACTTTTTTTTAATGCTGATCGATGAGAACGAGGATGATTAAGTGATGCTACGAATTTCCATTTCGGTCTGAGACTACATGACAGGCTGTACTCTACGCTTACTTTCATAATATATCCCGGCGTCAACCAGGCCCGAGAGATACAGGCACCTGCAGTGTTGGTCAGGAAATTTGAGCAACACTCTCAGAAACGCATCCATTAAGTGGATGAAACTCGACTGTGTGGTCCCAGTCTTCCCAGCTGAGTCCGTAGCAAACTCAACTCTGGGTAGGAGCTGGTCGGGGCAGAAAAAAATCCACATGACTCTGATGGGATTCGAACCCACGACCTCCCAGCGGGAGTCCGCGACGCTAACCACTTCGCCACAGCGGCTGGTTCAGAAGAAGACTTTGTGTAAGCACAGACCAACAGACAGGGGCTGGGGTCAACAGAAATGAAATGGTGGTCAAAAGCAAAAGGGAAAGCAGAGAGAGACATGGTAATGGAGGAGCCGAAGAAAGAAGAGGACGCCAAGAGAATCCAGAAAACAGCACAGCAAGGCCAACAAGGACAATGGACTACATCGGGAAACGCACAGCAAAGATGTCTCACCTGGAATGATATGTGGCAAATGGCACCTCTTAGAGTCAGCTTCATCCTCAGATTTGTATCTGACCTCCTGCCCTCGAATTCCAATCTGGTCAAAAGGGGGAAATCAGATGACCCTTCGTGTCTACTGTACCACGGCAAACAAACGGTGGAACATGTCCTGAGTTCATGCAAAGCAGCACTAACCCAGGGAACGTACACATGGAGGCACAACCAAGTGCTCAAGGAGATCGTACAAGCGGTAAACACTGCTGGTGGAAGCTCTATGCCACCAGACGCTCCAGCAACCAGCAGTAAAGTTCTACACGTACGAGGCCATAAATCATGGCCAGGAACAGCTGTGATATCAAGAGCATGGAGGCAGGGTTTACTGAATGGAGCAGATGACTGGGAATGCACAGTAGACCTTCCAGAATGGGAGAACCATCCGGCGATCATCAGAAAGAGTGG
>CM031606.1:52966824-52979324 GCA_018398815.1 Conus ventricosus
TGTTGTTGATCTTCCTTTTCGGAAGCCAGCTTGGTTAATTGGAATTACATCATATTTTTCGCAATAATGTACAAGTCTATTTAGAACTATTCTTTCTGAGAGTTTACAGACATGGGATGTTAATGCGATAGGCCTGTTGTTCTTAATATCGTTAGTAGATTTACCTTGTTTGTGAATAGGGACAATAATTGTCTGTTTCCAGATTTTCGGCATTTCACCACTTCTCCAACATTTATCAAATAATCCATGAAGAAAATCAATAAAATTTTCTGGCAAATTCCTTAACATCTGATTAGATATTGCATCTAATCCTACAAATGATTTTTTATTTGGAATTTGTCGTATAGCTTCTTTTAGTTCTGTTATTGTTAAAGAAGCATTAAGGCTATTGCACTGATCATGTGTTCCTTCTGTATTTGCTTCACATTTTTCTTCATGCATCCTATAATTTCTATCAGTATCTGTCAGTCCCTCAGGGCAGCTAACATTAGCAAACATGTTTACAAAGGCTTCTGCTTTTTCTTCAGCACTAGGAATATTATTATTGTTTACTTTTATGGGATACTGAGGAGATATAAATCCATTTTTCATAGCTTTTATCTCTTCCCAAACTTTCCCCATATCTTTACAATCTCTAATTTCAGAATTACAAAAGTTATTCCAGTGTTGCGTCTTAGCATTTTCTATTACATCATCACTTTCCTTCCAAACTCTTTCATTTTCTTATGATTGCTTACTGATCTCTTTTTGCAATAAAGCTTAAATGCTTCCTTTTTCTTGTTATTTGCAATTTGACATTCTTTGTTCCACCAAAACATTTCCGCTATGTTTCTTTGAATTTGTGCCTTTTAGCTTTGGAATAGATGTATTTGCTGCTTCAAGAATATATTTACAGAAACGTATATATTGGTCGTCTATATTATCCACAGATGAAAACTCTATATCCGTGTTTCTAAGGACTATCTTTAAAAAGAGACCAATCTGCACATTATATAATTGTATTTTGGAATCATATCTTCTTCAAAATATTCTTTGTTCTCCATTTTATTATTCAATGATATTGTTATAGGAACGTGGTCTGATCCTAGAGAATCATTCCCTGTTTCCCATGAATAGTTTGCCGTCAGTGATGGAGAGGCAAATGTTAAATCAATGGCGGAGGGATTATGGGTAGCTATATCAGGTATACGTGTAATATTTCCATTATTAAGTATGCTTAAAATGGAGTCGCATATTGTCTAATAATCGATTATTTGAAACAACCCCAACAGTTGTTGTCCCAAAAGGTGCATGAGCGTTAAAGTCACCTCCTATGATCATTTATCCCTTTGATCCTGAAATTCCCTCAACCATTCTGTGTTTTCGTTGTTGGGTCCTTTTGGTATAGATGACTGAAGCAAGATTCAAAATTAAATTTGATGAGAATTTTACCATAACGGCATAACATGAAACAGATGATATGTTTTAGTTATCGGTGGTGTTCTTATGCAATGGTCAGACCTTCACTTATATAAATAGCAGTTTGAACACGGTCTTGAACATTGTTCAAAAACTGGAGGGTAGTAATATCCAGGTATAACAGGCAGTTTATCATCCTGTTTACATTCAATGTTGTAGTAATAACACTTGAATATTTTCATATGATAAATATTGCTTTAAGTAATTTATGTTTTTTGTATAGAGCGACAGTTCCATTGTAGGATTTTTATGTTAGTGTTTTTTCTTTTTTCCTTCATAATAAATAGAGTGTCTCAATATCGTTGTTCTTTTGTTCTTGTTGTGTGCGTGTGTGTGTGTGTGTGTGTGCGTGCTGTGCGTGTGTGCGTGCGTGCGTGCGTGCATGTGGTGCGTGCGCGCGTGTGTGTATGTGTGTGTGTGTGTGCGCGCGCGCGCGCGCCGCCCTGCGCGCTCGCTTTAAAAAAAACAAAATTTTTTTTTGTTGCAGTCCCATCTTCTGTGCCACTTCAGTGGCATTGCATTCACGTGCTCTTTCCAACTCCCTCGTCCACGGCCACAGCCCGGCCCATTCTGCGCAGCCCCGGCACCGGCAATCCACAGGGAGCAGTCAGTGTCAAATCGTCGAGGCAACCCACAGTAGGAGACACTACGCTGCCGCCGAGTCACGTTCAGTGGCGCCGTGTTCTGATCCAACATACGCAGGACATCACCTATTAAGCCCCCTACTGACAACAATTATTGCTCAGTCACTGAGCCGGTTCAAGTGAGCCCTCTCTCCGGAGGGTGCCGCACGTCCGTCCAACGACAGTCCCCATGAATTTGCCAATATCGATGACCCCGACGGAATCAAGCCAAGGCCATAGATGAGAGGACATAGAAATTGAGGTCACCATGAGAGCAGGGCATGCAGGGCCACAGAATTTGGGACTTTTTTCAAATGCTGATCGATGAGAATGAGGATGAAGGAGATGATGCTACGGATATCCATTCCAGTCTTAGATTGCATGACAGGGCTGTACTGTTCGTTATTTTCATGATATATCCTGGCGTCAACCAGGCCCGCGAGATACAGACACCTTCTGTATTGGTAAGGAAATTTGAACACTCGCAGGGACGCATCCATTCAGTGGATGAAACATGACTGCGTGATCCCAGTCTTCCCAATGAGCCCGTAGCAAACACAACTCTGGGAACGAGCCTGTCGAGGCAGAAAAATCCAACATGGGTCTCATGGGAATCCAACCTAACACCTCTCAGCCGGGAGTCCGCGACGCTTACCACTTCGCCACGGTGTGTGTGTGTGTGTGTGTGTGTGTGTGTGTGTGTGTGCGCGCGCGTGTGTGTGTGTGTGTGTGTGTGCGTACGCGCGTGTGTGCCAGGCTGAACGCGCGTGCGTGCGTGTGTGTGTGCGAGTGTGTTTGAGCGTTTGTGTATGTGTGCGCGCACGAAATGAAATAAAGTAATATGAATACTCGGAGACCATAGTGCATCGCTCGCGGCCTGGATCAACTCTCCACCTGCTGACCTCCCTCTCGGTGGACGCGAAGAGAGTCCTAACCGGAGAAAACCACAGGTATCCGTGGAAGGAACATAATAGAACTGGCCACCTGGAACGTAAGAATAGTCAGGCAGGTTGGAGAACTGAAAAAAAAATCGACTTAAGAGATGGGCATGCACTTTTGGCATGCTCTCGGCCTCTGTGAAGTGATAATGAAGATGTTAATTTTGTGTGTATTGGATAAGTACGGAGAAAGGCCATGTTCTGCACCAGTGTGAAGAAAGGTAACATGTACACAGAGTGGGTTTTTAAGTTAGTAAGAACATTGAAACGCTGCAGCAGGATTCTACTCCGTTTCCAGCAGAATTATGACCATCCACTTCACGACATCCTGCCACCCTGTCCTCCTCCTGAGGTCAGATTGATTATGAGCAACATGAAAGAAATTGCCAGCAAGCAAAAGCATAATGGTTATAAAATGTTTTTTCATATTTTCCGTCAGACGGGACTCTTTTTCCCCCTTCATTTTCATACTAGTTTCATTCGGTTTTCTTGCGCGGTCCAGCCCACTACCCCGTCCCTTCACTTCCTCCCCAAACCTTCACACACATCGTCTTTGCTCATTACAGTATTGGTTTAAACTTTCTACAATTTCTCCTACACTTTCTACACGCTCGAAATAAATCTGAAACAAACAGATAAGACATAAGTGTAGGGTTTGTCGAATTTGTTTAGATGACGATGACGATTCTTCTTTTGTTGTTGTTATCAGTACTTTATGATGTTGCCGTTATTGTTATTGTCGATGCCATTATCACTGTTGTTGGTGTTGTGGTGGTGATGGTGGTAGTGGTACTAGTTGTGATAGTTGGGTGTGGAGTTGTATGTATTAATCTTTGTATGAATTAATCACTGCTACCATACACCTGCATTTCGCTATGTATCATTAATGGCCGAGACTATCGTTTATTACATTACTTGTTCAGTCATTTCATGATTGATTTGTTTGGAGTTTCTGACATATTTTTTCCCAGCTATCTTACCTGAACATTTCCATGCTCCCTCTCGCTGAACCCTCCCCGTCCTCCCGAATCGTGAGCTGTTGAACCCTCCCCCGTCCTCCCTAATCTGTGAAGCTGTTTGAACCCCTCCCCCGTCCTCCCTAATCTGTGAAGCTGTTTGAACCCCCCCCCCCCCGTCTCCCCTAATCTGTGAAGCTGTTTGGATTCTGCGATCCAGACCCGTTTTTCTTCACTCCTTTCTCTGTAACTTGCTGCTCGGTTGTTTTCCCTCAATTGTCTCCCTTCTCCGTCACATTCTACCTTGGGATCATGAGTGGGTTGGAAATGAAAGGGAGGGCATGGAGCCTACAACATGGAAACATTTTGGAGTCTTCATATGCGTGAAAATAGAATAAACAATGAAAGTTGAATTGTCCATTTGCAACCTTTCCATCCCTTCTGGCATTAAGAGTAGGATGTGGGTCGCTGGATGAAACAATCTTACTTTTTTGTCCTCGACTGCTTAGAACGCAATATGCATAAACAAAATATTTCTTAGTCAAGGCCGATGACCTTTAGAGCAACAATGCTATTGGACCTGCATCGAACCTAGTGCCAGCTCGCATGTCTACGTCAGTTTCTCTAAAGCCTGTGCGCCAGGACTATTTCAAAGGCAGTGCACACGATTTTCAGATACATTTTTCACTGTGAATTGTTTTAATTTGTGGCCGATTCATTGCACAGATGCACGGTTTGACCGACTGAGCTACATTCTGCAACTGAAAAAAATCAGCTGTATCCTGAAAATGCGTGTAAGCGACAATAGTCTGCACAAATACCGATTTACACACACACACATGCACGACCGACTTAAAACACACACACACACACACACCAATTCAATTTTCAGTCTTTGTTATAACGTAGCAAACTACGTAGAATGCTTTTCAGGGCCAACGAACTCATAGCGGAAATCATATCTTGGGCACGTCATATCACCAGAAAAGAACACAAAAAAACAAAACGCATCCCGAACAAAAGCAGGCAAGAACGGTTGCTAGACTATTCAAATTATTGCATTTTAAACCAGGCTGCACAGAGAACACCGTACGTTTACCCTTCATTTTTCACTCCAAGATAGAATAACTCGTACAACACTTCTGAAAGACATCTAAATGCTACAAAAATGCATGGCAAAGCTATGTAAGGTAAGGTAAGGTAAGGTAATGTAAGGTAAGGTAATGTAATGTTGCTTATAGCCCAGCCGACCGCAAAGGACCAATCAGGGCTGTCACCACGTTAAAATCAACTCACAAGTCATTCATTCACACAACCATTTAGAATACATCTTCTAAAAACCCATCCGAAATTTTGTTAAAAAAATCTTTCCACTGTAAAACCTCAGATCCGATGAAAAATGTTGATTTTTCAAGAACTCAAAGACCGCGTCAGGCGAAACATCTCTGAACAAGGTTTTCATGGAATCTGCAGTAAAATGTTTGTGTCTCACATCATGCAAGTACCAACACCATTAAAAAATATGTTTCATTGTGAGTGGCACATGACATGGAACGCACCATGGAGCTTCTTCACTCTTTAAAAGGTATGAACGAGTAAAATACGAATGGCCGGTGTGCAGCCGGCATGGAACTGTTTCTTCTTTGCGACCACCAGACGTAGACGAGAGGAAATTCTTTAGGTTTGGACGATTTGGAAGAGTTTGTTATCCGTCTGTGTATTCCAATCCTCCTGCCAGAGGTCTCCGACATAATTATTAACCTTTGGTTTCAGATCTGAGCAGGGGATAGATATTTTGATAGTTTCCCTGTTGTGGCATTCTTGGCCAAACGACCAACCATTGCATTCCCTCCGATGCCAGCATGACCAGGAACCCAAGCCAGAACAATGTTGTAGCCATCCGCTTTCAACTTGGTAAAATGGCAAAGCTATGTATGCAAAGATTCACCACAGAAGGGACAGCCAGTGTCCACAGCGGACAGGCTGTACAATTTTCACTTCCTATTCGCCAGAAAACTACACGCTGGCATATCATACACTGCTGTCGGCCAAAAAAAAAAAAACAACCAAAAAAAAACAACTGTCTCCACAACAAAGGAAAGGAAATAAAATGGACCATAAAATCAGAAAGAGGAAGACAACACCCCCCAGTTCACCCACTCTCGCGCACCAACACATACCGCACTCACATAAACCGAGTTATCTCACATTATGGGAACATACTAGCGTCTGCAAACGAGGAAAATAGCTAAAGAGAAAACTGTCATTACTCCAGGATCGTATTGTCATGGGGATCACAACTGATTTACCGTTTTCCTGAGGATAATCTTTTTTCAAGAATCATGATCGTTTTCCTAGTTTACTTGGGATAACATGTTTTCCTGAAGGAAAAAAAGAACAGCAGACATGTTTACCCTAAACCCGCTGTTGGGTTTGTTTTTTTCAATTGAAAATAAGCGTGTTTCCTACAAAAAGTGTAAACAGATTTCAAATTTCTGTAAAAACGGCGGGTGGAGTGGGTGGGGGCGACAATCGTTTTGTTTTTACCCGCCATCACATGGGTGAAGCTTCTTCAACAGTAATCACCTGATCTGGCGTTTACTACGGTAGCATTGCGTCTTTCTAATACGAATTACTTTCAAACCCAATC
Organism: Conus ventricosus; assembly: GCA_018398815.1. Lineage (NCBI taxonomy): Eukaryota > Metazoa > Mollusca > Gastropoda > Neogastropoda > Conidae > Conus > Conus ventricosus. The sequence continues at coordinate 52,973,450 of CM031606.1, forward strand.
CATCAGTACACTTAACCAAAAGATTCGGCTTCACAGCATGTTCTCAAAAGCAACAAACACTGCCTAATGTCATTTCGCGCGCATAAGTTCGGAAGAGTTGTTTGCTCTTTGGTGAAAGCCTCCACCTTGGTTATGTGTCGCAAGGGCAACTACCGCTCAACAACTTCGTCTCCAGATTTTTTCCCCGACGTATTTTACTTCGTCGTATTTTTAATATGGCAAAAATCGTGTACGTAAACGGGTCAGAAAGGGGCGATATTGCGAGGAAAACGTCGTTGACAGGGGAAATGATCGCTGGATGATTGCGAAATAGGGAAAAACCGTTGTGATCCGTAGGGATGACACCGATAATTAATTTTCCTCAGGAAAATACGCAGCATGTTTGATCTTTTTGGAAAGCAGATATTATCCTAATGAAAATTGTGATCCTCGGGGATAACGGCTTAGCCCCGTTGTTCTGAAGGGCAATAACCGTTTCCCTCAGAAAAGTTATCGCCTCCTGAAACTGGTTTTATCCCTTAACCGATCCAATACATTTTGGTCCGTTCCAAAAATGTGTGCAATGAGTAATATATCCTTGCATTGGCAGCGGAACGATCCACAGAGTAATACAAAAATTGGCATAATATATGTATGTATGTGGAGGGGGGGGGGGGGGGGGGGAAGAGAGAGAGGACAACATTATTTACGAGGACATATAGTACTGGTGTGCTTTTATTCATCCAGTCCTCGCCTCGAGTAGGGTCAACAACGCAAAACAAGTCTAGGCAATAAATATAGGAGCACGTAAAAAGCGGTTGAAAAAATAAATCAAAATAAAAAACAGATGCAGGAGCGGAAGTACAGGGTAGGGCAAGAGAGAGAGAGAGAGAGAGAAGAGAGAGAGAGAGAAGAGAGAGAGAGAGAGAGAGAGAGAGAGGAGAGAGGGGAGGGAGGGAGACAGTGGGGTGCAGGGAACAGCACAATGGAATAGAGAAACTATCGAACGAAGAAAACGTACCGAGGAAATGCAAAACGATCAATTATAAATGCTGGAGGAAAATGAAAATAAAGCACAAATGGAGAAGACAAAAATTGCTGGGGGGGGGGGGGGGGGGGGGGGGAGTATGTCATGGATAACAAATGAACGTCATTCAGCAGAGATAAAAAAAAAGTTGAGAGACGCGAAAAAACAAGCATTTATGAAAAGGCAGGATGTAATGGGACATATACACGCACTCTCAGGAGAGAGAGAGAGAGAGAGAGAGAGAGAGAGAGGGGATAAGGTTATGCTTATAGCCCAGCCGACCGCAAGGGGCCATGTCAGGGCTGTCACCACGTTAAATCAACTCAAGTCATTAAAAAAACAACTTTCACACATCTCTTTGAAATACATCTTCTAAAAACGCACCAGAAACTTCGTTAAACATCTTTCTTCCGTAAAATCCTAGATCAGATGAAAAATGTTGATCTTTCAGAAACTCAAAAGATCATGTCAGGTGAGACATCTCTAACAGCGTTTTCGAGTCTGCTGTAAAGTGTTTATGTCTCATCAATTCATTAAAAGAATACGTTTTACTGTGACATGGAATACACCACGGAGCTTCTTCACCTTTTAAAAGATAAGAATGGGTATAAAACAAGTGGCCTGTGTGCAAGCGGCACATGACGTTTCTTCTTTACGACCGCCTCGGGAACATGGTAAAAACTCTTACAAATTTGGGTTTCTTATCTGTCTGCAAGGTCCATTCCTCTTGCCAGAGGTACTTGAGAGAGATTGAGTGAGAGAGAGAGAGAGCGAGATACAAACCAGCACTTGCATACAAGCAAATGTACACGCACACCCCAACTCGCCCGTCCGTGCATAAATGAACATTTTAATTACACACAACTACACATCTACAATCCATCATAATGTTGTTCATTACTATTATAGAATTACCATTTTCGTATCAAAGACATACGTGATTTCATTTTTACTTTCATTCTGTTTACAACATAGCCGAAATCAGGGTGGTCATATCAGGGCTGTCACCAAATCTGAATCGATTCCATATTAAGGAAAGAAAAATAGAAGCGAGACACTATGTCCACTAACATATTCCATGCTGAAACAGATCGATTTATACAGTATCTATGCAACACAAATGTTACCACACACGCATGCACGCACATACACACACGCATACACACGCACGCGCACACGCGCGCCACACACACAAAATGCTGATAGCAGCAAGAAAATTTGAATTGGCTTCTCGAAGCCCTTCACAATTCTCTACGCAAGGCTTCCCGTCTTCTCTGTCCCTTGCCGATGTGATGCAATCCCTGAGTTTCTGCAGTGGGTTGGTCCAGCATAAGTCGCAATTCTTCCTGCATCCCATGAGAACGGATTCTCCGGAAGCTTGTAGTAACGCTGTGAACTCGGAAGACGATCTTGGTAGTACCTCGTCCCTGGAGTTGTATGCCCTGGGTGAGGATGGAGGTGGCTGTGGAAGATGGAGTGCGACGGCTCGTGGCTGACTAGTGATTCTCGCAGACAGACCATCCTTTATGACCTGCCACAAATAAAACCGTGGGTTACAATCTGACCGAGAAGTCGCCGCTAAATCCTGACAAGAATACACTAAAGGATGGCCAGTAGAAATAATGCCTTGGAATGGCATTCATACACGCTGAGAATATAGAGGACAGTACAGTCTATGACAAAAAGATACTAAACCTGGGAAAGTGAAGACTGTGAATGTGGCCAAAGCCTACACAAGGTATCAAACTTATGCAACAAAGACTAACATTTTGAAAGATTACACGACAGAATATGAAAGGACAGCTTTTAGCTCTATGATCAAGTTAACATTAACCCTTTTGACAAAATAACATTTTATACGCCCTATGGTAAAGTAAGGTAATGTTGCCAATAGCCCGCAAAGGGCCATATATCTGGGAAATCACCGCATTAGTCATCAAGTCATTACATGAAAAAATCAGTACACAACCCTTTAAATACACCTAAAACCGCACGGAAATTTTGTTAAAAATCTTTCTTCGTAGAATCTTAGATCAGATGAAAAATGTTAATCTCTTAAAGAAATTCAAAGATCACATGAGGTGGGGCATCTCTGAAAAAGGTTTTCATGGAGTCTGCTGTAAAGTGTTTATGTCTCACATCAAGCAAGTCCCAACACTCTAAAAGAGTATGTCACTACAACTGCGAGTGGTGCATGACTTGAAATGCCCCACGGAGCTTCTTCACCTATAAGAGAAAAATGGTTGTAAAATGAGCGTTGGCCTGTATGCAAACATCACAAGACTTTTTTCTTTACGGCCGCCTCGGGAAAATGGTAAAAAAACTCGTTCAGGTTTTGACGGATTTTAAATACTTTTTTTATCTGTCTGCAAGTTCCATTTCTCTTGCCAGAGGTCTTTGACATAAGCTGGAATTTGAGTTTCTTATCAGTGTGAGGGTTAGACAATCTGCCCATCTTTTTGTGGCACTCATGGCAAGTTGATCAATCAACTCGTTGCCTCAACAGCACGCATGTCTTAGAAGCCAAGCAAAAACCAAGTTATATCCATCTGATTTCAGAGAGGTGTACAGTCTGAATAATTTCATCAGTTGTGGGAGTTTAAAGTTACGGCTGGCAATGGCCACTTAAGCAGAAAGTGAATATGACAAAATGAGGAAAACTATGTTTTAATTTAGAGACTATTTCAGGAGCCAGGACCAAGGCTGTCAATTCAGCAGTGTAGATGGAGCTGTCAGTGAGAATGTGTTTCGAACATCTCTCATAAGCACCTGTTGTACAATACACAGTTGCGGCAACCCCCTCCTCAGATCTGTAACCGTCGGTGAAAATTCTTCCTTAGGAAACTTCGAACACAGTTCGGCGAAAAAGGACTTGCACGCCACGGAGCTTGTGGTATCTTTACGGTATGAAGCTAAATCAAACCAGATAAGATACGATAATGTTGCTTATAGCCCAGCCGACCGCAAAGGGCCACATCAGGGCTGTCACGTTAAATCAACTCACCAGTCCTTTAAAAAAAAAAAAAAAAACCACCTTTCACACATCTCTTTAAATAACATCTAGAAACGCACCAGAAACTTTGTTAAAAATCTTTCTTCCGTAAAATCTTAAATCAGATGAAAAATGTTAATCTCTCAAGAACTCGAGGATCACGTCAGGCGGGACATCCCTGAACAGGATCTTCATGGACTCCGCTGTAAAATGTTTGTGTCTCACATCGTGCAAGTCCCAACACTCTAAAAGAACATGTTTCATTGTGAGTGGCGCATGACATGGAATGCACCACGGAGCTTCCTCACTCTTTAAAAGGTAAGCATGGGTAAAATACGAATGGCCGGTGTGCAGCCGGCACAGAACCGTTTCCTCTTTACGACCTCCCGACGTAGATGGGAGGAAGTCTTTAAGGTTTGGACGGATCTGAAAGAGTTTATTTGTCTGTGTGTTCCAATCCTCCTGCCAGAGGTCTCTCACATAATCGTTAATTTTGGGTTTCACATCTGAGCAGGGGATATAAGTGTTGGACAGTTTCTCTCTTGTGGCGTTCTTGGCTAAACGGTCAACCATTTCGTTCCGCCGATGCCAACATGACCAGGAACCCAAGCAAGAGTAATGTTGTAACCGTCCGCCTTCAACTTGCTAAAAAGTTAAAAAAAAAGTAAAAGTTTTGGATGCTGAAGATTGCGGCCAGCTATGGCCTCCAAAGCTGACAGCGAATCCAACAGAATCAGAAAGTCCCTCTTTGGAGAGTGTGAGATTATCTTCAAAGCCAAAACCAGAGCAGTAAGTTCAGCAGAATAGACAGAAGCATCTGAATGTATATGTTCCAACAGTATCTGAGAAGGAGCCCCAGGGCAGTAGGCTGCACAGGCCACTCCATCTTCAGACTTGGAACCGTCAGTGAAAACTGTTTGACAGGATGGGAATTTGGAACAGAGCTCAGCATACAAAGCCTTGTACGCCAGAGAGCTGGTAGACTCTTTACGAAAGCTGCAAGATCGAAACGAATCTCAGGTGTGAAAAAGGTCCACGGAGGTTGATCCGGAAACTTGGAAAAATCGGACACAACTCCTAGGTCTAGGCCTGCATTCCGCACATGAGGCTGCATACGAAGACCAAACGGCGGAATACATTTAGGGTTGTTTTCAAACTTACTTTGGAACGGAGGATCAAAGACACAGTCATAGGCAGGGTTTTCTGGTTCCGAGAACAGTCGGATATAATAATTCAACGACAGTTTCAGCTGCGGTTGGACAATGAAGGTTCGTCCGCCTCTGCGTGCAGGCTGTACACAGGGGTGGTGCGGAACGCTCCAAGACAGAGACGAAGCCCTTGATGGTGGATAGGGTCCAAGAGTTTGAGGTAAGACGATCTTGCGGAGCCGTACACAGCACAACCGTAGTCCAGTTTGGAACGGACCAGGGCTCTGTAGAGGTGCAGCAAAGTTTTCTTATCAGCGCCCCAGTCGGTGTGCGCTACGACCGCAGAATATTCAGTGCTTTCTGGCAAGCAGTTTTGAGGTTTTTGATGTGGCTCAGAAAGTTAAGTTTCTGGTCAAAAATGACTCCCAGAAATTTGGCCTCTTTAACAGCTGGAATGGGAGATTTCCCTACTTGAAGTTCAGGATCTGGAAAAAAACTGACGGAAATTATGGAAGTGAATACATTGTGTTTTTGTAGCAGAAAAGGTGAAACCGTTTTCATCTGCCCACCGATGGATTTTATCCACGCAAAGCTGGAGCCTGCGCTGGACACTCGGGTACAGGCTTCCAGTTGCGTAGACAGCGAAATCATCCACAAACAATGAGCAGTCTGAACCCTGCTGAACTGATTGAACAATGTTGTTAATTTTGATGCTAAAGAGGGCAGGAG
>CM031606.1:52984324-53004324 GCA_018398815.1 Conus ventricosus
AGTTAGCACAATGTGCCGGATCTTGACACGGCCCATCATGGGTTGCCTTGCAGCAAACACCGCATACCTCTTGCCCTGAACAGCGGTCCCTGACATGGCCAAACTTCTGGCACCTGAAGCACCTCAACGGGGACGGAACATATAACTGAACACGAACATTCAAGTAACCAACTTTGATGACCGGAGGCAGCACAGGGTTGCAGAAGGTCAGAAAGAGGGTGTTGGTGGCCACTCTCTCTGAACCTTTCTTTACCGTCACCCTGCGCACCTCCGTCACACCCTGGGACGCCAGCTCCGTCTTAATTTCTGCCTCTGATACACCAGATAAATCCCGGCAGCGAATCACGCCCTTTGACGAATTCAATTGTTTGTGGGGAGTTACCCTGATCTCCCTGTCCACAAGTTTCGTTGCCTTCAGCAGCTGTTCAGATTGTTTTGGTGATTTACACTGAATAAGAAACGAACCATTCCTCAACCTCTTGATGGACCGAGGGTCACCTGCTATACCTTGAAAGCCTTTTGAATAGCAAAAGGGCTCAGAGCTGAAAGGGGTCTGTCCTGCTCCGTCCCTTCCATCACGAGCCAGGAAGCCCAGAATCCTGTCTTCTGTCGTACCTCAGTATCTGAATCGCTGTCAGAATAAAGGTCTCCTGAAACAGGAGATGCTGCTTTTCTCTTCTTTTTGGGGGGATGTTTTTTGATAAAGCCATGTTTAGTTTAGTATGTTTCATCTCTCCCTTACCCACCCACCTTGGAGTCCAACTAAGGGGCCAGGGCCAAGAAACCAATGTCTTGACCCCTTCCAGGCTTCGGGAGAGATATACGACAAACAGAAACTACCAACCCTATCCCCCTGATCATGCTCAACTCCCGGGGACAGAGAGCTGAGCACTGCAGGGGTTAACTTGGCCAGCAGGGGAACCGTCCGTCTTGACCCAGCCCCAAAAAGGGGAGCCAATTAGTACACCCGGGCCAAAGTGTACTTCCTGTCTAGGAGAGGTCCGAGCCAAAGTGATGTGTTGAGAGCGCTGGCCCTCTCAATCACCAGGATCTCATTCCCCTCCGACACAGGTCGCACCACACGGCAAACACGGCGGATCTTAAGGAGACCACAGAGAGAAAAGGAGTGTGGAAAAGAAGACTTGAAGGGGAGACGAAGATAGAAAAGGCCAAATAAAGGCAGAAAACAAGAAAAGGAGAAAGGCGGGTTACTCTTAGTCAGGATCCTCACCCTTAGCCTATCTGACATGGGAAGCCCTACCAGGGGCATCAACTCCTTACCACGTTATGCTTAGGCCAGACAGCATCTCGGCTTTTCGGACCTAGAAGCAGTTTAAAAAAAACCCAGCCTATCCTAAAGTATTGATGCCCCCGCCAGCAAAGCCTAAGGGATCACTGGACCACGCAAGCCCTCCGACCACGACAAGGTCGCAACCCCCGGAGGGAATCAAACCAGATCTCTGGAGTGAAGACCATGGTGGGTCATCAGGAAACTTGGATAAATCAAATAACGACTCAAAAGGTCTATATCTGCATTGTTCAAATGAGGAAGCATACGAATTCCCAAGAGTGAATGGAAACTGGGATGGTCGTCGAACTTCTTTTGGAGCTTGGGGTCGAAATCAGTCATATACAGGGTTTGGGGGCTCAGAAAAGAGATTCAACGTGTTTTTTAGAGTAAGTTTCAGCCAACAGTTCAAGAGGGATGGTTCGCCTGCCTCAACACACAGGCTATAAACAGGGGTGGTGGGGAATGCAATCAGACAACAGTCGAAGCCCTTGATGGTGGATGGGATCTAGACATTTTAGGTCGCAAGGTCTGGCCAAACCAAGACTACACATCCATAGTCCAGTTTGGAGCGGATCAAGCCTGTAAAAATGAAGAAGAGTTTTCTTATCAGCGTCCCAATCCATGTAATCCAGAACTTTAATGCTCAGTGCTTTCTAACAGTTTTTGAGAGTTGTATGCGACATTTAAATATCCCATCCAACACTCAAAAGTTCAGTTTTTGATTGAACAAAAAGTAAATAACGCCCAGAATTTTTTTCACAGCTGGAATAGTGGATTTATCCAGACGAATTTCAGGACCGGCAAAGAATTGACGAAAATTGTGAAAATGCACACACTGTGCTTTTGGTGCTTCAAAGGTAGACCCATCTTCCTCAGCACACTGTCGAATCTTATCTACACAAAGTTGGAGTCGACACTGAATGCTGGCACACGAGGCTCCAACTGCGTAGAGTGTGAAGTCATCAACAAACAAGAGAACTTGGAACCCCACTTTGATAATGTCGTTACTTTTGATACTGAACAGAGCCAAAGGAAGAATGCTCCCCCGAGGTACACACAACTCCTGCCCATGGATGTCCGACAGCATGGTGCCAATACAGACTTGGAACCGCCGACCAGCTAGAAAGTTTTGAATGAATAAAGGCAGACAACCTCAAAAACGAAGTTTATGGAGGTCCATAAGAATTTCAGATTTCCAAGTGGTATGACACGTTTTTTTCCAGATCAAGAAAGATAGCAACCACATGTTTATTAATGCACGCGTTGCGGATGGTGGTTTTCAGACGGACTAAATGATCAATGGTTGAGCGGTACTTCAGGAACCTGCATTGTTCATTGGCCAAAAAGTCGTCGGTTTCCAGCTTATAGATCAAACAGGGCTTGACCATCTTTTCATTAGCTTGCAGAGGCTGAGGCAGCTTGTCGGGGCCATCAGACGATAGTTTGAAGGGTTAGTAAGGCCTTTTCCAGGCGTAGGAATTGGAATGGTCATGACTTTTCACCACACACCTCCTCCCCAGAACAGCAAATTTTGACGTGCCCAATTTTCTGGCACTTGAAGCACAGCATCGAAGACGGAGACGGAATGTCAAGTTGAATGCACACATTCAAAGAACCCACTTTGATGATTTAAGGCAACTGAAGGATACAAAACGTCAGAAAGAGGGTGTTGGTGGGCACCCTTTCCCTTCCTTGGCAAACTGACCTCAGCACGTTGAAAATACACCTCGGGATGCATGTTAAGTTTTTATCTCGGTCTCCGAGACGCATCTAAGATCTGGGCATCTAACGACTCCCTTGGACATACTCAACTGTTTATGGGGAGTCACCCGGATCTCTCTACCAGTTTTATGGCACTTAGCATCCGTTCCAACAAGCCCTAGGAGGGGAATGCAGTACCGCCTATCAAAATAAGACAGTAAACCAATAAAAGCCCATAGCTGCAAAAAAAACGAGAACACTAAAACCTTTCAAGGGAAGATCTACATTTATAGAGCGTAAACACAACTTAAAAAATTGCCTAAAACGACTACGCTAGCCACTTGAACTCTAAACCCTGTGAAAAAAAACACACGAAGAGAAAGGATAGCAAATGCTATCACAGGAAGTCGAGAGTACTTGCACTATTTGAAAGGTGACCACCAGCTTCCTTAAGAGTAGGAAATTGTTTTTTTTTGTTTGTTTTTGGCGGACTCATCAAGAATTAATTTGGCGGACTTGGTAAGAATTATTTGTGAAATCGAAAAGCTATGAAAGGATTCACTTGCTTGCCGATTACCATGTCAGGCTTTCTGTGGATAAAGGACACTCAGATCAGGAGTACCAGGTGCGCACTAGGAAATATCTCAGGAACAGGATCAAAGACTTCCAAGAGCTCTGCAGCCCGAACCAAAATGATCTGAAAGCATGCGTCCATGCTCCAGATCCCTTGATTCACAAGACCTGCCCCAGCTCGATTCAGCCTTTCATGCCTTTCCAGAAACGTTCCCTCTGGTACTCCCCGTTTTGTATCCTTGTTCTCCAGAACACCAACATTGGAAACTGTCTTATCGTCATGGCCATCTGAAAAATGAGTGTGGATTGTAAAGCGCTTAGAGCCGAGTGTCTTTTCGTGGATAGGCGCTATATAACTATTCATAACAATGATAATGAAAATAGACACCGAATCCTAGAAGATTCTAAGCCAACAGAAAAGCCATATAAATCTCCAAATGGAGATACTGAAGACAGGAAAAGAATGAAACCTGTGAAGGAAACACTATACCTAGATAAAGATTACATTAAAACCCTTTGCATGAATGGAGGCACCAAACCTGAAAAAAGGCGAAGAACCTGTGAAAGAGAGGCCCCGAAATCCTGGAAAAGACCAAACAGAACATGCCACACCGTCTGAAAGCTATGGTAATGCTGCTTATAGCCCAGCCAGCCACAAAGGGCCATGTCAGCGCTGTCACTGCGTTGAAGACATCCACACAACCCTTTAAAATACACCTAAAACAACGAAAATTTTGTTTGAAACATTTATTCTGTGAAATCTTAGATCAGATGAAAAATGTTGATCTTTTTCAAAAATTTAAAGATCACATCAGGTGGGACATCTCTGAACAAGGTTTGCATGAAGTCTGTTGTAAAATGCTTACGTCTCAAACGACACAAGCCCGTACAATCAAAGAATATGTTTCACTGTGAATGGTACACGACATGGAATGGACCATGGAACTTCTTCACTCTTTAAATGAAACGAATGAGTTACAAACGAATGGTCAGCGTGCAGATGGCATAAAACCGTTTCTCCTTTGCAACCACCAGAGGTAGATGAGAAACACTTGGGTTGGTCAGATCTGGAAAAGTTTTTGTACGTCTGTGAATTCCAGTCTTTCTTCGAGGTCTCTGATATAATCATTAACATCTGGTTTCAAATCCGAGTCAGGGACAGATATGCTGGGCAGTTTCTTCGTTGTGGCATTCCTGGCCAAACGATCATTTTATTACCCTAAATGCCAAAATGACCGGAAACTCAAGCTAGAACAATGCTGTGACCTTCTGCATTCAAAGAGGTAAAAAGTTTTAAAGAGTTTAAAGTTCAGGATAATGGAGGCAACAGCCAGCTACGGCCTCCAAAGCTGACTGCGAATCAGACGATCAGAAAGTCCTTGTTTATAGATTGAAAGATTACCTGCAGCGCTAGAACCAAAGCGTTAGTTTCAGCAGAGTGAACAGAACTGACGGAATACGCTTTGATAATGTTTGAAAAGGAACAGTCGGGCAACAGGCTGCACAAGCCAGTCCATCATCGGACTCTGAACTATTAGTAAACACTTTCTGAAAGGATGGGAATTTTGTACAGAGATTGGCAAACAATGCTTGTATGCCCGATGATTGGATTCTTTGCGAAAACCAGCAAGATCAAAGCGTGTTTCCGATGTGAAAAAGGTCCATGGAGGCTTTTTTCTGGAAATTGGGAGAAGTCAGACAACTGCTAGATTAAGATCTGCATTCTGCGCATGGGCTGCATACGAAGTCCAAACTTAGAAATGCAGATGGGATTTTCTTCTTCAAATTTACTTTGAAAATGACGATTAAAAAAACGGAGTCACATCCAAGGTTTTCTGATTCAGAGAACAATCTGAGATAGTAATCTAAGGTTAGTGTCCGCCTTGGTTGGATAACAAGGGTTCACCTGCCTCCGCATACAGGCTGTACACATGGGTGGTGCGGAATGCTCCACGGTAGGCGAAACCCTCGATGATGAATAGGATCCAAGAGTTTCAGTCTTGTAGAGCCGTACACAGCACAACCATAGTCCAGTTTAGAACGGACCAAGGCTCTGTGGAGGTGCAGCAAAGTTTTCTTATCAGCGCCCCAGTCAGTCTATGCTACGACCCACAGAATGTTTAAAGCTTTCTGGCAAAAAGTTTTAAATGTTTAATGTGACTAAGGATGTTAAGCTTTTGATCGTAAATAACTCCCAAACATTTAGCCGCCTTTACAGGTGGAAAGGGAGATTAGCTTTTTGGATTTCAGGAGCAAAGAACTGTTCAAGATTATGAAAACGAATGCACTGGATTCTAGCACCAGAAAAGGTAAAGCCATTTTCTTCTGCCCACAGATGTTTTATCCACACCAAGCTGGAGCCTGCGCTGAACACTTGGATATAAGCTTCTAGTGGCACAAAGGGCAACATCCTCTACAAACAACGAGCAATTGGAACCCTGTTAAATTGAATCAATAATGTTGTGGATTTTTAAGCAAACCATCTGAAAGAACATGTCCATGACGTCCAGAGAACCACGAACTAAACACTACGCAAGAATATTTTGACTCTGCTCAACACTTGAAGTGTCGGATAAAGAAAAGTAACCAGCCCCGTGGCCAAGTGGTTAGCGTCGCGGACTCCCGGCTGGCAGGTCGTGGGTTCGATTCCCATCAGTCAGGTAGGATTTTTCTGCTCCAACCGCCTCCTACCCAGATCTGAGTTTGCTCAATTGGGAAGACTGGGACCACAAAGTCGGGTTTCATTCACTTAATGGATACGTCTCTGACGGCGTTGCTCAAACTTCCTGACCAACACTGTAGGTGTCTGTATTTCTCGGGCCTGGTTGATGCCAGGATATTTCATGAAAATGAAGTGTAAAGTACAGCCCTGTCATGCAGTCTCAGACCGGAATGGAAATCCGTAGCATAATAATAATATGAATACTTATATAGCGCCTATTCTCGGCTAGAGGCCAAGCTCTAAGCGCTTTACAATCCACACTCGTTTACACAACGGGCTGCCTACCTGGGTAGTGCCGACTGAAGAGCTGCCAGCTGGCGCTTCATTCAGTCGTTTCCCGTGTCATCCAGTCAGTATCGTTCAATATCGATCACTCATTTTCCTTACTTCCTTCATTCTTTCCATTTCTCACGCAGGGTGCATGCTATGTGTAACGTGTCATCCATACCAACGGCTAAACTGGCCTACTCTTCCGAAAGTTGGCGATGGGATTTTACGTGTGTGCAAGATGTTATGCGTGCGTTCACACACGGAACCTCGGTTTATAGTCTCATTCGAAGGACTGTATGGGAAATGGAGTCAGAACCAATGTTAACTCCGAGGGAAAAATCCCCCTGTACCGAAACGCCCCGGCGGAGGTTCGAACCCGCAACCCCAGATCACCAAGATTACGAGTCGGGCGCTCTACCCACTGAGCTATTCCGGGTCCCATCCAGCATCATCGTCATTCTCATCGATCAGCATTATAAAGGTCTCAACTTCTGTGGCCCTTCATGCCCTGTTCTCGTGGTGACCCGTTTCGATGTCCTCTCCGCGTCTGCGGCCTTGTTTTGATTTCCGACGGGTTTCAGGTATCGGCGAGTCCATGGGGGCTGTCGTTAGACGAATGTGCCGGCGCCCTCTGGAGGGAGGCTCACTCACGCCAGCTCCACGATTAAGCAAATATTGTCGTCCACAGGGGGCTTAGTAGGTGACGTCCTGCGTATATCGATCAGAACGGGAGCCACTGAACACCACTGAAGTGACTCAGCAGCAGTGCAGCACCTCCTCTGTGGGGTGCCACTTGACGGCTTCATACTGACTGCTCCCTGTGGATTGCTGTGCCGGACTGTGTCTGTGTTGGACTGAGGCGGTGTGGGTGCAATGCCACTGAAGTGGCACAGAAGATGGGCACCAAAACAACAAAAAAAGAGTAAATAAAAGATCGCCACCACTCTCCTTGTATTCTGTTGCCTTCCTCGAGTTGGTTTTTGCTGCTCCCAGTTTTCCACGGTCGTTGATGCACGAGTGCCTTGCCCCTGTTGACAAAAACATCGATATTTTCTGTGACGTTTGACTATTCTGCGCAAATGATTCCGACTCACTAAAATTCAGCAAAATAATTCTGATTTTACAAAGTATCTGCGTTCTGTTATATCTTGCAATCTAACTATTCAGGTTATAACAATGTTATATGAACAGCCTAAAAGCTTTCCACAATCTTCATTGGAAAACATTGTGCAGTATCCTTTTACGCTTCATTTTAGGCTTCACATAGCTTAAGACAGAGATTGCTATGAACAAACTGTTCGACCGATTATTCGGTGGAGGAACATTTAGAACGCATGGTATGCCAGTAACTTCATTAAAATAATAAAGGAGATCAACGTTTCCTCAGCCTTTCACCTCTGTGTGTGCGTGCGTGTGGTGCGTGTGCGTGTGTGTGATGTGTGCGTGTGTGTGCGCGTGTGTGGCGCGCGCGAGCGTGAGTGTGCGTAGCGTGCGCGCCCCCGTGTGTGTATGTAATACAGAGTGGGTTTAGGCGAGAGGATAGTAGTCTGCGGAAAAAAGACCATCTTGAAAAATCTTTCAGTGGTATATTCATATATTTCTTAATATTTTAAGCCAAGGGGTAGAAACCACACGCGCACATATTCCATTGATGCGAAACGAAGCGCAAAAAATGTTCGACATCCATCCCGACTCCAACCTTACCCCCCCCCCCCTCCCACTGCCTTTCCTTCTACTTCTCTAACCACGAGCGTCTTATTTGAGCACTGCTTCTGCAACTGTTATCAGGATCTCAATATACTTTAAACCGTTTCCCTTCTCCCAGCTGTCTCAGATCGGTTTTAATGCACTTGTTTTGTTGGTTGAAAAACAGTGTGTGCGTTTGTGTTTGTGGTGCATGTGTGTGTGTGTGTGTGGTGTGTGTGTGTGTGTGTGTGTGTGTTTGCGCTTTGCGTGTGGTGTGTGTACAGCGAGTTGGGGGGGGGGGGGGGGGAGGGAGGGAGGAGAGACACGGAGAAAACTGATCCTCGTGTTCAACACCATCTTTCCTACCTCGCTACCAACTGCGACGGTTGCCCAGATCGAAAACCCATGAACGCCAATGAACGAGACACCAGGTCCACTGATGTGATGGTTCCAGTCGAAATGCTGAACCAATCCTTTGCCGACAGTTCTGGCACATGTGTCACTATTCAAGCAGCCCTGAAACAGAGTACTTCTGTCAAATCTGCAGTGGCGAATATACATTTTCCCTTTAAGTATAAAACCAAGCCAAGACTACAGAATGTTCTGATATCTACGGAATAGACATCAACCCTATTAAGCAAAGTAACATTCTGAAAGATTACACTAAAATATGAAAGGATAGCAATTAGCTCTATAATCAAGCTGCCACTAACTCCTTTTGACAAAACAAATTGTAAGCCCTATGGAAAAGTAAGGTAATGTTGCCATTAGCCGCAAAGGGCTATATCAGGGATGTCACTGCATCAAAGTTAACTCACAAGTCATTACATTCAAAATCAATACACAACCCTTTAATCACACCTTCTAAAACCGCACCGGAAATTTTGTTAAAAATCTTTCCTTTATAAAATCTTAGATCAGATGAAAAATGTTTTATCACTTTCATAAATTCAAAGATCACACCCAGGTGGGACATCTCTGAAAAAGGTTTTCATGGAGTCTGCTGTAGAGTGTTTATGTCTCAACATCATGCAAGTCCCAGCACTCTAAAAGAGTATGTCACTACAACTGTAAGCGGTGCATGACATGAAATGCTCCAGAGCTTCTTCACCTTTAAAAGATAATAGGTGTAACAGGAGTGGTGGTCTGTATGCAAACAGCAAAAGACTTTTTTTTACGGCCGCCCTGGGAAAATAGTAAAACCCCTCAGGTTTGGACGGATTTTAAATAGTTTTTTTTATCCGTCTGCAAGTTCCATTTCTCTCGCCAGAGGTCTTTGACGTAAGCCTGGGATTTGGGTTTCATATCAGTGTGAGGGATAGACAATCTGCTTATCTTGACTTGCGGCACTCCTGGAAAGTTTATCAACCAACTCGTTGCCTCAAATTCACGCATGTCTGGGAACTCAAACAAAAACTATGTTATAAACATGTTTTCAGACAGGTGTTGAGGGTGCTTGAGGTTATGGCTGGCAATGGCCTCTGAAGCAGAAAGTGAGTCAGGACAAAATAAAGATATCTCCGTTTTCATTTTGAGACCATTTCAAGAGCCAGGACCAAAGCCGTCAACTCAGCAGTGTAGATAGAGCTGTCAGTGGGAATGTGTTGTTTAGATCATCTCTGAGAAGGACCTGTTGCACAATACACAGTTCAGGCAACCCCATCCTCATATTTGGAACCGTCGGTGAGAATTCTTCCAAAGGATGAAAACTTCGAACACAGTTTGGCGAAAAAAGGACTTGTACGCCATGGAGCTAGTGGTATTTTTACGGTATGAGGCTACATCAAACCGGATCTCTGGAGTGAAGGAATTCCATGGCGGGTCATCAGGAAACTTGGATAAATCACACACCACTCAAAGGTCTATATCTGCATTGTTCAAATGTGAAAGCATACGAATTCACAAGAGTGAATGGAACTAGGATAGAATTTCTCTTGGAACTTTCGGTCAAAAACACGTTCATATACTGGGTTTGGGGGTTCAGAAAAAATATTCAACCTGTAGTGTACGGTACGTTTCAGCCAACAGTTCGAGAGGGATGGTCCTCCTGCCTCAACACAGGCTATAAACAGGGGTGGTGCGGAATGCAATCAGACAAGAGTCGAAACCCTTGGTGGTAGATGGGATCTAGACTTTTCAGGTAGGGAGGTCTGGCCGAGCCCTGAACTACCCATCCATAGTCCAGTTTGGTCCGGATCAGATGCCTGTAAAAAAGGGATAAGTTTTCTTATCAACGCCCCAATCCATGTGCCAGAACTTTCTGAATGCTCAGTGCTTTCTAACAAGCAGTGTTTGAGCGTAGGATGCGACATATAAAGTTCAGAGTTTTATTAAAAAAACTGACACCCAGAAATGTGGCTTTTTTCACAGCTAGAATGGTGGATTTATCCAGACAAATTTCAGGATCGGCAAAGAATTGACGAAAATTGTGTAAATGGATTCACTGTATTTTGGTGCTTGAAAAAGTAAACCCGTTTTCCTCTGCCCACTGTCGAATCTTATTCACACAAGGCTGGAGTTGCCGCTGTATGCTGGTAAAAGAGGCTCCAACTCACACACAGAGGGCTCGGGATCCCGGTTTGGGACCTGCACTGTTCATTGGCCAAAAAGTCATCGGTTTCCAGTTTATAGATTAGAGGGGCTTGACCATCATTTCCATTAGCTTGCAGAGGCAGCTTGTCAGAGCTATCAGACGATAGTTTTGAAGGGTTGGTAAGGTCTTTTCCAGACTTAGGAAACGGAATGGTCATGCGTGTTCACCACAAACCTCACCGGAACAACGCATTTTGACGTACCTAATTTTCTGGCACTTGAAGCACAGCATCGGAGACGCAACGTGAAGTTGAATGCACGCATACAAAGAACCCACTTTGATGACTCAAGGCAATGAAGGGGTGCAGTGTCAGAAAGAGGGCGTTGGTGGGCACTCTATCTTCCTTTGCAAACTGTGTCCCTATGCACGTGAAAAATGCACCTCGGGATGCAAGTTCAGTTTTTATCTGTCTCCGAGACGGATCGAAGATCTGGGTATCTGACTCCCTTGGACATACTCAACTGTTTATGAGGTGTCACCCTGATCTCTCTACCAGTTTTATGGCATTCAGCAGCCGTTCCGACAAGCCCTATGAGAGGAAGGCACTAAAACCTATCGAAACAAGACAGTAAAACGATAAAAGAAGTCCATAGCTGTAAGAAACGAGAACACTAAAACCTTTGAAAGGAAGATGCTATACCTATAGAGTGAAAACAAAGCTTTTAAAAGGGAAATTAACTGCCTAAAACGACTACACTAGCCACTTAAAAAGAACACTAAACCCTGTGACAGAACACTAAAGGGGAGGATAGCAAATGCTATCACAAGACGAGAGTACTTGCACTATTGAAAAGGTGACCACCAGGTCCCTTAAGTGTAGGAAATTGAAATTGTCTTGTAACTTTTATCCTTGGTTTGACAGACCTGTTAAGAATTAATTTGGCGGACTTGGTAAGAATTATTTGTGAAATCTGAAAGCTATGAAAGGATTCACTTGCTTGAAGATTCACTTGCTGCTGATTACCATGTCAGGCTTTCTGTGGATAAAGGACACTCAGATCAGAAGTACCAGGTGCGCACTAGGAAATATCTCAGGAAGAGGATCAAAGACTTCAAGAGCTCTGCAGCCCGAACCAAAATGATCTGAAAGCATGCGTCCATGCTCCAGATCCCTTGATTCACAAGACCTGCTCCAGAGCTCCATTCAGCCTTTCATGCCTTTCCAGGAAACATTCCCTCTGGTACTCCCCGTTTTGTATCCTTGTTCCCCAGAACACCGACACTGGAAACCGTCTTATCGTCATGGCCATCTGAAAAATGAGTGTGGATTGTAAAACGCTTAGAGCTTGGTGTCTTTCAGGCGATAGGTGCTATGTAAGTATTTATAATAATCATAATGAAAATAGACACCGAATCCTAGAAAAAAAGACTAAGCGAAAGAGAAAAGCCATATAAATCTCCGAATGAAGGAGACACTGAAGCCAGGAAAGAATACGACCTGCGAATGAAGGAAACACTATACCTTGATAATGACAAACCCTTTGTATGAAGGAGGCGCTGAACCTGGAAAAAAAAGACGATGAACCTGTGAAAGATACCCTGAATTCCTAGGAAAAGACAAAACAAACAAAAACGCCAAACCATCTGAAAGGTATGGTAATGCTGCTTATAGCCCAGCCAGACACAAAGGGCCATGTCAGCACTGTCACTGCGTTGAAGACATCCACACAACCCTTTAAAATACACCTAAAAACATAACGGAAATTTTGTTCAAAACATTTATTCTGTGAAATCTTAGATCAGATGAAAAATGTTGATCTCTTTCAAAAATCTAAGGATCACATCAGGTGGGACATCTGAACATGGTTTTCATGGAGTCTGTTGTAATATGCTTTTGTCTCAACCATGCAAGTCCCAACACTCGAAAAGAATATATTTCACTGTGAATGGTACAGAACATGGAATGCACCATGGAGCTTCTTCCAATCTTTAAATGAAACGAATGATTACACACGAATGGCCAGCGTGCAGCCGCATAGAACCGTTTCTTCTTTGCGACCCCCAGAGGTAGATGAGGAACACTTTGGTTTGGTCGGATCTGGAAAAGTTTGTTATCCGTCTGTGCATTCTAGTCCTCCTGCCAGGTCTCTGATATAACCATCAACCTTCTGAGTAGGGGATAGATATGTTGGACAGTTTCTTCGTTGTGGCATTCCTGGCCAAACGATCAGCTATTTCATTTCCCCAAATGCCAGCATGACCGGTAACCCAAGCTAGAACAATGTTGTGACCTTCTGCTTTCAAAGAGGCAAAAAGTTTTAAAGAGTTTAAAAGTTCAGGACGATGGAGGCAACGGCCAGCTACGGTTTCCGAAGCCGACAGTGAATCAGACAAAATCATAAAGTCCTTGTTTATTGATTGAGAGATTATCTTCATCGCTGCAACCAAAGCCGTTAGTTTCAGCCGAGTAAACAGATCTCTTTGACGGAATATGCTTTGATATTTGAAAAGGAACAGTTGGGCAAAAGGCTGCACAAACCACTCCATCATCGGAGTTTTGATTCATCAGTAAACAACTTATGAAAAGATGGGAATTTTGTAGAGATTGGAAAACAATGCCTTGTATGCCTGATGATTGGTGGATTCTTTGCGAAAAGCAGCAAGATCAAAGCGTGTTTCCGATGTGAAAAAGGTCCATGGAGGCTTTTCTGGAAATTTGGAGAAGTCAGACACAACTCCTAGATCAAAAACTGCATTCTGCACGTAAGGCTGCATACGAAGTCCAAACTTTGGAATGCAGTTGTGATTTTCTTCAAATTCTCTTTGAAAATTACGATTAAAAGCGCAGTCACAAGCAAGGTTTTCTGGTTCAAAGAACAATCTGAGATAATTAAAGGATGGTGTCAGCCAGCGGTTGGATAATGAGGGTTCACCTGCCTCTGCATGCAGGCTGTACACACGGTGGCGCGGAATGCTCCAAGGCAGACGAAACTCTTGATGATGAATAGGGTCCCAGAGTTTCAGATAAGAGGGTCTTGCAGAGCCGTACACAGCACAACCATAGTCCAGTTTAGAACGGACCAAGGCTCTGAAGAGGTGCAGCAAAGTTTTCTCATCAGCAAACCAGTCAGTCTATGCTACGACCCACAGAATGTTTAAAGCTTTCTACCTTTTTTAAAAATATTCTTTCTGGCAAGAATTTTTTTTAAGTATTTAATGGACTATGAAAGTTCAGCTTTTGATCGAAAAAAACTCCCACAAATTTGGCTGCCTTTTCAGGTGGAATGGGAGATTTCCCTTTTGGGATTTCAGGATCAGCAAAGAACTGTCCAAGATTATGAACATGAATGCACGGGATCCTCGTAGCAGAAAAGGTAAAGCTATTTTCTTCTGCTCATGATGTATTTTATCCACACAAAGCTGGACACTTGGATGCAAGCTTCCAGTTGCGCAGAGGGCAAAAGCACTAACAACGAGCAGTCAGAACCCTGTTGAATTCAATCAACAAAAGCTGTTGATTTTTAAGCAAACCATCTGAAAGAACACGTCTATGACGTCCAAAGAACACGTACTAAAGACTATGCAAGAATATTTTGACCCTGCACAACACGTTAAGTGTCGGATAAAGAAAAGTAGCCAGCAGCCATGTCCAAGTGGTTAGCGTCGCGAACTCCCGGCTGGGAGCTCGTGTGCTCAATTCCATAAATCAGGTCGGATTTTTCTGCCCCAACCGTCTCCTACCCAGATCTGAGTTTGCTCAACTGGGAAGACTGGGACCACACAGTCGAGTTTCATTCACTTAATGGATACGTCTCCGACAGTGTTGCTCAAACTTCCTGACCAACACTGTAGGTGTCTGTATTTCTTGGGCCTGGTTGACGCCAGGATATATCATGAAAATAAGTGTAAAGTTACAACCCTGTCATGCAGTCTCAGACCAGAATGGAAATCCGTAGCATCATCCTCATCGATCAGCATTAAAAAGGTCTCAACTTCTGTGGCCCTTCATGTCCTGTTCTCATGGTGACCTCAGTTTCGATGCCCTCTCAGCGTCTGTGGCCTCGTTTTGAATCCGACGGGGTCACAGGTATCGGCGAGTCCATGGGGCTGTCGTTAGCCGAACTGCCGGCGTCCTCTGGAGGGAGAGCTCACTCACGCCGGCTCCGCGACTAGGCAAATAATGTCCCATAGGGGGCTTTATAAGTGGTGTCCTGCGTATGTTGGATCAGAACAGGAGCCACTGAACACCGCCGAAGCGACTCGGCAGCAGTGCAGCGCCTCCTCCGGTGGCTTGCCTCTTGACGGCTTCATATTGATTGCTCCCTGTGGATTGCCGTGCCGGGGCTGCAACGGGCCGGGCCGGGCCATGTTTGTGTCGGAATTAGCAGTGTGGGTGCAATGCCACTAAATTGGCACAGAAGATGGGCAAAAAAAACAACAACAAAAAAGAGTAAATAAAAGCTCGCCACCACTCTCCTTGTATTCTGTTGCCTTCCCCGAGTCGATTCTTGCTGCTCCCAGTTTTCCACGGTCGTTGATGCACGAGTGTCTTGCCCCTGTTGACAAAAACATCGATATTTTCTGTGAACTTTGACTACTCTGCGAAAATGATTTCGACTCGCTAAAATTCAGCAAAATGATTCTAATTTTACAAAGTATCTGCGTTCTGTTATCTTGCAATCTAACAATATTTAGGTTAATACGATATGTAATATGAACAACATAAAAGCTTTCAATAATCTTCAATTACAAAACATTGTGCAGTATCCTTTTACGCTCGATGTTAGGCTTCACATAGCTTTTAAGACGGAGATTCAAATGAACTGGTCGATTGATATTCGGAGGAAGAACATTTAGCAACGCATGGTCTGCCAGTAACTTCATCAAAATGACAAAGAACGTTTCTCAGCCTCTCACCTTTGTGTGTGTGCGTGTGTGTGTGTGTGTGGTGTGTGTGTGTGTGTGTGTGTGTGTGTGTGTGTGCGTGTGTGTGGTGTGTGTGTGTGTGTGTGTGCGTGTGCGTTTATGTGTGCGTGCGTGTGCGTACACCTGCGCTCGTGTGTATGTATGTAATACAGAGTATTTAGGCGAGAGCATAATAGGCATTCGTTTCCAGTTCAAGCTCCGAGAAAAAAGGTTATTTTGAAAAATCTGTTTCAGTGGTATGTTCATACGATTCTTAATACTTTAAGGCAAGGGACAGAATCCACCCGCGCACATATTCCATGGATGCGAAACAAATCGCTAAAATGTTCGACATCCATCCCACCTCCAACCTTATCCCCCACCGCCTTCCTCTGAGCTTGCAACTTATCAGATCTCAATATACTTTAGCCTCTTTCTGTTCACGGTTTTAAAACATTTGTGTTTTGTTGGTTGAAAAACAGTGTGTGTGTGTGTGTGTGTGTGTGTGTGTGGTGTGTGTGTGTGTGTGTGTGGTGTGTGTGTGTGTGTGTACATGTGTGCTTGCGCGTTTGTAGAGAGAGTTGGCGTAGAGAGGGAGGGGGAGCGAGGGGGAGGGAGGGTGAGGGAGAGAGAGGGAGGGAGGGAGAGAGAGAAGAGAGAGAGAGAGAGAGAGAGAGAGAGAGAGAGAGAGAGAGAGAGAGAGAAAACTGGCCCTTGTGCTCAACACGGTCTGTCCTACCTTGATACCAATTGCGACGGTTGCCCAGAAAACCCATGAACGAGACACCAGGTCGACTGATGTAATGGTTCCAGTCCAAATGCTGAACGAATCCTTTGCTGACAGTTTTGGCACGTGTCACTGTTCAAGCAACCCTGAAACAAAGTACTTCCGTCAAATCTGCAGTGGCGAACATACATATGCCCTTTCTTAAGAATAAACCCAAACCAAGACTATAGAATATTCTGAAAAAAAATTTTTATCCGAAGAAATGGAATTGACAATTGGAATGCAAAATTCAGATAATCTATACGTTTTTGTTTGCCTACGGTTGGAATTGTTGATTTGATTTCGACAATTTGTTATTTAATGTTTAGTATGAGCTGGTCTCAAACGTTGTGTAGTGGATATGCATGAGTCTATCTTATAGCTCTCTTCGCCTCTTGTAGTTACTTTAAAGGAAAAAATTCTAAAAAGAAATCTTTAAAAACCTCCTTGTATCTGACCTGTCTTTAAAGTGCAGCAGTCAGTGTCTCGGACGTACGGCTACGGCTGGACGGTGGAATCGCATCAGCGGCCTTTACTGGTGGAAGATGTCGGGCTCCTGTCCAAAGTTGAGTGCTATGGGTTCAGGTGGAATGTCCGAAACCACAATGATCAATTTTACATGAAGAGAACAGAAGTAAACGGTTGTTTTATTCATACCAAACCTACCGAGTAATTCTGCATGCAGCTCTACCTTCTAGACTGGGAAAACGCTAGTAACTACGATCAAACATCCCTGTGTTGGAGTCTAAGACCAGAATAATCTCAATGACACCCTCACGATTCTCATCATCTCTGATCATTACGAAGACACATTTCAGCAAATTCTGCGACTTGCTGTCCGAGTCGCCTGAACTGCAATTCCCTCTCTGCATACAGACCCTTAGTGGGTGAAGTTAATGGGGAGTTTGGCTGTACAACTGGAGCGGCATTCTGCAGATGTTCATGCAGACCTGCTTCGTAAATAGAGTGAGCGTGGTTACGTGCGCGCAAACGAGCGTGTTGCATGCGCGTGTGTATGTGTGCGCGCGCGTGTGTGTATACATGCATACACAAGTCGGTAGTGGGAGGAGATTCGAGGAGGGATGGGCGGGGGGGGGGGGGGGGGGGGGGGGCGGAGGAGGAAAGCATGTAACCGGGGTTCCCTAACAATTTTGGCACCCATTTTAAAAAAGTCTGTTTTGTGAATACAGAAATCCGACACTCTCAGCAGAAAAAAAAGAGGTCAATGGAAGCTCGGAAGCGATCAATTTCCCATTTTACATCAGTTCATATTTGTAAAATGCTTCTTGAACCGCTCTTGAAACTGATCGATTTCAACATTGCAAACTCATCCGCCCCTTATCACTTGATCCTTTTGAAAACCAAACTGTTCTCAAACTATTTGAGCTTACCACCAAAGGCGGTGTTGTATCTGGTGCAGTCTGGTTTGAAGCCCTGGACGATTCTCTCTTGGTCGCCATCTCTCTTGCAGACCCATCAGATGAATTTGGCTGTCCTTTGGAGAACCCCAAGGCACCCACAGAGCCACCGTACCTCTGGCCGGATACCGTCTCTCATGTCAGCATGGCCTGGGCATTCCTGTAGGACATGCTGTGACGTTCTCTCTACTCGCCTGCGCTGGCTGAAGGGCCAAGGACAATCTTCAACTTACGGCTAATGTCCTGTTCAAGGACTGTAAATGGTGATTTGACCAGTTCAAACAAAATGCTGGGCATCCCTGGCCTCATGCATCCCTGAGGAAAGATTCTGTGAGAGTTTCCAGTACTGCCGTGTTAAACACAGTGACCGTCTTAGTAATAGCCACACCCTAGATCTGCATGCCCTTGGTGGGGATGGTAATTGTCCTGGAAGACGTAGTACAATGGTCCTCAGGTAGACTGGTTCTAATTTCTGGAGAGTGAGCACCCTTAATGATGTAGCTAATAAAATCAAAGCAGGTGACGAGCCGTTGTAGCGCTTCCTCGGTGTGGACAGCGAGGGCGGTGTCATCTGCGAAAAGCATCTCCCTGATGAGGACTTTGCGCACCTTTGTCTTAAATCGGAGGCGTGCCGGGTTGAAGAGGCTTCCGTCACTCCTGGTGTGGAGGAAGATGCCGTCGTCAGACTGTCGGAAGACGTAACGCAGCAGCAGGGTTAAGAAGACGCCGGAGAGTGTCGGAGCGAGCACCCTTGTTTAACAATGCTTTTGATTGGGAAGCGGTCCAAAGATGAACCACTAAACTGGACAGCGCCATTACGTTGTCATGGAAAGACGTTATCTTCAGGAGCTTGGGGGAATCATCCAATCCGATGTAGTTGAGTGAAGACGCCTGACCTACTACCCAAGTCGAACGCCGTGGTCAGATCGATGAAGGTGATGAACAAGAGTCGTCTCTGCTCGCAGCACGTCTCTTGCAGCTGCCTCAGGGAGAATATCATGTCGATCGTCGACCTTGCAGCTCTGTGCCTTTGGGTACACTTATTCGGCGAGTAGCTGCAGCCTGTTGAGGACGACGCGGCGTTACCAACGATGCTGAGGAGGATATTCTGCGATAGCGCAGACGCTGCGATTTTTTGTTCATGTACAGCGTGATGGTTTTTGCATCGCGCATGTCCTGGGGTACGGTCGCTTCCTCCCATCACTGCAGCAGCAGCTCATGGAGGCGACTTGAGGATAGAACTCCCTTGCCGGCTTTGATGACTTCTGGCGTAATGCCGTCGCTACCCGGACCTTTACCACAGGCTAGCGAGTCAATGGCCTTGCCGAGTTCAACGGTGGGCGGGTCGTCGAGCTCCTCCATGGCAGGCAGGTGGGTGGTGTTCTTGAAGGCCGTGTGGGTGACCGCGTTCTCCTGGAACAGAGCTACTGGTAGCACTCGGCCCATTTCTCCGTTTGCTGCAGTTGGTGATGACATCCTCCGACGTAGATTTTAGAGCAGTGATCTTGATGGCACTAGGGCCGAACGGTTTCTTCATGCCTTCGCACATGGCGCGGATGTTGCCGCAGTCGGCGTTGGTCTAGCACACTTATGGGCGATCCGCTAGGCGTTGTTGCGAGCTTTTCGGAGCGCGACCTGCGTTTTCATAGGGGGCTCTCTCCTATCTAGGATTGCGGCTCGTTTAGCAGCATTGGCAAGCTCCATCTCCACGATTCCTGCTTCGAACAAGTCTTCATTCTCCTCACTAGGCGGATTGGTAGGTGGCATCGGGATGTGGATCCATCGTGATGAAGCACGGTCTGTCGGGCAGTCCTCTCGGGCTTGTCAATGGTTCTGGCGTTCACGCACTGACGTCATGGCTGTGTTGATTCTAAGACGTCCCTTTGCATGGAGCTTATCACACCAAGTCTTGAAAAAAGATGACACCAAACCATATGAATGGATGCTAAATCCGAGGGTAACCAGACACTAGATCCTTCAGAAGCTTTCACTAACCCGTAGAAAAACAGAACGTCAAGCTCTATGAAAGGACACTAAACCCTACGAAAACGGACACCACATCAGAAGGAAAGAGAATGCTAACGCCTGTGAAATGACACAAAATCACGTGAAAAAGAGACTAATCCCTCACAAAC
>CM031606.1:53016824-53029324 GCA_018398815.1 Conus ventricosus
AGAGAGAGGAGAGAGAAGGCATTCACGAGTCATTATGCATATTTAATACCATCTGACTGCGTAATTGGCCTAGTTGCGTGCGCACGTGTGTGTAACAAGGCATACACGAGTCATTAGGCGCATTTAATACTGACGGGTGGGGGGTGGGGGGATAGAAACCGAACCTTATATAAGACAGCCTGTGGTAGAAAATAGATAAAAACCTGAAAGGAATGTAAGAAGGTAAACACTAAACCGTGTGTGTGTGTGTGTGTGTGTGTGTGTGTGTGTGTGTGTGTGTGTGTGTGTGTGTGTGAAGGGGGGGGGGGGGCACTGAACCTTAAAGAAAGAGGACACGAAACCGTGTGGGTGGAAAAGAGACGCCTAACCTTATGGAAGAAGGACACAAAACCAAGGGGGCGGTTTGAGGAAAAAGATACCGAACCATGCAGAAAGAGAACGCCTGGCGCTCGGGCGAAGGTGAGCGGAGAGACTCCAAATCTTACAGAAATACAATACGAAAGCCTGCGAGGGGAGAAAGAAACAATGCGCTTTACAGAAAGGGTGAAAGAAAGTATATGGTAGGGAAGGAGACACCGAAGTCTGAAGACAGATGACACAAAACTGAGTGAGGGGGTGATGGGTGGGATGAGGGTGGGGGTGAAGGGACACCAAGTATTATGAAAAGAGGACACGGAACCAAGTGATAGGAAAAAAAAAACAACAGAACTTTCTAGAGGACACGAGAACCTTTGGTGGAAAATACGACACAGAAAACTTTATAAAGACACAAAACTCGAGGCGCGGAAGAAGCACCGTTTCTTGGGGGGGGGGGGGGGGGGGGGGGGGGGGGGAGACACACGAAACCTTTGTGAAGAGTGGGGGAAGAGCAACACTGAACCTTATAGAAAGAAGACACACATGCTGGGGAGGGGGAGGGGGGTGGGGGTGGGTAAAGAGATCAAGAGTCGCCGAACCTTCTAGAATACAAAACCTGTGTTTGGGGAGGTGGGAAGCGGAGGGAGGGGGGGGGGGGGGGGGAGATACCAAACCTTGCAGAAAGAGGACACAATATGATATGTGACGAAAGGAGACGCCGAAACCTTCTAGAAAAAAGAACATGAAAACCATGAAAACCGATACGAAGAGAAAACAAAATTGTGCGGGCTAAAGGGAGGAAACCAATTCTTAGAGCAAGAAGACACGAGAGAGAGAGGAGAGAGAGAGAGAGAGAGAGAGAGAACGAAATGGCCAAGAGTACAATTAAGTAACCTGAGATGGGAAAAGAGGCACAGAAAGAGGACACGAATCCATGGGAGGAAGGGAGGGGGGTAGGGCAAGAAATGCCGAACCTTAGAAAAAGGACATGAAACCTTGGGAAGGGGGGGAGGGGGTTAAAAAAACCGAACCTTACAGGAAGAGAAGACAAATCCCGTCGGAAGCGGGGGTAGAAAACACAGAACTTATAGAAAATGGATTCAAATTTTTTTTTTTTGCGGGGGGGGGGGGGGGAGGCGGGGGGGGGAGTGAACATTATGGGACACCGAGCCTTATGGGAAGAGATGAACCCCGTGAAAAGTGCGTGTGTGTGTGTGTGGGGGGGGGGGGGGGGGGGGGGGGGAGAATAAAACACAATACTTATAATGTGGACTCAAAACGTTGTCTCAAAACGTTGGGTTGTTTTTTTTTCTTTCTTTTTTTTTTTTTTTTGGGGGGGGGGGGGGGGGGGGGACGCCGAACGTTACATTTAGAGGACCGAAACGCTAATGCAAAAAGAACAAGAAACCCTGTGTATATAGACATACAAGCCGAAACCTCGAAGGGGTGGGGAGGGGGTGCCTGAAGGGGAGAGAGGAAACAAACTGAAGCTTATTCTATGAGGACACCTAAAACTGGGCCTTTTAAATGGACATGAAACCCTGTGGCAAGAATAAAGGCACCAAATCTTTTAAAGAGGGGACACGCAACTGCCTAGGATGAAAAGAAACATCGATTTGAGAGAAAGAGGACACAAAATACGGGAAAAGGAGCGGGCACAAATCTTTTAAATATGACACAAAATCCTGTGGAGGGTAAGAGACGCCGAACGGTATGGAAATGGAACACGAAACCCTATTTAAGTGGAAGGGGGGGGGGGGGGGGGGGGTGAAGGAGACGCACCGAAACCTTTCAGAAGGAGAAGACAAAATCCTCAGTGTGTGCGTGGGGAAGAAGGTGGAATGGAGGCGTCGAACCTTGTATATACAGAGGATCAGAAACCCGGGGGGGGGGGGGGGGGGGTGGGGGGGTTGGGGGTGGTGGTGGAGAGAAACAGACACCAGACCTTGGAAGCAGAGGACACGAAACGCTGTGGAGGTACGATAGACACTGAACCTAACAGAAAAAAAGAACATGAAACCTGTGTGTGGAGAGGTAAGGGGGAGGTGGGGGGGGGGGGGGGGGGGGGGCACCAAAACTTGCAGAAAGAGGAACACTGAGCCCAACAGAAAAAGAACATGAAAGCCGTGTGTGGAAAGGTAAGGGGGAGGTGGGAGCACCTAAACTTGCGGAAAGGACACAAAAAGGGAAAAAAGGACAAACTTGGGGGGGGGGGGGGGGGGGGGCCGAAGAGAAATCGAACCTTACACCTAGAGAACACAGAACTCGGAGGGAGCGCGGGCGAGGGGGGGGGGGGGGGGGGGCACCAAATGTAACAAAGGACAGGAAGCCCCGTGAGAAAGGAAAGAGATAAACACACATAAATTGTACAAGAAACCTGAGGCGGATTTAAAAAAAAACACCGAACACTTGGAAGACACTGAACACTGTAGAAAGAGAAAAAAACCTGTAGGAAGGTGTGTGTGTGTGTGTGTGTCATGTGTGTGTGTGTGTGTGTGTGTGTGTGTGTGTGCGCGTGTGCGCGCGCGTGCGTGCGTGCGTGTGCGCGCGCGTGGAGAGATACTGAACCTTCCAGAAATAAAGACACCAAACTTTCGAAAATGGAGGAAGAAACACCCAACCTTACAAAAACAGAACACAAAAAACGGGAGGGGGTGGGGGGGGGGGGGGGGGGGGGGAGAAAACGTAGAAAGACAAAGTGTGGGGAAAGGGTAAAGAAGACACTGAACCTTATTGAAAAGGGACAGGAAATCCTGTGGAGAGTAAATACAGGAAAAAGAAAGGGGACAAAACCCTGAGGGCCGGGAGGAGGGGAGGAGGTGGAGGGGATGGGTGTGTATGAGAACTATGTTTAAAGACAACCGAAACACTGTGGAGACGGGACAAGAGACACGAAGTTTGCAGGAAAGGAACACGAACTATGTTTAAAGACAACCCAAAACACTGTGGAGACGGGACAAGAGACACGAAGTTTGCAGGAAAGGAACACGAAACTCTGTTGGTGCAAACAGAGACGTTGAATCTCAGAGAAACAGGACAAGAAAGTCTGCGGGCTGGGGGTGGGGGGCATGAAGAGACACCAAACTATATTGAATGCAGACATGAAACACTGGGGGTTGGGGTTGAGAAAAGAGAGAACGAGGATAGGAAATCCAGGAGAACGGGGTGGATACGCGATAGCTTACAGAAAAGGAGAAAACCAGGAGTTGTGGCAAGTAAGAGCAGCAACACCAAGGGAAAGACGAGAAATCTTTGCGAGGCGGACACCATGAGGAACGAACCATTTCACAGGGAATAAGAGATACCGAAACTTGTAGAAAGACGGCATTAAATCCTGTAGAAGTGGGTAGGGTTGGGGAAAAGACACTGAACCTTGTAGAAAGAACAAAAAATCCTGAATGGGCAAAAAGAGACATAACCGAACCCTAAAGGAGGTAACGAAACCACTGATGGAGAAAAGAGATACCGAACCTCATATAAAGGGAGTCGCAACCGTCCAAGGAAAAGAAAGACATCGATTCGTACAGAAAGAGAACATGAAATCGTTGGAGGGCGAGGGAGGGGTGGGGGATAGACGCGCGAAATGACAATAATATAATCTGAAAGAACACACCAATACCAGGTACCAAACTGTATTCAAGAACATATAGGCCCACTCAGCTCAGTCGACTGTGAAAGAACAGGCACACTATACTGGGAGAAAAAGGAACGAAAAATGAGGAAGAATAAGAATAAGAATACAGAAAACTACTTAGCTGCATTCCCGAGTTCGCTCGTCCTGGTCTCCGTTTTCCGCGGCCGTTGATGCAGTTCTTTGGTCCTGTTGATGTAAACCATCTTTTAGCATATGATCTTCACAATCAAGCAACGTTTCAGTTTAAGGCAAGGTGAATTAAAAATGAACGCTCTTAACAAAACGTTAAGTAACGTACATTTGATACACAATACGAAACGGGCCCTTGAATATTTTACTAATGGTATGTGCACACGTTATAAACACCAAACAAAGCACACGACAATTCCTATCCGGACAGCTCTGCTTTATGCATTATTCTGTATCATCTGCCGAGGTATACATTTGTCAAACATTCACATGTTTTGTCGGACGCGGGCCTAAGGTCTGTTTCAGAATGATAGAAGTCTTCACCTGTCCAAGTGGAGCAGCATGTAAGTGCGCCGCTTCGTCCAGGCCCTCGAAACTGGATGCGCGTCATCGTCCATCCTTGCAGAACGCCACAGAAAGGGAGTGGAGACTGCCACTGCAGGCACTGCAACAGGACCAGACAATGTGTCGTGTACGAGATTGCTGGAATGAGCAGCGTGGGAATGCCATCGAGAGAGGTACGGAAGATGAGACATCAAAAAGTGAAAATGACAGACACCGAAACAGAAAGAGGAGACAGAGAGGAAAATGTGGAAACCCAGATAATGAGGAATCACGGTGGTGCATCATATACAAACGGTGGCAAACAATGCTTTGAAATCGGAAATATAACTTAAAATTATGAATAGGGTTCGAAAACGTGAAGACCCAAAACGGGGGGAGGGGGAGAGGGGGGGGGGGGGGGGGGGGGGGTCTGAACAGCACGTTGTCTGTGTACATAAAATGGTTTTAGTCCCAGGTAGACCCACACGTCACACCAGACTGGAAATTGCCGACGATTTCCGATTCAGATGGTTGTACAGGTGAGATCCATCGATGCGTTCCCTTACATTTCTTGGTTTCTCATGTGAAGAAAATGATGCGACCACATTGCTAGTTACTTGGGACCGAACATCTAAATCGTCAGAGGTATAAGATTGCTTGAGGACCACCAGTTAACACACACTGCACGTAAAACGTCTTTTTCAGTGTATTTTTTCAAGAGTGATTTTACTCGAAGGTAAATCTATGCAAAGGGAAATTACAGGGAGAGAGAGAGAGAGAGAGAGAGAGAGAGAGAGAGAGAGAGAGAGAGGAGAGGAGAGAGAGGAGAGGAGAGGGGGGGGGGGGGGAAGAACGAATCGAGACTGAAAAAAAAAGACTATAAATCAAAGCTATACGACCCTGATCACAAATCCAAAATGGTAATGAAAAATTCTTTTAAAAAAATTAACAATCTGCTTAATAATTTCAATGTCTTCCTTGAGAGAATTATGACGATGCGCTAGAAGACCATGAAGGAACTGTAACCATTGGAGGGAGAATCATCACCAACTCCGTTTTGCCGACGACATAGATGGACTAGCTGGAAACGAACAAGAGCTAGTGCACCTGATCAACAGACTCAACAACACCTCTGCTGATTATGGCATGGAAATAGTGCGGAAAAGACAAAGGTCATGACTAACAACCCAATCGGCTTTACCCAAGACATAACCATCAACAGCAAAAAGCTTGAACCAGTCAACACATTTAAGTACTTGGGGGCAACAATCTCAGATGAAGGATCAAGACCTGAAATCATCTCAAGAGTCGCTCAGACCACAGCTACGCTATCTAAGCTAACGCCTCTTTGGAGAAATAAAAACATCTCCATCAGCTCAAAGATTAGATGATGCGATCCTTAGTCATGGCGATATTCTTATATGCTTGTGAGTCATGGACGTTGAAATCAGACCTTGAGAAAAAGATCCAAACAATGGAAATGAGGTGCTTCAGACGACTCCTTGGCATCTCATACAGAGATCACATCAGCAATGTGGAAGTTAAAAAGCGCATCGTGAATGAAATTGGTCCATATGTCGATCTCCTAACCTCAGTAAAAAGACGCAAACTGAAATGGTATGGACACATCACACGATCAACAGGCCTTGCCAAGACAATCATGCAGGGCACAGTACCAGGACAAAGGCGAAGAGGTCGACAAAGGAAAAGATGGGAGGATAACATCACGGAATGGACAGGCCTGCGGCTGAGAGACTCATTGCGGAGGGCGGAGAACAGAGAGGAATGGAGAAGGATGGTTGTCACTGCTTCAGGGGTGCCCCTACGGACCGACGTCTAAGGGACCAAGTCAAGTCAAGTCAAGTCAACAATCTGCTTTCAACAAACGCAGTTGTTTACGCTTTTTTTTTCCTGTGGCGCACTCTACGATTTAAATTCTAGCAACGACGCAAGTCTTTTGCAATCAAAATCAGGCATGATTGTCTCTAGTGCATATGACATTCCATAAAACCCTTCATCTGTGTAGTTTGTGTACATAACCTCACCACTTGTTTGAAACCGTAAAATACACCAGTGAATTAAAACATGAATACAAATGCACACAGCTGCCCGTGAAGTGGGACCGATTGTATTTTGGAGAGAAAAACCCGTATCATATACAAATATGGAAAACAGTGTAATTTCATACGTGTTTTGAGCAACGAAACTCGGCACTTCTTTAATGACCTGAACATTATAAGAAAGCATCTTTGCTACATGAAAACGTATAGAACATTCTCTCAAACGACGCGTTTTGTCCAAAGTAGTTAATCCCATCTCGCCTTCCTATTTGCCCCACAAATTCTGGGAGTCTCTAAAATCTTCGAGAGTCCTACAATCCTCAAGATTCCAGGAACTACATCAGCAAATCGTTCACAGGAGTGTGTGTGTGTGTGGGGGGGGGGGGGGGGGGGGGGGGGGGGGCTGTATTGCTGCACATTTACCGTTGTGACTACAGTATACGCACCATGCAAAATTACTCAATGCAATATGCAGGGTTAACATTTTCTGAACCTTTTGATCTCATTACGTCAACGTGTGGCGCAGTACCGATTTTCTACACACAAATAGTTTCAAAACTGATCACATTATCATGGCTAAACATTTATATAGACAGACATTTCCCGTCTTTCTTGAATCATTTTATCAATCTGAGCACCAACTGATATTGACAATAACACTTATGATAATCACCGATAGATAAATACAAATGTAGATAGATAATGAAAGTAATAAATGTAATAAGAATGATAATGATAGATAGGTAATAGGCAGGTAGGTAGGCCTAGTTAGGCAAGTAGACAGAAAATTAAAACATGGAAAGTTTTCCTTTCGTGTCTTAGATTTCACAGAGAAGTTTTCTTTTCGTTAAAAGCTGATTTGCTTAAATCTAAGGGCACTGCACCCTGTATTTGCATTTTAGGAGATTCTAACTATTTTTTCCGCAAGAAAACTGACCTTGACCTCTGACGGAAAGCAGCTGTTGTGCGAGAAGAGAGTATGAAAGCCCCCCCCCCCCCTCCCCACCTCATCGTTGAGCCAATGTTTGACAACTCCCAACAGGAGGGAAGCGAGGTCATAATGTGCCTACACTTTAAAGGATACCGGGTCATCTCTACCGTTACACAGACGGCAATCTAATGATACAGCACCACCTGTTGAAGCACTTTAAAGGACACCGGGGTCATCTCTACCGTTAGACGGCAATCTGATACAGCACCACCTGTTGAAGCACTTTAAAGGATACCGGGTCATCTCTACCGTTACACAGACGGCAATCTAATGATACAGCACCACCTGTTGAAGCACTTTAAAGGATACCGGGTCATCTCTACCGTTACACAGACGGCAATATAATGATACAGCACCACCTGTTGAAGCACTTTAAAGGACACCAGGTCATCTCTACCGTTACACAGACGGCAATCTAATGATACAGCACCACCTGTTGAAGCACTTTAAAGGATACCGGGTCATCTCTACCGTTACACAGGACGGCAATCTAATGATACAGCACACACTGTTGAAGCACTTTAAAGGACACCAGGTCATCTCTACCGTTACACAGAGGCAATCTAATGATACAGCACCACCTGTTGAAGCACTTTAAAGGACACCGGGTCATCTCTACCGTTACACAGACTGGCAATCTAATGATACAGCACCACTTGTTGAAGCACTTTAAAGGATAACGGGTCATCTCTACCGTTACACAGATGGCAATCTAATGATATAGCACCCCTGTCTAAGCTATTCTTAAACGGCTCCTGTTCGGATATAGAACAGTAATGAGAACCTAAGTGTGGGATTTCGATTTTGTAATACATGACGTGCGGGAATACCAATCTGACTCGGTGTGTGGGTGAACAAGACGAGGGTGAGAGAGAAAACCGCTCTGTGCACGTGCACGTGTGTTGTGTGTGGTGGTGTGTTTTGTGTGTCGCGTGCGCGCGTGTGATGCGAGAGAGAGAGAGGGACGGGAGGGGGGACAGAGCGGACCGACACAGAACGGAACGGCAACATTGCGGGTTGGTTATTTGGAGGGAGAGAGAGAGAGAGAGAGAGGCGACATAGGGGACGACTACACAACGGGGCGGCAACATTGCGGGTTGGGGATCTGGTGGAATGGCGACGAAACGGGACGGTGGTTATAGCGGATGCCAACCTCTCAAAGAGTCCTAAACGGTCGGTTCCTCCCTCCGATCAAAATTCATTCCTTGGAAAGAGAGAGAGAGAGAGAGAGAGAGAGAGGGGGGGGGGAGATTTGTGGTATCATTCCGTTAGTTTCGGCTTATTGGACGTTACATTACTAAATAAGGAAACGGTGTATAAAAAAAAAGAGAAAAAAAAAGGTGGGGGGTGGGGGAGGGGGATACTTTTGAGTAAAGCATGCGGCGTCTGGGGATGGGGTGTTTGGTGTGTGTTGGACTGGGAAGGATTACCTTTCAAACCCCACTTCTGGTCTGACATTTCATTTGATACTTGAGTTTCCGTGTGTGTGCGCGGTGTTTTTTTTTTTTCCTGATTAAAGTAAACTTATAACAAGCACTTTGAATAATCAACGCTTACCATTTTCAGCCATTAAATGCGGGAAAAGAAAGGATATTCCGCAAGCCCAGTTTATGGCTACAGTATATAGTATACCTCCGGAAAGAAGCCATTCACGGGGAAAGTAACGCTCTCAGAATCATCGTTTTGGCTTCTGTCCGTCAGCAAATTAACTGCTGTGTAGAACTTCTGTGACAGGGATACGTATGGATATAGCTTTAGATAAAATTAGGTTTATATCAGTATGCACGGTCAACTGATCAGGTCACCAAAAAAATATTACATTCAATACTATCGATAGGTCATTAGATTCTGGACTAAACTGCAAGTACCAAACTATCAAGATCAACCATTTTGTATCGGTAGCTGATGGTCTTCTTCCGATAATGACCATCGATCGAAACACCGATCATTACTGTCATACTCGGGATGCGCAGCGTCTTGGGGGATAAAATCAAAACAAAAAGTTTGAAGCTAGACATCAAGGAGGGTGAAGTGTTTATGACTTTATGACAGAGGGCGTGGGGGTGTGAAAGGAGTGAATGTACCAACTATCAGTGGAAAAGAGGACATGTGGGTTGGGCTGGGGCCTTGGGGTGGGGGTGGGGGGCATTGGGGGTGAGAGGCCTTGAGGACATATTCAGACCACCTAATGAAATGCGGACACCGCAATGGTCTCAACGCAACACCAGGCTTCGCTGGCCCAACTTAGCAACAAGGCTGGGCTGGGGTGGGGGGGTAAGGGAGGGTAAGGGGTAGGGGGAGGGTAAGGGGTAGGGGTAGGGGGGTAAGGGGAGGGGTAGGGGAGGGTAAGGGGTGGGGCGGGGGGCGGGGCGTTTGAGTTAGGCAAGGCTTTAACACCCTCCTAGTGAAGTTGTCAAGCGTGGGGGACGAGGCAACTTCCGAAAGGAGCGTATTCCAGTCCCTGATGGTCCTTGTGAATGGCTGGAATACCTGTAGTCCGGCTTGTCCTGGACTCTTTCAAAACTGCAGTTTCAGTTTTGAGGTTTCAGACATGTCTACATGTAAATTTGAAGGCGGAGGATGGAAATAGCCTGACGCTCCCACCGATTAGATTTACAACAGTGAAGAGAGTTGAGTGTGGGTGGGAGGGGGAGGACGGAGAAAGTGGAGCGGCAACTGGCAAGGGGCAACTGGAGAGGGAGGTGGGTCGGGAAAGGAAAGAAGTACTTTTCTCATCTCTCCTATCTCGCACGATTAAACTAAGGTGCGGAGGGGGGTGTTGTGTGTGTGTGTGTGTGGGGGGGGGGGGGGGGGCAGAATTAATGTGTTCGGATGGGTTGGCTATGGAGGCCGGGGTGTCGAGAGGGTGGGGGGGGGGGGGTGAATTTACCACAGATTTAAATCAAGAGAAAGCGTAGGAGAGGTGAGATGTGGATGGGGTGGGGGAAGGATGTGAAGGGAAAGAGTAAAATTGAGGGGAATGGGATAAGGACCCCACCCCGCCTTTTCTCCTGGTTCGTAGATAATTAGGATTATGACAAGAAAAGGTTTGTTCATGTTTGTGAATATACACCATAAAAACAGATCAATCTCAATCTTTATTACTGAAATGTGAAAATTCTTTGCGCTATATGGAGAGGTGTGTGTAGGAAAGGAAAAAAAAAAGGGGGGGGGAGGGAAAATTCTACCAACCCGAGCTACAGAGACTCAAATGAGTGAGTCTTGAGCATTTGATCCAGGTTTCTGGAGTCCCAGAGGTCACATTCGCACATTACTTACGGGTCACCCTTTTTCTTCTTTCCTCCCCCAAACATGAAGTGTAGTGGCCCCTTACTTTCAACACTAACTCGCCTCTGAATATTTCTTTGTCATGTTTATCTTTTCTTCAAAAATCAGACTGAATTTGATCAGAGACATATCTTTCGTACCCCCCCCCCTTCCCTTTCATCCCCCTCTTCCGCACCAACGCTTCTTTCGGTCTAACGACGCCAGTAAATTTTTACATGACGTGCACCAAATACTAACTCTTTTAAAAATCTTATCGATAAGCATAAAACAATTACGACATCATGTTCGACTTTGATGGTCGAAAATAAAAACTGGGCTCGCTGTGGACCTGACAAATGACAGAGCACACAAAGAAGGGGCATATAAAGCCGCGAGGCTTGATGAAATAATCATCGCCCCTGAAACCTGAACCTGAACCTGAAAAGCGTGTTCAGTGGCATTAAGTTTAAACAGCCTCAAATACTTGTAATAAATATAAGCCCTTGTGCGCGAGAAGGAGGGGTGTACTTAAGGACATAAGCCACCCCTGATCAAAAACACACCGAAATGTCCGGTCAACAGGCAAATCAGAATTTTTCAACAACTTCCGACTTTTTTTTTTCCTTCACGAGGGGGCAAGTTCTCTTTAAAAAAACAATTATTTGAAAGGGGTTTGAAAAGTGGGCTTGGTTGGCTAAAACTAAGGTTTAGAAGAAAAAAAACCAACGAATGAACAGGTGGATTATGTACTGTCTACTTCGGGTAATCTTTAAGAATAGTATACGAAATTCCAGGGGGCTGTTTGCATGCACTGTTTCGGGTGTTTTCGGTTCTGCTCGATGGAAAGAGACGTAAGACACCCTCACTGCTCATTTGACCACTCCTTCCCCACAAACATGCACAAAACATCCCAAATGACCGCAGCCGAGCAGTCATCTCCCCGCCATTTTGATTTCTGATCACGTGGGTGACGTGGGTCAAAACTAGACTAGAAAACAAGTGTTGCACTGACACACGTGGTTGAGGACCATGCGGTTACTATTTACAGACAAGAACCCCAGTAGTGATGACGTTGTGCGCATGTGATCAGCAACCAAAATGGCGCATTTGATGTGCATGCATATCCGTACTTGTGAAATGAAATAAATTATCTGCACCCACATGTGGGGCAGGACAGGTCAAAGTGAGCAGGTGAGGGTGTCTTACGTCTCTTTGCATCGAGCAGAACCGAAAACACCCGAAAAAGTGCATGCAAACAGCCCCCTGGAATTTCGTATACTATTCTTCAAGATACCTTCAAAAAAATCCGCTCATTCACTCACCGTTCCAGTCCTCGCCTGCATGTTTTGCAAAATGGCGCAGTCCAGTGATTTTGTCGTGAGTTCATAACAGCAAACGCTGATTGGACGACGGGAAATCACATAACACGACAAACACCCACAAGCGCTTAGGCCTATTTCACGTGCGTCTCGTGCCGCCAGATTTAAAGCCCGCACATGACCAGTTCACCGAATCTGTCTTGAAGATTGCCTCTGTGTCTGCCGGCGGGTGTGTGTGTGTGTGTGTGTGTGTGTGTGAACGCGCACGCGCGCGCGCGCGCGTGTGTGTGTGTGTGTGTGCGTGCGTGAACGCGCGCGCGCGTGTGTGTGTATGTGTGTCAGTGTGTCTATGTCTGTGT
>CM031606.1:53031824-53044324 GCA_018398815.1 Conus ventricosus
CTCTTCTGCCTCTCCATGTGGAATGAACCCATTCTTCAGACAGGGCCATACCCATTTCCAGGGGTAAAGAAACTGGGCGGGGACGGGATCTGCGGTTGGGGAGAGGGGTGGGGAGGGGGGGGGGGGGGGAGAGGGGCGTAAAAGGGAGCTTAACCAATGAACGCTCTGCGCAAACGAAGAGCAGCCCGTCCAGGAAGTTTGCCATTTCTGTGGTTCAACTCCACTTAGTTCAATTCAGCAAAACCATGGTTTAATTAACCGAAGGATATAAATGATTTTGTTCGTAAATCTACCTGAGAAGAAGGGTGAACATAATGTTAGTTCGGAATTGCAAAATAAGAAGTAGCTTTAATTAAGAAGAATGGGGTTATAGCGTCCCTTTAACGGGTACTCTGTTCTCCCTCCACCTCCCCCCCCCCCCCCACCCCCCTCACTCCATCTCCCCACTTTCGTTGGGTCTTTCTCTTGGGATGATGCAGGTAATGTACAAAAGACTTTACGTGTGTCTATGCGCACCCAACCTCTTCTTCATTCGCCTGTCCTTCACTTCGGCGTTAAAATTGCAATGTCACAACTTACGGTAGCGCTCACCACCGGTGGACTTGGAGTGTGAAATCCTTGAAGCGAGGGGGTTCTGTCTTACCTTCTTTTATTGTGGGTTGGGGAAACATACAAATTTCAGATGTACGTGGAGTCTTGACAATGTTTCCCCTGCAAACGGCTGAACTTCCAGGTCCTCCAGCTCCGGCCTGAAGGTATGGCGCTGCTGAGGCGGGGTGCGACCATCCATGAGCACAGTGCCCGGGAAGGCTCGAGATCTGACGGCCCTGGACTTCAGGTCGCTGTGTGGCTTCCTCCTTTGTAATCTCCCCTTGCTAAGGGGCTATGACCTTTACCAAAAAACATTTAAGTCCTTTGAGTCCTTTCCTTTGGACTTAAAACACACAAGTGTTCAAGAGAGATTCTGAGACATGTTAGACGACTATGTACATTCTCTCTTTCCATTCTTCTCGTTCATCCGTCTGTGTATTTTTCAGTTCCTTCTTTCCTCATCGTCCTTCACTCCGCATGGATTTAATGGGAGTTTGGTTTTAAAGAGGGATTAGTGGGTGTAGTTTGGACGTTTTCTTTTCCTTAGGATTGTTAGATTATCTTCCGGAACTTGTCCTTAACTGCCTTCTTTCTGCATTGTCAGTTGTGAGTTTACAAAAGGAGAAAAACGAAAGGTACAGCTTTGTGTGTTGTGTAAGGCGCGTTCGCAGGCACGGGTGACGTCTTCAGTGACCCTAAACTGTCTGTCTATCTCTCAGTCTGTCTGTCCGTCAGCCTGTCAGACTGTTTATCTATCTATCTATCTATCTATCTATCTATCTATCTATCTATCTATCTATCTATCACCTCGAATTTCTTGTCTCTCGCTATATGTTAACACTGACACAAATTCATACGCTCTAAACGGATGTCGAAAAGCCTGCGCAGCCACAGAGTGACAGATGTGTTGATCTGGTCACCAAGTAACCGCAGAAAACAGCGTGAAGGATTTTATAGAACTATATCAAAGTGCACTTTTCACTGGCGGATGGAACATGCACAGAGATTTAAACCCAACTTGGTGTGTCAGAGCTACGCGAAATATTGTGGCGTTGGTCGTGAGGTTGTCAATCCCTTTGATGCTTTCTGCAAACGTACAGTGTATTACGTGAACAACCTTTACCGGATGACGTTTTTGACGACACAGACCCGATCGTGCGAGTCGCCCAAGACCCACACATTTTGTAGAGGGTTTTCCAGTTGCTTATCCCTATTCAGATCACGCGGGTCTTGTAAGACCCACACCTGAAAAAGAGCGGTTCAGCATCTTATTCTTCACCAGATGGCGTGGGTTATGTGCAACCCATTAAAATATATAGGTCCTGAGAGAACCGCGACTAATTACGCTAATAATTGATTGTGCCCATTCATGATATTTCTGTGACCAACGGTTATTAAGATCGTTGACAAACTCCTAAGATTTTGTGAGCATAGCTCTGTCCGTTCGTAAGGTATGATGTTTTTATTGAGTCACTAGGTCATGGAAGACCCAGGAAGCACGGTAAAGGTTGACTTAAAGAAGCGCATGCCTCTTTGCGTGCCATTGAATGAAGCTTGATTCCACACAGAGGTGACTGTGACTGATATTGTTTCGTGAGGTACTATGCATAAGAATGTGGTTCCAGGTCTCCCTCTCCTCGTGAAGCCCATCAGTGAATGCAAACGACTGCCAACGCCTTTGAGTACTTCTGTCATGACTAACTTCAAGAGAACATGGACTAGGAGAAATCACCTGTTTCACAGGATACCGCTGATATTGTGAGACGTGCAAAGTTACTGATCGAAAACTATAGTGATATCAGAAGAGTACTCCACACGCGAGAAATAGAGATAGATAGATAGATAGATATATAGATAGATAAATAGATAGATAGATAGAAGAGAGAGAGAGAGAGAGAGGGAGAGAGAGGAGAGAGAGAGAGAGAGAGAGGAGAGACTGTCTGTCTGTCTGTATATATGTATGTACGTATAATGTATGTGTATGCACACATCCTTGACAGCTGTTCTGTGTATATGGTTCTATGCATGTGTTTTATGCATGAATGGATATTTCTGTTCTGTGTATATGGTTCTATGCATGTGTTTTATGCATGAATGGATATTTCTGTTCTGTGTATATGGTTCTATGCATGTGTTTTATGCATGAATGGATATTTCTGTTCTGTGTATATGGTTCTATGCATGTGTTTTATGCATGAATGGATATT
Source organism: Conus ventricosus (assembly GCA_018398815.1). Taxonomy (NCBI): domain Eukaryota; kingdom Metazoa; phylum Mollusca; class Gastropoda; order Neogastropoda; family Conidae; genus Conus; species Conus ventricosus. The sequence goes on from CM031606.1 coordinate 53,034,623, forward strand.
TCTGTTCTGTGTATATGGTTCTATGCATGTGTTTTATGCATGAATGGATATTTCTGTTCTGTGTATATGGTTCTATGCATGTGTTTTATGCATGAATGGATATTTCTGTTCTGTGTATATGGTTCTATGCATGTGTTTTATGCATGAATGGATATTTCTGTTCTGTGATATGGTTTCTATGCATGTGTTTATGCCAAATGGATATTTCTGTTTTCGTCCGACAGGTTCCGGTTTCTGCCGCAGCAGGTTCAAAAGAAGAGGGCAAGGTCATCTACACCTACCGGAACCCCATAGACAACTGGGTGTCTTATTACAACATTGCACACAACACCAAAGCGTGTCTCATCTACAAGGGAACCTGGTCGCATTTCTGTTATCTCATGATCCACTGTGGGTGTGAGTGTGGGTGGAACACACAAACACACACACACACACACACACACACACACACACACACACACACACACACACACACACACACACACACACATGCGCGCGTGCGCCGCACACACACACACACACGCACGCACGCGCGTGCGTGCCCACGCACAGTGTGTGTGTGTGTGTGTGTGTGTGTGTGTGTGTGTGTGTGTGTGTGTGTGTGTGTGTGTGTGTGTGTGGCATGATGTGTGCGTGCGTGCATGTGTGTGTACGTGTGTGCGCGCGCGCGCGCGGTGTGTGTATGGTGTGAGGCGTGTGTGTGTGGTGTGTGTGTGTGTGGTGTGTGTGTGTGGTGGTGTGTGTGTGTGTGTTGCGTGCGTGTGCTCGCGCGCGCAACAAAGACTGGTATGGGGACTGGTTTGACAATGTCCTGAACTATGAGAACGCAGCCAGAGAAAATCCGGACCTTGTCTTCCTGTCCTGCAATGAGCTGATGAAGAAGGTGAACATTGCGTGAGACCTTGTGACGTTACTAGCATCGAACTGAAGTTAGATTCCCCCAAATTCGTTGAGATCCACAATTAAAAGAAAACTTTTTACGTCTCTCTCTCTCTCTCTCCCCCCCCCCTCTCTCTCTCTCTCTCTCTCTCTCTCTCTCTCTCTCTCTCTCTCTTCTCTCTCATCACATTCGTTTGTTTGTGTACGCTTATGTGCGTGTGTTTATGTATGTGCGCGCGCGCGTGCGTGTGTGTATCTGGCTGTGTATGCAGATTTCTTGCTAACGTGAATCCGTATAGACTCTTTGCCAATGACCATTTCGAATTCACAGATCTTGATCATGAGACACAAATTTGAACCTCAGTCTTAAACATTGACAACTGAAAACAAACTGGTCAAGCTCTTTCATGACAGGATCATTTGTTTTTCCACTGACGGCCACGATCTGACAGGTCCCGCAGCCCATCCTCTATTGCTGTGTGCGACAGGATCCTGTGGACAAATCATGAAGATCAACCAGTTCCTGGGACTCAACAGGAGCAGACAACTGTGCGAAAAAAATGAAAAAGGAAGGGGTAAAGATTTCATACATATGATAGATTCGTTACTGTGTGAATATCCCCTTCTTACTGTTTTTGTCGTTTGTATGACATCAAGAACTGTCGAATTCATTATGTATGTCACAGTGCTCCGACTGAATCAATCATTGTAGTCTGCATCAAGATCAAAACCACTGTACAGTTCTTTTATAACAGGAATTTAAGTTTATGACCATAGAGATTTACAACGTACGTTTCAATGAGCATTCCGCAAAATGAATTATAGAACACTTACATCACAAGTTGAATAGCGAGATCAGCCGTAGAAATGGCGGAAGGCCCACTTGATCAGAAACACGTGGGTGTGGTTATTTCACTTTCAGGACGTACGGCTCATGCACAACACTCGCATGTTTGTGAGCGTGATGCCAGCCTGAGCGGGCGGGAAACGGGCCGCGTAAATAAGACTCATTGTCTGCACCTTTGGGAGGAAACGGGTCTGGCACGGCACTCAGGTTTTCTTCTTTGAGAGTATGGGTCTGCTCAGACCCACGACGTACTGGAACTTTTGTTTTTGTTTACTACTTTGTCTACCAACAAAAAATAAACAGTTTTTTTTTACAGATGTAGGGCCATGGTTTGTTGACAAAGTCGTAAAATTTGGTGGCGATCGCTTGAAAGTGTACCAAGTTATCAAGTGAAAATCACCATTGTTGGTCATTTCAGACCAACGACGTATGGGAAAGGTTCATTAATGTGACACGCTTGTCTACAAAAACGCGACCACAAAAGATTTAATCCAACATTGTGTGCGTTTCGCAAAACATTATATGCGGAAGGTGTCTGCCCATTTCCCTAGCACTAGCACTAGGTGAGTGCACTGGTACCAGCAGAAACAGAAATTACGGAGAAAGTATGAATTTGTTCCATGTGTGAATTTATGCTATTACTCCCAAATGTCTCCTCCCTGTGTGAGTATGGGTTTTATTTATGCATCAAACATTTAAAACTGATAAGCAACAGTACACAAGATTAAGCTTTCCTAACAATTTCAAAGTTTTCAGTGATGCCTATTTCTCCCTTGTTCTATATGATTAATACCCACCGTAATACAGATTTTATGTTGTTGAAAACATGGTGACCAGGTGTCATATGAACTACATATACTTTGCACTGAACCATCCTCCTCAGAAGAAAGATGCCCGTCCATTGTAAGAGTCGTAATATATGTTTTATCTAAGTGGACTGTGAAGCGTAAACGACCTACTTCTTCTTTTAAGACATTTGATTGGTGCTAAGAACTGACCGACAACAGTTGCAGGCGGAAGTATAAGGTCGTCTTTAAACATTTATAACACAACTCTATCGCTGCAGAGATTAACTAAATACAATGCCTTCCCGTTCTAGACAATTCTAGAGCAAATTTGTTAATGAAAGACAGAATGCATCCGAGGACTCATAAGACATCCGTTTTATGCCAATTGGACATTCGAAGTAATCTGCATGCTCACTCTTTGCACGTACACATGAAGGCACTGAGTCATACATACATATAATGGCCATGTACAATTTACAGTTTACACCACTCTTACACAGGACGTTCCCTACAGCATTACAATTGATAACATCGCTGACTTTCTCGAGATCCACAAATGCAACATAAACTTTTCTACAAAAACATGAATACTATTGCACAAACAAGTGCAGTGTAAATATACGATATTTGGTGAGGTACTTAGCTCAAGAGCCTGTTTTTTTCATCGATAACTTTCCTTCATTTTATGCCCAAATTGTTGAGGGAAGGTAGCAAAGAACAATGTGTAAAAAGTTTAAACCAATAACATAATTAACAAGACTACTAGTTTATTTGAGGGACAAGAGAGGAGGAGGAGTGGGGGCATAAGACGAAAGTAAACACTGAATGAAAAGATAATTACAATTGCATGCTCACCGGAGTAAATAAATGTTCTACATGACGGAGAACATAAAAAATCAAAACCATTCATCCTAATGCAATGTTCAATGCAGTGGATGGCAGACAATTCAACCCATGTTGTTTATAGCCCAGCCGCCCGCCCAAGGGCCACACCAGGGCAGTGGGTGGTCAAGATCCCTGCTGGAAAAAGTAGCGTCAATCACAGGCAGCAACGTTCCTGACACTCTTGTTGATCAAAAATCCATTCCATGATACGGTAGTCTCCTCCTCCACTATAAGAAAGAACATGTCCTTCTTCTGTCGGTCCCTGTCATCCATTATTTTGCCATGTGACTTTGGAAAGGCTGAGAATGTACCAGGAGTCTATGTCCAACTCATGACCCAATTCTTTCAGTTTTCCATTCTGCCCGAGTGTTCTTGTGTTCCAGATGGAGAATGTTACTAAGTTAATTTTACGGACGCTCCGTGCCTATCCCCATGGCACTTTTGTGCGTGTCAGCCCTGCTGGAGGTCAAAGGTAGCGCTGATTCAGGGTTGTGACCCATTTGTTTTGCGGTTTATGACCTCTGTGCTTTTTTTATTTTTATTTTTTTATTTTTTACTGTAAGCCATTTCGTTCGTGGCATGTAGGTGATTGGTGCCGTGAGTCTGTTGACTTGTGTCCGTGTGTGTGTCGGGCATCTATGTGCGTATGCATGCATCCGTTAGATTGTACTGTTATTGTATCTTTCTGCGTTCGCATGCACGTGTGTTTTTGATCATGTATGACTGCATGTTTGTGGATGCAGTCATGCACCCAGGCACGCACACACACACACGCGCGCGCGCGCACACACACACACACACACACACACACACACACACACACAACACACACACACACACACACACACACACACTAGCAAACTCTACGTGTGTGAACTGAAAATACAGATATCCAACACTTTATGAACTAAAAAACTGAAGAGCATTCAAGAATACATGCATACTTTCACAGGCACATGTGTACTTAAAGGCCTACATGCTGATACACGTTCAAGAGCACACGAACTCAAAAAGCACGCAGTTGTCCGCAACAGAGTGGACTTTGCTATCTGCAATATCAGGGGACTATGTACTGCTTAGAGACTTTATTATGCATCTCACGCTTAATACGAAACAGACCACACATACCCCTCGTTCGCTCAGCACGTTTAAGTACCACTCCTGCATGGACGCTGACCTGTTTATTCCTCGACCCCGCTCCTTATCTCAGCCTTTGTCGTAAGAACACCGCTCTCCTCAGGAAATTTGGCAACAAGCTATTTAGTTCATTAACTTTTGCTCACCTGCTGCGATGGTTTAAATTTTATTCACTGCAATTCTTGTCCAGCAGATGTTTGGATAGATTAGTTTTTAAAACTTTTTTTTTTTCATTGTAAAGTCTTTAAAAGATCTGTTTGTCGGAAATTTATTTGTTGTTTTCTATTGGGCATGAAATTAGCGTCAGTTTATATCAGAGATCTATTGCCGGCAATGATGACGTCAGTGACATCCCGTTATTTAACATAACACAAACCAGACTACAACGTCCCTTTGTAGTCTATTCTGTGTATTCTGATGCATTTCGACTTGTTTTCAGCAATGCTGCACTCTGTTTTGGTCTTCTGGCAAACAAGTGATTGACTTCGAGAAAAGTGACACACCATCTTTCTACATTTTGTTGTTTATCTCTCCTGCATATTACAAGGTATTGCACAAATAGCGTAGACGCGTTTCTGTTTTTGTTGGGTTTTCAATTTTGTAATATGGCCCTCGTGCCCAACCCGTCACGTTGACATAATACAAAAGTTAAGTTTGTTGAAGCCAAACATTTAAGAAAACACACTTAAAAAACAACCCAAAACATCCAGTTCGCGATTCTGCAGTCCACGTCGATGTTTCTCTTTTACTACGAAGTTAAAAAAAAAAAAGAAAAGAAAAAAAAGCAAAACATTTAACTCTGCGGTTTCACAGGAAAAAGTGCAGGGATCGGGGAAAAGGAGAGGGGGGGGGGGGGGGGGGGGGGGACGGGGAGTGTGACAGGTCTGTTTTGAATTGGTCATATTATCATTACGTTGTCGTGCTGTCATGTAGCCAGGTGTTGAGATAATACGGTCAGTGGGCCAACCGTCCTGGTTTATCTGTCTGTCTGTCATGAGGGCGTTTGGTGCTAATGATGGAGTGGAGCATTCCGGCTCAAAGACCCGCCACGGCAATGACCTTTACTTTGCTAATGGCGGGGACTTCTGGGGTAGTCCTCCTCCCCAAATACACGACTTCAGGGACCAAGTGAAGAAGATACGTCATCTGGAGCTCGGAGACGGGGACGTCATTCTTGTCTCGTTCCCAAGGACGTGGTCAGTACGACAACAATAAACTAGTGGTGATTTATAGTGTGTGTATGACGTACTTCAGCACAATACGCCGTACCGACATGTATGCGTGTGAGTGCGCGCGTGCGTGCGTGCGAGAGAGAGAGAGAGAGAGAGGAGGAGAGAGTAGAGGAGAGAGAGAGGAGAGAGAGAGAGAGAGTGAATTTAAGCACCAACAAATATTTGTAACCCACCATCTTGCTACTGCTGTCTAAATTATATGATATTTATAAGCTTTGAAAAGCAGCGAACTTTCGTCCGGTTGCGTTTATTTCAGTCAGTATTTAATACATTTTATGTAAGAGTCTACATAAATCAGAACACTGCCCAGCTCACAATATACAAGGTCTTTTAAAGTCCTAGTGGCTATGTTTAAAGATGTTCAATGGCAAATATGTGTATTATCTCAATTTCAGTATCTTTGTCAAATGCTCAAATTTCAGCATGATATTGCGCTAAAGTGTCGCACATGGGAGTCAAACAATTTCGCAATTAAATTGAAAGAACTACAATCCAACTTATAAAGCACATAAAGGATCACATAACTGCGTTTGTTGTTGTTGTTTAGTTAATCATATATTGGCATGTATATCTAAAACCGAGTGGAGTTAAATAATAAAATCCAAGACACTGATAAATTTATTATACACTAACTACAGTCACAGTTTCATTACCATACATCCACTCTTTGTAAGTGCCAGGTACCACTCACACCTCTCCACTAAAAAAAGTAACCATAACATTGGTTTTCGTAAGGTTTAAGGTCAAGTATTGTCTCAGCGAATGCAAGATATTAAATCGTTTCTGTAAGAAGATACTTTAAAAAAAAAAAAGTATTGTCTACGAAAAGCAACATAACTGTTCAAGTAGTCAAAGGTAACACTGCGTCGATCTTTTTGAATCGTTTCCAATGCAGACTCATTAATAAACACGTAAAACAAAACAGGACTACACACTTCCCCTCGTGCAATCCAAGGAACACAATTTAGAAAATCAGATAATTTAGCCCCGGTCCTGATAGTACTTTTCACACATCGTAACAACTTATTTGTGATTATATTTTAACAAAATAGATCATAACAACCTTCTAGAAACATGGTCAAATGCCTTTTCAAAGTCGACGAATGCGACATTATAAATTTCGATTATTTGTGAATTAGTTTTGAACTGCGACTAGTAGAGCAAATATATGATCAATGGTTGAATAGTCTCTTTTTTAAAGCCATCCTAGTATTAAATCATCAATATTTAGCCATTCCTTTAATTCTTTTATTATCATTATTGATGATATAGCCGTATAGTTTACTACTTATGTTACACACAGAAATACCCCTGTAATTATTTATATGGTTTGTTTGACCTTTTTCAAGTAACTGTAGAATTATGGATTCCTGCCAGTTTTCTTGATAAATACGAAAGCCAAAAAAATATTCAATGACCTCATTGAAAAACAAACATGAACCTCCCCGGATTGTTTGAAATACCTGCGGTGAGTCCGTCTGAACCAGCTGATTTAACGTTTTAAACTTTTTTCATTGCTTGTCGCACCATATCTTTAGATATTGGTCTATCAAAAATATTATTCTCCATCATGATTATCAGCATCATCTTCTTCTTCCTTCTTTGATACGTTTTTAAATGCTGAAATCATTCGTCAACAAAAATTTTGATGTTAAAGCTTCCTTTTGTCAGCTTATGCATGTTAATCCAAAACGTGTGCTGACAAGCTGCTGAGTTCAAAACTTCGTTAATCATATGGATTATGTTATTTCTTTTCGTTGCATAAAAGATTATATATTCGTGTTTTGCAATGCAGAGTGAGGTTCTTCGTTTTAATAGAATTTTTCTCCATGTCTTCTATAACATGCATACATTACGTTTCTTCAGCCTACGTTATTAAACCATCTTTTGATTTAGGTTTCAGTTTACATGTATCCTGTTCTTTAACAATGTCATTAAATATACTAAAACCTCCATTAACATTTACTGAAATGAGATCTTCTGCCCTAGTAAACTGATTTTTTTTTTTTTTTTTTTTTTTTTTTTTTTGCTGTTCCAACCTCTGCGCCACCTCAGAGGCAGTGCACCCACACCGCTCATTCCGACACCCCGTCCACAGCCATAGCCCAGCTGGCCCCGCCGCAGCCCCGGCACCAGCAATCCACAGGGAGCAGTCAATGTCAAGTCGTCAAGAGGCAACCCACCGGAGGAGACACTGCACTGCTGCCGAGTCACTTCGATGGTGTTCAGTGGCGCCTGTTCTGATCTAACATACGCAGGACACCACCTACTAAGCCCCCTACTGACGACAATAATTGCTTAGTCGCGGAGTCGGCGTGAGTGAGCTCTCCCTCCGGAGGGCGCCACCACGTCCGTTTAACGACAGCCCCCATGGACCCGCCGATACCTGTGACCCCGACGGAAGCAAACCAAGGCCACAAACGTGGAGAGGACATCAAAATTGAGGTCACCATGAGAGCAGGGCATGAATAGCCACAGAACTTGAGACATTTTTTTTTTAATGCTGATCTTTGGGAATGAGGATGATTAAGATGATGCTACGGATTTCCATTTCGGTCTGAGACTACATGACAGGGCTGTACTCTACGCTTCCTTTCATAATATATCCTGGCGTCAACCAGGCCCGAGAGATACAGGCACCTGCAGTGTTGGTCAGGAAATTTGAGCAACACTCTCAGAAACGCATCCATTAGTGGATGAAACTCGACTGTGTGGTCCCAGTCTTCCCAACTGAGTCCGCAGCAAACTCAACTCTGGGTAGGAGCCGGTCGGGGCAGAAAAAACTCACATGACTCTGATGGGATTCGAACCCACGACCTCCCAGCCGGGAGTCCGCGACGCTAACCACTTCGCCACGGCGGCTGGTAGTAAACTGATTCTTAATCTTTCTTAATTTAATGGATTTTACCAAAACGTGTTCCTCATTTTCTTGTTTCCAACAATATTTAAAGATGCATCAATTTTGAACTACTTTGCATTTGTTTCCATCACATTCTAAATCATTCCGTTTGTCAATGCACTGCACAACGGGCAAAAATTACATTCAAATCTTTCCCCAACACTTATGGTCACGAGCGTTTTTAAAAAGCTTTACAAACACCAAATGATGATACATGACACTTTGTTTTAAAATCAGTAACAAACGGAAGGTGGGTCTCGAGGTCACCACAACGTAGCCCCACTGAGAATGCTCATACTTGATATACAGCATACATTCAGCACTTTATTGCCACACGTATTAACTGTCTTATTCTGGGACCATCTTCTATAATCATTAGCATCTCTCTACGTTCGCATGCAAATGGTTTTCATTTATGATTTGAGGAGAACATGTGACATTCTTGTATTTAAATCTACAAATAACAGTACATAACTTCTCCTGAAGATAACAATTGTCCACAACACTCTCTTCCAAAATATCAATTCCATTACTTAATTCACTTAAATGGTTCGTTGTTCAGCATCAAAAACAAAGAGTAATTATCGGCACATTCCACGTGCTACACATGAGTTGCTACAACTATTCTAACATGATACACATCGTGACCAGCTTCCCTGCAGTGCAAGTTTTATTATTTGCGTAACAAACAACATGTAATAATTAGAACATTCATATCAAATATTTTCACAAAGATTTCAACCACACAAACAGTATCAAATGAGGAACAAATCGTACAAAATCATCATTAACCAGCTTCGGAAACAAACTACAAATATTGCAATTAAAACATGTCCATTCAGAGAAACTTTATCCGATATGAGAGATAACTTTCCAACCTCTTTCACTGAACATCCCTGTCGCAACACGGGGCTCCATCCTGTCTTTGTGCTTCGTATTGTGATTTACCTCCCTGCACACACCCCCTCCCCCCCCCCCCCCCCCCCCCCGTCACACACTTCATCCCACTGCCACCCTCTCCCTCCCCACTTCCAG
>CM031606.1:53049324-53082694 GCA_018398815.1 Conus ventricosus
TATCCATCAGCTTAAAATCACGCGCATTGTGGTCTCAAAACTTAGCGGATGTGGTGTGATGTATATGGACTAGTCCGCACGCAGTGACGCCTCCTTGATGAAACTGAAACGGTCTCTCTCTCTCTCTCTCTCTCTCTCTCTCTCTCTCTCTCTCTCTCTCTCTCTCTCTCTCTCTCTCTCTCTCTATATATATATATATATATATATATATATATGTGTGTGTGTGTGTGTGTGTGTGTGTGTGTGTGTGTGTGTGTGTGTGCACATATGTGTGTGTGTGTGTGTGTGTGTGTGTGTGTGTGTGTGTGTGTGTCCCATAGATCACTATGGAGACTGGTTTGACCATGTCCTGGACTATGAGAACGCAGCCAGAGAAAATCCGGACCTTGTCTTCTTCTCCTGCTATGAGCTGATGAAGAAGGTGATTACTATGTGATGTCTGACTACTCAATACAGTCTACATAGGTTAGACCAAAAAAAATTGAAATGTACCATTCATAAATATCTTCATATGTGTGTCTGTGTCTCTTACACTCTCTGTCTGCTGTCTCTCTATCTCTGTGTGTGTGTGTGAGAGAGAGAGAGAGAGAGAGAGAGGAGAGAGAGAGAGAGAGAGAGAGAGAGAGAGGAGAGAGAGAGAGAGAGAATATGTGTGTGTGCGTGTTTGTGTGCGTGTGTATGTGTGCTTGTGTGTATTTTATGCTTGTGTGATTTCAGTTGGCCTTTTGCAAATGAGTTTGCTGACCGTCAAGTTTGAAAACATTGCACGTGCCCACAAAAATATTTTGTTCCTGACTATGAATATAAGATACCCAGTGTACCACGAACAACAAATTGGTCAAAATCGCCCTTTTCAAAGGAATGATAGGTTAAGTTATTTTTCCATGACAGCGACCATCCGACAGGCCCCGCAGCCCATCCACTACTGCCTGCAGCCCGTCCTCTATTGCTGTGTGTGACGCAGCCCATCCTCTACTGCTGTGTGTGACGCAGCCCATCCTCTACTGCTGTGTGTGACGCAGCCCATCCTCTACTGCTGTGTGTGACGCAGCCCATCCTCTATTGCTGTGTGTGACAGGATCCTGTGGGTCAAATCATGAAGATCAACCAGTTCCTGGGACTCAACAGGAGCAGACAACTGTGTGAGCACATCGCCGAAGCCTGTCAGTTCTCCAAGATGAAAGTGGCCAGGGAGGCTAAAAAGCCACAGATTCACGGAGATGACAATTGGAAAGAGGGAGCACCTCGGATTTTTCGGAAAGGTCAGACATGAATTATACTCTATGCTTGATGTTCCCAGTAACAATACTTCAACAACGCGGTTGAATCATTTGTGAAATGTTTATGTTCCCTATTCTGAACCAGCAACTGTACACCTACCAACCAGCAATGATACATTTTAGCCATTGTTTCAGCATAAGCGATCGCTGCCCTCTTGTGGGTGCCGTCATGCCCATCCAACGAAAGTCGCTATGAAACTATCAATACTAAAGATTTTCATGCACTCAACACAGGCATAAAAGTGGATGGAGAAAAGCACACGATGTCACCATAACCTAGCGCTGGGACCATACTGTGTTGAAGTGAAGATCACCACTGAAGGTCGGGTTGAAAAGCCATAGAATATTTGTATGAGATCATTTCAGGTTGATCAATAAACGCGTTACTATGAAGTTTCATTTTGGTCTGGCAGGACGTGTGTTCTGTGTTTCTGAATATAATCATTGTCAACCAGGCCTGGATTATTACATCTGCTAGTTTGATGAGGTAGTTGGAGTCACACTCTCATAATTGCATCTATCTAAAGCATCTGTCTCAACAGTCCAGTCTTGGAGTTAGAGTTCACAGCATGCTGATCATCACTGAGCAGAGCTGGCTGGGAAAAAAAACCATCACATAAACATACGTCTGTGGTAGGCTTAAACTTGCGAAGATCAGAACCTTTTTTGTTGTCTCTCTACTGTTCCTTCCTGGCAGTATTCTTAACACACCCGTCATTCCCAGGGTTCCCGTGCAGTCATATCCAGACTGTCCTGTCGGCGACACTGACACTGAAGTCGACAGGGACCAACTAATATAAGGTCGTCATGATGTCACTCAACAGAAGAGACACTGCTCTACCTCCGAACCAATCTGGTGCTTTTCAGTCGAGACAGACGAGAGATATTATACAGAGGGCGATTTTGAAAAGCAAGATTTTAGCAAAAATGTTAGACCATATGTGACAGTGCGTGAATCCCTATCCCTTTCTTGTTGTTGATTGGACGATGAGGCACGTGATTAGTGAGAGACGCTCACTGGTTGTTGGACGGGTGTGTTCTCGATCTGTATGGCAGACCAGGAGTCGCCATGCAGGAGGTCAGGTAGCTTGGCTTGGGTCAAGCTGGTAGACATTTTTCAACCTTTGGGGTTGAAAATGAAAATGTGTTCCGAACGACAAGAGAGTGGTCGATGTAGCGAAGACAAGTCTGCTAAGGATTCTGTTTGTCACAGTATTGATTCCTATGGAAAACCTCAGCGTCCAGGCAGTGGAATGAACCTACCTCCGGCAACTGGATCTTAAGAAACAATTTTGATATCCAGAATTATCCAATACGAAAAGAAAAAATACAAGGAGGGGTTGGAAATGTATACGAAGTAGATGGAAAAGTGACTGAAAATGTTTGCATAATAACTGAACATGAAAACTGCACCAAAAATGCTATTATGTGTGATATTGTTATTGTAGAATTCTTTGTTGGGTTTGGTAAAGGGAGCACAACAAAGTGAATTCTTGTTTCCCCATCTCTCCTTTGAATGAATGGAGCAGATGCGTGCGTATGGAAAAAAAACATGCTGTGTTTGTCACTGACTTGATGCAAGTGTGGGTGTGACAGCTCCAACAACTTTGACAACCGATCATCCACTGCTCATACATTGGACAATAAACTGTAACTCCAGCCATCCTGAAAGCAGGCGGCAGATTCTTTCCTTCATCGCTGGTGAATGATTTCATTCGTGATGAAGATCCAGTCACACTACGTGTTCAACTGAAACATACTGTCTAACGAATCTCAACAAATTCGGGTGATCTCATATTGAGTTAACGCCGGCATTCGATTGCAGTGTCCACATCAGACTATTCGATGGGGCCGGATAGCTCAGTTGGTAGAGCGCCGGACTCGTGATCGCTGGTCGTTCGAATTTCGGTAATAGGGTGGATTTTTCCCTCGGAGTTAACATTGGTCTGACTCCATTCCCCATATAGTCCTTCGAAGAGACTATAAACGAGGTTCCGTGTGTGAACGCACGCTAACACTTGCACACACGTAAAATCCCATCACCAACTTTCGAAGAGAAGTGCCAATTTGGCCGTTGTATGGATGACACGGACACTAGCATGCACCTTCCCCGAAGATGGAGATGGCGCCTTAATGGGGGATAAAAAAGGGTCAACACACAAAACTCACTGCCTGTCTATACAGGGAGGTCGCAGGAGTATCAGCCTGCGTACGCAGAAAGAAAGAAAGAAAAGGAAAGAAAGACTATCCGATTAACATTACGTGCACGCTGCATCTCAAGCCTGACAACATTCTTTGGTAGAGTAATACAGCTGTTGATAGTTGGTGTCGAGTCTCTTTCGCAGTTGTAGCAGGAATAGTAGCAGCGTCAGCAGCAGCAATAGTATGCGCAGCTAGTAGTTAGCAGTAGTGGCTGCAGCAGTGGTAGTAGTCGTATCAGCAGTAATTGTAAGAGCATTTTCAATTCACGTCTGTTTAAAAACTTACGTGATATTAGACGAAGAGAGGGAGAGAGAGAGAGGGAAAGAGAGAGAGAGAGAGAGAGAGAGAAGAGAGAGAGAGGAGAGAGAGAGAGGAGAGAGAGAGGAGAGGGGTAGAGTGTGTGTGTGTGATTGTGTGTGTGGTGTGTGTGTGTGTGTGTGTGTGTATAGTGTTGTGTGTGTGTGTGTGTGTGTGTGTGTGTGTGTGTGTGTGTAGTATATATATATATATATATATATTATATATATATGTGATATGTATATATATATATATAATATGTGTGTGTGTGTGTGTGTGTGTGTGTGTGTGTGTGTGTGTGTGGTGTTGCGCGCGCGAATGTGTGTGCGCATGCTTATGAGAGAGAGAGAGAGAGAGAGTACTGTAAAACCATATGTGTTCAAATCCACAGGAGAGATCGGAGACTGGAAGAACTGGTTCACAGTGGCGCAGAGTGAACAACTTGACGCTCTCTTCAAGAAACGAATGTCAGGGAGTCAGCTCCCCTTCTTCTTCCAGTGACGTCACAACCAACTCATCGGAATGAAGAGCTCTGCTGGCAAGAAAGAACCACCAAGACCTGCTTTGTGCTTTACAAACGGATTTCAACGTCAATTTTCTTTTTTCCTGACATCTTTTTCAGGATAGGTCATACGGGTGTACTTTGATTTTCTTGCATAGCCACTACACTTCAAGTATATTTTGCCCATTTAGGCCTATTTCCTTTCTTTAGCGTACAAATACGTGCATGCACTCATTCACTTTCTCGCCCCCCCACCACACACACATACACAGCCACACACACACACACACACACACGCTTACACACACGCGTACATTCATACAAATACTCGATAGTGAAACTAGTGTTCTCTGTGATGAACCAAGGGTTGCACTACACAAATAAATACATTGGGAAATATTCATTTAAGGACTTTTATTGTTTATTTTTTTGACATCTGAAGAAAACAAGGTTTGTTTTTTTTTTCGAAAATGCATTGCCTGTTTCATATCATTCTCAAAATAAAACGTTGCTTTACACTTTACTGTTTCATTTATTTTAAATCTACTTGTATTTGGCTCCTTTATAACAACCTAGCACTCTGTTTAAATGTTCTTTACATACTTTACTTTTTTTAATAATTTTTTTTAATTCCTTAAGCAAGATCAGCATGAACATATAAACAATGTTAAATCATATTTAAAAAAAACCCAGAAATTCCTCTTACTTTCATTCACTGTCTACAACATACACTTTTTTTAAGCTCATGATGTACATATCAATTCAAATTTGTATCCAAGAATTTGTGTCAATAATAATGTTGTAAACCCCTTGTTTATCTAAGACTGAATAAAGAATTTCATGTATCACAATCTAATGATCTGTGAGTGAATGAAAGTACAATTTCAGTATTGCAAATATATATGTTTTATATGCTCCATTTATGAAGGGTTTTTTCTTCTTTTTTTTTAGTGCACAAAAAGTACAAGCAATAATAGAAGAAAACAACCATATTAAATTTTGGAGTAAATATTTCAATAGTTAAGCAATTCTCAAAAAGTGTACTCAATCGCAAACAAACAAACACACAAAAACAGCCTAACAAAAGACAACACACCCACCCACCCACCCACCCACCCACATACACAAGTGTATACCGTTGTCAGTTGCTAGGTTGATGGGCACTCAGAGAGAGATATAAATTTCAAAAGAACCTCAACATCCTTAATTACATATGGATGGTGCTAATTGCTAATTAAGACTTTTGCTCTTTCAATTTCAGTCTTTGTCTTTTCATTTAACACTCAGCAGTGCAGCATTCAGCAAATCACTTTCCATCCTTCTTTCACTCCCATTTGTTCCTCTTACTTTAAATCTTATTTTCCTGGTACATGTATACTGTTTGCCATTTTCTATTTGTGTTTTCTCCGAGGGCACGGTCCAAACAGCTCTCGGAACTCACATCCATTGTTTCAGTAGTGTTTTAAAGACATTCTTGAATTTAAACACTGGATGTGAGCCCCAAAGCCCCCCAGACAGTACCGCCGGGTCAGCGTGCACACAGATTCATAGATTTCATTCTGAAATTAAAAAAAAAAAAATATATATATATATATTATATATATATGTAATAATAATCATATCACCACTTTTGATATCAATATGAAAAATCAATCACATTATTATTACAAATATTTCAAACCATATAACTTCACATCATATAAATTCACACCATACTGATTTTCTACAGATCATATATATCACTTCTATTTAGACTTTCAGAATTAGAGTTTTGAGGGACTGGAAAGGTAAAGCCCACCACTGATCCGACACGCAGCACCGCAGCCGAGCCAGCCAAGCAACCAACAAGCTAACTACTGGGTAGACCAGTCCGCTGATCGGTCAGCAGAACATAGCCACGGCACCGCATGCCAGACCAGCAGCGGGCTTAAGGCCATACAGATACATATGTGGCCTCTTCCTCAAATGTCCACCGCCCTTCCGTAAGCGGGGGAAAAATAAAACAAAAACAAAACAAAAACAAAACAAAACAAACAAACAACAAAAAAAACAACAGAAGGGTCGAGGTTTTGAGGAGCGACCAGACTATAGAGGTGAGATGATTATTGTTTCCCTTCCTTCGACTGAGGAAGAAAGGGAAAAGTAGGAGTTGTGGCACCTCCCTTATATCCTCCGTCCCTCAATAAACGAAAGCCAAAAAAAAAACAAAAAAAAAAAACAAACAAACAAAACAAAACAGAAGGACCGAGCAAAGGAGTGTCCAAGACTGTACAAGAAACTTTAGAGTTGCTCCCAAACCTTAAGATTTAAGGAAGAAAGGGGGAACTCACATCAACAAATTAGGCCTGGTGTGTTATGATTAAAGCAATAACAACAACATCAGCAACTATTGTTGAGCCCACACATTATATACATGATTCTGACATAAAAAATAGTAGTATTAATAAATAGCAAAGATACCAATAATGTTTTTTTAATTAAAAAAAGTAAATAAATAAATTCAACAAAGCACCAGTACCAGTTGTACATAGTAGTAACAATTTAGTCAGATCTTCAGGGAGTGTACTAGTGAAGAAGGTTCTTTTTAATATTCAATGGAACATATTTCTAGTGGGATAAAGACTGGCGGTACATGCAACAATCCACCCCAGCATAGGTGTCCACCAGAGGCGTTACTCACCATTTACCGAAGAAGAAAAACTATATGAAATTAATGTTTGACATAATGCCCACTGGTCATTAAAGAAAGGCAATGTGCCTTCTAAAAAGTGCATGTACTAAGATCTGCATATTTTTGTTTCAATAGACAAGAAAGCCTGTGTACTGGGCATTGCATTTTTCATGTAAACCTTATAAATGTAAATTTTGCAAGCAATAGGATATAATTAAGACCAAAATCTGTTTCCACTCCTTCTGTACATCCAAATACAATCAACGTTTCTGAGAATGTCAAACGACACCAGTGCTGACACTTGCTGGGACAACATACGGTTAAGATCGATCCAAAACTTTTGGACAATACTGCAGCCCCATAATAAGTGTTGTATCGTTTGGATTTCTGTTTGGCATATATTACATACCGGGTCCTCTACAATTTTACAGGCGTACAGATATTTTCTAGTGTTTAAGAGGGGATGTAGTATTCTCACCTGGAACCATCTCAATTCTATATCCTGCCACTTATGACACTGTTTGAAAATTTCAAACCAATTTAAATCGTTATAGATTTCGTTCCATTTTAAGACTGCAGTAGGATGAACCTCTGATCTTGTAAGCATTTACTGGACACTTTTGCCTCCTTCTTTGATTTCTTTCCAAGTTTTAGTATCTTGTACACTACAACTAGGATCAATCTCAATTCTACATTTCTGTTGGTATTCCAAGATGGCGTTGATAATGCCATTATAGAGAAGAAAGTTTGTTCGCCTGATATTTGGATAAAGTTCCGTAAATTCTCTAAAGGTAAGGAATTTATTATTATTTAAATTATACATTGATGAACAATTAAGTAGTGGGTGAAAACAGTGCAGGCTAACAATTCTTCAGTCGTTATAGTAATGACTTGACAAAGATTTGAACTTAAAAAAAAAAAAAAAAAAAAAAAAAAAAAAAAAAATTTGAAGATGAAGAAAATGGGGGGAATATAATATTATTATAAATATGAGAAGCCCTTCACTAGCTGCCTGAGGGAACCATCGTAATCCCTCTCAAAGGCACATTTATTTGTATTGCCTGCTCCTAGGCCTTTCGTCCGCTGGATCGGACTCATCAGGGAGATACGGCTAATTGTGTCTGTGCTCTTGGTGTCAAATAGAGACACACCACAGTCCATAATTCTGTGGTGTTCTCACCACCAAGGGTTCGAAAAAAGAATCCAACAGCAGCCTCAAAGCAGCCAGTGAAGGGTAATAAAATGGAACAAAGCAAAAGTGTGGAGAGGAAAAAAAGTAGCTGAAAAACTAAAAAGCATTATTCAAACAGTATAAATATAGGGGACAATCTTTGAGCCTATGCTTGAGGATCCATTCAGGATGCAAGGGAGGTCAAAAGATATGGAACAGTCTGAGTGGTCAGCTCTGCTGTTCAATAACCCAAGCATTGTGAGTGGCTAAGAACTGCACAGAAAAACCTTTACTTGGATCTCCTAAGAGATGCAATCTCCCACTGATTGACCAAACAATATAATGCTGAACAATTAAGTAGTGGGTGAAAACAAGTGCAGGCTAACAATTCTTCAGTCGTTTAGTAATGACTTGACAAGATTTGAACTTAAAAAAAAAAAAAAAAAAATTTGAAGATGAAGAAAATGGGGGAATATATATTATTATAAATATGAGAAGCCCTTCACTAGCTGCCTGAGGGAACCATCGTAATCCCTCTCAAAGGCACATTTATTTGTATTGCCTGCTCCTAGGCCTTTCGTCCGCTGGATCGGACTCATCAGGGAGACACGGCTAATTGTGTCTGTGCTCTTGGTGTCAAATAGAGACACACCACAGTCCATAATTCTGTGGTGTTCTCACCACCAAGGGTTCGAAAAAAGAATCCAACAGCAGCCTCAAAGCAGCCAGTGAAGGGTAATAAAATGGAACAAAGCAAAAGTGTGGAGAGGAAAAAAGTAGCTGAAAAACTAAAAAGCATTATTCAAACAGTATAAAATATAGGGGACAATCTTTGAGCCTATGCTTGAGGATCCATTCAAGGATGCAAGGGAGGTCAAAAGATATGGAACAGTCTGAGTGGTCAGCTCTGCTGTTCAATAACCCAAGCATTGTGAGTGGCTAAGAACTGCACAGAAAAACCTTTACTTGGATCTCCTAAGAGATGCAATCTCCCACTGATTGACCAAACAATATAATGCTGAACAATTAAGTAGTGGGTGAAAACAATTGATGAATGAATAAAACATTTTCTTCAACCATTCTTTAATGAATACTACATGCCTGTCTCTTAGTATGTGCTTGTTGTAATGTATGCACTCAGCCAAAAATTCTGCGGGCTTTGGTGGGGGGCATTGCATGAACAGATGTTTGTAGTGCTTCAGCACGTCTGTCCAAAACCAATTTTTACAACTTTTCAAACAAACATGTACATATTCTTCTCTCATTTTTGACAAATTTACAAAATTAGGAAATAGGGCATATACAAAAGTTTGCAGACTTCCTTCATAAGTTAACCGTTTAAGCCAGGATACTTTAATGAAGTGATATAAGCATGTAAGTCAACCATCTGCAATCCACCATCAACATATGGTTTACAAACTATACTTCTTTTTATCTTGGCTGGTTTATTGCTCCATAAGAAGGAGAACAAAGCTGTCTGTAGTTCTTTAACAAAATTTACTGGGGATCAGGTAGATTTATCAGAAGATAAGTTAGTTTGGACGTAATCAGTGTTTTCAATACTGCTATCTTCCCTAAAGGAGAAGATCTCTCTTACTCCATATACCCAGTACCCTTTTAATGTCATTCAATTTGCCTTCAAAATTTATATCTGTTGTTCTTCTAATGTCTACACAAAACTGTATACCCAATATTCTAAAAATTCCAGGATTCCGGCGAAAGTTTTCATCACGCATATATCTCACATTTGAATGCTTCATACTTCCAAACCACACAACATTTGTTTTTGTTTTTTATTATTAATTCTTAAACCAGACATTTGGGCAAAAAGTCTCATACATTTATGGTTTCTTTGAACGACTTTTCTGTACCATCGAGACATATATTGGTATCATCTGCGGATTGCGACAGGAGGACCTCTTGTCCTCTCACCATGACACCTTTGATATCAATATCTTGTCCAATGAGAAGCGACAGGACCTCTGCACGATCACGTATAGGTAAGGAGAGCAAGGATCCACCTGCCGCACTCCATGTCTGATTGGAAACCATTTTGAATATTGCCCATTAACAGAAACACAGGATGTCATGTCTCTGTAAAAGGAGATAATCCACCTTATGATATCGGGGCCGAAATTGAAAATTTTAAGCGCATTATTCAAAAAGTCCACGAGATGCTGCCGAATGCCTTTTCAAAATCAACACTAAGTAGTAGACCTGGGATGCTTTCTTCCTCAGTATATTGAAGTACATCATAAATTTTTGTAATATTCTCTCCAATATATCTTCCTCCCATGAAGCCATTTTGGTCCTCATGAATTATTTTTGGTAAGACACATTTAATACGATTAGCGATTGAGGCCGATGCTATTTTGTATGAGGTGTTTAACAGGGAAATTGGTCTCCAATTTTTCAAATATTGTTTTGGCTTATCCTCCTTTGGAACACAAACAATGACACCCTGTCTCTGTGTGACTGACATACTCTGTTTATCAAAACCACCATTCAGAGATCTGACAAGAAAGGTGCCAATATCTGTGAAGAAGAACTTATAAAATTCAACAGTAAAAACCATCTGATCCAGGACTCCTGGTGTTTTTCAAATTTTTAAGGGCCTCCCCCACTTCGTATAAAGTCAATGGACCTTCCAGTTTGTCGCTTTCTTCTTGTGTTAGTTTATTAGCATCCATTATCATACCATTAAGATCTATGTTTCTTGCTTCCTGTTCTGTATATAGTTGTTCATAAAATGTTTCAACCTCTTCTAGAATACCCTTTTGGTCGGATATAATATTACCATCATCTTTTCAAGAAAACTCATAGAGCGATCTACAAAATTTCTATTTTCCAAGTCGCAAAAGTATTTACTAGGTTTCTCCCCTTCGCGAATCCACTTTACTCTTGATCTAACAATAATTCCCTCTATCTTCTTTTCCCTTAGATCTTCTAGTTCCAATTTCAATTGTTCTAGTTCCCCTAAATTTTCTTCATTCACATATGAACCCAAGTTGGAAATCTTTGTTTCAAGTTCCTTTTCCCGTTTTAAGTCATTTGTTTCCCTTATAGCATGAATAGGCTATTGTTTTATCTCTTATTTTTAGTAGCACCATTTAAAAAAAATAACTGATCTGAAATTGTAAACTGTAACATATCACTTGCCACCTCATTAATTTTCTGAAAGTTGTGTGCTGGTAAGGCGTATTCTTTTTTTTAACTCTGAAATGACTCCTTTTATTTCATCAACAAATTTCTTGTCTCTTAATAAAGAATGGTTAAATTTCCAGTACTGTCTATCTCTCATTCTCTCATCTTCTCTAAAGCTTATATCAATAATGGAATGGTCTGAACGGTAGCTGAGTCCAATATTGGATCTACTGATGTCCGACAGCAGACTCTCTGGTATCGAAAAGTAATATAACCTGCCTATTTTATAGTATTGAATATGCGCCATGAATGTTTTCTTAAATTTGGGTGTAATGTTCTGAACACATTAATCAACTCATGCTGAGCAGTTAACTCCAGTATTGCTTTACGCGATCTAGGTCTATTTGGAGTACTGGAATAGTTTCTTGAATCAAGTTTCCCATCTAGAACAACATTCCAGTCTCCTCCCAAGATCAAGTTATTATTACCAGACTGTTCAAGTCTAGCACTTACCGCATTAAAAAAAAGTCTGGGTTATCTCCTGCACTAGGCCCATATACATTGACCAAAGTGAACCGTTTCTTGAGAAACTCCACGTCTAAAAAAAAAGATACTGACCATTGGGGTCCCTTACAACATTATGTACTTTGTACTCAAAATTATTATTAAATAGAATTGCAACCCCATTTTTATTTGTATCTGATCCTGTCAGCCATACTGAATAGCCCCAGTTTGACCTAATAAAATTTTCTTGTTTATGGGGTAGATGAGTTTCTTGTAAAAAAATATATGTTACTATTCTGATTCCTCAAGAATTCAAAGACATCTTTCCTTTTCTTGAAGTCATTTATCCCATTGCAATTATAGGAATATATTTTGAATCCCATTGATTTGTTTATCTTGCTATCCATTTTTTTCTTCTAGAAAAAAACTCCCAGAGTTATATTCAACACCCTTTTGTAATTGTACAAAGTACCTTTCGAATATGCTCCACTCTTATTGCCCAGTAGGAAGCGACTCTTTATAGTTGAGGATGTACGACAAGACTCACTGAAAAGAGTATACTTATCTTGTAACAAAGCACCTTGATTTTCAACAAAGCATGAAAAAAATGTATTCCTCCAGTATTTTCTCTCACTCTGCAGCCCATGACAAAAACATTGTAAGTCACAAATCACACAATACGCAACAAAGATAACACGTAAGCAAAAAACACTTACAAAAAAACGCAGGCATATTAGTGACATGTCGTTGCCTACTAGTAGGTACGACTGTGAACTTTAAAGCTACTTCCGAATAAGATAAAAAGAAGCAGAGGTGTTATCTATCATATATTCATTGACAGAGCAAAAGTCACATCGTGTTATCTCTTCTTGGCCACCCGGAACGTCTTCATCCTCTGGAGCAGTGGTTGTGACGTCACTGAAAGAAGAAAGGGAGCTGACTCCTGACATCCGTTTCTTGAAAAGAGCGTCAAGTTGTTCACTCTGCGCGCTGTGAACCAGTTCTTCCAGTCTCCGATCTCTCCTGTTGATTTGAACACATAGTTGTTTTACAGACATCTCTCTCTCTCTCTTCTCTCTCTCTCTCTCCTCTCTCTCTCTCTCCTCTCTCTCTCTCTTCTTTTCTTCTTCTTCTTCTTCTTCGCCTTCATATTATAGATAAATAGACATAGATATCCACCACATGAATACGCACCAATTGTTTCTTCTTACGCAGTTTGGTGTGTGACAAAAATGTTCATGTCACACAGCCTTAATCAACCCGGCTGCCCTAAATAAGGCTTTGATGTAAAATACCATGATCTCTCTTTCTCGAAAATTAAAGATATATGGCTGATTCATAAGTCTGCTTAAGCTTTTTAAATCATTTTTTTAAATGGTGGCAGTGTATTAGTGTGAGTACTTGTTTGCACATTTAAAATCCTTTCACAGTGATGTCCCACAAGGCTTTATTATTTATTTAGCAGCAGCAGCAGCAGTAGTAATAGTAGTAGTAGTAGTAGTAGTGTAGTAGTAGTAGGTAGTAGTAGTAGTAGTAGTAGTGGTAGTAGTAGTAGTAGTAGTGGCCGTAGTTGTAGTAGTAGAAGAAGTAGTAGTTGTAGCACTAGTAGTAGTGGTGGTGGTGGTGGTGGTGGTGGTGGCTGTGGTAGTGGTAGTGGAAGTAGTATTAGTAGCAGTAGTGGTAGTCGTTGTTGTTATTGTTGTTGTTGTCATTGTTGTTGTTTTTTGTTGTTGCATTAGCAGCACCACCAACATCAGTAACAAATATAATGATAGTAGATATTGCGGCAGCAGCTGCAGTACTGCTATAAATACTACAACTATCCATCCGCCATTTTTTAGAATGTCATCGAACTTTAAAACAACCGATCGTCCCTTTTGGCAGCCTGACCTACTCCGTCACCCAGCGAGAGACTCCCGCCACAATGACCACTCACCTGTAGATAAAGAATCATCTTATCCAAAGAGACTTAATCACTTTCTTATTGTTTTTATCATCACTGTTATTTTTCACTTTAGTTTTCATGCCTGTAGAAGACTGCGGCTAAAGCACTGGCTCCTGTATTGTGATGCGTTCAGTCCTTTCGTTTAGCAGAGTAATAACCCGGCTTTTTTTTTCTTTTTTCATTTCAGCTCCCTTCTGTAGCCACTCACCTCTCAAGCTGGTATTCTAAGAGTTTAAGATCTTAAGGCATCGTAACTGTGTCACAGCATATTGGAACCAGTTTGCAGGGAGTGTGACTGCTTCGCAAGCCTGAGAGAGAGAGAGAGAGAGAGAGAGAGAGAGAGAGAGAGAGAGAGAGAGAGAGAGAGAGAGAGAGAGAGAGAGAGAGAGAGAGAGAGTATGTGTGTGTGTCATCGCTATGGTCTATTTTACACAGGAATCACAAAACTGTGTTTTGTGCTGGAAACAAACCAAACAATATTATGTGTTCCACATATGGCAAATGTTTGTCAGAAATAGATTTTGAAACTACTTTGCAAGTGTTCTCGTCGTGGAATATGTCCTAGATTTTAGAAATATTTACATAACTTGGAATCAAGAGCCAACAAACGGCGCCGATGGTTGACATATGTAAGCCTCACATGAAAATTAAATCAAACGGCTTTCATTCTTTACCAATCTCGTTTAATACGCAGCTAACTCCACGATTTTCTGCTACGTGCAATTCATTGGATGCCATGTCTTGGAAAATAAAACAGCCACAAATGAAGCACTGTCCTAATTTGTTGCAGCTCTCCACAAAATGTTTCATGTAACCTGGTGTAACCTGGGCCTAATCAGGAATAGAAATCAATTCATCAACGATGGAGTATATTGTCTAGCCCTGTTTTCATGGTGACATCAGTTTCGATTTTGTCTCCATCTCCATGTCTGTGATGAGCTTTTGTCAAGGTTGTCGGCACGGGGAAATTCACAGTGTGTCGTTGAAGGGACGAGGTTATGTTACCCAGTGAGAGGAGGGGAGGTAGGAATGCGCACTCACTCTTGCTCCACGAAGAATCGGTTATTGCCAGTTGGCGGCTTAGTGTGTGTTGTAATGTGTACGCTGGTTTAGAACAAACACGACTGTGTGTGTGTGTGTGTGTGTGTGTGTGTGTGTGTGTGTGTGTGTGTGTGTGTGTGTGTTGTTTAAAATAGAAGATTACTATTAAACACAGTGCTGTAAAATTCTCTGGCGTGCTACAAATGAGGGTAGACTTGTGAGGTGCTATCTAAATGAGCACAGCAACATTGACAAAGTAAAGAGAAGACACTGAAAATCATCATGATTTCCTTTCATTAAGTTTCATTCTAGGTCTTCACGGATTTGATCCGGTTCAGCAAAATTGAAACAAATGCAAAAGCCATTGGAACTCACTATCGATGCACTATATTGTATAAAATAATAAATGTTCTCTCTCTCTCTCTCTCTCTCTCTCTCTCTCTCTCTCTGTATGATGAGTAGTAGCAAATTGTGAACATTTAGTATTGTAAATGAACATTTATCCAGCTTTTTAAAAAATCATAATTATTAATCGTTTTGTCCTTTTTATCTACCTTTTCTTTTATTTGTGATACACCTAGAAATAATTCAAACAAATCTCCCATACTGTCCCTCTACTCGCTACCAAATTCTGCATTACTTTTCAGTAAACTTTAATACACTTTTAAATTCTGTCAGTTGTGTAACACTAAGAAGACAACAGCACCATCATATTCCTGAAGGTAGACAAGAATTAATTATCAATACATGGAATGTAACACTTTTCTACTTCAATATTTCAAATAGTGGAGAAAAAGAATGGTTGAAAACAGCATTTTGGACATTTTTCTTGCTCATCAAAAATGTATTTGCATGAATGCCATTCTTCATCTATTTTTTAGTTTAGTTTTTCTAATATGTTTCACTTCACGCTAACTGCACTGTCTCCTTCTCTCTGTCTCTTCGCCCCTTTCACTAATCCATAAATTGCATACTGTTAAACTGGCATCTGTGCATGCTGTAAAAACTCACCTGGTTGATTACCAAGAAATTTCCTTTGTTGTAAGAAGTCTATCATGCTGACATTCAATCAGCATGCCCCCATCCCAACCCCAAAGGACATCTCTAACAGTAAAAAGGGGCATAACTACTGCTTCTCGGTGTATATTTAGGGCTCATTTCATTTCTATGGTCCAATGTTTGGCATTTTCTTCTTGTCAATATTCAGTCAAAGAAATGTTGATATCCTGACCATTAAAAAAAAGAACAGGCTTCAAGAACTCGTTCACCATTTTGTCGTTACCACATGCTCTATATGTGCTTTAAAAACCTTATGTCAGCTTTTTACTTGAACATATCAGAAAATGGAGTTTTGAAATGAGAAATTCAACACAATATTCATGACACTGAGTGATTACACCTGCGTTTTGTCGGTAAAACCAGCATCATCACCATGCAGTTTAAACTACCTTAAAGAAGGGAGGGGGGGGAGGGAGGAGGGGGGAGGGAAAGCCTTCTGACTGTAGTCGTATCACTGACATCCACTGTGTCTTTGACAGAACCATTCAACAATCTCAAGACTGGGAAAATGCTGGTTACCTTCTGGAGTATATTTCCTATAACGTTTTAGGACTCAAAGCATAAAGTTGTAGGATCAAAAAAGCCCAAGCTAAAGACTGGAAGAAAATATAAATTCCAAGAGGCAATCAACATGACATAAGAAAACTT
Source organism: Conus ventricosus (assembly GCA_018398815.1). Lineage (NCBI taxonomy): Eukaryota > Metazoa > Mollusca > Gastropoda > Neogastropoda > Conidae > Conus > Conus ventricosus. The sequence goes on from CM031606.1 coordinate 53,065,789, forward strand.
CAAGCTCGAAGAAATGAGCGCATACACAAACGAACAGACAGCGGGCGGGGTCAATAAGAAAAGAAATGGTGGTCAAAGGTAAGAGGAAAAGAGAGGCACGGTGACACAGGAGTGGAAGGCAGAAGAGGATTCCAAGAGAATCCAAAAGGCAGTCCAGTGGGGCAACGGGGCTCAATTCACTCCAGCTAAGTATCAGCTAGAAGGAAATACGGCACATTGAACCTTTTAGGATCAGCTTCAACCTCAGATCTGTATATGACCTCTATCCTTGAATTCAAAGCTGGTAAAATGGGGTCAGATAGTCCTGCGTGTCCTCTCTGTTGGGCGAACACACAGTGGAACATATCCTGCGTTCATGCAAAGCAGCGCTAGCGTGGGGGCGGTGCACAATGAAGTACAACCTGGTGCTTCAGGAGAATATGTATCGGTTAGCACTTCCAGAGGAAATACTACGCCACCAGCAGCTCCAGTGACAACATTCCATAATGCAGGAGGCCACAAACCATGGCCGGTCTGGAACGGTGTGACACAAAAGCATTACATGGGGATGTGCTGCATGGCGTGGATGACTGGGAATACACGGCAGACCTTCCAGAATGGAAAAATCGAACAGAGGTCAGTGGAAAGAGCGGCGTGAGACCGGGTATTACAGTCAACCCAGGGTCATCAAACCGATTGATTCTGATTGAATTCACCGTGCCATATGAAAGTAGAATGGAGAAAGCTCACATCTGCGTGGCTCAGAAGGGAGGCATTCTTCTCTGAAGATCTTCAACCAGCAAACTGTCTCTAGAGTTTGTTTTCCAACTTCACCAGACTTAATTTAAACCCACTGAATGTCTTTCATAGCTGGACTTTGTTTAATTCTTCTCAGTGCAGCTTGTGTCTCTTTTGCAAGCGCACCGATTTTTTTTTTTCTAATTAAAAGTTTTAGCTCTCGAAGAGTCTTTTATTACCTGACCAAACCATGTACAATTCTCAAAATGCTCACTTTACTCTTTCTTCTTCTTCTTCTTCTTCTTCTTCTTCTTCTTCTTCTTCTTCTTCTTCTTCTTCTTCTTCTTCTTCTTTCTTCTTCTTCTTGGACCGGAATAGCTCAGTTGGTAAGGCCTGACTCGTAATCTGGTGATCCTGGTTTGCGGGTTCGAACCTCCGCCGGGGCGTTTCGTACAGGGGGATTTTTCCCTCGGAGTTAACTTGGTTCTGACTCCATTTCCCTACAGTCCTTCGAATGAGACTATAAACCGAGTTCCGTGTGTGAACGCATGCATAACATCTTGCACACACGTAAAATCCCATCACCAACTTTCGGAAGAGAGCCAGTTTTGGCCGTTGGTATGGATGACACGTTACACATAGCATGCGCCCTGCGTGAGAAATGGAAAGAATGAAGGAAGTAAAGAAAATGAGTGATCGATATTGAGCGATACTGACTGGGTGGGCACGGGAAACGACTGAATGAAGCGCCAGCTGGCAGCTCTTCAGTCGGCACTACCCAGGTAGGCAGCCCGTTGTGTAAACGAGTGTTGATTGTAAAGCGCTTAGAGCTTGGCCTCTAGCCGAGAATAGGCGCTATATAAGTATTCATTATTATTATTTATTATTCTTCTACAGGGTGCATTCAATCTATAGTTTGCGTATGATTGGGAGAAAACAAACGTTTTTCGACTATTAAATAAACAGTATTTTCTTCGTATTCAGAACAAAGATGTGGTTAAAAATACGCAATAACAAACGTAATAAGAAATCAGAATGTTGACAAAAAACATTGTTAAAAATTCACAAACGCAAACGCACCAAATATATGTCGCAAAAAAATCTGGTGGAAAAGAATAAAAATGGTCACTGAGTAAAAGTTAACAGTGGTACTGTAGCAGGGAGAAGGTTGTGAGAATAAATATAGCAATTTTGATTATGGTAACGGTAGGTAAAAAGGGATAGGGATGATCAATGAGTGAGAGGTTAACAGTATTATTGGAGCAGGGAAGAAGGAGAAGGTTTAAAAAAAGGGGGGTGGGGGAACACACACAAACACACACACACACGCACGCACGCACGCACGCACGCCACGCACACACACCACACACACACACACACTTTTTTTCTAATGTAGGTATTGTATATAAGTATTATTATCATTACTACTACAATTTTCTGCTGGTGATGGGATTAGTGAGAATAGGACCTAGTAATTATATGCATAATGGTAGTGATCATAATGATAGTAATAGAAACAACAACAATTACATCAGTAATGATGATATTGATGATGACAGTAACGATAGTAATGGTATGACGATGATGATAATAGTAAAGATAGTGACCAGTGACCATCTCTGTGATTAGTGATCATCTCTGTTCCTTTCCACCAACTATAACTATCACCAGTATTACTCTTATTAATATTGCTATCAATATTACAGTCATCACATCATCATTAGAAGCACTATCATGATCGTCGTCATCATCATCATCATCATAAAAAGAAACCGATCAACTTCATTATTCTCATTATCTCAGTTAGTATTAACATCATAATTATCTTAATCACTACTATCACTACTATGATCACTATTATTGATTGTTGTTAATACTATTGTCATTGTCATTATTATTATCATTGATTATTTATCATCTATTTTATCATTTATTATATCTTTATCATACTTTATCATCATCATCATCATCATCATCATCGCTTCTCCTCTTTGTTTTTCCTGTCCTCCCCTCCTCTTCCTCTTTCTTTTACTTCCTCCCTTCCCTTATTATCATAAGTGTTTGTATTAGTACTATTATTATCATTACTATTATTGATATTATTATTTTTTGTACCATTATTTTCATTATCAGTACTATTATTACCATTACGGTTTCTGTTGTTGTTAGTATTATCATCATCATTATTAATACCAGTGTTATTATTGATAATTCCTTCAGTACCATTATCATCACCGTCATCATCACCACAAACACTGTTGCCACGACAACCATGCTGTTCGACAATCCTCTAACCCCTCTCCTTTCTCCCACACTATGACAGCTTTTGTTACATTACACCAAAAGTGGTAGTACTCCCTCTTGTTATTTTTCCCCCAATATTTTTGTCATCAACATCATCATTATCATTATTGCTTTCAGTATTGTTATCATTATCATCATTACTACTTTAGCTCGCATTGTCTCCTTCCTGATGGCCTCGTTTTCATTCAACGCCCATCTTGCGCCGAATTCGACAAAGGTAAGTGATTGCTCGTTCTTCATTATTGTTGTCTGGAGTGTTGTTTATCTTACCTGAAGAAGAACCTAAGAGGTCAAAACGCCTCGCCTTTTGTCTAGTGATTCGTTTGTCCACGTTGTTCAGCGGAGTTATTATAAATACGTTTAACATTTTTAAATTAGGTTATCTACCTTTGGGAGAGAGAGAGAGAGAGAGAGAGAGAGAGAGAGAGAGAGAGAGAGAGAGAGGGAGAGAGAGAGAGAGAGAGAGAGAGAGAGAGAGAGATGGTTGAGTTTTCGTCCTCATAGTAAAAGCTTTTAGGCACAAAGTTTTCTTTCGCGGTAGTCTTGGAACTTTTGGAGCGTATTTCATTTCTTATATAGTAGATAAATCAGTGGTCTATAAACGTTTGCAGACTATGCTAATGAACATGAGATACCTTCTTATGTGTTTGTACACCCATGTGTTTATGCACAATATGACTGCCTGTGTGTGTGTGTGTGTGTGTGTGTGTGTGTGTGTGTGTGTGTGTGTGTGTGTGTGTGTGGCGGCGTCGTGCGTGGTGTGGTGGTGGTGCGTGCGTGCGTGTGCGTGGTGGTGCGTGCGTGCGTCGTGCGATGCGACTGCGTGCGTGGTGCGTGCGTGCTGGATGCGTTGCGTGCGTGCGTCGTGCGTGCGTGTACGTGCGTGCGCTGCTTTTGTGTGTGTGTGTGTGTGTGTGCTGTCTTTGTCGCTGTTATGTGGTCGAATCCTGTGTTTTGTCCTGGATCTGTTGTGTCCTTGCGGTAACTAACCCTTCATCAAATGTTGCTTCATTTCGCTTCACATTCTCCCTGCACACACACACACACACACACACACACACACACACACACACACACACACACACACACACACCAGAACACACAGACACGGACACAGAACACCACACACACACCACCACACACACAACCACAACAACACACAACACCATATTCAGCCCGCATTTTAGCTGTGACTGAAAAAAGAAGCTAAGAAAGGTGAAGTGTCAGTGTCGTTATCTTTCATAGTAGTGTCAAAATCCTGACGCTGACAGACCAAGCAAGTGTCGGCCATGAATGATATGAGACGATCAGGGCAGACACACTGGCCTCGTTTCTACACAACTTATACACCAGCCTGCATGTTAGGTGAGTGTTTGGTACTGAGAGCCACAACGCTGACGAACACGTTTATCTACCCTGTCTTGGTTGTGAGTACACTGGCAGTCTGTTTTCCAACTGTATTATCTTTGTCACCTGGTTGTGAGTAACTGCAGTCTGTTTTCCACTGTATTAATCTTTGTCACCTGGTTGTGAGTAAACTGGCAGTCTGTTTTCCAACTGTATTAATCTTTGTCACCTGGTTGTGAGTTAACTGGCAGTCTGTTTTCCAACTGTATTAATCTTTGTCACCTGGTTGTGAGTAAACTGGCAGTCTGTTTTCCAACTGTATTAATCTTTGTCACCTGGTTGTGAGTTAACTGGCAGTCTGTTTTCCAACTCTATTAATCTTTGTCACCTGGTTGTGAGTAGACTGGCAGTCTGTTTTCCAACTGTATTACACTTTGTCACCTGGTTGTGAGTAAACTGGCAGTCTGTTTTCCAACTGTATTACACGTTGTCACCTGGTTGTGAGTAAACTGGCAGTCTGTTTTCTAACTGTATTAAACTTTGCCACCTGTTGTTGTAATGACTATTTTGCACAATGCACACTGATTGTGTGACAACAACTTTGCGAGTGTTGTTCTGTGTATTTTTTCTGTCCATGTTTTTGTAATGTGTGAAGATTTACGTTCATTTGTTTGCTTTGTAGGAAGGAGTTCTCTTTAATATCACGTGGCATCCCATAACCATGGGACAGTAGATAATAGCAAAACTAAGTAGATCACAATGTTTGTCTTAAGAAAAAGAATAATTACATAGTGGAAGGGGAGAAGGGGGTTGGATAGTGTGCAGCAGCAACATGATAAACGAGGAGGGGATTAAAGGTGAACATTTGAAATGATCAAAGCACGATTGAAGAATATTAAGTAATGGACTTCGTGAGGGCGTTAATATTGAATTTGATAAGAAAAACAATGAATAACGAATCTAAAATGTAAAAAAAACATCGACTTTGCTGTGTCAGTAGGTGACACATTTCGGTGTAAAAAGGCTTATTAACACACACTTTACATCACTAAAGCGCAATATTTAGTCCGTAACAAATTACATATATGTCTGAAAGTTGAAGTTAGTCTGAAGATCAAAACAAAGTCTAACTTGGTCCTTTGACGAGGTTTTGAAACTGTTAATTCACTTAGAAGAGACGTTTAAGTGATTTATTCTTTTTTTGTCTCACTATGGGCCATATATTCTTATAGTACCTGTAGGAGTCTTCGCTTCCTTTTTCTCTCCTATATCTGTTTGATCATGAGGAAGAAAGCCATTATCTAATGATATCCGAACGATTATCATTTGTGTCAAATTTGAAATATTCTTTCCTCTCTGGGTTATTCTGTAAAAAAAATTCAGATTTTAAAGAACTGATGAGATCAACACAAAAATATATTACTAATCGCTTTTGGCTATTAAACAAGATCCTTCAAAGCCATTAGGATGGCAATCAGCTCAGTTGTAAAACTGAATGTGCCTTTTATATATATATTTATATATATATTATATATATATATATATATATTATATATAATATATATATATATATATATATATATATATATATATATATATAACAGTTTAAAATAGGATTTTAAAATAGAGTAAAAACACCCTACAAACTTGTTTCGAGCAAGTGCTCCCCTCAGGGTATGTATAATCTGGGCCCGCCACCAGTGTTATATAGATTCGTGTGTGGGCGTGTGAGCTCTGCGCGTGTGGCACGTGGCCTGTAGATTTTTTCTTTTTTGGGGGCGCGTTCAAGGGGGACGTGCCAGGGAATGGTGCATTGACAAAGATTTCCATTTGTGCCTGCAATTATAATCATTTCTACTTTAGAGTTCAGGGATGCTAGATGGGGTTTACATAATATCAGCCACTTTTCTGTAGTACATAATTTGCATTTTTTAGAAATGTTGTTGCATGGTGCTGCTCTTTTTATAATTTTCCATGATATGTTGTAATCTATTTTCTTACGTTTAAGCTTCCAAATATATTTACTTAGTTCTGTTTGGTTTTTATATTTTTCATTTTTGAAGGACTGTTTATGGTTTGCATATCTGGTTTTAAAATGGTTTGCCGTGATCCCTATGTATGTTTCTTTATCACTGTCTGTTGTTACCGTAGCTTGGTGCACAATGTTGCTGTAGAGACATTTATTATTCAGAGGGCACTGGTCTTTTTTTGTGCAATTACAAGATATCCTTTCGTCACCCTCTTTGGTTGTATTGTTTTTTGGTTTTGTTGGAAGAATCAATTATGTTTTTAAGGTTGGGCATACACGAGTACGATAGCTTGACGGTGTTTTTATTGAATATTTTAGATAGTACATGTTCTTTTGGGAATGATGTTTTAAGGATTCTGAGGAATTCTTTTCCTACGTTGGTTTTTATTCTTCCATCATATGGAGGGTTATACCATATAATTTTTCTTTTCCTGTTTTTCTTATTGCTGTTCATGTTATTATCTGGGTTGTATTGTAATTTGTAGTTGTAGCCACTTTTATTCAGCGCCTCTTGGTATTCGGCTCTGCACTGTTAAATTCTTTCTCATTGCATGACAGTCTAGATAATCTTTTGTTTATGCCATTAGGTATGGTTTTTAAAACAGAGGGTGGATGGTTACTTTTGATGTCTACGTAGACAGGTGTGTCATTGGGTTTTTTGTATGGTTTGTATGTGTGGTCCTTAAGGTCTGATGTTATGTCTAAATATTCACTATTTTTTTTGTTGGCTTCTACTGTGATTTTTAGGTTGTAGCTTTGAAAGATTTTACAAAGTTCTTTTTTCTTGTTTTCAATGATTTTTGGTTTATTGTTTAATGCGGCGAGGCCGTCATCTCTGTATAAGCCAACCTGTTTACCAAGTACTTTCTGTATCTGAGACAACATGAGAAGTCCAACTAATTCACAAGTTTCAGCTCCATCATAAATCCCATCGTGGCATTGAACGTGGAATTTCTGCTGGTTTTTTTAATCCAAGTTTCATTGTTGCTATGGAGAAAGGTTTTCTTAGTGTGGAGAATGATTTCCATCTCATAATCTGTTATATTTGTTATTTGTGGCGAATCTTAGTGCTTTAGTGAGTAATTCCTCATCGATAGAAGGATAGAAATCCACTATGTCAAAAGTAATGAACACTGTATTTTTCTGTTTGTTCAATTCCTTAAACCATTGGATAACTTCATAACTATTTTTCAGAGATTGTATTCAGTGTTTGTTTTTATGTCCTCTATTGCTTTTTCCAGGATTTTTTTAAAAACTAATTTTGCTAATTCAGATTTTGATGGGTTTATTAGTCTACAAGTAGGGTTGTTTGAAAGTTAGGTTTGTGATCTTTGAGGGTTATAAAAGCTTCTTTTATTGCTGTTGCTTCTATCCTATCACCTAAATCCATCTGGTGCACAAGTTTCTTTCTTTTTTGCAGATGTTGTCATGTGTAGTCTTATCAGCTTTTAAAAAAATTATTTTTCTGAATATTTTTGTTGAGGAGTTGAGAGTACTCATTAGGTTCCATTTTATAGAAATTGCTTGTCTTGTCAGCCTTTATAAACATTTTTTTGTCATTTTGGATTTGTTTTATGTTATTATTCAATGTTGTTTGGAAGTTATTGTGTGATTTTCTGAATTCAATATTAGCTATTAGTTTTTTTCATACTTTCTTCAAAAGGTTTCATTTCCTCTATTACAGGTGGCGATCTCCATGACTTAAAACCATAAGTTTTTTTGTCTCCTTTTAGCATGTGGATTCAAAAGAAAAACGCTTTCCATCTCATATTACGCACAATATTTCAGTCTGCTGTATGAGTTTTTCCGTGTAGAGTTGTGGGTTAGAAAAAGGTATATTTTTGGTGGACTGCCCAATTAATTTTCTCCATTTTAAGTTCAGATTCTGCTAGGCCACAGTGCTCAACGTGAGGAGCAATCAATAAATTAGAGTTAAAAGACCACTCAGAAGTAGAGAACAGCATTTTACCAATCCTGGCTCACTTCGTCCTCAACCAGTTTCGGACGAAGTGACCCAGGATTTGGTAAAATGCTGTTCTCTGACAAGTAAGACTTCAATAACCAAAAAATAACGACTCTACAAACATGCATACTGTGTAGGATTATCCGTTTTCAATACTAATTACTAAACTTTTCAGATTTCAGTTTTTGCTTAATCCTGCGTTTTTCTTGATTCGTTTTCGCGCAAACATTCTTCAAATGAGTCTCTGTCTTTTAAAACTGAGTTTATTTTTGCTCCGAAACTTGTTATCCTACCTAAAACTGGAAATTATGTAAGGCTTGACTAAGGCACTGCGCTTGCAGAACTAATTATAGGGGCTGTAGATTGTGGCAGGGGGGCGTATTAACCAGGCCAGGCGGTGTTAGGCACAGCGGCCCTTTTCATGTTCTTACTGCCGACACCAGCAATTAGGGACGTTGCCCCTGTGTTTAGGGGGTGGGCTTTCTGGCTGCCCTGAGAAACCTATTACCACCACCACCACCGCCACCACCCACCACCACCACCACCAACACCACAGCTAGGCTTAAACTGCCGAGTTATGGAGGCTTCTCCTTTCTCTCTCTTTGTCTCTCTCTCTGTCTCTTACCCGCCCACCACACAGTGTTTGGCCAATCACCGGCTTTGTTGCTTTAATCTACACTGCAACCTTTGCGACACCAAACAATCAGCATAAAAAGCGTTGTCAAGCTCAAGAATATCTATGTTAAAGCAAGTTTTGTGACTTACTTCTGCGTGTGCGACCATTTATTTTCAGTTTGACATGTGACATTTTCCTAGGGTTGACATTGTTTTTGGGGTTGACATATAAAAAGGTATTGGCACTGTTTATGTTACGTGTTCTTGGAGACTGCAGTCAGTTTTAAAATGACGGATCAGGCAACAACATCGGGAACATCAAGAACTGTTGAAAGTTTTTTAGCCAGTTTCCACTTAAAAAAAGAACATTTAGAAGATCAAATAGCGAAAAAAGAGAAAGAGTTGAGAAAGATAAAGAGACAAGAGTGAACAAGAAGAAAGAATAAAACTAGAAGGGCAAAAATTAAATCATTGATTGATAAAGAAAAAAATGTGAAAGCTACTCTTGGTGAATTAAATATTCAATGGGATGTGGCAGAGGATTCACAAGACATTTAAGGTAAGTTTATTATTATAATTGTAGTTGTTTTTAAAATTATAGCATTTTTACTGATAATAACTATATTATATTCTGAACATCTGTTTCTTATAAATAATCAAAGGCGCGCGCACACCTCCCACCCGCGCATGCACACACTCAAGTCACTTCTAAGTTCTAACTCAAGTCACCCAAGTCACTTCTAAGTTCTTACTCAAGTTGTCCTCAGTCATCCTCAAGTCATCCACAAGTTTCTTACTCAAGTCATCCTCAAGTCACTTCTAAGTTCTTACTTAAGTCATCCTCAAGTCATCCTCAAGTCATCCTCAAGTCATCCTCAAGATTGTAATTAAGTCACTTCTAAGTTCTTACTCAAGTCATCCTCAAGTCATCCTCAAGTCATCCTCAAGATTGTAATTAAGTCATCCTCTAAGTACAACCAAGTTCTTATTCAAAGTTATCTTATAATTATCAAAAAACAATACAACCTATGTTTTTATCTTAAATAGTAGATGCCTAATATAGTACACACACGCCTCAAAAAACGCATCATCGTCGAGGTTGTCTTGCTTAGCGTCCTCTGCGCAAGATCGGTTAGCATAGAACTTAATGAAGTTCTTACATCCTAAGCAATGCATTGATTACAATTCTGGTCTATGGAAATGTCTTTTATAGACTCCATGTCTTTATTTATTGACTCCATTATTTTATAATACGCCATGATCTATTTTTTATCAAAAAACAAAAAAATTTAAAATTAAGTTCTTAAAATATTATTCCATTTGAAATGGATCAAAATGATCTTTTGTTGTTGGCGGTTCTGGTATGTTGTTGTCTTCTGTATTTAGCGGTTCAGATTTTTTTGACTGCTTTTGTTTTTGTTGCCATTGTTTTATATATTTTATAACCGTAATAACCACCCCCAACAGCATCAAGGGCGCCAAAAATGACAAAGTTTTTAAGTTCAATATTCCATGAAGACTTTGTTGCTGTAGGTCTTGAAATCCATGGAGTTTTTATAGCTGGCATTGAATTAACTTGTTCTGGCGTTGGCGGTGTTATGTTTTCATGATGAGTTATATTTTGTGATTGTAACATTAATTTTGCTCGTTTGTTCCACTCTGCTAATTTTTTTCCTGCTGCAACGCGTCCAGGAATTTTACTCACTTTCTCCACCTGGTTCAATGTTTTCTGATTCTGCTGATTTTCTGGCTCGGTCATTTTGAAGGGAAATAAAATCTATATGATTAAAAGTAATTAATCCCATGATTAGTGGCGATAACAATGTTCCAAATCTGTAATACAGATCACATCCTAGAGACTCTAATGACTTTGTTAAAACTGGATCCTGCGTTAAATCATACATAAAATCTTGTTCAGAATCAATGGGAGCAAATCTACTGACTAGTTTAGTGTACAAACTAAGAACCGTTTGCCGACACTTTTACCATTCTTGATCCTAGTTGCGCTTCATACCTGTTATGATACTTTATAATGTCTTGCGGCGACATCTGTTGAATCTGTTCTATGCTGAATTCATTTCCGAGGAACTGTTTTGTTTTTCCACATGCTGCCAAAGAATACAGCCTTTCCTTTTTGGGCATAATAGCTGGGTCATCAACCAGGTCATTTGTAATCATAAGTTCAGGAAGGTTTAATAGTTCATCGGTGTTCATGTTTTTATTAATTATAATTATTTGTTTTTAAAAATGAGCGCTGAAAAAACTGTTGCCAACCTTGTATACCATTCTGCTGTTATTGGCGGCCTAAATATAGGATACACAATGCTTGGTAAAAGCTTGTTAAGAATTAAACCAGCGGATCTTGGCAACTAGACTTTGAGGATCGGCAAAGCTAATCGCTATCATTGCAGCTTCGTTTGCTACGAAAGATTTTCTAGTTAACCAAGGAATAATTTCAGACAGTATAAATATGTAAAATAAAAAATACATTATAAAAATGGCTTCATTCGTAATGATGATAGGCGGCGCAGTAGTGAATGCGCTTGCTTTTAGCGGAAGTAATTACGCGTTTAGTAAATACGGGATGACGGGGAGAGAAAAAGACATAACAAAGCTGTGGAGCAACTAGCTGCAGCACAAGACGCCTATGAAAAGCAGAGAATTGAACAGTTAGATTTCATTAACGATACCCTGAAAAAACAGGGACATGCGACTTACACATTTAAAGACGTTGACCAGGCAATAAAAGAATATTATCTTGTAACAGGCAAACCAATCGAGACATTGCCCCCGCCAAATTTCAGTGACTTTTATCAACCCTCAGAAAAACAAAAGATGCAAGAAATCGTGTTTATCGTCTTTGGTATGACCGTTGTGTATTTTGTTGCGCATAATATTGGCTGAATAAAAATGAACAAAATTTATTATTCACCAAAAGGATATTGGAGGGAATCACGGCAATAAAAAAGCTAAGCCAAGCAGCGGAGTCAGTGAACAAACAGCGAAGGAATGGCTGTCTAAACAAGCGATTTGGCAAAATTTATTTACCTGCGCCTAGACGAATACAGAGACCACACTTTGTAAATACAATACCGAACGACACCCATCAAATGGACCTTCTATATTTACCCATGATACGATTAGACGAAAAAGATTTAAGTACGCACTCACAGTCATTGACATAGCTTCAAGATACAAAGATGCGGAACCATTAACAAAAGAGTGCTTCTGCTGTTGCTGTTGCCATACAACTGATATACCAACGAGGCCCGCTAACTTATCCTCGCATGATTCAAGTCGATGATGGAAAAGAATTTAAAGGCCGAGTGAATCAATTATTGTTGAAACATAGAGTTACCATTAAAAGAGGCATTCCAGGAGTTCACAGATCACAGGCTTTAGTTGAAAACTTTAACAAACAGTTATCCGAAAGACTTTTTTCCTACCAGTATCACAGAGAGCTGATTGACAATTCTCGCAACACAGAATGGGTTAGAAGACTGCCCTCAGTTTTGCGCGCAATGAATAATGAAGAATTTAAAGGGCTAAAACCAGTACAAGCAATCAAAAGAAAACAATAAATGTTGTTGAAGGAGAGTCTTCATCCAGCAAACTATTGCCGTTTGGTTTGAAAGTAAGGTACCTTTATTTACCGGGGGAAGCAGAAGGGACACTCGCATCAGGGCAACCGATCCAGTTTGGAGTGTTGATCCATATGAAATAAAAAGAATTGTAAAAATGAATCCGCCCGTGTATTATTTACGAGAAACTGACACAACAAAACAGCCAGCTCCTCAAAGATCTTTTGTGAAAGAAGAACTGCAGATAATCCCGCCAGACACAGTTCCGCTTTAATTAATTTACGGTTCTCCAATGCCCAATTGCATATGAAAACTCTGGATTAACAAACACACGTTTTGTGTTTGTTCTATCTATGACTTCTTTGTTACAACAGTTGTGTTGATCTCATGTAGATTAGATCGTAGTTTTACGTTGTCATGATGAAAAGTCTTATTGTCAAACAATGCTTCTTTGTAGTTGTCATGTGATATGTTTGACTGCACAACACTGCGAGATATTCTTTTGCTTTCTTAATGGTTTTCTCCTGGCTCGAAATACTGTACATTTTCGATCTTAAACCAATAAACTCCTTAATCACCTTTCCAGATAATTCATCTTTCATCTTTCCTAAAACCTTCTTATTAACGGTGTGAATGTAAAGATGAATCTTTAGGGTAATCAGATGTATCATACCACCCCGCATGCCCTTTAGCTACTTCTAATTCCATGTCTTTATAGATGTCTTCAGTAGGGATATCTATAACAAAACTATCTGTATCTGTGTAAAGTACTCTGGACTCAGGATACGAGGGCTTAAAGTAGTCATAAAGAAATTCTAACATCAAAAGCTTTGATAATTCTAAAACAGTAAACCCAATAAAAACGGGTTTGTCCAATTTGACTTTCTTTTTTTTCATCATTATGCCAAAAAGCTGATCATGAAATCTTCTAAAGTCCTGATAATTAGGTTTTGAAGTCAGCTTAATTGCTTCGTTCTCTTTGGTGACCAATCTAACATCTTTGCGCTTGTGCGGATTCTCCATAGTCTTTCCAAAACAGCTGTTGTTCATCAACTTGAAAAAGTCTTTTTCTGAAGCATCTGTGGATTTAGTTCTGAGATCAGTGTTCTTCATGATGTATGGTTTCATGAACTGTTCTTGATCAAAAGCAATTATACGATGAACAGCTGTCAACTTCAAACCATGTCTTAAATAAAATTGTAGAAGTCTGTAATGACAGACATAATTTTTTTTACCTCGAAGATTGGGCACAAGTTTAGGCGGCTCTGTTTTTGCCATCTTTAGGCTTTCTGCTGCTAATGGATAGTCATTATGCAGGTCATGGAGTTCATGAGGATATTCTAAGTCAACTTCTAGAATGAAACCACGCTGCTGACAGGCGTTAAACTGTTCAACCACTTTAATGCCTTTTGAATATTATTTGTACCACCGCTTGTGTGCATTTTAAAGTTACGTAATGGAAGTGATTGCGCCATTGCCCAATCATACAGATTGTTTGCATCTAAATACATGAGATAGTTAGACCTTTACTTGGATCATAGTCGTCCAAGTATTTGTTGTTTGCTTTACAGTAATGATGCGACGCCATACTAATTCCTCCACGCAATCCGTTTTCAATCATCTGAACCATTGGTAAATCTGACAATAAATCAATCTGTACTCCAGTAAACTTTAAGAAAGCGTCCCAACTCATCCCGGGCGCAGAAATATAATGCGCGGGATCCAGGCTATAATGTTTCATGCAGGTCTTTCTATAATTTTCAAAGACGTCCGCCAACAAACATACATCAGCCATCAAGTAGGAGTCATGATAGTCTCCCATCGTTTTACACTTTAAACTTCTGCCACGCTTCTTGAGCATGCTGGTAATCAGGATCACTGATGTCCTTTCCTCTAAGACTAGAAAAGAACGCCCCTTTAGGAGGAAGTGTGTTTTTCGTCAAACCTTCCCAACTGTTCATGTACTCATAAGGGTAAACGCCCTTTCTAACAAGAGTTGGGTCAAAATATTCTTCCGTTATTGGACAGGACTTTAAGGACATAGCCAGTGACTCTAATGAACCCATCATGTGCTGCATAGAGTCGTAGAAAGACATGTTATTTAAAGTGAAACACATGTACTTTTCTGATGACTGCGCAATGCATGCTACCCTGAAGGCGCTGGTTACTGCTTGCATTATAAGGTGAGAGTCATAACCTCGCAAGTTGTGAAAGAATACAGGCAGCTTCCATGTCTTTGGGTCAACCTTTAGTTGAAGATTGCATTTACTGTGCGCAGCTCCTCTGAACTTTCCGCTAATGTGATCATGGTCTCTTACTGTTGGATTCGCTGCGTCTGATGAGAGGCCTAAACCACAAATCCAACAGTGAGTGGCTGAGTCATACTGTTGTTGGTCTTCAGGCGTCATCATGATTTCAGATAAGTTTAGATTATTAGAACAGTTATTACGCACTTGCTGCATGCGTTCTAAGAAGTATTCTGCAGCATTAGGCCCTCTATATAATTTTGGCTTGAATGGACGTCATCCGACCTGACAATAATGAAAGCAAATGAACAGATCTGATGATTACTCATTAAGACTGTTTTCGGAAGTTTCTGTGGGATTGGCCCTTCATAAGGACAATAAGCGACTCGAAGTCTGCGTAAACTACGTATGGAGAATTTTGCAGCCGTTTCCAGTTCTTAAAACTAACTTTAATCCGGGTGGGGGGTGTAATTAGTTCTGTATTACAGTCTACAGAACTTTTACAATGTTTTATATGTTCACTCGCAGCTTGAGCGGATGGAATTCTTGTTAAACATTTTCTACAGAATTCTTGTTTGTGCCCATCTTTTGAAGTATGCTGCATTAGTTTACTCATTGTGCGTATCAATGTGTAATGGGGTAGCCCCGCTGGCGAAAACATCAGCAGTAAGTCAACATGGCTTTTGTCTGGCTCGCCAATCGTTGGACTGTTCTTGGACACTTTAATCGGTTGTAGATTTGTTTCCTCATCCATGTGTAGACATTAACAGTTATTGGTTTGTTTTGTTCTTCAAACTGATCAATGGAATCCACGCTAACAGGAAAGGATATTCTACTAAAGTTAAGATCATTGATGAAAGGGCGATAGTTAGACACTCTCTCTGCGTTTTTGCGGACGTAATGCAGCCTTGCAAGAACACACCACATAAAACATTGTCGTCTGAATTCTTTATGTTTAGAACTGCTTTTTTTGCAACTAATGCTGGAGGCAGCGGAATGTAAGCCTTGCCTACAATCGGCGCATACTTAGCCTGTTTTAAATCTGATCTCTAAGACTTCGCCCTCTGACCAACCAGAGCCTCTCATTTTGGCTTCTTTAGCGGCCACATCAAACTGTGTAAGCAGTTGGTCTGCCCAACCGGTGTTAAGTCATTATGAGAAAGAATAACCTGTTGTTTAGTTGAGACCCAGACTTCTAGATTTTCTTCATTTATTGTTACATAGTCAATTAAAACAGCTAACATTACTTTAACTGGCGGGTCTACTGTTAGTTTACCAGGAACTGAGAAATTGCATGAGCAACACTTGCCTGTACGTTTGTTGGATCAATGACTTCTAGATCAATATCATTCAAAGCTTTTGACAAACGCTCTCCCTTAAGCATTGCTTCAAACAATTCGTCTGGACCTTCATATATCTTATCCATGCTGAGTTTCTTTTCTAACTCAAAATATTTATTTAAATTAAAAAAATAATTAATCAATATCAACGGTCTTTTTGCGCTTGGACTCATAAACTAAAGTATAAACACCCTTTGGCGTTGTTAATGTGAGCTGTTTAGAACAGAGTTTAATGTTTCGTTTACTTTTTTTAAGCATTCCTTTTTATCTGCTCGGCGTCTGGCTGTTGAGAAAAAGTTGCCCTTGCCTTTTTTTGAAGATCAAACTTTTGTCTTTTGTAGTCATTAAAATCAGCCTGTAAACGACTAAATTCTTCATCCGTGATGTTTGAGTCAGCCAGTGCTTTATTTATTATCAGTTTGAAGGAACTAAGTTTAGCTGTTATTAGTTGAACCATGGCTGTGTGCTTTTGGAGTTTAGTTGTTTTTTTTTTTTTTGCTAGCAGCACCTACAGCTAATGAGCACAGGCGAGAGCTAAAGACAACCCGCCTAGAGGTAAAGCTGCAGGTGCGCCTATGCCCGATGCTAAGAGGCCTACACTCGTTCCTGCTGATGCGGCGCTTATAGCCGATGCTCCAGTATTAACATAGGTAACAGCATTAAAGGCAGCAGAATACCTTCGTTTGGTTTTGCTGTATTTTGAAAGGTCCTGCTCTAGTTTTTGTTGCATTTGTGTAATGTTGGTTAATCTGAAGGTTTTTATG
>CM031606.1:53092563-53133214 GCA_018398815.1 Conus ventricosus
ACAGACAGAAGGTTCGGATCAACCATTACCCTGTTGTGTAATAATTTGACCTCACACATTTAACACAACAGTTTTGAGGGTAAAGATAACAGACACCTTGGGTGACATGACACTCAGTCATACATTTGATCGAGACTGCCTCTTCATCCACTAAATAGACAAATTATCATTATCATAGTCATGATTATCACCACAGCATGTCTGTCTGAATGTATGTATGTGCATACGTACGTACGTACTTACGTATGAATGCATGCATGCATGTATATATGTATACGGGTTGGATGGATGGATGGATAGGTGTACTATTCATTCATGTCTTTCCTTCAATTTCATATCTGCTCATGTTCTATGATCTTACCCCCCCCCCAACTCCCCCCCCCCCCCAAAAAAAAAAAAAAAAAGAAAAAAAGGAAAAAAAAAAAAAAAAAGAAAAAAAAGGAACGAAAACATTTATATTTGCAGATATGTAAGAGTAAACTAATACATTCTATTGATATAATTAGTTCCATTTCCGTCGGACAGATTCGGCTTCTGCCGCGTCAGATGAAGGAGAAGAAGATCAAGGTCATCTATCCTTATCGGAATCCCAAAGACAACTGGGTGTCCTTATACAATGTAGTATACAACACTAAACTGACGCCAAGCTATGATGGGACCTGGGCGCATTTCTTCGATCTTATGATGGATTGCGGATGTGAGTGTTTGTGGTTGAGGGAGGAAGATTCACACACACAACACACACACACACACACACGCACACGCACACGCACACGCACACACACGCACACACACGCACGCACGCATGCACGCACACACATTGTGTTATGACTCACAATAATTATTTAACGTTGTTTTTCCGTACCTTTTTATTGTATTGTACAGATGCCTTTTCATAATTGCAAGATAACCCACCCACCCTCCACCTCTTCATGCTCCCCTCTCCACACCCTTTCGTCTAATATCACTGAATGTGGAAAGACGTTAAATTAAAGACACCACCACCAACAACAACAACACACACTCTCTTTCTGTCCTCTGTGTGTGCGTGTGCGCCGCGTAAGGGCGCTCACGTGCGTGCAAGCGCGCGCGCGTGTGTATGTGTGTGTTGTGTGTGCATGCGTGTGTGTGCATGCGTGTGTGTGAATGTGTGTGTGTGTGTGTGTGTGTGTGTGTGTGTGTGTGTGTGTGTGTGTGTGTGTGTTGTGTGATGTGCGCGCGCGCGCGTGCATAAGATTGTCTACATCTATATATGTATGTATATATATGTGTGTATTTCTCTCTGATAAACAGAGAGAGACACAGTGGGGTGATGTAGGCGTCTTGGTGTGTGTGAGTGTGTGTGTGTGTTTGTGTGTGTGTGAGAGAGAGTGAGTGAGTGAGTGTGCGTATGTTGTGTGTGTGTGTGTGTGTGTGTTGTGTGTGTGTGTGTGTGTGTGTTGTGTGGTGTCTGTGTGATGTGTGTGTGTGTGTGTGTGTGTGTGTGTGTGTGTGCGTGCGAGCGTGCATGCGTGTGTGTGTGTTTGAGGGGGCAGTTGTTCTTATTGTTATGTGTGTGTGCGTGCGCGTGCACGTATATGTTGTTTTTGATGTTCTGTTTCTTGATCCAAGTGATCTTCTGAACATTCACGCACGCAGTCACCACTACACACACAAACACTCACACGCGCGCACGCGCACGCACACACACATACGCGCGCGCGCGCGCACACACACACACACACAAACGTGCGCGCCTACATGTGCTCGCTGCTACGCACACACACATGCACGCATGTGCACACATGCACGCATGTGCGCGCGCGCGCACACACACACACAAACGTGCGCGCCTACATGTGCTCGCTGCTACGCACACACACATGCACATGCGTGCATGTGCACAGCCACACCCACATGTGTGCACATGTACACATGAACGCATATGTGCATACACATGCATATGTGTACACGCCCACGTACAAAGACACACACATATACACATATATACTAGTCAGAACAAGTTAAGGGCCATCTCACAACAGCAGTACCAAAGACGGAAAAGGCACAGACGAGGCAATTCAGAATATGAAACTGTTAATTTCATGATTAACCAACGATTAATCAGAGGTTGCGATCAAATTAAATAAAAAACAGAGCAACAGTGCAAGTTCAAATCACCACACCCCTATTTTCAAAAGTCAGAAATCAGGTAAGCACATCTCAACAAAGTCAAAATCGGGTGTGACCCCCGTTAGCCGCCAGACATTCAAGGCAGTGCCGGCGCATGGAATTCACGAGATTCCTGAGAGTGTTCTGGGGGATGTTCTGCCACTCCTGTCTCAGAAATTGTGCCAGGTGATTGATATCCGCTGGAGTGGGGTGATTGTTGGCCACCCTTTGTCCCTGAACATCCTACAGGTGTTCAGTTGGTGTCAAGTCAGGTGAACGAGCAGGCCAGTCCATCCGTGGGATCCTTTGATGATGCATGAAGTCAGTGACGACTCGTGCACGTTGAGGAAGAGCGTAATCGTCCTGCAAGGTCGCCCTCGGTCCCATGGCTTGCAGAGCTGGCTGGATGAGCTGCTGAACAATCTCATTCCTGTAGCGCAGTCCGGTCATAGAACCCTGGATGACGTACAAAGGTGTTCGACATGGAAGCCACCCCACACCATCACTGAACCTCCTCCATAGCGGTCAACCTCACGAACAGCGCAGTCTACAAACCGCTCTCCTTGCCTGCGCAGACCCGTCTTCTGTCGTCATTGAAGGCAACAGTGAAGCGGACTCGTCGGTGAACAAGACCTGGGACCATTGCTGCCTGGTTCAGTGCTGATGTACTCTCTTTTTCCTTCTGGGTTGTTCTTTTTGTTTTTCAATTCCCGACGTTTGTCACAAAGTTCCAGAATTTCGTTGGTAACCCATGGATTCTTCTTCGGTCGATGTTTACCAAGCACTTCTGCTGCTGTTTCTGTGACAGCTTTGTTGAAGGAGTCGGTGAAGGATTCTATGTTGATGTCTTCGTTTGCCAGGACAAGTAGAGGTGCAAATTTTCCTTCTGGAACTTTGTGACAAACGTCGGGAATTGAAAAACAAAAAGAACAACCCAGAAGGAAAAAGAGAGTACAATGATGCTAACAAGAAGGTTAAAACTGAGATGAAGGCAGCAATGGAAACTTGGATTGACAACCAATGCCAAGAAATTGATAATAATCTGAAAAACAACAACAGCAAAGCAGCCTACAAAATTGTCAAGGACCTAACGGGAAAGAAACAAGCCAAGACAACAACGATCCATGACAAAAACGGTAAATGTCTCAACGATGATGAAAAGATATTACAACGATGGACAGAATACTGTTCTGAGCTTTACTCGCACAACGCTGAGGGAAATCCATCAATCCTTATCGCGCCGGAACCAACAAATAACAGCAAGGATAATATAACACGTGATGAAATCATTAGAGCCTTATCATCAATGAAAGCAGGAAAATCGCCCGGTGTTGACAACATACCGGCAGAATTGATCAAGGCAGGAGGAGATCCAATGGTGGACATGTTACTTGCAATATGCAACAGAATCTGGGAAACCGGGGAATGGCCTACTCCCTGGACGCAGTCACTTATCATCACGCTACCAAAGAAAGGCAACTTACAGCAATGCCAAAATTATCGCACGATCAGCCTCATCAGCCACCCAAGCAAAGTTATGCTGAAAGTAATCCTGAATAGACTGAACCCACAAGCAGAAAAGATCATCGCTGAAGAACAGGCGGGGTTCAGGCCAGGACGAAGTACCATAGAGCAGATATTCAATCTAAGAATACTGTGTGAGAAGTACAACCAACACCAACAACATCTGTACCACGTATTCATAGACTTCAAGAAGGCCTTCGACCGAGTGTGGCACGAAGCATTATGGGCAACAATGAAACTCTTCAACATCAATGCCAACCTCATCAGAACTATTGAAAGCCTCTACAATAAAGCCACCAGTGCCGTTTTCTTCGGTAACAACATAGGCGAGTGGTTCCGAGCTACCGTTGGAGTGCGACAGGGCTGTCTACTCTCCCCCACACATTTCAATGTCTTCCTTGAGAGAATTATGACCGATGCGCTAGAAGACCATGAAGGAACTGTAAATATTGGAGGGAGAACCATCACCAACCTCCGTTTTGCCGACGACATAGATGGACTAGCTGGAAACGAACAAGAGCTAGTGCACCTGATCAACAGACTCAACAACACCTCTGCTGATTATGGCATGGAAATAAGTGCGGAAAAGACAAAGGTCATGACTAACAACCCAATCGGCTTTACCCAAGACATAACCATCAACAGCAAAAAACTTGAGCCAGTCAACACATTTAAGTACTTGGGGGCAACAATCTCAGATGAAGGATCAAGACCTGAAATCATCTCAAGAGTCGCTCAGACCACAGCCACGCTATCTAAGCTAACGCCTCTTTGGAGAAACAAAAACATCTCCACCAGCTCAAAGATTAGACTGATGCGATCCCTAGTCATGGCGATATTCTTATATGCTTGTGAGTCATGGACGTTGAAATCAGACCTTGAGAAAAAGATCCAAACAATGGAAATGAGGTGCTTCAGACGACTCCTTGGCATCTCATACAGAGATCACATCAGCAATGTGGAAGTAAAAAAGCGCATCGAGAATGAAATTGGTCCATATGTCGATCTCCTAACCTCAGTAAAAAGACGCAAATTGAAATGGTATGGACACATCATACGATCAACAGGCCTTGCCAAGACAATCATGCAGGGCACAGTACCAGGACAAAGGCGAAGAGGTCGACAAAGGAAAAGATGGGAGGATAACATCACGGAGTGGACGGGCCTGCGGCTGAGAAATACATTGCGGAGGGCAGAGAACAGAGAGGAATGGAGAAGGACGGTTGTCACTGCTTCAGGGGTGCCCCCACGGACCGACGTCTAAGGGATCAAGTCAAGTCAAAGTCAAGTCAAGTCAGTGCTGATGTTGCTGACACCAAGGCCACACGGGCAGGCGATGAGCCAGGTCAGAGGATCCGATAGCTGCACACGTCTTGCATGGAGGCCAAAACTCGTGGTAGCAGGTTGCGAAGGTGCTGGTTGTTGATTTTCCCTGCCTGACAGCTGTCCTCCAGTTTCATGTCTCGAGTTCTGGGCATTAAACAGTACGATTGCACAGCGTGGACACGGAGGAAACGATCGTCCCTGTCTGTTGGTGCTGCGTGAACGTCCCGGAGCGGAGGCTTCTTCTGTTGTGCCTGTGGCCTGGAAACTTCCTGCAGCCTCTGATTACATAGGCTCACTATCCCAGTCGTCTTCCATACTTCTCGTGATGACAGGCTTTTCGTTCAGCCATGCCAGTGCGCGTCCGCCGTTTCCAGAGTCAAAGATTTGTTCTCGGAGGCATGCTTGGTAGGGGCCCAGAATTTTCGTGACTTTTAATATCCAACTCCATAACCGCTAGCTAATGCAGACAAGCGTTAACATTAACCTGAACGTTCATGTGCGTCAGCAGTAATTGTTTTCTAATCCTGCTTTCGCAGCAAAGCAGCCGAAAGTTGACAAAAACAAAAAATCCAACGAATATCACTGATGTTCCACAAGCTTTCCTCAATGCATAATCGTGACTGCGAGGAAAGCGTGAAAAGCACATGCTTTCATAGGTGGATAGGCTACACTTGTAGCCTGGTCTACTGGTCCATTTGTCAATAACATTTTTTTTATACATCTATCTTTCTTCCAGTGGTCAAATCGAACCTGTACCTTAACTTGGTGTTGCTATAATATATCTGTACACAAACATATACAGAACGTGTGTAAATGCTCACACAAACCCACAAATCACACACACACACACACAACACACCCACACACACACACCACACACACTCAACGCACATCTGCACACGCACACACACATACACGCAGCACAAACACGTGCACACACACACACACACACACACAACACACACACACACACATACATACCCGCGCTACACACACACACCACACACACACACACACGTGCGCAAACAAATACACATCACAAGCCGGCGCACACACACCACCATTCACACACATGATACAGATGGCCTGCCCCTGGATTACTAAAGCAGCAGGATCTAACAGCTCAAGCCAATTATTATAGTTTTTTACTGGTCGTAAGATTTTATAACGCGTTTGAATAAGAGTGTATCTCCCGAGAGTTTAGGTGATCTGCAATAAGTTTGGTTTGTGGGTGTGATCACAGTTGGAATGTGCGACCAGTCTACCTTTTTTTGAGTCGTGCAAGTGTTTTGGCATTTTGGCTACTGAACCGTCGACCATTTGGAGCGCACACTTCAACTGAATATTCACATTGGATCTATCACTGCCGTAAGCCTTTACTGCTTACAGGTCATCAATTCGTATTCTTCAATTCTTTATTTTGATTTTCATTTTTTGAAGTGGAATAGAGTGTATTTCTTTTTCAATTTTCATTTTTCTATTGTTTTGTTTTGCTAGTTCTAATCGGAACCAGCATGACGTATATAAATGTCGTAACTTAGTAACACGGAGAGTGTCGTCATTTTGATTTGGAACATCTTTTGACCATGGGAATTTCAAACTGGAAAGAACAATCCATACCTGATGGTTACAACTTCCCTTAAAGCAAGTTCAACTTAATTATCTTAAATCATCATTCCGTACCAAATTTTGTTGAACAAAGAAGATCATAATGTTATTTATTAAAGATACAGGTGACGGCCTCTGCTCCTGCGACTCTATATCCGCATTACCCCAAAAAGGCAATAGAGTCCGTGATTGGTGACGTTGTGGTCTGTCAAAAGTTAAGAGAAGATAGTTTTTATAATCATGGCAAAAATGAGAGACAAAGTAAGAAGCTGATGCAGACCCAAACATACGCTGGTATACAGTAAACAAGTGGGTATGTTCTGCTCCCATAAGGAAACCTAACACAGAGTAACTTTTATTCAAGACTGGCACAGCCTTTTAAAAACTTTGAATCAATCAGACAAATGACATAGACAACAATCCTAATAGTGGGAAAAAACAAGCGCAGGCCAACAACTAACTGTCTGGGCAAAGATTTGGGACTTGAGGGGGGGAGAGTAATTGAAGATGGAGAAATTGGGAAATTGAAATGTAAAAAAGAAAAGAAAAAAAGTTACAGCTATGCAAACTCTTACACTAGCTACATAAGGAAACCATTGCAATCCCTTTTTGAAGGCAGAAATATTTGTATTGCCTGCTCCGAGGCCTTTCGCCCGCTGGATCGGGACGCATCAGAGACACGGCAGTTGTGTCTGCGCATCCCGGCTCAAAATAGAGACACACCACAGTCCAATAATACTGTGGTGTTCTCACCACCAAGGGTGCAAAAAAAATCCAATAGCAACCCCAGAGCCAGCCATCGAAGAGTAGTAAATTGCAACCAAACGAAAGTGTTGGGTAGGAAAAAAAAAAGTTGACTGTAAAACTAAAGACATAGCAACTTTTTTTCCTCCCCACACTTTCGTTTGGTTGCATTTAACTACTCATCGCTGGCTGCTCTGGGGTGCTATTGGATTCCTTATTTTTGCACCCATGGTGGGAGAACACCACAGTAATTAGTGACTGTGGTGTGTCGTCTATTTGACGCCGGAGCGCAGACACAACCACCGTGTCTCCCTGATGAGTCCCGTATCCAGCGGGCGAAGCCTCGGAGCAGGCAATAGCAAAATATTATCTGCCTTCAAAACGGATTGCAATGGTTCCCGTTATATAGCTAGTGAAGATTTTTCATATCTGTAACTTTTTTTCTTTTCTTTTTTTTACATTTCATTTCCCAATTTCTCCATACTTCAAATTCACCTCTCCCCTCCCCTCAAGTCCAAATCTTTGCCAGACAGTTCAGTTGTTGGCCTGCGCTTGTTTTTTCCCCCCTATTAGATGTTTCGTCTATGTATTTGGTCTGACTTTAGTTCAAGTTTAAAAGCTGTGCCGTCTTGATAAAATTACTCTGTGTTAAGTTCCTTATGGGAGCAAAACAACCCACTTTTTACAGTTTATCGTTTACTGTTCTCTACCCTCATTTCAATTTCAATTTTTGCTTGATTACATTGAGGTTATTTGTATTTGTTTCTGTCCGTCTTGTGTTTGTCTTTGATCTCCCTTGCATCTTTGGTGGATCCTCAGCGTAGGCTCAAAGACTGTCCCGCCTACATTTTTATATTAATTTGC
The DNA here is from genome assembly GCA_018398815.1 of Conus ventricosus. Classification (NCBI taxonomy): domain Eukaryota; kingdom Metazoa; phylum Mollusca; class Gastropoda; order Neogastropoda; family Conidae; genus Conus; species Conus ventricosus. The sequence goes on from CM031606.1 coordinate 53,100,781, forward strand.
ATCATGTCTTTAGTTTTACAGCAACTTTTTTTCCTCCCCACACTTTCGTTTGTTGCATATACTACACTGTCGCTGGCTGCTCCTGGGGGTGCTATTGATCTTTTTTGCACTCCATGTGGTGAGAACCATACACCACAGTATTATGGACTGTGGTGTGTCCCCTATTTGACGCCGGACGCAGACACAACCAGCCGTGTCCTCCCTGATGAGTCCCGATCCAGCGGGCGAAAGGCCCGAGCAGCAATACAAATATAACCTGCCTTCAAAAGGGATTGGCAAGGTTCCCTTATGTAGCTAGTGAAGAGTTTTCATATCTGTAACTTTTTTTCTTTTCTTTTTTTAAATATCATTTTCCCAATTTCTCCATCTTCAAATTCACCTCTCCCCCTCCCCTCAATCCAAATCTTTGCCAACATTCATTGTTGGCCTGCGCTGTTTTTCCCCCACTATTAGATTGTTCGTCTATGTATTTGTCTGACTTTATACCATTTAAAAGAGCTGTGCCAGTCTTGAATAAAAAGTTACTCTGTGTTAGTTTTCCCTAAGGGAGCAAAACAACCCCCACATTGTTTACTGTTTTAATCGTTTACATGAATCCCTACTCTCTACCATCATTTCCATTCCAACCCATTGCTGGTATAGCTGTAGACACTAATAAGCCCAAGTAAAAACAGTTGGTATTGTTTTCAAGGACCTGGATGAGAGTTTTCTGTCTTCGTTTCCAATTATTGTGACGGGGTCCAAAATCGTTCTTAAAACGGAAAAAATTGACAATACTTACTTTCAAACTCAAGCACTCCAGAAAAACTTAGTATTGACAATGTTGTGTTGAAGATACACCCATATTGTGCGCCCAATAAAAAGGTGGACGTTGTTGTCAGCGTCTGCATCACACCAAGAAACATTGTTTAAAGTAAAGTACAGATAATTAGCAGATGTGGTCATCATCACACCCCCGAGAGAACTGTACCTTGACAGATTCTGTGTTAACTGCAAAGGTTACCCTCATCAGCTTTTCATGGATGTCCTGCTAAAACATGGCCAAAGAAGTTAATGTTTGAAATCCAAAGACAATATTTCGTTTCAAGAGGCTATACGTCAAGCAAAGCTGAAGCGAAACAAGAAAGAGTCCCGTTAATCAAAATCTTATGCGGACGTTGTAAAATGCTTGTAATATTGATTGCAAATCTACATCAAACTGCTGTAAAGTTACTTTTCCGTTACAACACAAACTGAAGGCTATTATGAAAAATTCCATATCACTGTCCCCCAGATGACCCCTCAGCTTGATCACATAGCTAACAGCAGTCATCTCCCTCTATGAAGTCCATCATTGGTCAACATTCCGACAGCAGACAATATCCCTCTAAGAATCCACCGCTGTCATCAAGGCGACCAGCAGTCATCTCCCTCCAAGAAATCATCTGCTTGTGGTCAACATGGCTACCAGCACTCATCTCCCCTCCAAGAAGTCCCATCTCCTGTCAACTGGCGACCCACACTCTTCACCCTCCAAGAAATCATTCCGCTAGTCAAACATGGCGACCAGCATTCATCCTCCCCTTCAAAGAAGTCATCCGCTGGTCAACATGCGACCATCACTCATCTCCCTTCAAGAAGTCATCCGCTGTCAACATGGCGAACCAGCACTCAATCTCCCTTCAAGAAGGCAACCGCTGGTCAACTGGCGACCACATTCAGCTTCCCTGAAGTTCATCATTTGGGTCAACATGGCGACCAGCAGTCATCTCCCTGAAGTCATCAGTTTGTCAACATGGTTAGCCGCATCCTCATCCCTGAAGTCATCAGAGGTCAACATGGCTACCAGCATCATCTCCTGGCAAAGGCTAGTCAACAAAGTCCACAATCATCTCCCTGCAGACGCCTATCGGATGTTAAACAGCCAACCATTCTGCCATATTCCGCTCGGGCGTCTTTTTTTGTTCGCCATCGGGCCCCATCATCATATTGTGTGAAGCAGGTTTCAGTAGGAGACATTGTGATTAGCCTTTCCTCCCCAAAACTACATACAAGATTCAAGATAGTCAGATTACCTATCCATGATCAGCCCCATGGAAATAAAATCTCCGAAGCATCACCCCCACCCCCCCCCCCACCCTCCCCCCCCCCGACCCCCAGTTCTCTGGGTAACGTCTGCTTTTTAGCAGTTTTGATCTGTCCATTGTACTGGCCGTCAACCTAATATGCTACTTATCCACCATTAAATTAAGTTAACATATGCCAGGAAAAAAAGAACAACACATGTGAAAATTTGTCGGTTCTAACAAAGGAACCACGTTCCTATGTCAAGTAATATTGATAATTTTTGTATGCATCTTCAGTAAATTTCATCATGTCATCTCCTTCAGTCCCTAAATTCACTCAACAGAAGTTGGCCCAAAGTTACAGGTTATTACTATCCCCTGGTTTTAACATATATGTAAAGAATCTGATAAAGTGAGTACAGCTATCTATGTACAAATGTAGATTAGATTACACATACGTAAGTCCTCTTACTTTTTACAAAAGATACGGTTAATGGTGTCGGCCATCCACAGTTATATTAAAACTGAAATTCCAGACAATCAAATTTTACATTTTGCCATCAGTTTATACCCTAAGGGCCCTGATGGGCAAATACTAATGGTTTCGTTCTCAAAAGCCTAAAACAGTTCTAAAGAAAAGTGGATCATTGGGTGGCGATTTCAATTCACAAGCTCCTGTTCTGGGATACAGTTGTGCAAATAGTCTTCTCAACCCATGATTTTCTGGAAACTGTTTGTGGAATTCAACTTTATTTTTGCTTGAACGCCGGAAAACATCGCGCATCCCAGACATTCTCCATCAAAGAGCATCGCGCTTGAATCTTACCTTTGTTTCACCTTGCTATAGCATAAAACAGCAAAATGGGATCAGCCATGACCCACAGTAGTGATCATGTGCAAGACTTTTATCTTTTAAAGAATCCGTTGGATACTGAAGTGTAGAGGTGTAGATTTTATACAAATTTAATTACTAACAGGCAGATTGGGAAACGTTTCAAATTACCATCACTGAGAAACTGAGAGTAAGTTATATTGAGGATGTTAACATCTTTTTTGATAACTTTCAGATAGCAGTTCTTGAGGCCTGCTGCATTAAGCTATTCCAAAAAAAAAGGACCAAAAAGGTGTGAAACATTCTCAGGGAATTTCTGGTGTAATCAGGCTTGCGAGGAGGCTTTTTCAGCAAAAAAACAATAGCTTATCTTATTGGCTAAAGTTAGAAAGTTCCAGTCAAGAGATAAAAGATGCAGCTCATAAAAGAAAGTGGTCAGTACAATAAATAAAAGCAACAGAGTAACAGCGCAAGCAAAAAGACAATACTGTCACAGTTCAGTCTAAAATGAAGTATCTGACTGTAAAAGACTTGGAAAAAGGTGTGGGATAAGTGAAAGAAATGAATCGGGCATTAAACTCCAAGATTTACAAACCCAATCAAAACAACAAGTAAAAAGAATTTCTATCCTCCCAAAGAAAAGGCTGAGGAAATTGCATCTAATGTACGTTTAAAAACAGTTGTATGGAATGTTTGCCTAATGAGCAAAAGTCGTTTAGATTAAAGCAAAAAATACTGATAACTATAGATATCCAGTACCAACTAACAATCGTACTATAAATGTATCACTATCTTTACAGGAAGTCATGAAAGCTGTCCCTCTATTGGAAATAAAAAGGTTTCGGTTGGTTTGGATGGGATATCTTACACGATGTATAAACCATTTACAGAGAACTGAATAGTCAATGTCATAATTATTTTAACAAATGTTGGGAATTGACAAATTCCCGATATATGGAAAGACGTCTATTTGTGACTCCTATTCTAAAGCAGGGCACGCCACGTCTGAGGACGTCAACTATAGACCCATTTCAGTCTCGTCTCATAATGGAAAAGTCATGAAAAAATACTAAATTTTAGAATGGACAATACTGTGATAAAAATGATGTATTTTCTTCACATCAATCTGATTTAGAAATAGGACGTAGTACAATTGAACACCTGACACGACTAAGCTACCAAATTAAGAAACAGTTTTGTAAACGTAAAAGTGTCCTTGCTTCCTTCTTGTAACCTACTAAAGCATACGATAGAGTGTGGCACAGCCGATATTATATAAAATAAAACAAATTGGTCTATTCAGGTCACGTCTACAATTATTGAAATCATTTTTAAGTGGAGACACATAATGACCAAAGTTGGTGTGACTTTAATCATCCCTCAAGATCTATAAATTTGGTGAATTCCACAAAGGTGTCTATAATCTCCCCATTGTATATCAATGTAATGCTATAATGACTTAATATACATGATGTTCATCATATACCAAGGGTAGCTCAATATCTGATGAACATGGCAATATGGATTAATGTATCTTTAAAGAAAGAACAAATTTACGTCACATACATTATATTCAGAAGCTCTTTCAAGCACGAGCTGGATAAATTAAAATAGTTATAATGCATTTGAATGGCTTACAATTCTCTGTTAAAAGACACATTTGGTTCTCATTAACAATGGAAATAACCCAATAACCTGCCAATATTCTTTCTGGGAGGACGGGAAATTTTTTATAAACTTGAAGTAAAATTTTTAGTGTCCTACTATACACAAAACTAAACTGGGAAAAAACATATTGACTCACTTGTTACTAAAGCAGTTTAAAAGTTGAATTTTTTCTAAAATTGTCAGTCATTCTCCATGGGGACAGGATACTAAAGTCTTTGTTCATTTAGCAACCAGTCTTGAACGATCAATATTGACTTACGGACCAGGAAGTATTCTTTATCAGCTTCGCGACGCATTTAACGAAACTTCAAAAAATTGACAGTAAAGCTGTAAAGTTGCCAGGGTGACCTGTGTCACACTAAGTCCTCTGAAGCTTATAAGATAGCAGGACCTTTTGCCACTTGGAAAGAAAGGAAAATAAGTTCAGTAAAATATGTAGTGAGACGGATTGCGGTGGACGAACCTTGAAGAGTTTTAAATACACGATCCGACATTGATTTTTCGAAAAATGCACAAAAAATTCAAATTTAGAGACGCCTTCCCGTTCATATATTTTCAGACGTTTTTAATTCATCAAAGATTGACCCACAAGAGTAGGCGCCACGCGTACTGGTCCCCGCCGCCCGGTACCCCCCTTGGGAACTACCGAAGTTAACAGTTAACATTTTTTTTTCTTCTGATCTAAATAAAGTCGTTTCGGGCCGCATGTGTTTAGCAGCACTGTCAAAATTGAGCAGGAAGAAAAGTTTACTAACAATTGAAAGTAATACACTGACGGCTCAGATATCTTGATGACGGTAGTGCGGGATCTGGCTTGTAATTCCAGATTCAAAGCTGAAAAATCATTTTTTTTAGGTAAGAGGGTCATTCCATATTTACACCTGAACTAGTTGCTGTCCTGATGGCATATAAATTATTTAAATTTCCTTGCCAGACTCAATATTTAATATCAAGTTTTTGTGTTTGATTCACAGTCAGTATTAAAAAGTTTGTATTGTTTTGAAAATACACAAAGAGAGGAATGTTATTATTTGAGATTAAGTACAAGTTTGCACTGTCTTTACATGAAAGGTACTAATGTTGGTAGTTTCTGTGTTCCATCGCACCCTCCTTCGTTTTAATGATCAAGCAGATAGAGCAGGCAAAAAAAAGGGGGAGGCAAAGAAAATATTTGGTCGTATTAAGGTTTGATTGTCCTTTATCATACAAAGGAAATTAGTCATATAATCGAGAGGGATTTCTGAGTCGAATACCAGATCCTCATCAAAAACCGTCGTCAGCAAACTCTGTCAAACTTTGTGTCGCTTAGCCGACCGGTTTCTAGCCTGACTTTTTAGGACTTTTCTGTAATTCCAACGAACCAAGTAAATGATGCCAACTGTTAAGTGCGTATGTCCGTGGGATCTTTCAGTTCAGACATGTATTTTTTTATTGTGAACTAACGAAACCCTTTTTGAATGGTGTAAACCAAGTGCTGACACTGGGCATGTTCATGGTTTGCCTTTATAGATTCGTTTGCCAGTTGTTGTCTCTTTTTAAATTAACGAGAAACCTTTTGGGAAGTCCTTTAAGGAACATTTTTAATCATAATCGTAAGTTAGATTAGTTTTAGTATTTTTTAATCTAATTTTTCATAGTTTACTGTCCTACAATTCATCTATCCTTTATTATTGTATCCTTGTAACCACAACGTCCTCTTTTCTTTTATGATAATTGTCTAAATTGTAAACAATATGTAAATTAAGACGTCTGCAATCACCTTATGTTGGACCGAGACAAAAACAGAATTCCTTTCCTTACACATGTATACATTCACTAAACAAACATACATTAAAAAAAAAAGACGCACCAATGTTAGGCAGCTCTCAACTCTGACCACGCATTGGGCTGATGGTAGTCAGACATCTGCTAAGTCGTTGCCCACAGACCATCTTTCTACAATTCTCATCCTAGTTGTGTTAATTTCATTTATCCAACAGCTTTAAAATCATGCGCAGTGTGGTCCTCAAAACTTAGCGGATGTGTGTGGCGTATATGGACTAGTCCGCACGGATGAACGCCTCCTTGATGAAAACTGAAACGGTCTCTCTCTCTCTCTCTCTCGTCTCTCTCCCTCCATCTCTCTCCCTCTCCTCTCTCTCTCCTCCTCTCTCCATCTCTCTCTCTTCTCTCATCTCTCTCTCTCTATATATATATATATATATATGTGTGTGTGTGTGTGTGTGGTGTGTGGTGGTGTGTGTGTGTGTCCCATAGAAATATGGAGACTGGTTAGACCCATGTTCCCTGGACTATGAACCGCACCAGAGAACGATCCGGACCTTGGCTTTTTCTCCTGCTATGAGCTGATGAAGAAGGTTGGAACACTGTGTGATGTCTGACAACTCAATATTGTCTAACAGAGGTTAGACAAAAAAATTGGGATGTACTATTCAAAATATCTTCATATGTGTGTCTGTGGTCTCTGTACACTCTCTGTCTGCTACACTCTGTGCAAGAGAGAGAGAAGAGAGAGATTAGAGGAGAGAGATAGAGAGAGAGAGAGAGAGAGAATGTGCATTCGTGTTTGTGTGCGTGTGCATGCGTGCGTATGTATTTTTTTGCTAGTGGTGATTTATAAGTTGGCCTATTGCCAAGATTTTGTTTGACCGACAAGTTTGAAAACAGAAACACGAGCCCCACAAGATATTTTGTTCTGACTATGAAATATAAGATACCCAGTGAACCCGAACAACAAAACTGGTCAAAAACGCCCTATTTCAAAGGAACGAAAGTTAACGTTATTTTTTCCATGACAGCGACCATCCGAACAGGCCCCCCCGCAGCCCATCCTCTATGCTGTGTGTGACAGGATCCTGTGGGACAAATCATGAAGATGAACCCATTTCCCTGGGACTCAACCAGGAGCAGACAACTGTGTGAGCAAATCGCCGAAGCCTGTCAGTATCGCCAAGCTGAAGTAGTCAAGGAGGGCTAAAGAGCCCACAGATTCACGGAGATGACAATTGGAAAGAGGGAGCACCTCGGATTTCCGAAGGTCCGAACATGAATTATACTCCTATGTTGATGGTCCCAGTAACACGGCTTCAACAACGCGTTTTGAGTCATTTGAGAAATGTTTATGTTACCTATTCTGAACTAGCAACTGTACTCTTTGTGGGTGCCGTCAGCCCATCCCAACGAAAGTCGCTATGAATACTATCATGCTAAGATTTTACATGCACTCAACACCGGCATAAAAAAGTGGAAGGGAAAAAAGACAAAAACACATGATGTCACCAATAACCTAGTCGCTGGGACCAAACTGTGTTGAATGAAGACACATTCAGGTCGGTTGAAAAGCCATAGAATTATTTGTAGGGATCATTTCCAGGTTGATCAATAAAACGCGTTAAACCATGGACTTTTCATTTTGGTTTGGCAGGACGTGTGTTCTGTGTTTCTGAAAAACGATCGACAACCCGGCGGCCAGATTTCTTTGTAACATATACACCAGCAGTTCTTATGAGTTAGTTGGAGTCAAACTCTCATATTTGCATCAAATCTAAAGGCATCTGTCTTCAAAACTGTCCCAGTCTTCGAGTTAGAGCTCACAGCATGCTGATCATCTATGACACGAGCTGCTGGGAAAAAAAAAACCAAACATCATATAAAACATACTTCTGTGGTAGGGCTTAAAACTTGCGAGCTCAAACACCTTTTTTGTTGACTCATCTACTGTACCTTCCTGGCAGTATTCATACACCAACCCTTCATTCCGGGTTCCCACGTGCAAGTCATATCCAGACTGTCCTGTCGGAGACCTGGACATCTGCAGTCGACCGGGACCAACTAATATAAGGTCTCATGATGTTCACTTCAACAGAAGAGACACTGCTCTCTCCGAACCAATCTGGTGCTTTTCAATCGAGAATATTATACAGAGGGCGATTTTGAAAAGCCAGATTTTAGCAAAAATTTAGACCATATGTGAGCAGTGCGTGAAACCCTATCCCTTCTTGTTGATGATTGGACGATGAGGCACGTGATTAGTGAGAGACGCTCACTGTTGTTGACGGGTGTGTTCTCGATCGTATGGCATAACCCAGGATCGCCATGCAGGAGGTCATGTAAGCTTGGCTTGGGTCAAGGCTGTAGACATTTTTCAACCTTTGGGTTGTAAATGAAAATGAGTTCCGAAACGACAAGAGAGTGGTCGATGTAGCGAAGACGAGCTGCTAAGGATGACTGTTTGTCAAACAAGAATTGATCCCTAAGGAAAACCTCAGTCGTCCAGGCAGTGGAATGAACCTACCTCCGGCAACTGGATCTTAAGAAACAATTTTTGATATCCAGAATTCTCCAATAACGAAAAAGAAAAATACAAGAGAGGGGTTGGAAATGTATACAAAGTAGATTGGAAAAGTGACAGAAAAATGTTTGGCAATAATAACTGAACATGAAACCCTGCACAGCGGCGAAAAAATGCTATTATGTGTGATATGTTTTATTGTAGAATTTTCTTTGTTGGTTTTGGTAAAGGGAGCACAACAAATGAATTCTTGTTTCCCCAGTCTCTCCATTTGAAATGACTGGAGCAAGATGCGAGCGTATGGAAAAAAAAAAACATGCTGTGTTTGTGCACTGACTTGATGCATAGTGTGTGGTGAGACAGCATCCACACAACTTGACACCGACTCACCACTGGTCTAGACATGGACAATAAACTGAAACACCAGCCATCCAGAAAGCAGGCGGCTGAGATTCTTTCTTCATCCTGGTGGAAGATTTCATTCGTGATAAGATCCACGGACACACTAGCGTGATTCAACTAAACATCCTGTCTAACAATCACAACAAATTTCAGGTGATCTCATTTGAGTGAACGTCCCGCATTCGATGCAGTGTCCACATCAGACTATCCGATGGGGGGCCTGGATAGCTCAGTTTGAGGTAGAGCCGCCGGGACCTCGTGAATCCTGGGGTTTGCGGGTTCTGAATAACGGTATAGGGGATTTTTTTTCCTCGGAGTTAACATTGGATCAGACTCCATTCCCCATAAAGACCTTCGAATGATACAATAAACCGAGGTTCCGTGTGTGAACGCACGCATAACATCTTGCACACACGTAAATCCCATCACCAACTTTCGGAAGAGAAGCCAGTTTGGCCGTTGGTAAGGAATTTGGAAAAACACGTGACACATAGCAGCCCCTTCCCCGAAGATGGAGTATGGCTGCCTTAATGGCGGAAAAAAAAAGGGTCATACACACAAAACCTCACTGCCTGTCTATACAGGGAGTGTCCGCAGGAGTATCAGCCTGCCGTACGCAGGAAAGAAAGAAGAAAGAAAGAAAGACTATCCATTAACATTACGTAGCACGCTGCATCCAAGCCTGACAACATCTTTGTAGAGTAATACAGCTGCTTGATAGTTTTGGTGTCGAGGTCCTTTCTGCAGTATTGTTAGTCAGGAATAGTAGCAGCGTCAGTCAGCAGCAATAGTAGCAGCAGCATTAGTAGTAGCAGTAGTGGCTGCAGCAGTGTAGTAGTCGTATCAGCAGTAATTGTAAGAGCATTTTTCAATTCACGTCTGTTTAAAAACTTAACGTGATATAGATGAACGAAGAGAGGGAGAGAGAGAGGAAGAGAGAGAGAGAAGAGAGAGAGAGAGAGAGAGAGAGAGAGAGAGAGAGAGAGAGAGAGAGAGAAGGTCGTGTAAAATGTGGTGTGTGGCGTTTGTGTGTCCGAGTGTGTAGTGTGTGTTTTGTGTGTGTGTGTGTGTGTGTGTGTGGTGTGTGTGTGTGTTAGTATATATATATATATATATATAAATAAATATATATATAATATATATAAATATATAAATATATGATGTGTGTGTGTGTGTGTGTGTGAGTGTGTGTGTGTTGGCAGCGCGCGAATGTGTGTTGCGCATGCTTATGAAGAGAGAGAGAGTGTATTGTTAAACCATTATGTGTTTCAAATCCACAGGAGCGATCGGAGACTGGAATCACTGGTTCACAGGGCGCAGAGTGAACAACTTGACGCTCTCTTCAAGAAACGAATGTCAGGGAGTCAGCTACCCCTTCTTCTCCAGTGACGACACAACCCAACTCATTCGGAATGAAGATGCTCTGCCTGGCAAAGAAAGAACCAACCATTACCTCTTGTGCTTTACAAACGATTTTCAACGTCAATTTTTCCTTTCTCCTGACATCTTCTCAGGAATAGGTCATACGGGTTGTACTTTGATTTTTACCTTGCATAGCCCCTACCACACACGTAAATATTTGCCCATTAGGCCTATTTCCATTCTTTAGCGTACAAAACGTGCTTGCACTCATTCACTTCTCTCGCTCACTACACACTCATCACACACACAACACATCACACACACACACAACAACCCACACACAACACCCACACACACACCTTACACACACGCGTACATTCCTACAAATCTCCGATAGTGGAAACTATGTTCTCTGTGATGAACCAAGGGTTGCATCTACACAAATAAATACATTGGGAAATATTCATTTTAATGACTTTATGTTTTATTTTTTGTGAGCATCTTAAGAAACCAAGGTTGTTGTTGTTTTTTTCGAAAATGCATTTGCCTGTTTCATATCATTCACAAAATAAAACTTTGCTTTACACTTTACTGTTTCATTTATTAATAAATCTACTTGTAGTTGCTCCGTTAAAACAACCTAAGCACTCTGTTTAAATGTTCTTTACATACTTTACTTTTTTTATAACTTTTTAATTCCTTAAGCAAGATCAGCATGAACATCTAAACACATGTTAAATCCTATTAAAAAAACCCAGAACTTCCACTTACTTTTCAATCACTGTCTACAACATACACTTTTTTAAAGCACATGATGTATACAAATCAATTCAATTTGTATTCCAAGAATTTGTGTCAATTAATAATGTTGTAAACCCCTTGTTTATCTAAGACTGGAATTCAAGAATTCATGTATCACAAAACTAATGATCTTGATGAACGAAAGTACAATTTCAGTACTGCAAATATATATGTATTATATGCTCCATTTTGAAGGATTTTTTCTTCTTTTTTTTTAGTGCACAAAAAAGTAATACAAGCAATAATAGAAGAAAACAAGACCATATTAAATTTTGGAGTAAATATTTCAATAGTTAAGCATTTCTCAAAAAGTGTACTCAACCGCAAACAAACAAACACAAAAGAATCTAACAAAAGACAACACCCACCCACCCACCCACCCCCACACACACACACACAACACACACACAACACACACACACACATACACACACACAACACACACATCCACATGTATACCGTTGTTCAGTTGCTAGTTAGATGGGCACTCAGAGAGAAGATATAAATTTCAAAAGAACCTCAACATCCTTAATTACAACATATGGATGGTGGGCTAATTTGCATTAAGAATTTTTGCTCTTTTTCAATTTCAGTCCTTTGTCTTTTCATTTAACACCTCAGCAGTGTAGCATTCAGCAAATCACCTTTTCCATCCTTCTTTTCACACCCTAGTTGTCCTCTTACATTTAAATCTTATTTTCCCATGGTACATGAATACTGTTTGCCATTTTCTATTTGTTTTTCTCCGAGGGCACGGTCCAAACAGCTTCTCGAACTCACATCCATATATACATTGTTTTAAAGACATCTTGGCGCATATAAACACTGGATGTGAGCCTCCAAAGCCCCCCAACATACCGCCGGGTTCAGCGTGCACACAGATTCATAGATTTCATTCTGAAAGTTAAAAAATAATATATATATATATATATATAAATAGAATATAAATAATATAAAAAGTAATAAAAATCATATCACCAATTTTGATTAACAATATGAAAAATCAATCACATATATTATTACACAAATATTTCAACCATTATAACTTCACATCATATAAATACACACCATACTGAATTTCTACCGATCATATATATCACTTCTATTTACGACTTTCAAGATTTAGAGTATTGAGGGACTGGAAAGGTAAAGCCCACCACAGAGTCCGACACTGCAAGCACACCGCCAGAGCCGAGCTCAGCCAAGCAACCATCAAGCCAACTACTGTAGACCATTCCCGCTGAACGTCAGCAGAACATAGCCACGGCAACCGCGATGTCAGACCCAGCAGCGGCTTAAGGCCATACAGATGCATAATGTGCCTCTTCCTCAAATGTCCACCGCCCTTCCGTAACGGGGCAAATAAAACAAAAACAAAGCAAAAAACAAACAAACAAAACCATTTAAAAAACAACAACAACCACAACAGAAGGGTCGAGGTTATGAGGAGCGACCAGACTTTAGAGAGAGATTATGTTGTTTCCCTTCCTTCGACTGAAGGACGACAGGGAAAAAGTAGTGAGTTGTGGCACCTTCCCTTATATCCACCGTCCTCAATAGAACAAAGCAAAAAACAACAATCAACAAAAACAACACAAAAAACAACAACAAACAAACAGAAGGACCGAGCAAAGGGGTGCCCAAGAACCTGTACTAGAAAAACTTTGAGTTGCTCCAATCCTTAAGATTTAAGGAAGAAAGGGGAACTCACATCAATCAAATTAAGGTCCTGGTGTGTTATGATTAAAGCATAACAACAACATCAGCAAACTAATGTTGACCCACACATTATATACAGATTCTGACATAAAAAATAGTAGTATTAATAAATAGCAAGATACCAAAATGTATTTTTTAATTAAAAAAAAGTAAATAAATAAATTCAACAAAGGCACCAGTACCCAGTTTGTACATAGTTGTAACAATTTAGTCAATCCTTTCAGGGAGTGTACTAGAGAAGGAAGTTCTTTTTTAATATTCATGGAACATATTTCTAGTGGGATAAAGACTGTCGGAACATGCAACAATCCACCCCAGCATATAGGTGTCCACCAAGGCGTTACTCACCATTTACCGAAGAAGAAAAACAATATGAAATTAAATGTTAGACTTAATGCCCACTGGTCCAATTAAAGGAAAGCAATGTGCCTTCTAAAAAGTGCATTTACCTAAGATCTGCATATTTAGTTCAATGAAGACCAAGAAAGCCTTGTGTACTGGGCATTGCATTTTTCATGTAAACCATATAAAATTAAAAATTTGCAAGCAATATGATATAATTAAGACCCAAAATCTGTTTCCACCTTCTGTACATCCAAATACAATCAACGTCTCTGAGAATGTCAAACGACACCAGTGCGGACACTTGCTGGACACATACGGTTAAGATCGATCCAAAACATTTGGACAATACTCAGCCCATAATAAGTGTTGTATTCGTTTGGATTTCTGTTTGGCATATATAACATACAGGGTCCATCTACAAATTTACAGGCGTACAGATATTTTCTATTGTGTTTAAGAGGGGATGTAGCATTCTCACCTGGAACCATCTCAATTCTATATCCTGCCACTTATGACCCTGTTATGAAAATTCAAACACCAAATTTAAATCGTTATAGGATTTCGTTCCATTTTAAGGACTGCAGTAGGAATACCCTCTGAACTTGTAAGCTTTACCTGGACACTTTTGCCGTCCTTCTTTGATTTCTTTTCCAAGTTTTAGTATCTTGACACTACAACTAGGATCAATCTCAATTCTACATTTCTGTTGGTATTCCAAGATGGCGTTTGAACAGCCATTATAGAGAAGAAAGTTTGTTCGCCTGATATTTGGATAAAGTTCCGTAAAATCTCTAAATGTAAGGAATTTATTATTATTTTTAAATTATACAATTGATGAAGGAACAAAACATTTTCTTCAACCTTTCTTTATGAAAACTACATGCCTGTCCTCCTAGAATGTGCTTGATGTAATGTATGCACCAGCCAAAAATTCAGGCGGCTTTGGTGGGGGCATTGCATGACAGATGTTTGTAGTCATCAGCACGACTGTCCAAAACCATTTTACAAACTTTTCAAACAAACATGTACATATTCTTCTCTCACTTTGACAAATTTACAAAATTAGGAAATAGGCATATACAAAAGTTATGCCAGACTTCCTTCGTAAGTTAACCGTTTAAGCAGGATCCTTTTAATGAAGTGATATAAGCATGAAAGTCAACCACCTGCAATCCACCATCAACATATGGTTATACAAACTATCTTTTCTTTTTATCTTGGCTGTTTATTGCTCCATAAGAAGGAGAACAAAGCTGTCTGTAGTTCTTTAAAAACAAAATTTACTGGGGATCAGGTAGATTTATCAGAAGATAGTTAGTTTGGACGTAATCAGTGTTTTCAATACTGTATCATCCCGAAAGGAGAAAGATCCTCTCTTACTCCATATACCCAGTACCCTTTTAATGTCATTCAATTTGCCCTTCAAAATTATATCTTTGTTATCGTCAAAATGTCTAAACAAAACAGTATACCCAATCATCAAAAAATTCCAGGCTTCCGGCGAAGTTTTTCATCACGCAAATTATCTCACATTTGAATGCTTCATACTTCCAAACCACCAACATTTGTTTTTGTTTTTTATTTATTAATACTTAACCAGACATTTGGGCAAAAAGTCTCAATACATTTATGTTTCTTTGAACGACTTTTCTGTACCCATCGAGACATATATTGGTATCATCTGCGGATTGCGACAGGAGGACCTCTTGTCACTCTCAACATGGACACCTTTGAAGATCAATATCTTTTCCAATGAGAAGCGAACAGCCTCTGCACCGATCACGTAATAGTAAGAAGCAAGGAATCCACCTGCCCACTCCCATGTCTGATTGGAAACCATTTTGAATATTGCCCATTAACAGAAACCAGGATGGGGGGGGGGGGGGGGGGGGGGGGGGGGGGGGGGGGGGGGGGGGGGGGGGGGGGGGGGGGGGGGGGGGGGGGGGGGGGGGGGGGGGGGGGGGGGGGGGGGGGGGGGGGGGGGGGGGGGGGGGGGGTCATGTCTCTGTAAAAAGTAGATAATCCACCTTATGATATCGGGCCGAAATTGAAAATTTTTAAGCGCATTATTCAAAAAAGACCACGAGATGCTGTAAGCCGAATGCCTTTTCAAAATCAACACTAATAGTAGACCTGGGTGGCTTTCTTCCTCAGTATAGTTGAAGTACATCATAAATTTTTGTTAACATTCTCTCTCGCAATAAATCTTCCTCCCATGAAGCCATTTTGGTTCCCTACATTAATTATTTTTTTGTAAGACACATTTAATACGATTAGCGATTGAGGCCATGCTAATTTGTATGAGGTGTTTAACAGAAAATGGTTCTCCAATTTTTCAAATATTGTTTTTGGCATATCCTCCTTTGGAAACACAAACAAATGACTGTCCCACAATGTCACCCTGTCTCTGTGTGACTGACATACTCTGTATTATCAAAACCACCATTCAAGATCTGACCACAAGAAAGGTGCCAATATCTGTTGAAGAAAGAACTTATAAAATTCAACATAAACCATCTGAACCCAGGACGACTCCTGTGTTTTTTCAAATTTTTAAGGGCCTCCCCCACTTCGTATAAAGTCAAAGGACCTTCCAGTTTGTCGCTTTTCTTCTTGTGTTAGTTAATTAGCATCCATATCATAACCATTAAGCTCTATGTTTCTTGCTTCCTGTTCAGTTATTTAGTTTTTCATAAAATGTTTAACCTCTTCTAGAATACCCTTTTGTCGGATATAATATTTACCCTATCATCTCTTTCAAGAAAACTCATAGTCGATCTAGCAAGAATTTCTATTTTCCCAAGTCGCAAAAGTATTTACTATTTCATCACCCTTCGCGAATCACTTTACTTCGTGCACTAACAATAATTCCCTCTATCTTCTTTTCCCCTTAGATCTTCTAGTTCCAAGTTTCAAAGTTTCTAGTTTCACCTAAATTATCTTCACTCACATATGAACCCCAAGTTGGAAATCTTTATGTTTCAAGTTTCCTTTTCCTCCCGTTTTAAGTCATTTGATTTCCCTTATAGCATGAAAAGGCATTGTTTTATCTCTTATTTTAGTAGCACCATTTAAAAAAATATCTGATTACTGAAATTGTAAACTGTAACATATCACTTGCCACCGTCATTAATTTTCTAAAGTTGTGTACTGGTAAGGCGTATTTCTTTTTTTTTTAAACTCTGAAATGACTCCTTTTATTTCATCAACAAATGTTCTTGTCTCTTAATAAAGAATGGTTAAATTTCCAGTACTACTATCTCTCATGCACCATCTCATCTTCTTTCTCTAAAGCTAAATCATTAATGGAATGGTCTGCACGTAGCTGATCCAATATTGGATCACTGATTTTCCCGACAAGCAGACTCTCAGGTATCGAAAGTAATATAACGCAGCCTATTTTATAGTAATTGAAAATGCGCCATGAATAATTTCTTAAATTTGGTGTAATGTTCCTGAACACATTAATCAACTCATGCTGGCAAGTTAACTCCAGTAATTGCTTTACGGCGAACTAGGTCTATTTTGGAGTACTGAAATAGTTTCTTGTATCGAAGTTTCCCATCTAGAACAACATTCCATATCCTCCACCCAAGATCAAGTTATATTACCAGACTGTTCAAGTCTAGCACTTACCGCAATAAAAAAAAGTCTGGGTTATCTCCTCACTAGGCCCATATACAATTGACCAAAGTGAACCGTTTCCTGGATAAACTCACGTCTAAAAAAACAAAGATACTGACCATTGTGTCTCCCTTACACCATTCTGTAACTTGTACTTCAAAATTAATTATATTAACTAGAATTGTCAACCCCATTTTTATTTGTATCTATACCTGTCCAGCCATACCTGAATAGCCCCATTAAGAACCTAATAAAATTTTCTTGTTTATGGGTAGATGAGTTTTCTGTAAAAAAATATATGTTCAATTCTGATCCTCAAGAATTCAAAGAACATCTTTTCCTTTTCTTGAAGTCATTTAGCCCATTGCAATTATAGTACAATATTTTGAATCCCCATTGATTTGTATTATCTTGCTATTCATTTTTTCTTCAAGAAAAAAACTCCCAGAGTTATATCCAACACCCTTTGTAATGTAACCAAGTACATTTCGAATATGCTCCACTCTTAATGCCCAGTAGGAAATCGACTCTTAAAAGTATGAGGATGTTACGACAAGAATCAACTGAAAGAGAGTAATACTTATCATGTAACAAAAGCACCTTGATTTTCAACAAACAAGCAAAGAACAAAATGTATTCCTCCATAAATTTTCTCTCCACTCTGCAGCCCATGACCAAAAAAACATTGTAGTCTCAAATCACACAAACTCAACAAAGATAACACGTAAGCAAAACACACTTATAAAAAAACGCAGGCATATTAGAGACATGTCGTTGCTACTAGTAGGTACGACTGTGAACTTTAAGCTACTCCGAAAAAGATAAAAAGCACAAGGTGTTATCTATCATATATTCATTGACAGGCAAAAGTCACATCGTGTAATCTTTCTTGGCCACTCCGAACGTCTTCATCCTCTGGAGCAGTGGGTTTTGACGGTCCACTGAAATCAGAAAGGGAGCTGACCTCCCTGACATCCGATTCTTGCAAAGAGCGTCCAAGTTGTTCACTCTGCGCCGCTTGTGAACCAGTTCTTTCCAGTCTTCCGATCTCTCCAATGGATTTGAACACATAGATGTATTTACAGACATCTCTCTCTCTCTCTCACTCTCTCTCTCTCTCTCATTCTCCGGGGGGGCCTCCTCTCTCTCTCTCTCTCCTCTCTCTCTCTCTCTCTCTCTCTCTCTCACTCACCTTCTCTTCTTCTTCTTCTTCTTCTTCTTCTTTCCCTTCTTCGCCTTCAAATTATAGATAAATAGACATAGATAACCACCACATGAATAAGCACTCAATTGTTTTCTTTTATTCTTACGCAGTTTTGGTGTTTACAAAAATGTTTCCTGTCACAAACAGCCATATATTCAACCGCAAACCCGGCTGCCCAAAAATAAAGGCATTGATGTAAATACCATATCGTCTTTTCCCCTCGAAAATTAAAGAGATATATGGCTGATTCATAAGTCTGCCTTTAAGCTTTTAAATCATTTTTTTAAATGGTGGCAGTGTATTAGTGTGAGTACTTGTTTCACATTTAAAATCCATTCACAGTGAATGTCCCACAAGGCTTTATTTATTTATTTAGCAGCAGCAGCAAGCAGAGTAATAGTAGTAGTAAAAAAGTAGTAGTATAGTATAGTAGTAAGTAGTAGTAGTAGTAGTATTAGTAGTATGGTAGTAGTAGTTAGTAGTATAGTGGCCGTAGATGTAGTAGTAGAAGAATAGTAGTTGTAGCACTAGTAGTAGAGGTGGTGGTGATGGTGGTGGTGGTGGTGGTGGCTGTGGTAGTGGTAGTGGAGAGTAGTATTAGGTAGCAGTAGTGGTAGCGTTGTTGTTAATGTTGTTGTTGTCATTGTTGTTGTTTATGGTTGTTGTTGCATTAGCATCAGCACCAACCAACATCAGTAACAATATAAATTCTTTCTTTTTTTTTCTTCTGCGTACGCAGGCCTGATACTCCTGCGGATCACACCCTGTATAGCCAGGCAGTGGAGTTTTGGTGTGTATGACCTGTTTCCTAATCCCGCCATTAAGGCAGCCATTACACCATCTCGGGAAGGTGCATGCTATGTGTCACGTGTCATCCATACCAACGGCCAAACTGCCATCTCTTCTCCGAAAGTTGGTGATGGGATTTTTACGTGTGTGCAAGATGTTGTGCGTGCGTTTCACACACGGAACCTCGGTTTATAGTCTCATTTTCCGAAGGGGGACAGTGGGGGAATATGGGTCAGGAACCATGTAACTCCTCCGAGGGAAAAATGTCCCCCAAAACCAAATTCGAACCCGCAAAACCCCAGGATCACGAGTCCGCGCTCTACCAACTGAGCATATTCTTCCGGCCCCACCAAATATAAAGATATAGATAATTGCGGCAGCAGCTGCAGAACTGCTATAAATACTACAACAATCCATCGCCCAAAATTTTTAGAATGTCATCGAATCTTTAAAACAACCGATCGTCCCTTTTGCAAGCCTGCCCTACCCGTCAACCCACGCGAGGAGACTCCCGCCACAATGACCACACACCTGTTGATAAAGAATCCTCCTTATCCAAAGAGACCTTAATCACTTTCTTATTGTTTTTTATCATCCCTGTAAATTTTCACTTATTATTCATGCCTGTAGAAAGACTCTGCGGCTAAAGCACGTGGCTCCTTATGTGATGCGTTCAGTCCTGTTCGTTTAGCAAGAGTAATAACCCGGCTTTTTTTTTTTTTCTTTTTACATTTCAGCTCCCTTCTGTAGCCACTCCACCCTCTCAAGCTGTATTCCTAGAGAGTTTAAGATCATAAGGCTTCGTAACTGTGTCACAGCATATTGGAACCAGTTTGCAGGGAGTGCGTGACTGCAATCGCAAGCCTGGATAGAGAGAGAGAGAGAGAGAGAGAGAGAGAGAGAGAGAGAGAGAGAAGAGAGCGAGAGGGAGAGAGAGAGAGAGAGAGAGTATGCTTGAGTGTGTCTGATCCGCTAATGGTCTCTTTTCCACAAGTAGTAAATCACAAACTGTGTTTGTTGCTGAAACAAACCCAACAATATTTAAGTGTTCCACATAAGGCAAATGTTTGTCAGAGAATAGATTTTGAAAATACTTTGCAGTGTGCTCGTCGTGGAATATGTCCTAATATTAGAAATAATTTCCATAACATGGAATAAAGAGCCAACAAACGGCGCCGATGGTGGACATAAGATCCACACATGAAAATAAAACTTCAAACGGCTTTCATTCTTTACCAATCCGTTTATACGCATCTAACTCCAAACGATTTTCTGCTACGTGGCAATTCATTGCTGCCATGTCATGGAAAATAAAACAGAGCCACAAATGAAGCACTGTCCTAATTTGATTGCAGCCATCCACAAAATGTTTCTGTAACCTGGTGTAACCTGGCCAAATCAGGAATAGAAATCACTTCATCAACGACGGAGTATATGACTTAGCCCTGTTTTACCATGGTGACACCAGTTTCGATTTTGTCTTCCATCTCCATGTCTGAGATGAGCTTTTGACAAGGTTTGTCGGCACGGGGAAAATTCTCAGTGTGTCGTTGAAGGGACGAGGTTTATGTAACCCAGTGAGAGAGGGAGGTAGGAATGCGCACTCACTCTTGCTCCACGAAAATCGGTTATTGCCAGATTGGCGGCCTTAGAGTGTGTTTTTAATTTGTACGCTGGTTTCGAACAAACACGACTGTGTGAGTGTGTGGTGTGTGTGTGTGTGTGTGGGTGTGGTGAGTGTGTGTGGTTGTGTGTGATGGGTGGAGGTGTTGTGTTATTAAAATAGAAGGATTACTATTAAACACAGTGGCAGTAAAATTCTCTGGCGTGCAACAAATAGGGGTAACCTTTGAGAGGTGCTATCTAAAATGAGGCACAGCAACAAGACACAGTAAAGAGAAGAAACAGACAATCATCAAAGATTTCCTTTCATAAGGTTTTCATTCTAGGTCTTTACACGATTGATCCGGTTCAGCAAAATTCGAAACAATGCAAAAGCCATAGGAACTCACTATCTAAGCACTATATTGTATAAAATAATAAATGATCTCTCTCTCTCTCTCCGTCTTCATCTCACTCTCTCACTCTGTATGATGAGTATAAGTAGCAAATTGTGAACATTTCGTATTTGAAAATGAACATTTAACCAGCTTTTTAAAAAATCATAATTATTAAGCGTTGTCCTTTTTATCTACCTTATCTTTTAATTGTGATACACCTAGAAAAAATTCAAACAAATTCTCTCCTCATTACTGTCCCTCTACTCGCTACCAAATTCTGCATTACATTTCAGTAAACTTTAATACACTTTTTAAATCTGACAGTTTGTAACACTACGAAGACAACAGCAACCATCAAATCACTGAAGGTAGACAAGAATTAATTATCAAAACATGGAATGTAACACTTTTCTTACTTCAAAATATTTCAAAAAGTGGAGAAAAAAGAATGGTTGACAAACAGCAATAATGGACATTTTTTTTTCTAGCTCATGAAAAATGTATTTGCATGAATGTGCCATTCTTCATCTATTTATTAGTTTAGTTATTTTCTAATATGTTTCACTTCACGCTAACTGCACTGTCTCCTCTCTCTGTCTCTCGCCCTTTTCATAATCCCTAAATTGCATACTGTTAAACTGGCATCTGTGCATGCTGTAAAAACCTCACTCTGGTTGATTACCAATAAATTTTCCTTTAGTTGTAAGAAGTCCTCATGCTGACATCAATTCACATGCCCCCCATCGCCAAACCCACAAAGGACATCTCTAACAGTATAAAAAGGGCATAACTACTGCTTCACCGGTGTAAATTTAGGGCTCATTTCATTTCTATGGTCCAATGTTTGCATTTCCCTTCTTGTCAATATTCAGTCACAGAAATGTTGATAACCTGACCATTAAATAAAAAAAAAAAAATAAAAGAACAGGCATCAAGACCTCGTTCACCATTTGGTCGTTACCACATTCTCTAAATGTGCTTAAAAAACTTAAGTCATCTTTTTACTTGAACATATCAGAAAAATGGAGTTTTGAAACGAAAATTCAACACAATATTCATGACACGAGAGTGAAACACCTGCGTTTATGGTCGGTAAAAACCAGCATCATCACCATGCAGTTTAAACTACCTTAAAGAAGGGAGGGAGGGGTAGGGAGGAGGGGGAGGAAAGCCTTCTGACTGTAGTCGAATCACTGACAACCACTGTGTCTCTAGACAGAACCATTCACAATCTCAAGACTGGGGAAAATGCTGGTTAACCTTCTGGAGTATATTTTCCTATAACGTAATAGGCTCAAAGCATAAAGTTGTAGGAACAAAAAGCCCAAGCTAAAGACTGGAAGAAAATAGAAATTCCAAGAGGCAATCAACATGAACATAAGAAAACTTCAAGCTCGAAGAAATAGCGCATACACAAACGAACAGACAGCGGCGGGTGTCATAAGAAAAGAAATGGAGGCAAAGTAAGAGGAAAAGAGAGGCACGGTGACACACAGGAGTGAAGGGCCGAAGAGGATTCCAAGAGAAACCAAAAGGCAGACCAGTGGGGCCAACGGGCTCAATTCACTCTCCAGCAAAGTATCGCTAGAAGGAAATACGGCACATTGGCACCTTTTAGGGATCAGCTCTCAACCACAGATCGTATATGACCCTAATCCTAGAATACAAAGCTGGTAAAATGGGGTCAGATAGTCCCTGCGTGTCCTCTCTGATGGGGCGAACAACAGTGGAACATATCCTTGCGTTCATCGCCAAGCAGCGCTAGCGTGGGGGCGTGCACAATGTAGTACAACCTGGTGCTTCAGGAAATATGTATCGGTTAGCACTTCCAGAGGAAATACTACGCCACCACAGCTCCAGTGACATCAATCCATAATGCAGAGCCACAAACCATGGCCGGTCTGAACGGTTGGACACCAAAAGCATTACAAGGTATGTGCCCTGCATGGCGGTGGATGCACTGGAATACACGGGCAGACCTTCCAGAATGGAAAAATCGAACAGAGGTCAGTAGGAAAGAGCGGCGTGAGACCGGGTATGACAGTCAACCCAGGGTCATCAAACCGATTGAATTCTGATTGAATTCACCGTGCCATATGAAAGTAGAATGGAGAAAGCTATCACATCTGCGTGGCTCAGAAGGGGGCATTCTACTCTGAAATCATCAACCAGCAACTGTCTCTAGAGTATTGTTTTCCAACTTCACCAGACTATAATTTAAAAACCCACTGAATGTCTACATAGCAGGACTTTGTTTAATTTCTTCTCAGTGCAGCATGTGTCTCTTTTGCAAGCGCACCGATCTTCTTTGTTTTCTAATTAAAAGTAATTAGCTCTCGAAGAGTCTATTATTACCTGAACCAAACCATGTACAATTTCTCAAAAATGCTCACTTTATTACTCATTCTTCTTCTTCTTCTACTTCTTCATTCTTCTTCCTTCTTCTTCTTCTTCTTCTTCCTTCTTTCTTTCTTCTTCTTCTACTTCTATCCATCCTCTTCTTCTTTCTTCTTCTTCTCTTCTACCATGTGCCATCAAATCTAAGTTGGGCGTATGATTGGGAGAAAAACAAACTTTTTTCGACTATTAAATAAACAGTATTTTCTTCGTATTTCAGAACAAAGATTGGTGGGAATAAAAATACGCAATAACAAACGTAGTAAAGAAATCAGGAAAGTTGACACAAAACCAATGTTGTTAAAATTCACAACGCAAACGCGCGCCAATATATGTCGCAAAAAAATCTGAGGAAAAGAATAAAAATGGTCACTGAGTAAAAGTTAACATGGTACTGTAGCAGGAGAAGGTTGTGAGAATAAATAAAGCAATTTTTATTATGGTAACGGTAGAAAAAAGGGAATAGGGATGAATCAATGAGTGAAGTTAAAGTAATATATGAGCAGGAAGAAGAGAAGTATTAAAAAAGGGGGGTGGGGGAACACACACAAACACACACACATGCACTCACGCACGCACCGCACCACGCACGGCACGCACGCACCACGCACGCACGCACGCACGCACGCACGCGCACCACACACACACACACACACCACACACACACACCACACACACACACACACACACACACACACACACACACACACACACACACTTTTTTCTAAGTAAGGTATTGTATATAAGTATTATTATACAATACTAACTACAACTTTCTGCCTGGTGATGGGATTAGTGAGAATCAGGGCCTAGTAATACTATGCTAATGGTAGTATCCATAAAGATCGTAATATAAACAAACAACACTTACAGTTTCATTAAAGATGATATGTGATGATGACAAGAACGATAGTAATGTTATGACGATGATGATAATAGTAAAGATAGTGACCAGTGACACATCTCTGTGATTAGTGTATCATCTCAGTTCCATTCCCACCAACTCTAACTATCACCAGTATTACTCTTATTAATAGTGCTATCAATATTACAGTCATCACATCATCATTAGTAGCACTATCGAGGATCGCATCAATCATCATTTCCATCATCATAAAAAGAAACCGATCAACTTCCTTATTCTCATTATCTCAGTTAGTAATAACATCATAATTATCTTAATCACTACTATCACTACATGATCACTAGTATGTTGTTGTTAATACTATTGTCATTGTCATATATTATCATTGTTTATTATAATATCATCATATCATTTTTATTCACTGTTATCATCATCATCATTAATCATCATCATCATCAACATCAACATCATCAATCATCAACATCAGTCGGACGGTTCTCTCTTCGCCCTCCTTTGTTTTTCCATGTTCCTCCCCCTCCTCTCTCTTCTTTTATCTTCCTCCCTTCCCTTATTACATAAGTGTTTGTATAGTACTATTATTATATTACTATATTATATTATTATACTTTTGTACCATTATTTTCATTATCAGTCTTTTAGTACCATTACGTTCTGTTGTTGTTAGTATTACAATCACATCATAATTAATACCAGTGTTATTAATGATAATTTCCTTCAGTAAACATTATCATCACCGTAACATCACCACAAACAACTGTTGCCCACGACAACCATGCTGGATCGACAGTCCTCTAAAACCCCTCTAACCTCCTCCCTTTCTCCCACACTAGACAGCTTTTGTTACATTACACAAAGTGGTAGTACTCCTCTCTTTGTTATTTTTTTCCCCCCAATATTTTTGTCATCAACATCAACCAATAATCATTATTGCTTTCAGTAATGTTTATCATTATCAATCATTACTACTCTACTACGTCTGCTCGCGATTGTCTCCTTCCTGATGGCCCTCGTTTCCATTCAACGCCATCTTGCGCCGAATTCGACAAGGGTAAGTGATTGCGCGGTTCTTCATTATTGTTTGTCTGGAGTGTTGTTTATCTTACCTGAAGAGACCTAAGAGGTCAAAACGCCTCGCCTTTTGTCTAGTGATCGTTTTGTCCACGTTGTTCAGCGAGTTATATAAATACGTTTTAACATTTTTAAATTAGGTTAACTACCATTGGAAGAGAGAGAGAGAAAAAGAGAGATAAAGAGAGAGAAGATGAGAGAGAGAGAGAGAGAGAGAGAGAGAGAGAGAGAGGAGAGATGGTTGAGTTTTCGTCCTCAGTAGTAAAAGCTTTTAGGCACAAAAGTTTTTTTTCTTTCGGCGGTAGTCGTGGAACTTTTGGAGCGTATTCATTTCTTATATAGTAGATAAATCAGTGGTCCCTATAAAAACGTATGCAGACTATGCTATGAACATGAGAATACCTTCTTATGTGGTTTTACACCCATGTGTTTTATGGCACAATATGACTGCCAGGTGTGTGTGTGTGTGTGTTGTGTGTGTGTGTGTGAGTGTGTTGTGTGTGTGTGTGTGCGCGCGCGTGCGTGCGTGCGTGCGTGCGTGCGTGCGTGCGTCGTGCGTTGCATGCGTGAGTGCGTGCGTGCGTTCGTGCGTGCGTGCGTGCGTGCGTGCTGGTGCGTGCGTGCGTGGCGGTGCGAGCGTGCGGGCGTGCGTGCGTGCGTGCCGTGCGTGCGTGCGTGCGTGGTGTGTGTGTGTGTGTGTGTGTGAGTGTGTGTTTGTGTGTGTGTGTGTGTGGTGTGTCGAAATTCCACTGTGTTTTGTCCAGGAATCTGGTTGTGACCTTGGCGAAACTAACCCCTTTACTTTCTAAATGTTGCAGGACATTTTCCGCTCTCAGTCACTTCTCCCCCCCTCGCACACACATCACACAACACACACACAACACATCACACCACACACACACACACACACACACACACACACACCACACAGAGACACACAGACACAGACACAGACACACACACACACACACAACACACACACACACACACACACACACACACGACACACCCACACTACACACACTTATAATTCACCCGCATTTTAAGCTGTACTTGAAATAAAAAAGAAAGCTAAAACGAAAGAGTGAAGTGTCAGTGTCGTGTATCTTTCATAGTAGTGTCAAAAATCCTGACGCTGACATGACCAAGCAAGTGTCGGCCATGAATGATATGAGACGATCAGGGCAGACAACACTGGCCACGTTTCTACACACATATATAATACACCACTGCATGTTAGTGAGTGTTTGGTTACTGGAGCCACAACGCATACTAACACGTTTATCTACCACCTGGTCTTGGTTGTGAGTACACTGCAGTCTGTTTACCACTCGTAAATAATATTTGTCACCTGGTTGTGATAAACTGGCATCTGTATTCCCAACTGTATTAATCTTGTCACCTGGTTGTTGAGTTAAACTGGCAGTCTGTTTGCCAACTGTATTAATCTTTGTCACGGTGGTTGTGAGTTACCTGGCAGTCGTTTTCCAACTGAATTAATCTTTGTCACCTGGTGTGCGTTAACTGGCAGTCTGTTTTTCCAAACTGTATTAATCTTTGATCACTGAAGGAGAAGGTTTTGAGTTAAACGGCAGTCTGTTTTCCAACTCTATAATCTTTGTCACCTGGTAGTGAGTAGACTGCAGTCTGTTTTCCCAACTGTATTTACCACTTTGTCACCTGGTTTGAGTAAACTGGCGTCCTGTTTTCCCAACTGTATTACACTTTGTCACCTGGTTGAGTAAACTGGCAGTCTGTTTCTAACTTTATTAAACTTAGCCACCTGTTGTTGTAATTACTATTTTTTGCACAATGCACGGCAACTGATTGTGTGACTACACCTTTGCGAGTGTTGATCTGTGTATTTTTTTCTGTCCAATGTTTTTGTAAAGTGTGAAGATTTACGTTCTTATTTTTGCTTTGTAGGAAGGAGTAACTCTTTAATATCAACGTGGCATCATCCCATAACCATGGGAAACAGTAGATAATACAAAACTAAGTAGATCACAATGTTTGTCTTAAGAAAAAGAATAATTACATAGTGGAAGGGGAGAAGGGGGTTTGGATAGTGAGCAGCAGCAACATGAAATCGGAAGGAGGGATTAAAGGTGAACATTTGAAATGATCAAAGCACGATTGAAGAATATTAATAAATGGACTTCGTGGAGGGCGTTAATATTGAATTTGATAAGAAAAACAATGAATAACGAATCTAAAAAGTAAAAAAAAACCATCGACATTGCTGTGTCCAGTAGGTTACACTATCGGGTGTAAAAAGGCTTATTAACACACACTTTACATCACTAAGAGCGCAAATATTTAGTCCAGTAACAAATTACATATATGTCTGACAGTTGAAGATATCTGAAGAATCAAAACAAAGTCTAATCTTGGTCCTTTGGAACGAAGGTTTGAACTGTAATTCCCCTTAGAAAGACGTTATAAGTGATTTATTCTTTTTTTGTCTCACTAATGGGCCATAAATTCATATAGTACCTGTAGAGTCTTCGCTCCCTTTTTCTCCTCTATATCTGTTTGATCATGAGGAAAAAAGCCAATATCTAATGATATCCGAACGACTTATCATTGGTGTCAAATATGAAAATTCTTTCCACTCCTCTGGGTTATTCTGTAAAAAAAATTCAGATTTTAAAGAACTGATGAGATCAACAACAAAAATTATATTAACTAATCGCTTTTAGGTATTAAACAAGATCCTTCAAAGGCCATAAGGATGGGCCAAATCCGCTCAGGTTGTAAAACTGAAATGTGGCCTTTTATTATATATTAATATAATATATATATATAGTATATATATATATAAATATAAATATAGAATTATAAAAATATATATATCTATATATATATATTATATATATAACAGTTTAAAAATAGGATTTTAAAATAGAGTAAAAACACCCTACAAACTTTTTTGAGCAAGTGCTCCCTCCCCCTCAGGAATGTATAAAGCTGGCCCGCCACCAGTGTTATATAGATTCGTGTGTGGGCGTGTGAGCTCGTGCGCGAGTGGCACGTGGCCTGTAGATTTTTTTCCTTTTTTGGGGGGCGCGTATCAAGGGGGAACTGCCAGGGAATGGGTGCATTGACAAAGATTTCCATTTGTGCCTGCAATAATTAATCAGTTTTACTTTAGATTCAGGGATGCAAGAGTGGGGTTTTACATAAATATCAGCCACCTTTTCTGTAGTACAAAATTTGCATTTTTTAGAAATGTTGTTGCATGTGCTGCTCTTTTTTATAATTTTCCATGATAGTTGTAATCTATTTTCTTTACGTTTAAAGCTTCCAAATATATTTACTTTAGTTCTGTTTGGTTTTTATATTTTTTACATTTTTGAAGGACTGTATATAGTTTGCATATCTGGTTTAAACAAATGGTTTGCCGTGAACCCTAATGTATGATTTCTTTATCACTGTCTGTTGTTACCGTAGCTTGGAGCACAATGTTCTGAATAGACATTTTATATCAGATGCACTGGTCTTTTTTGTGCAATTACAAATAATCCTTTCGTCACCCCACTTTGGTTGTATTGTTTTTGGTTTTGTGGAAAAATCAATTTATGATTTTAAGGTTGGGCCATACACGAGTACGAAAGCTTGACGGTGGTTTTATTTTTATTGAATAATTTAATAGTACAATGTTCTTATGGAATGATGTTTGTACAGGTATTCTGAGGAATTCCTTTTCCTACTTGTATTTATTCTTCCATCCTATTGAGGTTATAACCATATAATTTTTTCTTTTCCCTGTTTATCTTATTTCAGTACATGTTATTATTCGGGTTGTAATTGTAATTTGTAGTTATGTAGCCACTTTTATTCAGCGCCTCTTGGTATTTTTTCGGCTGCTGCACTGATAAAATTCTTCTCTATTGCCTACAGTCCCTAGATAATCTTTTTGTTTATGCCATAAGGTATGGTTTTTAAAACAGAGACTCACTGGATGGTTACTTTTGATGTCTACGTAGGGTTTTTTTTATAAAAGCTCTTTTATTGCTGTTGCTCTACCACCCCTTTCCATCTGGTGCACAAGTTTCTTTTTTTTTTGCAGATGTTGTCATGTGTAGTCTTATCAGCTTTTAAAAAAATATTTCTGAATTTTTTTGTTGAGGAGTTGAGAGTACCATTAGGTTCCAAATTTTATAGAAATTGCTTGTCTTGTCACCCCTTTTAAAAAATTTTTTTTGTCATTTTGGATTTGTTTTTATGTTTTTATTCAATGTTGTTTGGAAGTTATTGTGTGATTTTCTGAATTCAATATTAGCTATTATTTTTCATACTTTCTTCAAAAGGTTCATTTCCTCTATTACAGGTGGCGATCTCCATGACTTAAAACCATAAGTTTTTTTGTCCTTCCTTTTAGCATGTGGATTCAAAAAGAAAAACGCTTTCCATCTCATATTACGCACAAATATTCAGTCTGCTGTAGAGTTTTTTTCCGTGAAAGGGTTTGTGGGTTAGAAAAAGGTTTTATTTTGGTGGACTGCCCAAAGTTAATTTTCTCCCATTTAAGTTCAGATTCTGCTAGGCCACAGTGCTCAACGTGAGGAGCAATCAATAAAATTAGAGTTAAAAGACCACTCAGAAGTAAGAACAGCATTTTACCATCCGGCTCACTTCGTCCTCAACCAGTTTCGGACGAAGTGACCCAGGATTTGGTAAAATGCTGTTCTCTGAAAAGTAAGACTTCAATAACCAAAAAATAACGACTCCTACAAACATGCATACTGTGTAGGATTATCCGTTTTCAATACTAATTTACTAAACTTTTCAGATTTCAGTTTTGCTTAATCCGCGTTTTTCTTGTTCTTTTTCCCGCGCAAACATTCTTCAAATGAGTCTCTGTCTTTTAAAACTGAGTTTTTTTTTTGCTCCGAAACTTGTTATCCACCTAAAACTGGAAATTATGTAAGGCTTGACTAAGCACTGCGCTTGCAAAACTAATTATAGGGCGGGTAAAATTGTGGCAGGGGGGCGTATTAACCAGGCCAGGCGGTGTTGGCACAGCGGCCCTTTTCATGTTTTTACTGCCGACACCAGCAATTAGGGACGTTGCCCCTGTGGTTTTGGGGGTGGCTTTCTGGCTGCCCGAGAAACCTATTACCACCACCACCACCGCCACCACCCACCACCACCACCACCAACACCACAGCTAGGCTTAAACTGCGAGTTATGGAGGCTTCTCCTTTCTCTCTCTTTGTCTCTCTCTCTGTCTCTTACCCGCCCCACCACACAGTGTTTGGCCAATCACCGGCTTTGTTGCTTTAATCTACACTGCAACCTTTGCGACACCAAACAATCCCGCATAAAAAAACGTTTTTCAAGCTCAAAGAATATCTATGTTAAAGCAAGTTTTGTGACTTACTTCTGCGTGTGCGACCCATTTATTTTCAGTTTGACATGTGACATTGTTCCTAGGGTTGACATTGTTTTTGGGGTTGACATATAAAAAGGTATTGGCACTGTTTATAGTTACGTGTTTCTGGAGACATGCAGTCAGTTTTAAATGACGGATCAGGCAACAACATCGGAACAACAAGAACTGTTGAAAGTTTTTTAGCCAGCGTTCCACTTAAAAAAAGAACATTTAGAAAATCAAATAGCGAAAAAGAGAAAAGAGTTGAGAAAGATAAAGAGAAAAAAGAGTGAAAAAAGAAGAAAGAATAAAACTAGAAGGGCAAAAATAAAAAATTTATTGATAAAGAAAAAAATGTGAAGCTACCCCTTGGTGAATTAAATATTCAAGGGGATGTGGCAGAGGTTTCACAAGACTTTAAGGTAAGTTTATTATTATAATTTGTAGTTGTTTTTAAAATTATAGCATTTTACTGATAATAACTAATATTTTATTCTGAACATCTGTTCTTAAAAAATAATCAAAGGCGCGCGCACACCTCCCACCCCGCGCATGCACACACTCAAGTCACTTCTAATTCTTAACTCAAGTCAACCCCAAGTCACTTCTAATTCTTACTCAAGTTGGTCCTCAGTCATCCTCAAGTTTATCCACAAGTTCTTACTCAAGTCATCCTCAAGTCACTTCTAAGTTCTTACTTTAAATCATCCTCAAGTCATCCTCAAGTCATCCCAAGTCATCCTCAAGATTGTAATTAAGTCACTTCTAAGTTCTTACTCAAGTCATCCTCAAGTCATCCTCAAGTCCCTCAAGATTTTAATTAAGTCATCCTCTAAGTACAACCAAGTTCTTAATCAAGTTATCTTATAATTTTCAAAAAACAATACAACCTATGTTTTTATCTTTAAAAAGTAGATGCCTAATATAGTAAAACACACGCCTCAAAAAACGCATCATCGTCGAGGTTGTCTGCTTAGCGTCCTCTGCGCAAGATCGGTTAGCATAGATCTTAATGAAGTTCTTACATTCCTAAGCAACTGCATTGATTACAATTCTGGTCTATGGAAATGTCTTTTATAGACTCCATGTCTTTATTTATTGACCCCCATTTTTTATAATACGCCATGATCTATTTTTATCAAAAAAACAAAAAAATTTAAAATTAAGTTCTTAAAATATTTAAATTTCCCTTTGAAATGGATCAAAATGATCTTTTGTTGTTGGCGGTTCTGGTATGTTGTTGTCTTCTGTATTTAGCGGTTCAATTTTTTGACTGCTTTTGTTTTTGTTGCCATTTGTTTATAATTTTTTTAACCGTAATAAAACCCCCCCCAACAGCATCAAGGGGGCCAAAAATGACAACAGTTTTAAGTTCAATATTCCATGAAGACTTTGGTGCTGTAGGTCTTGAATCACATGGAGTTTTTATAGCTGGCATTGAATTAACTTGTTCTGGCGTTGGCGGTGTTATGTTTTCATGATGATTATATTTGTGATTGTAACATTAATTTTGCTCGTTTGTTCCACCTGCTAATTTTTTTCCTGCTGCAACGCGTCCAGGGAATTTTACTCATTCTCCACCTGTTAATGTTTCTGATCTGCGATTTTCTGGCTCGGTTTTAAA
>CM031606.1:53133314-53135814 GCA_018398815.1 Conus ventricosus
GAGTGGCGGTGACGAAGCGCAGGATATTTCTTGAAGTGCAGAGCTCTCCAAAATCTGCCGCACCTTCTGGTTACTGGACGTACCGAGACGAATGGATACATTGTGCCGTTTTTTCCACCTTTGTAGCACATGTTTGACGCATCAAAGTCTTGAAGGTTCACACCCGCCCTATCTCTCGCGCTTTCTCTGCAAGTCTTTGTTTCTAACAACTCGCCCTTCGCTTCTTTCTTCTTGTAGAAACTCAAAAAGTCTCACCTCCAACTCCACCGACTTCACAGCCCGACCAGGGTGCAGTTTCAACTTTCGCTTTTCTCCGCCAGTTTCATGCTGCAGAAGGACATCTCTGTTAGCTCGCCACATCCTAATTTGTTTTCTGTCCACACCAAACTCTTCTGCGTGGCACTGACATTCCCGTGTCTGTCAAGGTGCTCCAGAGCACTCAACTTCAATTCTACTGTGTAAGATTTTCGCTTCGGCATTTTCTTGGAAACAAACACCATAAGCAAGCGAGAAACAACTCTAACACGACATTCATCGGTATTCCTTTTTTCTCTCCCTGTTCTCGATTTTTTTTTTTTTTTTTTTAGCCATCCAAAAGTGGGGGGTGGGCGTTTACTCGGTACTTCACCCTTTGCACGGATTTTTCTTTAAAGTGGGGGGTGGGCGTTTACAATGTTATGGGCTTATACTCGGTACTTTACGGTAAGTGCACCATTCCTTCTAAGGAGCTAGACACTTTTCAGTTTTACTGTATCAAATTTTGTGACTTGTTGTTATAATGGATATTTACACAGTGTGCAGCGCTTGAGTGACAGCTAAAGACGTGTGTGTCAAAACTTCATTTGTACTTTACCCTTTTTGAATTGTACAGACCTTTGCATTCTCTCTCTCTCTCTCTCTCTCACTCTCTCTCTCTCTCTCTCTCTCCTCTCTCTCTCTCTCTCTCTCTCTCTCTCTCTTCTTTCTGTGTGTGTGTGTGTGTGTGTGTGTGTGTGTGTGTGTGTGTGTGTGTGTGTGTGAATAGATAGACTGATACATAGATACATGAATACATAGATAGACAAACAGGCAGACACACAGATAGATAGATAGATAGATAGATAGATAGATAGATAGATAGACAGATAGATAGATAGATAGATGGATAGATAGATAGATAGATAGATAGATAGATAGATAGATAGATAGATAGATAGATAGATAGATAGATAGGTAGATAGATAGATAGGTAGATAGATCGTTAGATAGATAGATAAACAGATAGGTAGATGGATAGAATATGTGTGTGCGCGTCTCTGGGCATGCGCGCGCGCGTGTGTAGTAGTAGTAGTAGTAGTAGTAGTAGTAGTAGTAGCAGCAGCAGCAGCAGCAGCAACAGCAGCAGCAGCAGTAGTAGCAGTAGTAGTAGTTTGGTTTTACGCCGCTTCACATCTGTGATATTAGACGAAGAGAGAGAGGGGTGAAAGAGAGAGAGGGGAGAGAAAGAGAGAGAGAGAGAGAGAGAGAGAGAGAGAGAGAGACAGACGGACGGACGGACGGACGGACGGACGGACGGACAGACAGACAGACAGACAGACAGACAGACAGACAGATGCATGAATGTCTGTGACTGTGCAAGTGTATCCATAATGTGGTTAGTTAAGTGTATGCGCGCGCGCGCGCTCACACACACACACCACACACACACACACACACACACACACACACACAGAGATATATATGTATATATATATATTATATATATATATACAACAAACTAATAAATTCCAAGGATAAGTACCGAGCACCGTTCCAGCAACTTACAGAGCAGCTTGGTGTTGCAATGACTGCAAGAAATATTGAATTATAAACAAAGCTTGCTCTTATGTCTTAGATTGAATAAATAGGGGGAGATACGCATTCATACCTTCAGTGGCAGATGATTCTGCCTAACTAACAGTATGTGCTTGAGTGGGTGGATGGGGAAAATAAAATAAATGCTTCTCAAAATGAGCCTTCAGCAAGCTTATATTCTCCAAGGGGGAGAGACATCCTCCAATAGGGAAGGAAACTCACTAACATATAACTCCTGGTCATATACCGATATTTCGAAACTTGGTGGTTTCTCCTCAGTGACCGCGGAAAGTGGTAGTTTGACTCCTCTGCCTTTTCAGTTTTAAGAAGAATGCAATCCCAGAAAAGGCTGGTGTGCAATACTGTAGTATGTTTGTTGAGTTTTCAAAAAAACCAACGAAAGGTGCCATCTAAGAAGCAAAAGAAAATCATGAAAGAGCAAAACAAGCTACACTTTCTTGCGAAAAGCAGAAATATATAAAAGATATCCTCTAAGACACAAGTGCTGAGGGCCAGTTCTTGGAATGAATCCGCAAGGGACTAAAATACAACAAACTAATAAATTCCAAGGATAAGTACCGAGCACCGTTCCAGCAACTTACAGAGCAGCTTGGTGTTGCAATGACTGCAAGAAATATTGAATTATAAACAAAGCTTGCTCTTATGT
>CM031606.1:53140814-53144777 GCA_018398815.1 Conus ventricosus
AAATTCGATAATACAAGTATTTTTCTATGTATGACAGGCATGTCAAGTATGAAATCTAGTACTTTCAAAATGGCAAATACTCTGCTATAAATATAGAGCATCCTTTTGTAATATGGCATTTGTTTTCTAATGTTAAGCATTGGTTTTACGAAGAGCACCAACATAGGAAGAATCTGAAACATAACCATCCATGAAAATGTGTAGATTGGAATCGTATTTCCTGTCTATCAAGTCTTTGGCATATGATGATAGTAACAGAGGATTGTCTTTTTTTTTTTATTAAGATCTCCGCAAGTGTAGATGATATCAGCCTGCTCTGACAACCAAGAAGGGAATGAACAACATGGAACAGCGGCAATACCATCAAGAGACCGATTACAGTTCGGAAACAATGGGGAAACATAATCCCCTAGGGACATGTACACCGCTTTGTTACGGATCTCTCCTGAAATACAAGTACTTCCATCCAGTTCAGTCATTACTGAATTTGATGCAATTTTTAAAGGCTAACGAGTTAAGACTGGTTAGCTTGTGTAAATCTGTCTTTGCAGCTGTGAAAAATGCTTCTTGACCATACGGCAGAATTGAACCAACCAGCCTTGAAGCGACACACACACACACACACACACACACACACACACACACACACACACACACACACACATGTATATATATATATATATATATATATATATATATATATATATATATATATATATATATATATATATATATATATATATGTGTGTGTGTGTGTGTGTGTGTGTGTGTGTGTGTGTGTGTGTGTGTATAAATATAGGTATGTATATAGGTATAGATATAGATATAATCTGTGTGTGTGTTTAGATAGAAAGATAGACAGATAGAGAGAGAGATACTGTACATAGCCCTCAGATAGTCCGACAATAAGCTTGGTTTAGACTCACACGCACGCACGCACGCACGCACGCACGCACGCACGCACGCACGCACGCACACACATACACACACACACACACACACGCACGCACGCACGCACGCACGCACGCACGCACGCACGCACGCACGCACGCACACATACACACACACACACACATCTGTGATCTGTTGTATTCCCACTGTGCTTATACAGGCTACAAACGTATTGGATATGATTTGCCTTGTTCACTTTCCGTCTCAGTTTCAGTTTTCATAATTGACAAGGGTTTGGTTCACAGAATAATGTTGTTTGTACAAGACTACATCTTGCATGGATAGTCTCCCTTTTACACTTTACAATATTGTACGCAGTCAATATAAAACACACACATGGAATTAAATGACATTATTAAAAAAAAACAGAAAAAGGCATTCCCCATTATATTCAGTCTTTTATCCCCTCAAGTAGCTGTCCTTCCGCCTTGCCCCTTTCCCACTCTCTCTCTCTCTTCTCTCTCTCTCTCTCTCTCTCTCTCTCTCTCTCTCTCTCTCTCTCTCTCTCTCCCTCTAAGAGTTGTCCTCCCTTGAGTCATATCCTTACTTTCATCCTCTGTTTTCAAAGACAGCTCTTCAGCGCATCAAAGCAATTAACATATACCCGGAAATTTTCTACACACACACACGCGCGCGCACACACACACACACACACACACACACACACACACACACACACACACACACACACACACACACACACACACACTCACACGCACGCACGCACGCACGCACGCACGCACGCACGCACGCACACACACACACACACACACACACTATGGACCTATATACATTGGTATTCGGAAACATCAGTTGTATGTGGCCATATGTATATGCAAAACACGGGAGTCCAAGATCATCAGAGTATGGAACAGGCTGACATATTACTCGTAAGAGTAGAACAGTGTATGGGTGTATGTGACATGGGGAAGGGGGAGAAAGGGAAGCAAGGGAGTGGGAGGGGGATGAAAAGCCTTGCTCTACATGTAAATTAGACGCCGAACCATACCGATGTGGTACATACCTAGAATAAAATGTTAACATTTCAAACATTCACGAATTGATAAAAAAAAATTAAAAACTGCTCGGGAAGGAGTGGTGGGGTGGTGGTGTGGTGGAGGTGTTAAGATAATTATCTTCAAAGTAGATGAGATTTAATAGAGAAACAGCCAGCAGTGCCACACTCCACCCAGTCTGATTACTGGGATTAAAGACACTAGACATAGTCAGCGAAAGGTTAGGATACTTGATGTTATGAAGAAGCTGAAAGTGAGTTGTCGTACTGGTACAGTCAAAAAAGAAATGAGGAATATCGAGAGTCTGACCACATGCACAAGCAGGTGCCCGTTTTAAATATATGCCTAACCATCCATCAACCCGCAGC
Organism: Conus ventricosus; assembly: GCA_018398815.1. Classification (NCBI taxonomy): domain Eukaryota; kingdom Metazoa; phylum Mollusca; class Gastropoda; order Neogastropoda; family Conidae; genus Conus; species Conus ventricosus. The sequence continues at coordinate 53,143,150 of CM031606.1, forward strand.
CTATGTAAAAGGTTACTGTTTGGGACAGGCCCTGGGGCATTACAACATTTTCTTGTTGGATATCCCATATGTGCTTCCGAGCTGAATCTTCCAGGTATTGTTTCTGTCTCATGTTCCGTGAGAATGTGAATAGCTTCAGATGATGAAAGAGGGATATCACAATCTAAAACATCGGATGCATTTCTTGCAGCTTCCTTTGCATAAAAATCAACTAAGGCATTTCAACGTAAACTGGGGTGCCTTGGAACCCATAACAAAGTTACATTGGTACCCCGTGTTATCAATTAATGAATTAGAAATACATTCTTACATACCATGTCTGAACGACTAAATATTGATTGGCAATGTAGAGCCGTAAGCGCTGATTTTAAATTCGATAATACAAGTATTTTTCTATGTATGACAGGCATGTCAAGTATGAAATCTAGTACTTTCAAAATGGCAAATACTCTGCTATAAATATAGAGCATCCTTTTGTAATATGGCATTTGTTTTCTAATGTTAAGCGTTGGTTTTACGAAGAAGCACCAACATAGGAAGAATCTGAAACATAACCATCCATGAAAATGTGTAGATTGGAATCGTATTTCCTGTCTATCAAGTCTTTGGCATATGATGATAGTAACAGAGGATTGTCTTTTTTTTTTATTAAGATCTCCGCAAGTGTAGATGATATCAGCCTGCTCTGACAACCAAGAAGGGAATGAACAACATGGAACAGCGGCAATACCATCAAGAGACCGATTACAGTTCGGAAACAATGGGGAAACATAATCCCTAGGGACATGTACACCGCTTTGTTACGGATCTCTCCTGAAATATAAGTACTTCCATCCAGTTCAGTCATTACTGAATTTGACGCAATTTTTAAAGGCTAACGAGTTAAGACTGGTTAGCTTGTGTAAATCTGTCTTTGCAGCTGTGAAAAATGCTTCTTGACCATACGGCAGAATTGAACCAACCAGCCTTGAAGCGACACACACACACACACACACACACACACACACACACACACACACACACATGTATATAAATATATATATATATATATATATATATATATATATATATATATATATATATATATATATATATATATATATATATATATATATATATATATATGTGTGTGTGTGTGTGTGTGTGTGTGTGTGTGTGTGTGTGTGTGTGTGTGTGTGTGTGTGTATAAATATAGGTATGTATATAGGTATAGATATAGATATAGATATAATCTGTGTGTGTGTTTAGATAGAAAGATAGACAGATAGAGAGAGAGATACTGTACATAGCCCTCAGATAGTCCGACAATAAGCTTGGTTTTAGTGTGTGTGTGTGTGTTGTGTGTGTGTGTGTGTGTGTGTGTGTGTGTGTGTGTGTGTGTGTGTGTGTGTGTGTGTGAGAGAGAGAGAGAGAGAGAGAGAGAGAGAGAGAGAGAGAGAGGGGAGAGAGAGAGAGCGCGCGCACGCGCGTGTGCGCACTCGTGCTTGCGTGACTGGAAGCTGATAAAAACGTAAAGAATAAGCATAATGTATATTGAAATAAAGTTAGTAATTGTCTTCAGCGTAAACGTTACATTCAAACAAGATGTCCTGAAAAAGAGTCACAAAACAAAAGCGTTGTCGTTGATC
>CM031606.1:53153277-53161252 GCA_018398815.1 Conus ventricosus
AAACCTGTAAGTCCGATTGTGTCAGTGAAGATGTAAAGGATGTGAAGCAGATGTGTGTGACCTTACAGGATAAAACTGTTTGGGTTCTAAACGCAGGAATGACTCACTTAAAGCAGGAAAATTGACCGATTAAAAGATGAAAACAGCAAACTTACTGCCAGGGTGGAAAGCTTTGGACAGAAAAGTGGACGATTTAGAAGGCGGTTTCGAAAGGAATAACATAATAATTCATGGTTTTCCCCCGTAGGAGCACGAGACTTGGCAGGACTGTGAAGAGTTGGTAACAGAAATGCTAACTGATAAAATGGATTTTGCAGGAGAGTTTCCCCTTCGACCGAGTGCATCGTGTAACTCCAAGCCAGACTCCCCAATAGTTGCGCGTTGTACGTTCTTAAAAGATAAGGACAAATTTTACGAGCAAAACAGAAACTGAAGGGTACAGAAGTATTCGTTAATGAAGATTTTTCCTTTCGGGTAAGAGAAAACAAGAAAGAAACTTATCCCACACTTTAGTCCGCTCGGGCAAAAGGGAAAAGAAAGTGTCAATGGTATATGACCATCTTGTAATTGACAGTAAAAAGTTTGGTGTGGATGTCGGTGGCAATCTGGGGGAAATTAAGTGGGAAATTCAGGCCGGCCCTGTCATTGGAAAATGCCCTTTGGAAAATCCCCCGTTGTCAAAGTCAGGGGGGAGGCGAAATTTAAGCTCCCACCGCACGGATTCATATTCCGTCTCCCCGTGCTGACACTTTAACTGGGCAGTGAACGATTTGGTTCGAAGCAGGTAGGCCTATGTGTTTGAAACCCCGTGCAGTTGTCATGACATTGGTGTGGACGGCAATGGGTCAGATGCAAACAACACACGATGGGTTTAAAATGTGTCAACTGTGGAAAAGTTGGATTTGGCTTTTGACTGTCATGTTTCGTGCAATATGTCTTCCATGATTCTAGCGATGTTATGCCATCTATGTAAACACTGGAGTGTATGAAACCCAACAGAGTGTATTTGTGAGAACACGTGGGGCTGGGCGGGGAGGCTGTCGTGTTGATCGTGTACTTGCTGCTGAAATAGATAAAAGTGTTGACAGTATCAGTGCAGATGCAAGCTAACAGTCTTGAGGGTCTTGTACCTTTGCATGCTGTTGTTTGTGCCAATAAACGGGGTGACTGATGGTAATGATTGTGCGATGGAAGATGGAATTTCGTCAGGTGGTGACAGTACGAATGAACCGAACATGACACAAAAAAATACACATATACCTTTGACGTTTCTGTAAATAAATGTTATAAATAGTGTGTCTTTTCTTCACTGGAATATTTGGGGTTATGATTTTTGAAAATTTCACGACAGAGACTTTTTTCCACTTTATTTTTCTTTTGTTTTTGTATGTTTGGTTGAAACTTTTGCTGAATCATTTGAGTCAACTATTTTTCCAGACCATAGATTATTTGTAAAACCGGCTGTAAGGCTTACGAAACAGGGTCGATGTTCAGGAGGACTGATTTGTATGGTACGAAAAAGTCTTCTTCCGTATGTTCATCAAGTGGTTTGTGACCATCAGTATTCAATGTTATTTATGCTTGATATAGATGTTTTCGGTTTTAGTAAAAATGTCTTACTTGTATGTGTGATGTCCTCCGGAAAAATTCACCTTTCTATTCAAAGTGTGGTTTTGATGATGGTATTAAATTTGCTGGAGAATTTTTGTTTTCAATAACTTGATGTACTTTGATGATATTGAATTTTTATTTTGTGGTGACATGAATGAAAAGAACTTCAAACTTTTTCTGGGGAAAATTGTATGCGAACGTGAATTATACATTAATTATGACAAGGAGGTTAATTTTTTATATATGAAAGATGTTCTCAAGACAAGGTATCAAATTTTTTATGGAAAGAAAATTACTTAACTGTGCACTGTATTGGGACTGATAATTCTGAATGGTGTATGTAATGGCGCCCGTGAAGGTCGTTTCACGTACATTTCTGATGTAGGGAGCAGTGTGAATGACTTTTTTTTTAGCATCTGTACACCTTTTGGAATTATTATATGAAAGAATTATTCTTACTGTGAGGGAAAAGATACGATTTGATCATTGCCACTAGTGATGTGTATTGAAATGCAGATGTCAGCCACATACCAGTATTGCTCCTAGTGTACAGTGTGGTCAGGGAAAGTCAGCACATTGTTCAGTATTGCTGGAATTTAGATTATGGTCAACAGTTTACGGATCTTATAATTCACACTGTTCTAGAAACGTTGAAAGTGCGGAAGATCTTTTTTCATGTGGACGTAATGAGGCACTGTCTTTATTTAATGAAACTGTCAAAGAACAAGCTAAAAGTATGAGAAAAAATTAAACCAATAAACAAAGAAATTTGAGCAGAGTTGGTTTGATAAAGGGAATGTAGGGCAGCCAAAAGTAAATTACGTAAATTGTACAGAACTTTTTTTGAAAACGCTGGATAAAAATGACAGAGTATCGTTCTGTTAGCAAGAAGAGAGTACAAAATTTAAATAAAAGAAAAAAGAAAGAATACCAAATGATTCTCTATTGAATTTATCTTGTGTCCCCCAGTCAAAAATCAAAAAGTTTTTCTGGAACACTATAACAAAATTTCAAAATGGAAATTACAACCCATTTAAAAAACATTCAATGGAAGAAATTTGGGTTTCCCACATTTTAAAAAATTGTTAGAAAAAGTGACCAAGTGTACACAGTGATCAATGTGGAGGATTGATAATGAAGAAAATATATTTTGATAGGGCCAATATCAGAGAAGACATAATACTAGCCCTTAAAAAAATTTAAAAATGGTAAAAGTGCTGGACTGATGGCATCATTGGAGAGTTTTTTAGAATTCCGGTTGAGACCGTTGTAAGCTTTTTATGTAAACTCTTTAACTTTCTTTTTGAAACTGGGGTTTACCAGAGGACTGGAAAGAATCCATAATATTGCCCTTTTTTTAAAAAAGGGGAGGTAAATGATGTAAACAATTATAGGGGTATATCTTTGGGGCAATATATGTAGTAAACTTTATAGTTCCGTTATTAATAACCCATTACATGATTGGATATCTCCGAATAATATGACAGGAGAACCCAAAACAGGATTCAAGAAAGGCTACTCTACTTTGACCATATGTTTAGTCTTTTGCTGCAGTTCAGAAACAATTTGTGAATAAACGAAAGTTGTATGTTGCTTTCGTAGATTTTTAAAAAGCCTTTGATTCAGTTTCACGGAAATTTTCTATGGCCCATTTTATTGAAGAATGGAATTAAAGGTAAACTGTACCCTTGTGTAAGGAGTATGTATTTGTTTGAAGTGAAAGCTAGGGTCAGATCTGGAGCAAATTTTCAGACTATGTCATGTGTACCAGAGGAGTTAAGCAAGGGGACGTCTGCAGTCCAGTTTTGTTTTCCTTGTTTCATAAACGAACTGCTTGGAAATTATTCAAATGGAAGGCATGGCGTAACTTTGACTTTTGGAGATTTTGTCTTGCTTTTTTCTGACGACATTATTTTAATGTCTACAACTGTTGTTGGTCTTCAAAAACAATTGAATAGTTTGTATTCCGCTGCATCTAGATTAGAATTAAAGTAAATATGAATAAGACTAATATCATTGTGTTCCGTAAAGGTGGATATTTGGCTCGAAATGAGAGATGGGTCTATGGTAGTCAATATATTCTTGTTGCCAATGCATATAAGTATCTTGGTTTTTTTTTTTAAACCCGATTAAGTTTCACTTTTGGATGCCAAGACTTGCAAATAGAGCAAAGAGAGCAGTCACTGTTATACTTCACTCGTTATATAGATTGAATTGTAATGTATTTTCAGTGTTCTCAAGCTATTTGACTCTCAGGTGCAGCCAAATATTACAATATGGGGCGGAAATTTGGGCTCTTGAGAAAAGTGTTGAAATAGAAAATGTCATTTGTATGCAATGAAAAGATTTTTAAAAGTAGACAGTCGACACCCAATGATTAGTTTATGGTGAGCTTTGGGCGATATCCAATCTATGTTAACTCGTTTTGAAAATGTATTATATACTGGCTGAAAAATCTAGAATGGAAGAAACCAAAATACCTCTTAAAGCTTTCAAAGTATTTAGAAATCTGGGGTTGTAATGGGAAGAAGACATGGGTTACTAAAGTTCGCAGTGCTTAACTTCTTATGGCTTTGGTTATGTTTGGGACAACCAAGGAGTTGAAAATATACCAGGATTTTTTAAATGTTTTAAACAAAGAGTAATTGACTGCGGATGGCAGGACTGGCATGATCACATTTATAGTAGTGACAGATTTGCGCAATACAGAACTCTTTAAAACAAGCATATGAGAGAACCGTACATAAAAATGGATATGAAAAGATATGTTAAGAGTGCATGAGTAAGTTCGATTTGGCGTTTCTGACATTGCGTGTCATCGTTTTAGGTACAGTACCATTAGTGAAAATGAAATAATATGCCGTTATGTAAATTTGGACACGGAAGATGAAGTCCATTTCCTTTTTTGCTGTCCTGCGTTTCATGACCTTAGAGTGAAATTTATTAAAGCCAAAGTATTATTTTTGAACCCTGGAGTTTTAGACTGAACTTACTCCTCGCATCAAAAAATGAAATATTCTCTTTAAATCTTGCTCGGTACATTTATGAAGCACAAAAAAGGCTGCGTACTGTTTATTCTTAATATTATTGAATTGTGCATGTATGTTTGCTTTTTCCCTTTCATTTTCCTTCATGATAGTATTTATATCATGTGTATTGCAGGTATTTACCCCTTCAGTATGGGGGTTTTGGCCTTTATCTGAATAAATTCGCATTCGCATTCGCATTCGCATTCTCTCTCTTGACGGGTCTGACTCATGAACCGTTTGTTTCTTTCATTTGGGAAACTCCTGTTCAACTGAAATGACTCATTTCCCCCTTTTCCCCCTTTTCCCTTTTGACCATACTTTTTTCTGTGCCCGCAGTATAGGTATTGTCTGTAGGGGGAAAACCTATAAGTCAGAAAGAAATCTTTCTAACCACATCGTTCTTTTCTCCTAAATTTCAACACAAAAGAAAGACACCCCTTGTGTCTTTTCTGGCGTGAACAAGTTTCTTTCGGTTGTTTTTTTTCATTCCACTTTCCTTTCCTTTCTACAAAGCAGCGCAGCCAACATAATGCAACGCTACACAATACGGCAATTTACAATGCAGTGTAATGTTATACAACACAACACAGCAAACTTAAGTTGTGGCAAAGTGTCCCCGTGGGCAACGCACTTCCCCGAGAATCTAAGGAATCCCTGTCATGGTTCAAATCTCGCTCTAGGCGAGTCATTTCTTGCCCTTCCGACTAGCGCTTAAAAGATCGTGTGGGGTACAGGCCTTCAGGATGAGACGGAGACGACTTGTGATCGTAACTTCCCCAAAACTTTGATCATAGCTGACAAATAATTGAAAAATCACGTGGTGAAGGCCCGAGAAGAATGTTAAACAGCACTTGCTTTGATGTGGATTGCATTGCAGCCATGCTTTAAAATCACGTTCCCCAGCTGAAACCCGTCAATGCGGTGAAAAGGGGAAAAAAACTTGAAAAACGCCTGCATAGCAAGGATTTCTTCTTGAGAAAGTGGGTGGGGTTGTATTTCTGTCTGAGGAAAGGGGAGTTTTCTCTCTTAGAACTAATACTCTCATTTATTATACTAAGCAAGATTAACACCGTGGACTTTTTTCCTGCAGCTTTTTTTCCGTTTAAGCCTGTGTAGCCAAAGACATGGCGAAAGCTTGGCTGTGTCTGGAGTGGCACTCTCTTCATCTGTCCGTGGGCATGGGTGGTTGGGTCTGTGGGGTGTGCTCGGCAGCTGGAGGGTGGTGTTTCTCCCCGGTGGGCTCTGCAGTCATGAAATACGGGCTGGTACACCCATGGGGGATGCTATTTTAAGGCTGTTATGAGTTGCATCCTGCAGTCTGATTTACCTCTGTTCAGGAGCAGTTATGTCCCTTGATATCTTAATGGAGTGTCCTGCGCGTGCCTGTACCCATCGTCAACACAGCGCAGGCCTCCAAGGGTGGTACAGGGCTGCTCTAAAGGCAGGTGAAGACAGTGCTTCTCTGGGTCCTCCCCAGCACCTTGGGGTTTGTTTCTTTTTCTTCTTTGCCTTAACTAGGCTGACCCTGGAGAAAGGTCCAGTGACGGTGAGGAAAGACCCACTGACCACAGGGAAAGTCCTGTTGACAGTGGGAAAGACTACAACTTTGGATTCTCTCTTGAGGGCACATAAGACCGTATGGCGAAAGCTTGGCTGTGTCTGGAGTGGCACTCTCTTCATCTGTCGTGGGCATGGGTGGTTGGGTCTGTGGGTGTGCTCGGCAGCTGGAGGGTGGTGTTTCTCGCCTGGGGGCTCTGCAGTCATGAAATACGGGCTGGTACACCCATGGGGGATGCTATTTAAGGCTGTTATGAGTTGCATCCTGCAGTCTGATTTACCTCTGTTCAGGAGCAGTTATGTCCCTTGATATCTTAATGGAGTGTCCTGCGCGTGCCTGTACCCTTTCGTCAACACAGCGCAGGCCTCCAAGGGTGGTACAGGGCTGCTCTAAAGGCAGGTGAAGACAGTGCTTCTCTGGGTCCTCCCCAGCACCTTCGGGTGTTTCTTTTTCTTCTTTGCCTTAACTAGGCTGACCCTGGAGAAAGGTCCAGTGACGGTGAGGAAAGACCCACTGACCACAGGGAAAGTCCTGTTGACAGTGGGAAAGACTACAACTTTGGATTCTCTCTTGAGGGCACATAAGACCGTATGGCGAAAGCTTGGCTGTGTCTGGAGTGGCACTCTCTTCATCTGTCCGTGGGCATGGGTGGTTGGGTCTGTGGGGTGTGCTCGGCAGCTGGAGGGTGGTGTTTCTCGCCGGTGGGCTCTGCAGTCATGAAATACGGGCTGGTACAACCCATGGGGGATGCTTTTTTAAGGCTGTTATGAGTTGCATCCTGCAGTCTGATTTACTCTGTTCAGGAGCAGTTATGTCCCTTGATATCTTAATGGAGTGTCCTGCGCGTGCCTGTACCCATCGTCAACACAGCGCAGGCCTCCAAGGGTGGTACAGGGCTGCTCTAAAGGCAGGTGAAGACAGTGCTTCTCTGGGTCCCCCCCAGCACCTTCGGGTGTTTCTTTTTCTTTTTTCTTCTGTGTAGCCAAAGACATGTTTCAGTGATTTCAGTCAAGCGCAGAGTAAACTCTGGTTAGTAGGCGTGGGGAGGACATATAACAGGGATGGAGTGGTATTTGCCTGCAAGCTTTTTTCCGGGTGTATAGCAGGTGAGACCGATATTGTATGTAATGTTGCCTGCTTACGAGCGGTGCCAAGTTCGCACATTCTTTCCTTCGATTGGAGTCGCAGAGAGGCCAGCAGAGTCGTGCAAAATCACGAAGAAACGAAAATTGACAACCCTGAATTTGCAACGAAACATGGACCTGATCAATTTTGCTACTGCAAAGAACACAAAAGAAGTAGCTGGAGGGCTTAGTATTGCTCAAACCGTAGTCACAAGAAAAGGCTTATTAACGTGCTCCATATTGTTTAATACAGACCTGGCTCATCGATAAATTATACAGATTTACGCCTTTTTTCAAAACGTTTCTGAGAGGAGGGAAGGTAGTAGGAGCACATAAGACGACCGGGAATGGGGGGGGGGGGGGGGATTCCTTTCCAAACTCTAGCGGTCTCGAAATGCCCTCGGTTTACATTTTAAACGTCTACATTTTTTTACGCGCACCCTCCCTTACAATTTAGTTGACCCACTCCTGCAGGAGAGATCTCACATCAACTTGCATGTAACTGATGTTCATAAAGTAAATACAAGAACAAACGCATTCAACCAATTAATAAAGCTAACGATTCACTAATGTTTAATATGCATTCATGTGTCAGTACAATCCAGACCAGAATTCTATGGTGAAATTTATCTCTCTTTTTGATAGAATAAACA
>CM031606.1:53164752-53181300 GCA_018398815.1 Conus ventricosus
TGGCGTGAACAAGCTTTCTTTCGGTTGTTTTTTTTTTTTCATTCCACTTTCCTTTCCTTTCTACAAAGCAGCGCAGCCAACATAATGCAACGCTACACAATACGGCAAATGACAATGCAGTGTAATGTTATACAACACAACACAGCAAGCTTAAGTTGTGGCAAAGTGTCCCAGTGGACAACGCACTTCCCTGAAGATCTAGGGAATCCCTGATCATGGTTCAAGTCTCGCCCTAGGCGAGTCATTTCTTGCCCTTCCGACTGGCGCTTAAGAGATCGTGTGAGTACAGGCCTTCAGGATGAGACGGAGACGACTTGCTGATCGCTAATACTTCCCAAATCTATGATCATAGCTGACAAATAATTGAACACCACGCTGGTGAAGGCCTGAGAAGAATGTTAAACAGCACTTGCTTTGATGTGGATTGCATTGCAGCCATGCTACATATCACGTCCCGAGCTGAAACCACGTCAATGCCGGTGAAAAGGGGAAAAAAAACTCTGAGAAACGCCTGCGTAGCAATGATTTCTTCTTGAGAAAGTGGGTGGGGTTGTATTTCTGTCTCTGAGGAAAGGGGAGTTTTCTCTCTTAGAACTAATACTCTCATTTATTATACTAAACAAGATTAACACCGTGGACTTTTTTCCAGCAGCTTTTTCCCGTTCAAGCCTGTGTAGCCAAAGACATGTTTCAGTGATTTCAGTCACGCGCAGAGTAAACTCTGGTTAGAAGGCGTGGGGAGGACATATAACAGGGATGGAGTGGTATTTGCCTGCAAGCTTTTTTCCGGGTGTATAGCAGGTGAGACTGATATTGTATGTAATGTTGCCTGCTTACGAGCGGTGCCAAGTTTGCAAATTCTTTCCTTCGATTGGACACGCAGAGAGGCCAGCAGAGAGTCATGCAAAATCACGAAGAAACGAAAATTGACAACCCTGAATTTGCAACGAAACATGGACCTGATCAATTTTGCTACTGCAAAGAACACAAAAGAAGTAGCTGGAGGGCTTAGTATTGCTCAAACCGTAGTCACGAAGAAAAGAAATATAGGCAGCAGTATTATGGCTGTCAGACTGATGTCCACAAATACAGAGTAAGATCGTCCACATGCAATGCTGTGGATGCCACACCTCTGTAGTGATTCACCCCGGCCAGATCATCCAACACCCCAGACACTAGGCCAGTTCTTATAACAAAAGCAGGAGAAGGGGTGGACGAAGAGGGAGTGCTCTGGGTGCATGAGTTCTCCATCTTCCCGCCACCCCTATTCACTTTTAGAAAAAAAAACTAAAAAGGCTTATTAACATGGCTCCATATTGTTAATACAGAACTAGCTCATCGATAAAATTATACAGATTTACGCCTTTTTTTCAAACGTTTCTGAGAGGAGGGAAGGTAGTAAGAGCACATAAGACGGACCGGGAATGGGGAGGGGGGGGGGGGGATCTCTTTCCAAACTCTAGCGGTCTCGAAATGCCCTCGGTTTACATTTTAAACGTCTACATTTTTTACGCGCACCCTCCCTTACAATTTAGTTGACCCACTCCTGCAGGAGAGATCTCTCACATCAACTTGCATGTAACTGATGTTCATAAAGTAAATACAAGAACAAACGCATTCAAACCAATTAATAAAGCTAACGATTCACTAATGTTTAATATGCATCATGTGTCAGTACAATCCAGACCAGAATTCTATGGTGAAATTTATCTCTCTTTTGATAGAATAAAACAGAAAACTGTAGTCTAGCTGCTTGAAAAAGCTGACTTTCAAGACTTTGGATAAGTCGACTTTCTGCCAGAAAAGATCAAGCCTTGCATAAGTCAATCCGCCCTCCCAATTTTGTTTACTTGTTGGTTTTTCTCCAAAAGGTCGACCTTTCTGTAGAAAAATCTAAACTGATAAATTCATCTGCTAAATTGCGTCGATCTCGACTCTGCGTTTTTTGATTTGTGTAACTATCATGCTGAGCAGATGTAAAGTATTACATCCGTATCGTTTCTCAATCGTTACCTTTATCTGTCGTTCCATACGAAATCATAACATGTCAGTTGTTGGTGAGTCTGATCATACTCAGATTAAGACTTTACGAGCTTCATCTAACACGGTCAACATTTTTTTTCCTGTCATGTTTTTTCTGTGCTGATATATGATCAAATATCAATGCATTGCAAAAGCACACATCACATTCTTTGAGATATGTATTTATCATGTATAGTAGAGATGATGGTTTCTTTTTATTTTAATGCAGGGTTAGGCGTGTTCTGTGGTTTATCGCCACCAAAGTTGATGTTTTCTCTTTCTTCACATGACAACCTTGTGTATGAATTTCGGAATTCTGACTTGTGTGGGGTTTTTTTTTCCAATCGACTCTCGAGCAGATTACTGATGAAAAATTTCCACCTGTGCAGATGTCACTGAATATTGAAAAAATATAAAGCAGCCTCGATGAACGTTTTTCACTAATATTTTCAATGCAAAATTAATACTCTCTTTTAAAAAATGTCACAAGTTTACAGTTTTTGTTAATTTATCTGTAACCGAGTTCCCTCTGTTCATTGTAACTGTTTTGTATGCGGACGCCACACTCACAAACTGTCCCTTGCCCTGCAAGACCATGTCAGTTGCAAAGTTCTGAGCTACTGTTGATGACCATAACCAATGTCACAATGGTCGCTGTCGGTATCTATCAGGTAAATGATAATAATGTAATTACTTTATAAACAAAGACTGTCATTCTTTCTAAACTTTGTGATTACATATCTTCATTGAATGGTATTTTGTCCTGTTTTCGGCTTGATTTGTTTTTGTTTGCTTGTCATTTGTGATGATTTTGTTTTGATCTTGTTTTTGTTTTTGTTTATTTGTTTCTTATATCAAAGTCTGTAAGAGCTATTCAAGTACCACCCCCGCTGCAGACAACTTTCAAAACATGTCTTTTGATGCTCCAACAGACAAATGCAAGTCAATGATTGAACACATGTTTTTTCATTGCTATTTAGAGGATTGTTGCTAGATGTAAATGACTATATTCATTGCTAGATTGTTTTCATCTCTGAGAGGCCAGTATCAAATGGCGGGAGCGTTTGTCTGCGGAGCTTACGGTTGTGATTTCGAACCACACGTGGTGACGATGTTTTTTTTTGCGGCTTGAAAACCCTGTCTGTCCATCCAGCAGCAAACGGGTATCTTGATTCAGTTCAGGAAAGAAAAGGGAGGTTCCGCCTTCCATCATACCGTGCCCTAGACACGGTAAACTTCAGACAGGTCACTGCTCATACGGCCCGAAGACTATGGGAAATTTAACCTCTTAATCTTTTTTTTTTCATTGCTGCACAGCAAAAGGACACAGTACTCATTTGTGGCAACTATCCAGATTGCTTTGTCTGCTTCAGGCGTGCTTGTGTATGGTTATGAATATTTACTGCCTCAAATCATAAACTTAATAATCAATCATTTTATCTGACTTGCCACGAACACAGCGTTCACACTGTAGTATACTACATGTGATGTACTCCTCATCTCCAACCCACAAACACTCACATCCGCAATCCATCATGAGATCAAAGAAATGCGACCAGGTCCCTCGTAGGTTTGAAAGAACTTGGTGTTGTGTGCAAAGTTGTACCAAGGACACCCAGTTGTCTTTGGGATTCCGGTAAGTGTAGATGACCTTGACCTTCTTCTCCATCACCTGCTGCGGCATAAAACCGGAATCTGTCAGGCAGAAAAACGAGAAAATGCCCCTCCATCCGTAAAACACATGTGTGCATACATAAATTAGATAACATAGTACGCGAATGCATACACATACATACATACATACATACATACATACATACATACATACATACATACATACATACATATACAGGCATTATGATGATGAAGATGATCGTGCTTTCCGTCAACTCCGTGAGTTTAATGAAGCAGTTGGAGCCACTGTATAACAGCTGAGACCCATGTTACCCACAGTGCCTATCATGTTGAGTCTGCTTGGAGCCACTGTATAACAGCTGAGACCCATGTTACCCACAGTGTCTCTCATGTTGAGTCTGTTTGGAGCCACTGTATAACAGCTGAGACCCATGTTACCCACAGTGCCTCCCATGTTGAGTCGTTTGGAGCACTGTATAACAGCTGAGACCCATGTTACCCACAGTGCCTATCATGTTGCGATATGTCTGCTTGGAGCCACTGTATAACAGCTGAGACCCATGTTACCCACAGTGCCTATCATGTTGAGTCTGTTTGGAGCCACGTATAACAGCTGAGACCCATGTTACCCACAGTGCCTATCATGTTGAGTTGCTTGGAGCCACTGTATAACAGCTGAGACCCATGTTACCCACAGTGCCTCTCATGTTGAGTCTGGCTTGAAGCCACTGTATAACAACTGAGACCCATGTTACCCACAGTGCCTCTCATGTGAGTCTGTTTGGAGCCAACTGTATAACGGCTGAGACCCATGTTACCCACAGTGCTTCACATGTTGAGTCTGTTTGGAGCTACTGTATAACAGCTGAGACACATGTTACCCACAGTGCCTCTCATGTTGAGTCGCTTGGAGCCACTGTATAACAGCTTGAGACCATGTTACCCACAGTGCCTCTCATGCTGACTCCGAGAGATTTCATAACACTTGCGCTGAAGTACTGAAGACCACAAAGCAGGATGCTATCTTGATCTGCAGTTTATGTCTTGCGTAGGAGACTCACGCACAGACTTTCACAAATCTGAAGGATGGTTGTAACAGTCAATGTCTAGTAGAAGTGATTAAACATGGGTCTGCAGAACAAACGGGATGAAATGTTATTACTCCCATCAACCTATTCCCTCTCAGTTTTCCCTACCAATTCAGCACCTTTTCCTTTGTAAAAACTTTTTCTCCATAAAGTTTGTCTTTGACGTACGACCGCCTGTTTAGAAACAACATTAACGAAGTGGATGAACAAGTGCTCACAAACAAATGTAGCTCGGTGACTGCATTACATTCATCACACAGCATCGTGCCTTAACAGGCCCATGCACCAGCCAGCCCATATCGAGCTACCTGACACCACCCACAGCGTTCACTTTAAGCCTTGCCCGAGGACGTTTAAGCTAAGCAATAAATGGCTGAAGCCAGGGCAGCAAGCTTACCTGTGCAAAGTGGATGAATAAACAAGTGTGTAAATAAATATATATAGGAAACATGCACATTAAACACTACGATGCAGTCGTCATATCAACATAATGAATTTCATTAATGCCTATATGTTCCCAGCAACTGTAAGTGATAGCACAAGAACGAATTTTGCAGTTTGATAAGCTTGACTTGCCGCGAGGTAAATAAAGTTAAAACAGCATTTGGATGATACTTACTTAGTGACCTGCAATCTGTAACGACTAGAAATGAACAGTCACATAGGTGATGAAATTCATAACCGATTCATCTACTTCGCAAAGAGTACATTCTCTATCTTGTCTAGGTATTACAGACAGTCTGTCTTGCTGAACGGGAAAATTATGATTGGAAAGTCCGAATTTAACCGTAGGCTGACGAAGAGAAAGCGGCAAAACCAATAAACCTTTCTCTTGGTGGTAGTTTTCCTGATACATACAATAATAATGACACACCCCATTATAATGCAAAATGCTTCTCCAGGCCTGGATTAACTGATCTTTTAACTGGAAAATTAAACGAGACTTACCTGGAAGTTGAAGTTTAATGGAGATTATTTTGAGGATGTTGTCGGTAGAGGTATACATGTGATGGACAAAACCACTTCAGCCACGTGTGATGATGTCATTGAAGGGAAGGTTAAATAGAAATGCCTTGAGTCGCTTATGGATGGGCTTATGTATACGTCTACCCAACAGCATCTTCGAAATAATCTCCATTAAGCTTCAACTTCCGGGTAAATCTCGATTGATTTCCAATTATTCTGCTGATTGGTCAGATGTATACATGTGGAGATTTTTTGCGTCGGGGATCACGCTTTACTCTTTAACACGTTAGGCTATGAAAAGCATCAGCTCATACTGTGCATTACGTCCCTTTGCCTACAAATGTGTCCAGCATTGACTTTGAACAACTTTTCATCTTAGTAGAACCACCATTTTCATCTTCATTCTGTTTAATGATGCAGTGTGAAAGTTCAACCTCGAAGCAAAGAAGTCTATTTCTGAAGAAGCCCTAAGCTGTTGGGAGGCTAACTGCAGAGCCTGCTGATCCAGTTTCCACTCTGCATCAGTGTTCTGACGCCTGGACTCCTTGTCAGCTTGTGCTGTTCTGCTTCCCTGGAACGTGCACCGCACTGACCCACGTATTCTTAACAATGCACCATGACCAAAATAATTGTACATGTGATGTCATTACAAGCATCTGAATGGCTTACTCCCAAGCTATTGATGCAATTGTATTGTCTATCAACATGCAGACATGTTTGTTTTCCAGCTTTCCTGAAATGATTGCACAGCAAGTAAAACAGCTTTCAGTTCTAAATTAATATGAAAGACTCTTCAAGAGGCAACCATTATCCGCTGAGGCTGTACCTTCACTACTCACACCACCAATCTGTGCCATTTATCATCAGTGGTGACGATCATAATTACGAAACACATTCAGTTGTTTATTAACCAGCAAAAAGCTTCTCAAAACATTTAACAACAGTGATTCCCCTATGATCATGAGGATCACACACATTCCCTTTACCTTGTCATGGTTACATATCCAATAGACAAGATAAGGGGTTTTTCCTACATATCAAGATTAATTGAAAACGATGTGATAAAATGTGTTATCAGTTTTCAAAACCTCGTTTAGAATTCAGTCGATTCCACGTGATTCATTTACTCTGAAGTCGTTTCAGACATCTTAAAACTTCTTCCTCGATGAGGTGACTGTTCCGAAAATTGTAAAAAAAAAAAATTAAATCTAAAAAAAAAAAAAAACCCACACCACCCTTTTTACTACAATCAAACATTCCTTCCCAAGATGAGCCAGAACAGTTCCTTGAACTAATAGTGACAAGCCTGTTTCAGGCGTACGTTCTTATTACATCAGAGCGCTTGTTACCGTTAATTGATTTCCAGTACCCAAGACCGAATTTCGTTTGCATTTGTTTGACACGTAATTCAAACTCTTTATTAATAGTTTTTCATAGATGGAATACACTCTGGTTTGATTGGTTCTAGAAATGAAATCACTAAAAGCATTACGTATGTGCTTTGCATTGCGATAAAGTGTTCTTTGGCTTCTACAGTGGGCATTAACTTAGGCATCATTTCTTTTCCTTTGCGTATGCTGGCTGGATCTCTCACGACTTTCGGACTCCATCTGAGCCCTTGGAAATGCATTGTTACTGAACATGGCACATTGCTCACTAGCACAGACCATTACCTTTAATATTGGATCATTTAAGTCATCAATGCTGAACTGATTCACCACTTCAACATGCTCTGTAATATTCTGGAAATGCTGGGTATTCGCCATCAACGCCATCAGCATCAATTTCTTGAAGATAAAGTCTGCTGTATTCCTTTTCCAAACAGGGTGTGTAGGTTTCACGTTTGACGGCATTTCAGGGGTACACCCTAATTCAGCCTCGTATGAAATAAAAACATTTGCTAAACTACATCAAACCACACAGAATTATACAACACCACTACAAAAAGCAGCGTTGCACGTGTATTAAGAAGTCGTTCTCACCTGGGGCGATGGGTAGCATATAGTCGTGGTGTTTCAGGCCGAGTCAGTTTCTCAAAGGGACACCACTCTAGGAAATCTTTGTCCATATGACCCACATATTCTGTGGTATTGTTCATCAGCATGATAAGAATCTGGTGGTGCCAGAATGTACCTGGAAATTAACAAAATCGACATATTGGAACACCAACAGAAAGAAGGGGGTAGGGAAGAGAAGACAAACAAAGTTTGAAGACTTTTTTTTTCAGTAAACCAATAAATAGATAAAACTCAGTACAACATACTACAATTGGATTGCAGTTTGTTGTACAATGGAAGATAGGTATTATCTCCTAAGAGAACGCCTTTTAAGCAGAAAATGGGGGCGGGGGTGGGGGCGGGGGGTACAGAACTTTTTTTTCTGTCACATATGAAAATGGCACACATGGATACAAATACTGAATCCCTCCCCAACCCTCTATACACACCTTCTTCAGACAGCCCCTCCCATCCTCCCTCACCACGCGCAGACACACACACACACACACACACACACACACACACACACACACACACACACACACACACGCACGCGCACGCACGCACGCACACGCACGCACGCACGCACGCACACACGCATGCACGCACGCACTCACACAGACAGACACACACACAAACACAGGCATTCTCTCTCTCTCTCTCTCTCTCTCTCTCTCTCTCTCTCTCTCTCTCTCTCTCACCAATGAGTATGATTATGAGTATAAGTGTGTGTGTGTGTGTGTGTGTGTGTGTGTGTGTGTGTGTGTGTGTATGTGTGTGTGTGTGTGTGTGTGTGTGTGTGTGTGTGTGTGTGTGTGTGTGTGTGTGTGTGTGTGTTGTGTGTGCGTGCGTGCGTACGAGCGCGCGCGCGCGCGCGCGCAAGTGTGTGTGTGTGTGTGTGTGTGTGTGTGTGTGTGTGTGTGTGTGTGTGTGTGTGTGTGGTGTGTGTGTGTGATCTTGTTCCCCCTTGACACAAAGACTGTATAGGTCAATGTCAATATAAAAAAAAATGTCTGAAGCGTTCTCTCTCTCTCTCTCTCTCTCTCTCTCTCTCTCTCTCTCTCTCTCTCTCTCTCTCTCTCTCACACACACACACACACACACACACACACACACACACACACACACACACACACACACACACACATACATTTATACTCATAATCATACTCATTGGTGATGAGTATGTGTCCCTGTAGATCATGCACACAGTAAAATAATGATTATTGTCATCACTGTTGTTGTTCTAAATCACCAACTATTTCTGTTGTTTTTCTGACCACTTCTTGGAAACGACGCAAGAATGACGTCACCGTCTATCAGCTCCATATGACGTATCTTATTCTGATGCTCCTGTAGTCGTCAATATAGGGAGCAGCGCCGCACCAGAAGCCCCCAAAGTTTGCAAACTCAAGATCATTGCCGTGGCGGTCTTTGAGCCGGAAAACGTCACTCATCATTCACAGCACACACCTTTTTTGACAGAGAAACAACCAGAAAATCAAGATGTGATAAACTGACCGCATCAGCTCAAAACCTGGTTAATTTCCGCAATTACTGGCATTAAAACTTGATCATGATTATGATTCCTTCACGTGAGACCTTGTCCACTCCCGACACATAAAACAGATCTGCATCTTGGCTTACAATCAAATGCCAGAGGAAATAAAATACCATGGACGTTGTAAAATAAAAACTAAACTTTTGCATACAGCTGATACTCAAAGGTCGGACGCAAGTATCCGTATTAGCGAACTACACTAACAGCAACGATCAGACCATTGTCCAAGCTATTTGAGTGATGCTTCGTGATGCACAGGGAATATAAACAGCCCTATGAACAAAGTCCTAGAATCGATTTTATCCACTTTACTCTATTGTTTGCGAGATTATATAAATAATTTCTGAAAGCAAGGAAAATACATATATAAGTACATTGAACAGGATGTAAACGTAAAGAAACGCTTCTCTGACATTCAATACAAAAACTGTCTACATTTATTGACAACGTCAGTCAGAAATGGTTTTTGAGTGAAATTTAATAATCGTTTAAAATTCTGCGCTAATAATATTATTTAAAAAATTATGCGTCCGACAATATGAGTTCAGTGCATGCTTTTGTAATTTCAGGCTTTGCAACACACACACACACACATATATATATATATATATATATATATATATATATATATATATATATATATATATATATATATATTAAAACCAGATATGCAAACCATAAACAGTCCTTCAAAAATAAAAAATATAAAAACTAAACAGAACTAAGTAAATATATTTGGAAGCTTAAACGTAAGAAAATAGATTACAACATATCATGGAAAATTATAAAAAGAGCAGCACCATACAACAACATTTCTAAAAAATGCAAATTATGTACTACAGAAAAGTGGCTGATATTATGTAAACCCCATCTAGCATCCCTGAACTCTAAAGTAGAAATGATTAATAATTGCAGGCACAAATGGAAATCTTTGTCATTGCACCATTCCCTGGCACGTCCCCCCTGAACGCGCCCCAAAAAAGAAAAAATCTACAGGCCACGTGCCACACGCGCAGAGCTCTCACGCCCACACACGAATCTATATAACACTGGTGGCGGGCCCAGATTATACATACCCTGAGGAGAGCACTTGCTCGTAACAAGTTTGTAGGGTGTTTTTACTCTATTTTAAAATCCTATTTTAAACTGTTATGTCGCTCCCTATTTGGTTGAGCATTTTTAGACTTCAGAGAACAGCATTTTACCAATCCTGGCTCACTTCGTCCTCAACCAGTTTCGGACGAAGTGACCCAGGATTTGGTAAAATGCTGTTCTCTGACAAGTAAGACTTCAATAACCAAAAAATAACGACTCCTACAAACATGCATACTGTGTAGGATTATCCGTTTTCAATACTAATTTACTAAACTTTTCAGATTTTAGTTTTTGCTTAATTTTGTGTTTTTCTTGATCATTTTCAATAACATCATTTTCGCGCAAACATTCTTCAAATGAGTCTCTGTCTTTCATGTGAAATAACACTACAGTCTTTAACTGTTCTATAAGTCTTTTAAAACTGAGTTATATTTTTGACATAAAATCCACACACTTATCCTAGCATGTCTTCCACTAAAAGCTAGTTTTGATAAAGTGTTTCTCTTTTTAACTATGTCTCTTTCTGCCGAACAGTCATCTATAATAAATAGTGTCTGCGTTCCTTCAAACAGTTTATAAAACTGTTCTAAACACTCACTCAGTTTATTGCTAGGATTAACTAAATATATTTCATCATCTGTCCATATAAACCTTCTATCATGATATGCTTTGTTCCATTTAAGTGTTGGACAGAAAATCACAATATGATCAAAATTATAGCGATAAACTGTTTGTAATAGGTCGAGGACAAATATTGTTTTTCCGCAACCAGTCTGCCCACAAATTAATGAACAATGAGGGGTTTTTGTCATAAAGTTTAACTGCTCCATAGTTTTATAACAGAATTTAATCTAATCCCGTTATTGTTTTTATCATGCTCTCCGTCAAAACTTGTTCAGTATAATAAAATCCTATAAGGTCTAAATGTGTAAGATTAATCCAATTCAGTGCTGTAAGATTGTTTCTATTTAGACTAATATTGATTTTTTTGCTTGTTGTTATGACCTTAATATCCTCACCATTGTGAAGAATGACGACAGTAACTTTAAGACTGTCAACGTCTAAGTTTTGCCAGCTAATTAGAATTCCTTTAAAAAGGACGTCACTAACGCCCACAACCCCATCCCTCTCCTTATCTTTTAAGACAGAAATTTCAAATATCATTGTGAACGTGTCTCCTAATTTCATTTGTGGAATGAACTGTAATTTTGTAGAAGCTTCCTTTAAAACCGTTTCTCTTCTGTGGAGGATGTACTGTTTATTCCCATACGGCTTTATTTCAATCTCTTTTCGACTATTGTCCTCTGGCATAAGACTTACATGTAAAGGACCTGAGTTGAATGCTTTTCTGAAATTTTTTGATGGTTAAAAAATGTAAATGGGCTTATGAATTCAAATTTTATGTCCCATCTAAATATGGTTCCAAGTGCCATTTGAGTCAGGTTTTCGAACTATTTTATATTTATACTGGCCACAACATTATTGCTTCTAGATTGCGCAGTTGTTCTAGTTTGGAAACTTTTTGCTGTCGCCAACCTCTTTGCGTTTATAATCACCATCTTTAGTGTACTCAAAACCATACAAAGCGCCTATCTCACCGTTTTGTTCAAAGTCCGCAACGTCTGCAAGGTCTTTTAATTCTAAAGTTATACACCTTACAGGCGCTAATGTAACTCCGGATTCTTCTGGCCCCCACGAATTTTTTAGTACAGCTTATTATTTTATTTCTAAAACAATGTGTAGGTTATCGCATTTCACAACTTTTCCTGCTTTGTCTTTGATTTTTATATTAAATGATCCGACCCTCCCACAAACTAATCTTTTAAACTGTAAATTAGGGAATTGTATAATTTCATAATCGCAATATGCAGCTTTCTCTGACAGAAGAGCTCTTAAAACAGTTGAGGGCCTTCCATCATATAAGTTTTCATCAGTGCTCAGCTCGTCCAAATGAACATAAAGTAATGAATGTATTGCAAGATCGAGCGGATTTTCTCCCTCATGAGTAGTTTTGTTTGGTGTAACTCTAAATCTATGATTGTCAGCTTCAAAGCCTAACATTTTAGCTAGCTCTACATCAAAAAGGTAATGTACTACTTCTTCTTCAGGTTTGAATGATAACATTGTTTTTAGATTTGCATTGTTAAGTTTGAGAGTAATGTTGAAGTTACTCATTGCTTCTTTTAGTGAGCAAAACCGTAATAACCATCAGGTATGGTTAACTGGCTAACTTTGTCCCCTGATTTGTTAACTTTTAGAACCTTATTATTCTTCCTGGATTCAGTTATATTAAACCATACGACTTTGTAAAATATTTCATGGAGCGCGACCGTTTTGGTTCTGCAATTGTTATCAATAGCATGTTCTAAAAACGAAGGACGGTCTTGTGTTGTTATTGTTACAAACATTTTTTAAACGAAATAAAAATGACTGCATTTTAAATATACTGATGCAAAATATTCTGCTGGGCCGCACTACAATCTTAAAAATATAACAACTGATACTCTTGACATTTCTGTGACTCAGTCTGACACCTTTCAAGTAAAGGTGAGTACGCCATTAAACAGATATCTTAACCCTCCTATTAAAAACGACCACGTCCCGGAAGTGTGGTTTAGTCATCCGATGCAGTTTTATCAGAACCAGTTAAACTTTGCTGTGTTTTGTGCATCAACTGGGTGTGGAGTGTCGTATGCTGATCATCTAAATCATCCTGATCCTTTGGTGAGGTCAGTGTATAGATTTCATTTCTATTACACCTTCAGACGTATTTGACTGAACTGCAAGCGCCATTGCCAAATGACAAACCGTTTAATCCATTCAGCAACAGAATAGACATGAAGGCTTTTGAAAGGATCTGTAACGAATTCAATATTAATGTTAAGACAGACTTTAGACATAAGTCAGATCTTAATCAGGGTCTAGGCACCCCTTATTTTTGGGGCGTGCACAGAAAGTATAACTATGACTGGAATCCTCCTTACACATCTTTCTCTTCAGGCACAGCTGTTCACCTGGGGTCCATAGAGCAAGAGCATAAAACAGCATGGACAACATTTACCTTAGACACTTCTAAGGGCCTAACTAGAGCGGGAATAGAACGAATAAACGACTCTGTTCGTACTTACGTTTGGTGTTTGCTAGGTTCGCAAGCACAAACGAGATCGAGCATAACTGATCCTTCTACTGGTTTTGACGCACAAAAACAATACTTAGCAAATTTAGAGGACGCCATTAATTCTACAGTTGATTTACCTTCAAGTATTAAAAGGTACCAAAATGTTTTACAATACGCAAGATCGAAAGTAGACTTTGCTGTTGGCACTGGTTTATACATGCTGCCTTCTGACCTCAGACTCCAGATAGGCGTAATAATAAACTACAATAATGAAATCCTCGTGGCAGGCAATGAACAGAAAGTTGGGAAAAACGAAATAAATTCTGAGCCTGTAATATTGCAAGCAGTAACAAAACACCCAAGAATAAGTCATCCAATCCCCGCGGTCCAAAGCCTAAAGACCGTTGAAGAAGTCCAAAAAATAATGACCATGAATATGAAAAGACAGCACTTGTTGTTGTATTAACTGGCATAGGATTACTTGGTCTTTATCTTACTAAATATTAACCGACTATTAAGAGAACTAATGCCCATAAGTGCTCGGCCATAAAGCCAACTACTTTGCTTGCAGTAGACAAAAGCCAGCTAACAATGCCCCTAATATACCTGGTAAAGCATCTACGGCTTTACTGGCTAATTTTTTTAATAAACCCGCAAGATGATTAAGCTGTTTTTTTACCCATGATTTATCAGGTGGAGGCGATGGCGGTGGAGGCACTGACCCAGCACCACCACCACCCGTAATAGCCATCACCAGCGTACTTATTGCAAATCCTAAGGCCGTTATAACGCTTGCTAATGTGACTCCTTGCTCTCTAAACAGCGTTCGTATTCGTTCTGCTAGTGTTGTGTCTTCATATAAAATTTTTTCGATAGTTTCTCTTATTCTATTCACTTGAGTTCGTAATTGGTCTCGGTTAGTAGTCAGCACTTCTAGTCTTTGCTGATCTTTCTTGTTCAAGATCTTTTAGTCTTTGTCTTATTTCTTTCTTTAATCTCACGCCCTACGATGAGTCGTCAGCCTCAACGAGTTTTTCTTTTTCTCTTTTTATATGCTCATCTAGTTCACCTAGTTTTGCTAAATTGTTTGTTAATTCGCCTTTGATGGTTCTTAAAGTACGATCAAGGGCTAATAATTCTCTCTCAGGTAGCCGTGGTTCGCCAATTGTTTTTAATGCTGTTTCTTCTTCTTCAGTGGTTTCTGTTCCTATTGCATTTATTATTCTGTCTGCTGTTTGAATTAAATCTTCAGGTTTTGTGTTTTGTATTTGGCTACCTGTTGGGAGTTCTTGTAGCGTGTTTTGGTGTTTAGCAACTTTCTTCGGTTCTAATTTTGGTTTAGCAATGCCAAGGCGATTTTGTACGCTCATAGGGAGTTTTGTCTATTGTACCTATGGCTAAAAACTTTGAGGGGTCTCGTTCATGCGTAAGCTTAACAGTTTTCCTGGATCGTTTTTCACATACAAATGGCCATCATTATCTCGGTCAAAATCATTAGGGTCTAAAACTACGGGAGGTTCAATGCCTAAATTTTGGTACAATGATCTAACATGGCTTTCTGTTAATTCACGCCGCAATGAGGGCGTTGAGCGATGCTGTGTTAAAGGAGTCATTTCAATCATGTCGTCTCCAGGATTAAAATTATAATCTTCTTCACCTCCAATGCCTGCCATATTTTAAATAATTAACTTTTTATTTTGCTTCATAAAATGTCACAAGTATATGGTTCATTTCTTGACCCGGATAGAAGACTGCAAAAGCCCTTTGGCGTGAAGGGAAATAAACAGAATATTATTGTTCCAAATAATCCATCTACTATTGATGCAGATCAAATTCTTACTGTTAAATTTCCAAACCTAGGAGCAGATGACGTGATTGTGCCAGGCTCTACGCGACTTACTTTCAAAATAGAACTCGAATCAACAGACACAACCAGGACAGTTGTGCAGAATTGGGGAGGGCAATTGTTAAGAAAATTTCTATAAAACTTGAGGGGAAAGAATTTTCTTTACATAATGCTGACATATTTTTAACCTATTCTGATCTATGGCTAACCGAGAATGAAAGGGCTGATCTTGCGTTTCAAGGAATAGATAATAATGAGCACTAAAACACAGAATAGGCGCCTCAGATGCTGAAAGCGGCAAAAAGCATGCAGCTGTAAGTTATGCGTATGGAAATCGCTTTTCTATCCCCTTGGATTTTGAGTTGTTAAGTGCGCATGCGCCATACTATCAAGGAGCATTAAAAGACAGATTGTCATATGAACTAACTTTTAATGAATACAAACGTGTTATCAGATCAACAACAGACACCGAAGCAAAGTACAGCATTTCTGACATCGCGTTAGAGTTTGACGTTGTTAGGAACTCTAATTTAGCAAGGTTGATTGAGCAACGATATAAGACACTAGCAATATATTACGAAAGAGTGGATCACCATTCTACACATCCTAAAAAGCAGGGCAGACACTATATGGAATTTTAGTTTTAGTGTCTCAGCAAAATCAATTAAAGTATTTATTGCTGTGCGAAGATGAAGAACCATTTAAAAGACAAACTGAAAAGTTTCTTAATCCTAAAATAACGAAAGTGCAATGTACAATTGATGGTAGTCCTAACCAAATCTACGCTAGCGGGCTTAGACCTTATCAGCATTTTGATGAAATAAGAAAATTGTTCGGAGGTGGGAGGCATAGAAGTCCAACCGCAGACCTTGTGTCTAAAGATCTTCATCTTCATGATGTTAGGCTTGATGATTATTTAACAACAAAATACGGTTTATGGATTGACCTAAGATCGACAGAGGATAATAAGTTGCATGGAAGTGGGAGAACTGTTAAAGACGTAATAAACATTCAAATTGACAAAGAAAAAGATGACGATAAACCGCTTAATGTATATTTGTTTTTAATATATGATGTGCAGCTGAATATTCTAGATAACAGGTTTCAAAATATAGAAGGCTAAATTATTTTTTATTTTAAAAAAAGCATGTCTGTTGACGTTTATCCAAAAGTACCTACAACGCCAGAGTCGCCAAAAGAAGAGATAGTAGAAACCCTAA
>CM031606.1:53182300-53184800 GCA_018398815.1 Conus ventricosus
CCCGCGTCACGCCGGAAACTGAATCATTCCCACCACGTGCCTCAGAAGACCAGGCATTAAAAATGGCCCGCAAAATTCTGGGGCACTGAAATCCTCACTTGTGCTGGCCTCCTACTCTTCACCATCCTGAGCAGTCACAGCTTCGCTGGGCAGGTCACGTAGTTCGCATGCCAGACCATCGCTGCCAAAGAAACTATTGTTTGGCGAACTGCAACAGGCAAACGCTCTCATGGAGGCCAGAGGAAGCGTTTCAAAGACAGCCTCAAATCCTCCCTGAAGGCCTTCAACATCAGCCACACAACATGGGAGCAGACTGCCCAGGACAGAGATGGGTGTCGATCAGCTGTCCCGCAAAGGTGCAGAGACCTGTGAAGGCAACCGAATTGCTGCAGCTGAGCAGCGTTGGATGATCAGGAAGACCAGTGTCAACAGATCTGCAGCTGCTGCCGCCATCCCCTGTCCGTACTGTGATAGATCTTTCCGGGTGCAGATCGGCCTGACCAGCCATCTACGCACTCACCCCCGATCCCAGGATGACTAGATGGTCTTCGTCGTCTCGACGGACAACAACACACTAACACATGTGAGTTCTATGGAAAGGAGTGTTTAAACTGGCACAGTACTTTTTAATAGAAAAAAAAAGAAAAGCATAACATGTACAAGACAGAAAAGATAAACAATATTGCATGTATGCGTCTGTAAAAAATGTTGTTTTTGTTTTTTTTAAAGTGCCCAATTCACATTTGCATCATTGACTAGGGAACACACATGCATAGGAGTGGTATACACGTTTTGAAGATTAAACGATTTAATTTCGGGTTTCTGAAAAATGATATATCATCTCCTTCTCCGCTCCTCCTTGCTGTTGTCTGTCCACATCCTCATTCTGTGTCCTGAACTGCCACGTTCATATTCCTCCTTGCTGTTGTCTGTCCATATCCTCATTCTGTGTCCTGAACTGCCACGTTCATATTTCCTCCTTGCTGTTGTCTGTCCATATCCTCATTCTGTGTCCTGAACTGCCACGTTCATATTTCCTCCTTGCTGTTGTCTGTCCATATCCTCATTCTGTGTCCTGAACTGCCACGTTCATATTTCCTCCTTGCTGTTGTCTGTCCATATCCTCATTCTGTGTCCTGAACTGCCACGTTCATATTTCCTCTTGCTGTTGTCTGTCCATATCCTCATTCTGTGTCCTGAACTGCCACGTTCATATTTCCTCCTTGCTGTTGTCTGTCCATATCCTCATTCTGTGGTCCTGAACTGCCACGTTCATATTTCCTCCTTGCTGTTGTCTGTCCATATCCTCATCTGTGTCCTGAACTGCCACGTTCATATTTCCTCCTTGCTGTTGTCTGTCCATATCCTCATTCTGTGTCCTGAACTGCCACTTCATATTTCCTCCTTGCGTTGTCTGTCCATATCCTCATTCTGTGTCCTGAACTGCCACGTTCAGATTTCCTCCTTGCTGTTGTCTGTCCATATCCTCATTCTGTGTCCTGAACTGCCACGTTCATATTTCCTCCTTGCTGTTGTCTGTCCATATCCTCATTCTGTGTCCTGAACTGCCACGTTCATATTTCCTCCTTGCTGTTGTCTGTCCATATCCTCATTCTGTGTCCTGAACTGCCACGTTTATATTTCCTCCTTGCTGTTGTCTGTCCATATCCTCATTCTGTGTCCTGAACTGCCACGTTCATATTTCCTCTTTGCTGTTGTCGTCCCATATCCTCATCTGTGTCCTGAACTGCCACGTTCATAGTCCTCCTTGCTGTTGTCTGTCCATATCCTCATTCTGTGTCCTGAACTGCCACGTTCATATTCCTCCTTCCTGCTGTTGTCTGTCCATATCCTCATTCTGTGTCTTGAACTGCACGTTCAGATTTCCTCCTTGCTGTTGTCTGTCCATATCCTCATTCTGTGTCTGAACTGCCACGTTCATATCTCCTCCTTGCTGTTGTCTGTCCATATCCTCATTCTGTGTCGTGAACTGCCACGTTCAGATTCTCCTTGCTGTTGTCTGTCCATATCCTCATTCTGTGTCCTGAACTGCCACGTTCATATTTCCTCTTGCTGTTGTCTGTCCATATCCTCATTCTGTGTCTGAACTGCCACGTTCATATCTCCTCCTTGCTGTTGTCTGTGCACATCCTCATTCGTGTCCTGAACTGCCACGTTCATATGTCCTCCTTGCTGTTGTCTGTCCATATCCTCATTCTGTGTCCTGAACTGCCACGTTCATATGTCCCTTGCTGTTGTCTGTCCATATCCTCATTCTGTGTCCTGAAACTGCCACGTTCATATTTCCTCCTTGCTGTTGTCTGTCCATATCCGCATTCTGTGTCCTGAAACTGCCCACGTTCATATTTCCTCCTTGACTGTTGTCTGATCCATATCCTCACTTCTGTGTCCTGCACTGGCCCCGTTCATATATCCTCCATGCTGTTGTCCTGTCCATATCTCAATCTGTGTTCCTGAATGCACGTTCATATTTCCACTT
>CM031606.1:53189800-53237300 GCA_018398815.1 Conus ventricosus
GGCAGCCTCTGGGATCGAGTCGCATAGTCTACCGCTACCGAAATGTAGCGGTGACCGCGATTGGATGGTGGATTAATGGGTCCCACCAGGTCGACCCCAACCTTGCTGAATGGCTTCCCAACCCGTGGCACTGACCCTAGGGGAACACGCTTCAAGCGACCCTTAGGCGTTGTCCGTTGGCAGACATCGCAACTGCGGCAGTACTGCCTAACCTGTGAGTTCATCCCTGGCCAAAAGAAATCTTGTCTTACTTGCTCGAGAGTCCGCTTTGAGCCCATATGACCTGCCATAGGTGAATCATGGGCCTGCCGGAGAACAGATTCTCTCAAGCTTTGGGGGACAACTAGTTGCTTGGCTACCCGATCTGCCCGGAGTGAAAACCTAAAGAGGATCCCCTTGTGGAGCTTGAAGCTCACCTTGGCGTGTCGGGCAGACTGAGCGGGACGATCCACCAGTTGTCGCAGGTGTTGGACATCCAAGTCCTGGCCTGAAGGCGGACCATGGTAGCAGGGTCGACCCTGGCCAGAACCTCGTCAGAGATCGGCTGTAGAACGGGACCAATTCCTGCTCCTGCTTCTTAGCTTTGGCGCGTGTGGTAATACTCCACACATGCCTGTACGGGCAGATCCGTAGACACGGACTGACTGCGTCCGTCCGCAAAGGTGATAGTATCCCTATGAGAAGGGAATACATAGGTCGCTCCACCACGATGGCCCATACCTCGCCACAGAAGTAGGGGGTGGAGATAGAAATGAGTACAGAAGGACGGGTGGAGGTAAAACCAACCTCCAACCCGCGCACATCGTAACTGGCGCCCCGCCGGGCCTCAGGGGAAACCAAATCCTTATCAACAAAGAGCGTTGATGCTCCCGAATCCCTGATGGTGTCGACCAAGGAAGAACCAACAACAGAAAGAAAACCGGGCACTCTGTACCACCAGAAGCTGGGATGGACCCCACGTTAGCCGAGGCCCGAGGGACGCTGGGAAGGACTAGCCCCATAACTACCGGCGGCTTTAGGGCAATCTTTCCTAATGTGGCCGGACGACCACAAAGAAACAGAACCGGGGTGCTGAAATCCCGATGAACTGCCTGCCTTGTTCAACCCCGCTAGCAGTCGTCGGCGCCTTACTGCCACTAAATCCCGTGAGGGTCTTCCTGTCCGTATCTGGGCGATGCCCATAAGCTCTACGAGCTTCAGCAAACACCTCGGCGGTATGAATCGCAGCCGCGAAATCCTGTGGTGCTGTCTCGCCTATACGGATCCTCAACTCTGGGGACACGGTGTTGGTCAGCTGTTCGATGAGAATCAGATCCTCAAGCTCAGCTTAGCCAACTGACGCCAGTACCCTAGCGTTTTGCGCAGCCTATCTCCAAACTGCACGAAGGTCTCATCGTTATTCTTTTTCATGGACCTGAACTTCCTCCTGTACGTCTCTGGGGTAAGGTGGAAACGCTTACGCAGAGCCAACTGCATGTCTGCATAAGACGCGCCTTCATTTAGAGTGAGCACACACTCCCTTGCAGCACCAGATAATCCAGAAAAAAGGTGCATGGCCTTCTGTTCCTCAGACAATTGGTATGAACTAGCAACCTTGTCAAAATGCTCTAAGAACATATCAATGTCCTCACTAGGTCTGAACTCTGGAAGCTTGTATTTTGGGCCTCTAACCCTATCACTTGCCTGTCGATCAACCCCCTGATTTACAGATGCGGGAGGCCGCGAAAGAAGTTGTTCCATCTCCTCCCTACGCAGATCTAACTCTTCCCGACGGAGGGCTTCCTGTCTGGCAGCCTCCTCTCTGCACAGAGCAGCCTCCTCCCTACGCAGTGCTTCCATCCTATCTAGCTCTTCCCTACGCAGAGCCTCCTGCCTGACAGCCTCTTCCCTACGCAGAGCTTCCTGTCTGACAGCCTCTTCCTACGCAGAGCTTCCTGTCTGGAAGCCTCTTCCCTACGCAGCATAGCCTCCTCCTTACGCAGAGCTTCCTGTCTAGCAGCCTCCTCTTGTCGCTGTCGCTCCAAAAACATAAGGACAGAGGTGATATCCTGGGCAGGATTCACCACTCCCGACACGGGAGGATGACCCGTTTGACCCGTCCTTGGGTCTCGACTTTCCCTGAGGAAAATCCCCCGGGGCGTGCTCCTTACGAGGGGAAGTATGGAGAGGAGAAGGTTTCGGTCTCTGCGACCCAACAGAAGCCCACAGTTGCTTAACCATACTCTGACGCATCCGAGGCGAAGCGTCAGGTGGGGTCTCGGCAGAAAGATCCCCCAGCGAAGAAGCAACGAAAGTACTCGCGGGACTATCGGCATACAGCACTGGAATAGGTAGAAGTCACCGTAGTCGAAGTACTGGTACTATAGTAGGGACTACATTTTGAATACCTTTCTTCTTCGACGCACGCGTCGCCACACCACCAGCACCTGACGTTGCCATGACAACTATATCCTACGGTTCTCAAATACAGGGGAAAGACAATTCCACTAGAAAGAAACAAATATTTTAGGGATGTGTGTGTGTGTGTGTGTGTGTGTGTGTGTGTGTGTGTGTGTGTGTGTGTGTGTGTGTGTGTGTGTGTGTGTGTGTGTGCGGATGTGTTCCCGCTGCTCCCACTCTGGCAACACCGCGCTCCACAGCACGAGCAACAGTGCGGTGGGGGCTCACCGAAAAAAAAAAAAAAAAAAAAAAATGTCCGGCTGCTGGCAACTCTGGCAACACCGCGCTCCACAGCACGAGCAACAGTGCGGTGGGGCTCACTGGAAAAAAAACAAATGGCAGACGGAATCCGGAGAGAGGAAAAAAAAAGTGACACTAACGTCCGATACACCCACCTGTACTCAATAACCACCCGGTAAAAAAAAACTGGATAACTACAAAACAGGAATGACAGACTGAGTGGCAACAGAAAGGAAAATCTTACGGCCGTATCTGCGTGAGGCACCGGCGGAAGGAGGTCTGGACGTGGTCGATTCCCCCTAGTCTCACCTCGACTCCCAGCCACACCAGATGTTCCTTCAGGCCACCAAAAGACTCCCTACACGCTAGAGTCACCCAGCCAACCACCCACAAACAAACACGACAAACTAACAAAACGTACACAAAATAGACAGAACTGGACAGGTACTCCGCGAAACGAGAGAGAGACAGTCAGAGCCCTTCACATCCCGGACGAGCCCCCACAATTGTCACGACCGACCCCTGGAGGTCTGCCCTGACAGGATCAGTTTAGATGGGAAGTGAGGGAGTGACTGACCTCACACGCCTCGCAAGAGCCCATACAAGAAAGATTACGATACAACACCCCATTTATTCACATCAACACACACAATCGCAAATAAATATTTCAACACACGCACCATGCACAATCACAATCAAGCATTCCAACACACACAACATGCACAATCACAATCAAGCATTTCAATATACGACATACACAATCACAATCAAGCATTTCAACACATATGACATATACACAATTATAAACAAACATTTCAGCACCCATCCCTTTCCACACCCCTGCCTCTCCCAAGTCTACTGGGAGCACCCTGTCGCACTAGGTGCTCCAAACCGGGTCGGTTCTTGAAGAGAGTCGTTCAAGGCCGACACCCTTGACACACACAAACAGACGGTGGAGAGCGCGTCCCGGGGGGGACGTGGCGTTGTTGCTGGAGGTCCTGGACGGGGATCAGGACCGCCAGTCAAGTCCACGGGCTTTTCCACCAGTACGTGGCCTCAACCAGTGCGTGGTCCCAACCAGTGCGTGACACCAACCAGTGCGCGGTACCAACCAGTGCGCGGTCCCAACCAGTGCGTGGCCCCAACCAGTGCGTGGCACCAACCAGTGCGCGGCACCAACCAGTGCGCGGTCCCAACCAGTGCGTGGCACCAACCAGTGCGTGGCCCCAACCAGTGCGTGGCACCAACCAGTCCAAGCTCCGGGTGAAGCCCCCGGGAGGAGGGAAAAGGTAACTGGGAGGAAAGAAGAGAGGAGGGAAGGGCACTGGAACCCCGCAGTCAGTACAGTCTGACCCATGCTGTTAAATCCTAAACAGCCACTCGCATGATGGGCGAGGGGAGGTCTACTAAATACCCAACAACACCAGCTCAACACAGACCTGAGCATAACACAGCAACCAACCAAATCAGGAATGTTCGTTAAAGTCTTCTCACACGAAGCAGGTAAGAGACTGCATTAAGTTAACAGGCTATAAAACAAATATGAATTATCTTCATCCTTTTCTCACTCACGTTTAACATTTTCCTTTCTTAGGAACTGAACTAATTGCTTTACATCTGCCACCACATTTTGCAAATAATAATAATTCAATGGCACAATTACCCCCACATTTTATATCAATATTTCAACAACAAAAAAAGACAAATCTCCAACCACAACATCTAAACGACTAATCATGCGTACGCACGCTCGCGAACATAAAACTCGTTCTCCTTGCACACACAAACAGACGGTGGCCGAAGAATAAGAATCCGGCGAATGTGACAGGGGCGGACGAGCGAGCCAAGCAAGTACCAACCTGAATCACCAGGTTCTCTCCCATCCCCACCGACTACGCATCACCAGATGCATAAACAGGAGAAAGAATTTTGGATATAATTTAGAATGGCCAGGTTAAAGATTGAATTAACCAGAGAAAAGGTCTCAAACAATATTTCTTTTACAATTTTGAAAACAAATAAAATTGCGCAAAAGAGAAGAATAAGCCGGCTAACAACAAAAAACCAAAACAAACAAACCACGAAACTGATGCTTACCAGCTACCCGTGGGTGACCCAGAAGAGGCGGGTCAAACGACTCTCTCTGCCCTCTGTCCAGTCGAGAGAGACAGCAGCGCAGATGCGGAAAAAAGATGAAGTGATGTCTCCCCCCTACAGGCCGACTGTAGGAAATGAAGGTACCGACTGTACCTTCGACGAAATGGTGAAGAACCAGGACCGGAGCAGGCGCTCCCAGAGACATCTTCCGCTCGAGTGAAGAGAAAACCTGCCTAAGCGATGGCGGCCAACATGCCACGCTACGTCACAGAGTGAGCATACCTCAAGCTAAAAGAATGAAGCACGTGCGACAGGTAAAAAGACAGGCGAGAGTTCTCACCACACTGCTCTATGGCTGTGAAACATGGACAGTTTACCAGCGTCACGCCAGGAAACTGAATCATTTCCACACCACGTGCCTCAGAAGACTCATGGGCATTAAGTGGCAAGACAAGATTCTGGACACTGAAGTCCTCACTTGTGCTGGCCTGCCTAGCATCTTCACCATCCTGATGCAGTCACAGCTTCGCTGGGCAGGTCACGTAGTTCGCATGCCAGACCATCGGCTGCCAAAGAAACTATTGTTTGGCGAACTGCAACAGGGCAAACGCTCTCATGGAGGCCAGAGGAAGCGTTTCAAAGACAGCCTCAAATCCTCCCTGAAGGCCTTCAACATCAGCCACACAACATGGGAGCAGACTGCCCAGGACAGAGATGGGTGTCGATCAGCTGTCCGCAAAGGTGCAGAGACCTGTGAAGGCAACCGAATTGCTGCAGCTGACACGTTGGATGATCGGGAAACCATGCAACAATCTGCACTCTGCCGCCATCCCCGCCTACGGATAGATTTTCCGTGCAATCGCCTGACCCCATCAACGCACTCCCCCCGACCCCAGATGACTAGATGGTTTTCGTCCTCGAGGGACAACAACACACTAAACACAGGATTTATGGAAAGGAGTGTTTAAATGCACATACTTTTTTTTAATAGAAAAAAAAAAGAAAAGCAAAAAAGACAAAGACAAAAAGAAAAACAAATTGCAGGGAGCCCCTGAAAAAAGGGTTTTTTTTTGTTTTTTTAAAGGCCCAATTCACATTTGCATCATTGACTGGGGAACAACATCATAAAGGGGTATAAAAACTTTTGAAGTTTAAACGATTTTTTGGGTTTCTTTAAAAAAAAATTCATCTCCTTCCTCCGCCCCCTTGCTGTTGTCTTCCAACCTCATCTGTGTCCTGAACTGCCACTTTTCAATTTCCCCTTGCTGTTGTCTGTCTACCTCATTCTTGCCTGAACTGCCACTTCAATTTCCCCCTTTGCTTTTTGCTGCCCTACCCTTTTTCCCTGAACGCCACGTTCTATTCCCCCTTTGCTGTTTCTGCCCAATCCCATTCTTTTCCCTGAACTCCCACGTTTCAATTTTCCTCCTTGCTTTTGTTGTCCATCCTCATTCTGTGCCTGAACTGCCCCGAAATTTCCCCCCCCCTTTTGGGCCTGTTTTGCCCTGCCCAATCCCATTCGGTCCTGAACTGCCCTTTCTTTTTTCCTCCTTGCTTTTGCGCCCATATCCCATTCTGTGCCCCAACTCCCCACGTTCATTTTTCCCTCCTTCTGTTTCTGTCCATATCCCTTTCTGTGTCCTGAACTGCCACTTTTCATTTTTCCTCCTTGCTGTTGCTGTCCATACCTCTTTCTTGCCTAAAACTGCCCCGTTCAATTCCCCTTGCTGTTGTCTGTCCATATCCTCATTCTTCCTAACGCCACGTTCAATTTCCCCCTTTGTGTTTCTGCCCAAAAACCCATTCTTTCCTGAACTGCCACGTTAAAATTCCTCCTTGGGGGTTGTCTTCCATATCCCCATCTGTTCCTGAACGCCACTTTTCATATTTCCCCTTGCTTTGTCTTCCATATCCTCATTCTGTGCCAACTGCCACGTTCATATTTCCCCTTGCGTTGTCTGTCCAATCCTCATTCTGTGTCCTGAACGCAGTTCATTTTTTTCCCTTTGCTGTTGCCTGCCCATATCCCATTCTGTGTCCGGAAACTGCCATTCAATGCCCCTCCTTGCTGGCGTCCATATCCCTTTCTGTCCCCCGAACTGCCCTTAAATTTCCTCCTTGCTTTTGCTGTCCATACCCATCTGTTCTTGAACGCCACGTTCAGATTTTTCCCTTGCTGTTGTCTGTCCATATCCTCATTCTTTGTCCTGAACTGCCACGTTCATATCTCCTCCTTGCTGTTGTCTGTCCATACCCTATTCTGTTCGTAACGCCACGTTCAGATTTCCTCCTTGCTGTTGTCCCATATCCTCATTCTGTGCCCTGAACTGCCACTTCATTTTCCCCCTTTGCGGTTTTTCCAATCCTCTTCTGTCCTAAAAACTCCACGTTCAATCTCCCCCTTTGCTGTTGTCTGTGCACATCCTCATTCTGTGCCTGAACTGCACTTTTCATATGTCCCCTTGCTGTGTCTGTCCATATCCTCTTCTGTGCCCCTGAACTCCCGTTCATAGTCCTCCTTGCTTTTGCCCTGTCCATATCCTCTTCGTTCCGAACGCCACGTTCATATTTCCTCCTTGCGTTGTCTGTCCATATCCTCATTCTGTGCCTGAACTCCACTTCAAACCCTCCTTTGCTGTTTTTTTCCATACCATCTTATCCTGAACTCCCACTTTTCTATCTCCCCCCCTTTGCTGTTGTCTTCCTATCCTCTTCTGTGTCCTGAACTGCCACGTCAATCTCCTACTTGCTGTGTCTGTCCATACCCTCTTTCTGTGCCCTGAACTGCCACTTCATTTTTCCCCCTTGCTGTTGTCTGTCCACACCCATTCGGCCTGCGCCACGTTCTTTTTCCTCCTTGCTGTTGTCTGCCCAACCCATTCTTTTCCCTGAACTGCCACTTAAATTTTTTCCCCCTTTTGCGTTGTCTTCCATATCCCATTCTGGTCCGAACTGCCACGTTCATATCTCCTCCTTGCTTTGTCTGTCCATATCCTCATTCTGGTCCTGAACTGCACTTTTCATATTTCCCCCCTTTCGTTTCTTCCATATCCCCTTTTTTCCCCTTAACCCCGTTCAATTTCCCCTTGCTTTTGTCTGTCCAACCCATTCTGGTCCTGAACGCCACCATATTTCCTCCTTGCTGTTTCTGTCCAACCTCTTTCTGGTCGTGAACTGCCACTTTTCAGTTTCCCCTCCTTGCTTTTGCTGCCAATCCTCTTTCGTGTCCTAACTGCCACGTTAAATTTTTCCTCCTTGCGTTTCTTCCATATCCTCATTCTGTGTCCGAACTCCACTTCAGATTCAAACAAATAACATTTCATAAAAAAGCTAGAGGACCCCAGATAATCAAGAACAGGTCCGGGTTTTTTTCCCATTATTTCGATACGTATTTTGAGCCATGTCGAAGAAAAATCAACAACCTCCATCTGCCATGAAGCAAACCATGGCTTTAAAATACATACGGCACATACATACTACAAAACTTTTTTTCAACACCCAAACCCAACACGCGCCAGATGATATAAAAGATGGCACTGCAAAACACGTAATAAGAAAAAATATATTTTCTTCCCCTGCATTTATTAGCACCATGATAATTCATGTTTCGAACAACTGACACATGAAATAGTTTAGCACTGACCATATTTTCCCCCAGACACAAGTGTCGTATCGTACCCCCCATTTGTTTTTTGTCATGCTTTTAAAATTTAAAAAAAAAATTCATTTTCTTCAAATGATGTAAATTAGCAAAAGCCAGATAACAAATCTAACCAAAAAAACAATCATCCATTTCTCTCTCTCTCTCCTCCTCCCTCTCCTCCCCTCTCTCTCTCCTCCCTTTTCCCTCTTCTCTCCCTCTCTCTCTCTCTCCTTTTTTTTTTTTTTTTTTTTCTCTCTCTTCTAGAAATTATTTCTTTATTATTTTGTTTTTGAAATTTGTTTTCTTTTTTTTTCTTTTTTTTTTTTTTTCTCCTTCAAAGTCACAGCCTCAAATTTTAATGGATGAACACTTTATCAATTTAATGCATTTTTAAAATTTGGGGTTTGTTAAAAATTTTTGTAAGTTTTAGTCGCATTAGCTTAGAAAACCCTATCATGCTTTTAGCCCCCTAATGGGCGAGGGCCGGGATAAAAAAAGCATGTTTTTTTGGTTATCTGTTACCCGGGAAATAAAGATTTCACATCATCACACATCATCATCATCATCCTCTCTTTCCCTCCTCTCGCACAGCGCACGGTGTGTGTGTGTGTGTGTTGTGTGGGGTTGTGTGTGTTTGTGGTGTGTGGGGGTGTGGGGTGTGTGTGTGTGTGTGGGGTTGTGCGCGTGTTTTGTGTGTTGTGTTGGTGTTTTGTGTGTGGGGTGTGTGGGGGTGTGTGTGTGGGTGGGGGTGTGTGTGCGTGAGAGAGAGAGGGGGATGAGTGAGTGAAGGAGTAAAGTGGTGTGGGTGTGTGTGTTGTGTGTGTGGTGTGTGTGTGGGTGTGTGGTGTGGTGGGGGTTGGTGTGTGTGTGTTGGTGGTGTGTGCGTGCGTCCCGCGCGCGCTTGGCGCGTGTTGTGTGTGTGGTGTGTTGTGTGGGGGGGGGGGTTGGGTTTTTGGTTGTGTGTTGGGGGTGTTTTTGTGCGCTTGTGGCATGGGTGCTTGTGTGCGCGTGCGCGGTATTATCTGTTGTGGTCTGTGGGCGCAGGATGTACATATGTTTGAACGACAAAATGTATTTTAAAAGTGTGCGTGCGTGCGTGCGTGCGTGCGTGCGTGGGGGGTTGTGTTTTTGGTTGTGTGTGTGTGTGTGGTGTGTGTGGGGTTTTTGGTGTGGTTTTACGCGGGGCTTAAATTGTTTGGGACTATGTGAGGCAGAAGACTGATTTGGAGAGGGGGGGAAAAGGGTTTTGGGGGTGGAACACGTAGCACAAGTGCGGAGGTTAGGACTTTTTCTGGAGTTTCAATAGAGGGAAAGGGGAGGTAAAGATAAAAATAGATAAAAAGTGAAATAAGGCAAATAGATGGTTAGAAAGTAGAGGTAGGAAAGGGTAAACTCTCCTCCCTCTTCTCTCCTGCGTGCGCACACGCAACACAACACCACACACACACACACACACACCACACACCACACCACAAATATAAAATAAAAATTTTAAAATAAAAATATTTAAAAATTAATTGCACGCCGACACCTGGAGGCTCCCCAAAGGGGAACATTTTAATGGGAGTGAAGGAGTGACTGACCCCACAAACGCCCGCAAGAGCCCAACAAAAAATTACATAAAAACCCCCCTTTTTATTCACATAAACACCACAATCGCAAATAAATTTTCCCAACACACGCACCATGCACAACCCAAACAAGCATTCCAACACACACACAGCCAATCAAAATAAAGCATTTCAATATACACATACACAATCACAATCAAGCATTTCAACCATATGACTTTAAACAAAAATTAAAAAACTTTTCCAGCCCCCATCCCTTTTCCACACCCCTGCCTCCCCAAGTCACGGAGCACCCGCGCACTAGGTGCTCCAAACCGGGTGGTTTTTAAAGAAGTCGTTAAAGGCCACACCCTTGACACACACAAACAACGGGGAGAGCGCGCCCGGGGGGGACGGGGCTTTTTGCGGAGGCCGGCGGGACGGGACCGGCCCAGTCAAGCCAGGGGCTTTCCACCAGTACGGGGCCTCAACCAGTGCGGGGTCCCAACCATGCGTGACCCCAAAACCGTGCCGGTCCCACCAGTGCGCGGTCCCAACCCCATGGGGCCCCAAAACCATGCGGGCACCCCCCGGCGCGGCACCAACCAGGCGGGGGGTTCCCAACCAGTGCGGGCCCCAACCAGTGCTTTGGCCCAACCAGTGCGTGGCACCAACCGTCCAAGCTCCGGGTGAACCCCCCGGGAGGGGGGAAAAAGGGTAACTGGGGGGAAAAAAGAGAGGGGGAAGGCACGGGAACCCCGCAGTCGACGTCTACCCATGCGTTAAATCCAAAGCCACTCGCATGATGGCGAGGGGAGGTCTACTAAATCCCCAAAACACCAGCTCAACACAAAACTGACAAACACAAAAACCCAAACCAAAATCGGGAATTTCGTTAAAGTCTTCTCACACAAGCAGGTAAGAGACGCATTAAGTTAACAGCAAAAAAAAAATAAAAATTTATCTCATCCTTTCTCCTCACGTTTAACTTTTCCTTTCTTGGGAACTGAAATAATTGTTTACATCCCACCAACATTTCAAATAAAAAAAATTCAAGGGCCCAAATTTACCCCCACATTTTAGTCTTTTAAAAAAAAGAAAAGACAAATCCCCAAACCAACAAAAAACGACAAATCATCGTACGCACGCCCGCGAACAAAAACTCGTTCTCCTTGCACACCAAACAATGGTGGCCGAAAAATAAGAGCCCGGGCGAAGTACAGGGGCGGACAGCGAGACCAAGCAATCCCAACCCTGAATCCCAGTTCCTCCCACCCCCCACCGACTACCGCATCACCAATGCAAAACAGAGAAAGAATTTTGGATAAAATTTAGAAGGCCGGGTTAAAGATTGAATTAACCAGAAAAAAAGGCCCAAAACAATATTTCTTTTAAAAATTTTGAAAACAAAATAAAATTGCGCAAAAAGAAGAAAGCCGCAACAAAAAAAAAAACCAAAACAAAAAAACCACAAACTGATTCTTACCAGCTACCCGGGGGTACCCAAAGAGGCGGGCAAACGACTCTCTCCCTCGCCCCATCGAGAGGACAGCAGCGCAGATGCGAAAAAAGAAAAAGGATGCCCCCCCTACAGGCCGACGTAGTAGAAAAGAAGGACCGACGCCCTTCGACGAAAGGGTGAAGAACCAGGCCCGGAGCGGGCGCCCCCAGAGACATCCCGCTCGATGAAGAGAAAACCGCCTAAAAATGGGGGCCCAAACATGCCACGCCTCACAGAGTACATACCTCAACAAAAGAAAGAAGCACTCGACAGTAAAAAGACAGGGGAGAGGCCGATAGACAGCAAGTTCGAGAAAGGTACCAGCCACCCGTGAACCGCAGAAGAATTGCACGGCGGGAATTAGAGAGAGAGAGAGAGAGAAAGCAAACCGATTTGAGCGAGACCCCAAAGTGCAACCGCACCACAACACCCGGGGGAGGAAAACCGCACAACAACAACGAAAAAAAACAAAGAATAATTCCGCCCCCCAACGGGTCAACGCGGGGCCTCGGGGCAAACTCGGACAAAACCCCCCTTCAAAAGCTCTGTTTCTCTGAATCATGCTCCTTTGAACCTGACCAGTGCAAATTCACAACAATGGGGCTGAACCCCAAACCCCGTACGACAAAAACGATAAACCAATACAAACATTTTCCCCGATAGAATCACACAGGGAAATACAAATACACTTTTTTCAAACAACAACAAACCCTTTCCCAAAAATGAAAGTAACAAACCAACCATTGGGGATCACTATCGTTAACATCACTGAAGTGAAAACTTCACTACACCTGATACGAAACAAAAAAAGGGGGTATAAACCCCGGTTGGGGAAATGTCCCTCGACAATTTCCAAGTGCGACTACGGAGCCGCTAAGAAATTTTGCACCGTATTACTGGAACCCTTGATATGGGAAAACGCTCTCATTCCACTGCCTAACCATGACGACGACTGACTGGGCCGGGTCCGGCCACACTGGAAGGGTGATATCGTCCCATACAAACTTCCGGGCCCTACTTCCTTTGGGCACGCCGTGCGCGCCAAATCTGCCGGAGCCAGCAATATAGGGGGAAAAGACATCCCAAGGGGGCGCCTCTGGGGATCGAGTCGCATAGTCTACCGCTACCGAAATGTAGCGGTGACCGCGTTGTGGTGGATTAAAGGGTCCCACCAGGTCGACCCAACCTTCTGAATGGCTTCCCAACCCGGGCACTGACCCAGGGGGGCACGCTTCAAGCGAAAACCCTTTTGGGGGTTGTCCGTTGGCAGACATCGCAACTGCGGCAGACTGCCCAACCTGTGAGTTTTTCCCTGGCCAAAAGAAATCTTGTCTTACTTCTCGAGGGCCGCTTTTTAGCCCAATGACCTCCTAGGGAATCATGGGCCTGCCGAAAGATTCCTCAAGCTTTGGGGACAACTAGTTGCTTTGGGTCCCGTCGCCCGAGTAAAACCCAAAGAGGATCCCCTTTGAGTTGAACTCACCCTTGGGGTGTCGGGGAACGAGCGGGGGCATCCACCGTTTCGCAGGGGTTTGGACATCCCGTCCCGGGCCGAAGCGACCATGGTAGCAGGTCACCCTGGCCAGAACCCGTCAGAGTCGGGTGTAAACGGACGCAATTCCGCTCCTGCTTCTTACTTTGGCGCGGTGGGGAACTCCCACACATGCCTGTACGGGCAGATCCGAGACACGGGCTGACGCGTCCGCCGCAAAAGGGATAGTATTCCCTATGAAAGGGAAACATAGGTCCTCCACCACGATGGCCCATACCTCGCCACAGAAGAAAGGGGGGGGAGAAGAAATGAAACAGAAGGACGGGTGGAGGGAAAACCAACCTCCAACCCCGCACACGTAACTGGCCCCCCGCCGGGGCCCAGGGGGAAAAAAAATCCTTATCAAAAAAGAGCGTTGACTCCCAATCCCCCGATGGGGGACCAAGAAAACCAACAAAAGAAAAAACACCGGCACTCTGTCCACCAAAACGGGGTGGACCCCACGTTTTGCCGAGGGCCCGAGGACGCGGGGGAAAGGGCTACCCTAACTACCGCGGCTTTTTGGCAACTTTCCTAATGTGGGGGGACCCACAAAGAAAACAGAACCGGGTGCTGAAAACCCCGATGAAATGCCTGCCTTTTCAAAAACCCCTAGCAGTCTCGGGGCCTTACTGCCACTAAAAAACCCGTGAGGCTTTCCGCCGATCTGGGCGATGCCCAAAAATCTACGAGCTTCAGCAAAAACCTCGGCGGGAAAGAATCGCAGCCGCGAAATCCTGGTGCGTCCGCCTATACGGGTCCTCAAATCGGGGGCACGTGTTGGTCAGCTTTCGGAGGAAAACAGATCCTCAAGCCCACTTAGCCCCCTGACGCCCGTACCCTACGTTTTTGCGCACCCACCCAAACTGCACGAAGGGCCATCGTTTTTCTTTTTTATGGACCGAACTTTTTTTTCCTGACGTCTCTGGGTAAGGTGAAACCTTACGCAGAGCCAACTGCATTCTGCTAAAACCGCCCTTTATTTAGAGAGCACACCTCCCCCTTTCAGCACCCGATAATCCGAAAAAGGGGCATGGCCTTCTGTTTTCCCAACAATTTGGGATGAACTAGCAACCTTGTCAAAATGCCCCTAAGAACAATCAATGTCCTCACTAGGGCTAACTCTGGAAGCTGTAATTTTGGGGCCCCTAACCCTATCACTGCCCCGATCACCCCCTGATTTTAAAATGCGGGAAAACCGCGAAAGAATTTTTCCATCTCCTCCCTACCAATCTAACTCTTCCCCCGGGGGGCTTCCTTCTGGCAGCCCCCTCCCGCACAAGCAGCCTCCTCCCAAAGCAGTGCTTTTATCCATCTAGCTCTTTCCCCCACGCAGAGCCCCCCCTGCAGCCTCTTTCCCACGCAGGCTTTCCGCTGCAGCCTCTTTCCCCCCCAGAGCTTTTCCCGTCTGGAAGCCCTTCCCTACGCAGCATAGCCTCCTCCCTTTCGCAGAGCTTCCGTCTGCAGCCCCTTTGCCGCGCTCCAAAAACATAAGGACAAGGAATCCGGCAGGGTTCACCACTCCCGACACGGGGGGGACCCTTTTTCCCGTCCCTTTGGGCCGACTTTCCCATGAGGAAAATCCCCCCGGGGGGTGCCCTTACGAGGGGGAATATGGGGAAAGGAAAGGGTTTTGGCTCGCGACCCAACAAAGCCCACAGTTGCTTAACCAACTCTGACCATCCGAGCGGAAGCGCAGGGGGTTCGGGGGAAAGATCCCCCCGCGAAAAAGCAAAGAAAGTACCGCGGGCTTCCAAAACCTGGGAAAAGTGAATCACCGAGTCGAAGTACTGTACAAAAGTAGGGGCTACATTTTGAATACCTTTTTTTCTCGACCACCGTCGCCAACCACCACACCGGACGTTGCCATGACAACTAATCCTAACGTTCCAAAAAACAGGGGAAAAAAAAATCCACTAAAAAGAAACAAAATTTTGGGGGTGTGTGGTGGGTGTGTGTGTGTGTGTGTGTGTGGGTTTTGTGTGGTGTGTGTGTGTGGTGTTTTGGTGTGTGCGGGTTGTTCCCGCGCTCCCCCCTGGGAAAACGCGCCCACACCGACAACAGTGCGGGGGGGCCACCGAAAAAAAAAAAAAAAAAAAAAAAAAGTCCGGCCCGCGGCAAATCGGCAAACCCGCGCCCACGACGAGCAACAGTGCGGTGGGGGTCACGGAAAAAAAAAAAA
Organism: Conus ventricosus; assembly: GCA_018398815.1. Taxonomy (NCBI): domain Eukaryota; kingdom Metazoa; phylum Mollusca; class Gastropoda; order Neogastropoda; family Conidae; genus Conus; species Conus ventricosus. Next base: position 53,204,984 of record CM031606.1, read on the forward strand.
AATGGCAGACGGAATCCCAGAGAGGAAAAAAAAAATGACCTAACGCCGATACACCCACCACTCAAAAAACCACCCGGTAAAAAAAACGGTAAACTACAAAACAGGGAAAGACAGACGAGTGGCACAAAAGGAAACTTACGGCCGTATCTGCGTGAGGCAAACCCCGGGGGAAAGGGGGCTGGGCGTGGTCGATTCCCCCATCTCACCTCGACTCCCCCGCCACACCAGAGTCCCTTTAGGCCACCAAAAAACCCCACCCAAAATCAAACCCAGCCAACCACCCACAAACAACACACAAACAACAAAACGTACACAAAAAGACGAACGGGCAGGTACCCGCGAAAAAGAAGAGAGACAGTCAAGCCCTTCACACCCGGACGAGCCCCCACAATTGTCACGACCCACCCCGGAGGCTGCCCCCACAGGAACATTTTAAAGGGAGTGAAGGGGTGACTGACCCACACCCTCGCAAGAGCCCAACAAGAAGATTTCGATACAACACCCCATTTAAAATTTAAATCAACACACACAATCGCAAATAAATATTTCAACAAAACGCACCAGCACAACACAATCAAACACCCAAAACACACACATCACAATCACAATCAAGCATTTTAATAACGACATACCAACCAATCAAACATTTCAAAACTTGACATTACAAAAATTATAAACAAACATTTTCCACACCCATCCCTTTTCCCCACCCCTGCCCTCCCAACTACGGAGCACCCTGCGCACTAGGCCCAAACCGGGTCGTTCTTGAAGAGATCGTTCAAGGCCGACCCCTTGACACACACAAACAGACGGGGAGACGCGTCCCGGGGGGACTGGCGTTGTTGCTGGGGGTCCTGGGCGGGGATCGGACCGGGCCCGTAAGTCCACGGGGTTTTTTCCCCCATACGTTCCTCAACCAGGGGTGGCCCAACCATGCGGACCCCAACCCGGCGCGGTCCAAACCGTGCGGGGTCCCCAACCCGTGCTGGCCCCAACCATGCTGGCACCAACCATGCGCGGGACCAACCAGTGCGCGGGCCCCAACCCGTGCTGGCACCAACCTGCGTGGCCCCAACCATGGTGGGACCCAAACCCTCCAATCCGGTGAAGCCCCCGGGGGGAGGGAAAGGTAACGGGGGGGAAAGAAGAGAGGAGGGAAGGGCACGGAACCCCCCGTCAGTAAGTCTGACCCATCGGGTTAAAACCAACAGCCACTCGCAAGAGGGCGAGGGGAGGCACTAAATACCCCAACAACCCAGCTCAACACAACCGAGCATAACCAGCAAACCAACCAAATCAGGAATTTCTTAAAGTCTTCTCACACGAAGCGGTAAGAGACCCGCATTTAAATTAACGGGAAAAAACAAATAGAATTACTTCATCCTTTTTTCACTCCACGTTTAACATTTTCCTTTTCTTAGGAAAGAATAATTGCTTTTCCTCTGCCACCAAAATTGGGGAAATAATAAAATTCAATGGCACAATTCCCCCACATTTTTATCAATTTTCAACAACAAAAAGACAAACTCCAACCACACATCAAACCTATCTGCGTCGCACGCTCGCGAACAAAAACCGTTCCCTTGCAAAACCAAACAACTGGCCGAAAAATAAAATCCGGCGAATGTGACAGGGGGGGACGACGAGACCAAGCAAGTACCACCCTGAAAACCAGGTTTTCTCCCACCCCCCCGACTACCGCACACCAATGCATAAACAGAGAAAGAATTTTTGGGTATAATTTAGAATGGCCAGGTTTAAAAATTGAATTAAACCCAAAAAAAGGTCTCAAACATATTTCTTTTTCAAATTTTTTAAAACAAAATAAAATTGGGAAAGAAAGAAAGCCGGCTAACAACAAAAAAAACCCCAAAAAAACAAACCACAAACTGTGCTTACCAGCTACCCGTGGGTGACCCAGAAAGGCGGGTCAAACGACTCTCCCCGCCCTCGCCAGTCGAGAGACAGCACGCAGAGCGGAAAAAAGAAAGGAGTGGTCCCCCCCTACCCACTGTAGGGAAAAGAAGGGGACCGACGTACCCTTTGAAGAATGTGAAGAACCAGGGCCGGGGGAGGCGCTCCCAGAGACATTTTCCCCTCATGAAGAGAAAACCTGCCTAAGGAGGCGGCCAACAGCCACGCTACTCACGAGTAGCATACCTCAACTAAAAGAAATGAACACTGCACAGGAAAAAGACGGCGAGAGGGCCCAAGACGCAAGTTCGAGAGAAATACCACCACCCGGAACCTGCAGGATGAATTGCCGGGCAGTGGAATTAGAAGAGAGAGAAGAAAGCAAAAAGAACTTGAGCTAACTACACCCAAGGGCAAACCCCACCACAGGTCCCACCAAGGACGGCCACGCGACAATACAACGATAAAAACAAAAGAATAATTCCGCCACCCAGACGGGGCAATCCCTCGTAGGCCTCGTGGGAAACTCGTACATAAATATATAAAATCAAATCTAAATATCTTTAAAAATATATTATATAAATATAATATAAAAAAATATTATATATATATATATTGTGTGGTGTGTGTTGTGGGTGGTGTGGTGTGTGTGTGTGTTTTGGGTTGTGGTGGGGCGCGTGCGCGCCGGGGGGTACACTTGCTAACCCCAAAAAGGAAACTGCCATCACAACATTCATGCATCCTCCTGTGTCTGTGTGCTGTGTGTCGTCTCTGGTGGTTGTCTGTTTCTTTTCCCCCTTTTGCGCGTCTGTCTTTTCCCTTTCCCTCCCTCCTCTTTCCTCCTCTCTCTTCCCTCTTCCTCTCCTCTCTCTCTCTCGCCCCCCCTTCTCCCCTCCCTCTCCCCCCTCTCCTCTCCTCTCCCCTCTCTCTCTTTTTCCCCCTCTTCTCTTCTCTAAAACACAGGTGAACCGACTAAAACCCAAAATACTACTACGCACTACTGCGCTGCTGCGTTGCTGCGCTCTCGCGCGCCTGCGCTGTTGCACTACACACTACTCACTACACTACACAAAAACTCTACTACACTACTACTACACCACACGCGCGCGCTGCCCAAAGACGCACACACACAATTCATCCATCTACCTATCGTTTATCTTCTATCTAAAGATCATCTATCACTACTACATCTTTATTATTCTATCTATCTACACTATCTACTACAACTATCTCTACTTTTACTATCTATCTATCTATCTATCTATCTATCTATTCATCTATTTTTCTATCTATCTATCTATCTACATCCATATCATCTACTATCTACTATCTACTATCTGTGTGCTGCCTGTTTGTCTACTATGTATTCATTTCAGTTCAGTCTATCTATTCACAACACACACCACACAACCCCACACAACACACACACACCAAACAACAGAAAGAGAGAGAGAGAGAGGAAAAAGAGAGAGAGAGAGAGAGAGAGGGGAGGAGAGAGAGAGAGAGAGAGAAAGCAAAGGTCGTACAATGCAAAAGGGTAAAGTACAAATGAAGTTTTGACACACACGTCTTTAGCTGTCACTCAAGCGCTGCACACTGTGTAAAATATCCATTACAACAACAAGTCACAAAAATTGATACAGTAAAACTGAAAAGTGTCTAGCTCCTTAGAAGGAATGGTGCACTTACAACCGGTATTAGGGGGAAACTCATCAGTGTTTGTCTGTGTTCTTGTCTGAGAAAAACATCAGTTTTGTAAGCTACCACAATCTGCATGCTACAGACTACAGGCACCTGACTGCAGATGAGATCCATCCAACAGCCAGAGGAACGAGCGTGCTGGCCAGTACCCTTGGGAGGCATCTGCACCGCCTGTTCTGGGAGAAGCCACGGAGGAGATCAGCCCCCTCTCTTCACCATCACAGCCCAGGGTTCTACCCTCCGCCTTTCCCGCCCCCATGGTTCTACTGACTGTGCTGTCATCACCGGCTGGACTCTGTGTTCCCCTCTCCCCCCTTCCACCTTTCATAATTAATGTTTGATTTACTTTTGATGGAATGAGGTAGGGAACAGTAAACGATAAACAGTAAACAAGTGGGGTATGTTTTGCTCCCATATGGAAACCTAACACAGAGTAACTTTTATTCAAGACTGGTACAGCCTTTTAAACTTGAATAAAGTCAGACAAATACATAAACGAACAATCTAATAGTGGGGGAAAAACAAGCGCAGGCCAACAACTGAACTGTCTTCACAGTAATGACCTGGCAAAGATTTGGACTTGAGGGGAGGGGAGAGGGGAGTTTGAAGATGGAGAAACTGGGTACATGAAATTAAAAAAAAAAAAAAAAAAAATATATATATATATATATATATATATATATATATATATATATATATATATATATATATATATATATGTTACAGATATGAAAACTCTTCACTAGCTGCATAAGGGAACCATCGCAATCCCTTTTGAAGGCAGATATATTTGTATTGCCTGCTCCGAGGCCTTTCGCCCGCTGGGTCGGGACTCATCAGGGAGACACGGCTGGTTGTGTCTGCGCTCCCGGCGTCAAATAGAGACACACCACAGTCCATAATACTGTGGTGTTCTCACCACCATGGGTGCAAAAAAGAATCCAATAGCACCCCCAAAGCAGCCAGCGAAGAGTAGTAAATGCAACCAAACGAAAGTGTGGGAAGGAAAAAAGTTGCTGTAAAACTAAAGACATTATGCAAATAATATAAAATATAGGGGACAGTCTTTGGGCCTACGCCTGAGGATCCACCCAAAGATGCAAAGGAGATCAAAAGACAAACACACAGACGGACAGAAACAAATACAAATAACCTCAATTTAATCAAAGCAAAATCGGAAATGAAATGAGGTAGGGAACAGTAAAGACTGTGGTGTGTCTCTATTTGACGCCGGGAGCGCAGACACAACCAGCCGTGTCTCCCTGATGAGTCCCGACCCAGCGGGCGAAAGGCCTCGGAGCAGGCAATACAAATATATCTGCCTTCAAAAGGGATTGCGATGGTTCCCTTATGCAACTAGTGAAGAGTTTTCACATATATATTGCATTCTTCTTAAAACTGAAAAGGCAGAGGAGTCAAATTACCACTTTCCGCGGTCACTGAGGAGAAACCACCAAGTTTCGAAATATCGGTATATGACCAGGAGTTATATGTTAGTGAGTTTCCCTCCATATTGGAGGATGTCTCCCTCTTGGAGAATATAAGCTTGCTGAAGGCTCATTTTGAGAAGCATTTATTTTATTTTTCCCCATTCACCCACTCATGCACATACTGTTAGTTAGGCAGAATCATCTACCACTGCAGATATGAATGCGTATCTCCCCCTATTTCTTCAATCTAAGACATAAGAGCAAGCTTTGTTTATAATTCAATATTTCTTGCAGTCATTGCAACACCAAGCTGCTCTGTAAGTTGCTGGAACGGTGCGGTACTTATCCTTGGTATTTATTAGTTTGTTGTATTTTAGTCCCTTGCGGATTCATTCCAAGAACTAGCCCTCAGCACTTGTGTCTTAGAGGATATCGTTTTATATTTTCTATTTTTCACAAGAAAATGTAGTTTGTTTTGCTCTTTTATGATTTTCTTTTGCTTCTTAGATGGCACCTTTGGTTGGTTTTTTGAAAACTCAACAAACATACTACGGTATTGCACACCAACCTTTTCTGGGATTGCATTCTTCTTAAAACTGAAAAGGCAGAGGAGTCAAATTACCACTTTCCGCGGTCACTGAGGAGAAACCACCAAGTTTCGAAATATCGGTATATGACCAGGAGTTATATGTTAGTGAGTTTCCCTCCATATTGGAGGATGTCTCCCTCTTGGAGAATATAAGCTTGCTGAAGGCTCATTTTGAGAAGCATGTATTTTATTTTTCCCCATTCACCCACTCATGCACATACTGTTAGTTAGGCAGAATCATCTACCACTGCAGATATGAATGCGTATCTCCCCTATTTCTTCAATCTAGACATAAGAGCAAGCTTTGTTTATAATTCAATATTTCTTGCAGTCATTGCAACACCAAGCTGCTCTGTAAGTTGCTGGAACGGTGCGGTACTTATCCTTGGAATTTATTAGTTTGTTGTATTTTAGTCCCTTGCGGATTCATTCCAAGAACTAGCCCTCAGCACTTGTGTCTTAGAGGATATCGTTTTATATTTTCTATTTTTCACAAGAAAATGTAGTTTGTTTTGCTCTTTTATGATTTTCTTTTGCTTCTTAGATGGCACCTTTGGTTGGTTTTTTGAAAACTCAACAAACATACTACGGTATTGCACACCAACCTTTTCTGGGATTGCATTCTTCTTAAAACTGAAAAGGCAGAGGAGTCAAATTACCACTTTCCGCGGTCACTGAGGAGAAACCACCAAGTTTCGAAATATCGGTATATGACCAGGAGTTATATGTTAGTGAGTTTCCCTCCATATTGGAGGATGTCTCCTCTTGGAGAATATAAGCTTGCTGAAGGCTCATTTTGAGAAGCATTTATTTTATTTTTCCCCATTCACCCACTCATGCACATACTGTTGGTTAGGCAGAATCATCTACCACTGCAGATATGAATGCGTATCTCCCCCTATTTCTTCAATCTAAGACATAAGAGCAAGCTTTGTTTATAATTCAATATTTCTTGCAGTCATTGCAACACCAAGCTGCTCTGTAAGTTGCTGGAACGGTGCGGTACTTATCCTTGGAATTTATTAGTTTGTTGTATATATATATATATATATATATATAGATCAGTATATTTAAAATGCCTAAAACAATTTTTAAGTGCTCAACCCCTTGGGAGCAACATTAGAGAACATCCTGATGACAGCGCAACACGCTTGAAACAAATTTGTAGATAGTTTTAAGATTCCTCTTTTAACTTATTTTATCTATATATATATATATATTTTTATTTTTTATTTTTTTTTTTTTATTTCATGTACCCAGTTTCTCCATCTTCAAACTCCCCTCTCCCCTCCCCTCAAGTCCAAATCTTTGCCAGGTCATTACTGTGAAGACAGTTCAGTTGTTGGCCTGCGCTTGTTTTTCCCCCATATTAGATTGTTCGTTTATGTATTTGTCTGACTTTATTCAAGTTTAAAAGCCTGTACCAGTCTTGAATAAAAGTTACTCTGTGTTAGGTTTCCATATGGGAGCAAAACATACCCCACTTGTTTACTGTTTACTTTTGATGTTTAAACTTTTAAAACAGACCTTTGTTTAGTTAGATTTTCATGAAAATGTTCAAATATCTAAACATTTTGCAATGGAACTGTGGTTCTATTGTTAGATATACTTCGTATTTAAATCAGTATTTGATGACTAAAAATGTTTATGTTTTACAATTCCAATTTCTTAAGGTTAACAGCAGCAATTTGCCTGACATTCCTGTTATTACCACCCACCTACTGCCGCACGGATATTACCAATGACATTTATGATTAAATATGCGTGCATGACAATAAGAGTGTTAAAATATCAGGAACGATAATAATCTGCATAACTACAGTTATGCCTGTAAATACAGTCTACTATGGAGTTAGATCCAAATAACCTTTTTACAGTGTTCAGTGGAACGCGAGATCTATTTCCACTAACCTGTTATCTTTTGAGAGTTATGTTTTGGAGAAAAACTATTGCGTGTTTAGCGCTCCAAGCATTGAACGTGGAAAAGAAAAGGCTTCCCAAACTTAAGAACTATTACTATCCTCCTCCTTGCAGCATCAATGGGGTAAATATAAAGGTGCAGACAGCTATCTATATTAGACTTGACCTTGAGTTTACAAATATAAGCCCACTACCAGTGTCTATAGATAAACAAGATGTGTTTGCTACAGGTGCTGCCATCAAAGTAAATAAGGAATCAGTCTATAATGTTCTGTCTGAGTACTATCCTAATGGTCCTGAAGGGGATGACACAGATTGGTTAAAACTACTGATTTTACAAAGAGGAAGTGGATTGTCATGGGCGACTTTAATGCTCATGCGCCGTTTTGGGATACAAGTTGTAGTAAAGTGACATCTAATAGATTTGTTGAAAATATTGTTGATTCGAATTTAATTTTGTTAAACGACGGTAGAATTACGAGAATTCCTGATGTAGTTACTCACAAGTCGAGTGCAATAGATCTATCGCTTGTTTCCCTAAACATAGCAGTAAACTATAGCTGGTCCACAATAGAAGATTGTTTAGGGAGAGATCATCTTCCCATTACAATACTTTTTAATGAAAACATACTTGATGAACCGTCTATCTCTGAATGCAAAATTCCAAAATTTAACTATAAACTGGCCAACTGGGAAGCCTTTCAAACTTTTCTTGTGTCGCAAAATATATCACCAATTGAGAATGACGATCTAGATACTTTTTATGCAAATTTCTCAAAGTAGCAGTACTAGCAGCTGAAAATACTATCCCAAAATATAAATACAAAAAGATTGGAAAATATATAGGCAACGTATGGTGGACAGAAGAATGCAGACTCGCTGTACAGTCAAAGCGAAAAAGCTACAAAACATGGATAAGAAATAAGTCAGATGAAAACTTTATAATCATGAAACAAGAAAGAATAAATGTACTAAAGTTATTGCTCAAGCAAAAAAGAAGTATTGGGTTGAGTTTTGTGAAGCTGAGGTATCAGAATCAAAAGATTTATTTTAAAGTTTGGAAAAAAGTAAAAGAAATGAAAAATTGCTATAAAACTCAGTCATACCCAATAAAGTTAAAAACTGATTTTCCCACTGCTTTGGATAAAGCTGAAGCTTTTTCAGATTTATTTTCAGCTTGTAGTCAATCTAAAAATCTTCAGCCAGAAAACAGTCGTCACAGAAACAATGAGGAACAAAAGACGAATACATGGCTCCTCCACAAGAAAACGAACATTTCCTAAACTCGCCTTTACTGTTATCAGAACTATCAGAAGCACTAGATTCTATCCCTTCACATGATTCAGCTGTTGGCCTTGATGGCGTGTCCTATCAACTCATCAGACACTTACCTTCTTCGTGGAAAGTACTACTGCATTCATTATTCCAAAAATGTTGGATTAATGGCACTATTCCAAGAATCTGGAAAAGTTCAGTAGTAGTCCCAGTACTCAAGGAAGGTAAACCGAGGACATCTGTGCATAGTTACAGACCCATAGCTCTAACATCTCATGTTGGTAAACTTTTAGAAAAAATTATTCAAAAACGATTGATATATTACTGTGAAAAAGGTGGTGTGATTCCTGTTCAGCAAGCGGGCTTTCGAAAAGGTCGTTGTACCACAGACCATTTAGTAAAACTGGCCAGTCACATTAAAAAGCAATTCTCCCATAGAAAAAATACTTTGGCTACATTTTTTGACGTTAAAAAAGCCTATGACTGCGTATGGCACGCAAGGCTATTGTACAAATTAAAAAATGTTGGCATTTCTGGGAGAATGTTTGATTACATTAAAAGCTTCCTAACAGAAAGAAGCATATGTACGTGGATTGGAGGAACTTATTCATCCTTTAGGAATGTAGATATGGGTATTCCTCAGGGATCAGTTATTGCTCCCATGTTGTTCACAATCCTAATCCATGATCTTCCCACATCTATGTCAAAAGCAATGCATGTAGTACAATATGCAGATGATATTGCTATTTGGATTAATTGTACATTAAGGAAGCATTCCAATAAAAGAACAATAAATTTTGTACAGAAGATGTACCAAAAGGAATTGGATAAATTATCTTCATATATGAAGAACAATGGATTAGAACTATCTGGAGAAAAAACATGTCTTATGTTATTTAACAATGTGAGAACCCAAAGACTCTACCCTCGCTTTTGCTAGATGGTCAGATTCTGGAATATAAACAAAAAGTTAAAAGTTCCTGGGGGTATTTTTAACTCCTAAGCTGAACTGGAAAACACATATTGAAAACTTAATTGATAAAACAAGAAAAAGATTAAACATTCTTAAAATTATATGTTGTCAACCATGGGGTCAGGACTGTCATACCCTTTTACATCTATACATCTCTTTAGTCCGATCGAAATTGACTGTGCTTATGGGCAGGAAGTGTATTTCTCTTCACCTAATTATCTTTTAAAGAGATTGCAAAGCTTGGATAGTAAGGCCATGAAATTAGCCCTGGGAGTCCAGTACACACAAACACTAATAGATGTTATAAAGAAACAAATATATTACTTCTAAATGAGAAGCGATTATTAGATGTATCCAAATATATTGTCAGAAGTCTTTCTGTTGAAAATTCAGTTACTGAAGAAATAGTGATCGATTCCAGTAAAGATTTTCCTAGGAGGTCTAAAAACATATCTTACATTCAACCAATTAGAAACTAAACATCTGACTTTATGTCACATTGTAATATTGATATTACTGCTATACCAGAATTTCCTGCAGTACCTCCAATGCCTCCTTGGGAGCACCTAAATGCTTCTTTTGATTACAAATACACTTGGTAAAGAAAAGTGATAATGTAAATATTTTAACAACTGAAGTTCGTGAACATCTAGAAAACAGCTATCCAAATCATCTAAAAGTGTTTACAGATGGGTCGGTAATGGAATCCTCTGACAGTGGTTCAGGCTTTATAATACCAACCTTAAATGTCAGGAAATCATATTATGTAGGGAAGGGGTTTTCAATCTATACCTCAGAATTATATGCAATACTGAAGGCTTTGACTTACATATATGATACATCAATTGCTTTCTATCAAATTTTACTTTGTGTTGATTCCAAATCAGTTTTACAGTCACTAGAGCGTTGGGACTGCAAAGCTAGAAAAGATTTGCTTTTTGAAATAAAACATCTCCTGCATTGTTTCATTACACTAGGCATAAGAATTGATTTTTGTTGGGTCCCATCTCACTGTGGTATAAAGTGGAATGAAATAGCAGACAGTCTTCCAAAAGAAGGAGCAAACAGAAAGACGGAAAATTTACTAACAATCCCTTAGATCTATCCTCTTGTGAATTAAGCCAAATTATGGAAAAATGTATGCATAAGCAGAATTCTAGTTAAAAAAATGACTACTTTACCATCGTGCCCAAGGCACATTGTTAGATTAATTCATAAATTGAGGTTGAATGCTTGGAACACTAAATATTCTCGTGGTATTTCTTGTGTATGCAGAGAAAACATTTCTGTACATCATCTTTTGTTTGAATGCTCAGTGTTGACCCCACTCTATGAGGAGAAAGGTATTCAGATGAATAACACTGATAATGTCAATACTGTCTTATATGGTTCATATGTTGCTGAAATTGCCATGGTTATTTCGCAGTCACAGGTTGCAAAATTTTTATAAAGATGAACAACTTTGTGTACCGCTAGGGTATTACACTCATGTCAATATGCATATATTACATGTAGGTTTGAAAGTACTAATGTGGATAAGTTAAGTGTGGAGGGTGTTTTTCTTTTTCTTTTTTTTTTAATTATTATTTTTTAAGTGTCTAATATCATCTGGCGATGAAAAGACATTAATAAACCACCGAACTGAACTGATCTGTGTTCTGCAGCTCATAAGAAAAAAAGACAGTGGGTGCTTGCACAAAGTTGGGCTTAAATTAAGTGCTGTAGAAAGTGTAGCCGTGTACTTGATCTGTCCCTCTGCAGTTATTCATCGTTTATTTTTGCATGACCCGTTCGCGACAGGCCATTGTCACTGATGTCGAAGATGACCAGACTGACAGTGTCTCTTTAGCTGTTCTGCAATCTGTTATTCTGAATATTGGACACAGATATGGAGCAGTGTATGTAGGTTACTCGTGCGTTTGCATGTGTTTGAAGTGCCCGTGGCAGATCAACTGTTCTGCACGGAGGCCTGCTAGTGCATATTTTACTGAGCTGTTTAAAGCGTGCATGTATGTTGACTGACACATCTGTGGCCTTACCGAAAACGTACACACAAGAAGACAAGTTACAAGTGATGCTTTTTCTGTTGTTGTTATTTGTAAACAATGCGAAATATTGTAAGTGTAAATTAGTGTTGACTGACTTTTTTTCACTGCTGTATTTAAGAGGGGTTTTTTTTGGTGCTGTATTCTACATTTAGCTTTATGCCGTTTTTTTCCACCCACTGTCGATTCAATGTTGATAGAATTGTTTCCCTTTCCCCATACATGCTCTCGCACACACTGGCGCGCACAGAAACGCATGTGCACGCGCGCACACACGCACACGCACACACACCACACACACACGCACACACACATACACACACACACACACACACACACACACACACACACACACACACACACACACACATACACACATACATACCGCACGCGTACAGACACACAGACACACACACATGCGCGCATACAGACATACACACACACATGCACACACACACACACACACACACACACACACACACACACACACACACACACCACACACACACACACACACACACACACACACACGCACGCACGCACGCGCCCACGCACGCACGCACGCACGCACGCACACACATACACACACACACACACACACACACACACACACACACACACACACACACACACACACTCATATGCACATGTGCGCGTACACGCACGCACGCACGCACGCACGCGCACACACACACATGCTTTGTTTCTAGTCAAGCCATGTTCATGAAACACGTGTGTATCCAACGATTTGATGCATATTAACTGACGGGATTACAACCTGCATGTAAATGGGGTGAGGTGCTGTGGAAAGCCTGATGCAAAGCCACACAGACAAGTCTATTCAAGTGTACACACACACACACACACACACACACACACACACACACACACACACACACACACACACACACACACACACACACACACACACACACACACACAGAGTTAACGTAGCTTGTATTTTAGGCCGTGACTAAAATGATAAGACAGCATTAAACGAAACGGCTGAAGTGTCAGCGTCTTTATCTCTGAGGTCAGTGTCAAAATCCTGACGCTAACACACCAAGCAAATGTTGGTTTGAGACGATCAGGTCAAACGCACTGGCCTTGTTTCTACACAACTTTATACCAGCCTGCATGTTAGGTGAGGTTTTGGTACTGAGAGCCACAACGCTGACGAACACGCTTATCTACCCCTGTCTTGGTTGTGAGTAAACTGGCAGTCTGTTTTCTAACTGTATCAAACTTTGTCACCTGGTTGTGAGTAAACTGGCAGTCTGCTTTCCAACTGTATTAAACTTTGTCACCTGATTGTGAGTAAACTGGCAGTCTGTTTCCTAACTGTATTAAACTTTGTCACCTGTTGTTGTGATGACTATTTTGTACAGTGCACACTGATTGTGTGACAGCAAGTTAGGGAGTGTTGTTCTGTGTATTTTTTCTGTCCATTTTTTGTAATATGTGAAGACTTACGTTCACTTGTTTGCTTGGTAGGAAGGAGTTCTCTTTAATATCACGTAGCATCCCATAACCATGTGACAGTAGATACCTAGTTAAAGCAACACTTAATAGATCACAATGTTTGTCTTAAGAAAAAGAGTAAGCACATAGCGTAAGGGGAAAATGAGGGTTGGATAGTGTGCAGCAGGAAAATGATAAACGGAGGAGGGGATTAAAGATGAACATTTAAATGATCAAAGCACTGTTGAAGATTATTAAATAACGGACTTCGTAGAGAGGTAAATCTTGAATTTGATAAGAGAAACAATGAATAACGAATCTAGAATGTGAAAAACCAGCGACATTGCTGGTGTCAGTAGGTGACATAAAAAAGCTTATTAACTCATACTTTACATCACTGAAACAGGTACCCCTGATATTGGCGCAATATTCAGTCCGTAAATAATTACATACCGTCTGAAAGTGAAACTTGAAGTGAGCCTGAAGATGGAAATAAAGTCTAAGTTGATCCTTTGACGAGATTTTGAAACTGTTAAATCACCTTGCAGAGTCGTTCAAGTGCATTATTCATGGCACATGGCAATACGACAGTAGGCCACCCATTCTTATAGTACCTGTAGGGTTTCTTTCCCCTCCCTTGTTTGCTCCTATATCCGTTTCATCATGAGGAAGGTTGCTATTATGGAATGATGTCCAAACAATGATCATTTGTATTAAATTTGAAATGTTCTCTCCTCTCTGAGTATTTCTTGAAAATTAGATATTAAAGAAATGATCGAGATCAACACACAAATATATTACTGACTGCTTTTGGCAGTTAAACAAGATCATTCAAAGCAATTAGGATAGCAATTAGCTCAGTTGTAAAACTGAATATGCCTTTTGTATGTATCTATTTTGGTTGTAAACCCTGGAATCACAAAAGCATATACTGAACTCATATCTTCGGGTGTATAATTTTAAATGATATCGTTGCGTAGAATTATAAACGATTATTAAATATTACTCCAAAATCATTTCTGATTGACGCTGTCAATAGATGTAGACAGTTTAGTGTTGAGTGTCAGACTTCCTTTACATTTACTTCCTGTTTAATGTATTCATATGTCTTTAGCTTGTTCTGAGAAATTATTCATATCGTCTCGCAAACAACAGAATGATGTGGATAAAATTGACACAAAGGCTTGGCTGATTTGGCTATTTATACTTCCTGTGAATCACAAGGCATCATACAAATAGTTTGGACAGATCGTTGCTGTTAATGTAGTACGCTAATACGGATACTTATATCCGACCTTTGAGTATCAATGTCCATAGTAGTTATTTCATCCAGCATTTGACTGTATGCCCGGATGCACAGAAACTGTTTTATGTCACTTTTGTTTTCTTCAATTGAGAAATAAGTCAGAAACGTCTGAAAACTGACTCTGATGGTTGAAATGAGAGAGTGGGGAGTGGACCAGGTCTCACATTTAAAGGAACCATAATCATAATAAAGTTGTGGTGCCAGCCACCGAAGAAATGAACCCTGTTCTAAGATAATGCGGTCAGTTAGCCACATCTTTGTGTTCTGGTTGTTTCTCTGTCAAACCAGGTGTTTGCTGTGAATGATGAATAGAACATTCCAGCTCAAAGACCGCCACGGCAATGATCTTGAGTTTGCAAATTATGGGGACTTCTGGTGCGGCGCTTCTCCCTATATTGACGACTACAGGGATCATATGAATAAGACACATCATCTGGAGCTGATTGACGGTGACGTCATTCTTGCGTCGTTTCCAAGAAGTGGTCAGAAGAATAACAACAATGAAAAATAATTGGTGGTGTATTGTGTATACGACGTAGCTAGAGCAAAAACAATGATAACAAGAATTATTGTGTGTATGAAGTACAGGAACAAAACACTCCTCACCAATGAATATGAATGTGTGGTGTGTGTGTGTGTGTGTGTGTGTGTGTGTGTGTGTTGTGTGTGTGTGTGTGTGTGTGTGTGTGTGTGTGTGTTGTGTGTTGCGTGTGTGCGTGCGTACATGCGTGAGTGCGTGCGTCGCGCGCTCGCGTGTGTGTGTGTGTGTGTGTGTGTGTGTTGTGTGTGTGTGTGTGTGTGTGGTGTGGTGTGTGGTGTGTGTGTGTGTGTGTGTGTGTGTGTTTGGCAGGGGGGAGGGAAAGTGGGAGGGGCTGTCTTAAGGAGGTGTGTAGAGGGTTGGGGGAGGGATTAAGTAATTGTGTCTATTTTTGCCTTTTTATATGTAATAGAAACAGTTTTGTATTCCCCCTACCGCTAGAAAAGGGGTTTTCCCGACAGATAATACCTGTCTTCCATTGTACAATAAACTCCAATCCTAATTGTAAGTTTTTGTACTGAGTTTGGTCTGTTGGTTCAATTAGCAAAATTGAAATCTTTGAAATTTGTTTATGTTCTTCTTTTTCCCACCCCGTTCTTTCCTTTGGACTTCGAATACTTCGGCTCTGTTGATTTCCAGGCACGTTCTGGCACCACCAGATCCTTCTCATGCTGATGAACGACACCACGGACTATGTGGGTCACTTGGATAACGATCATTTAGAGTGGTGTCCCTTTGAGAAACTGACACGGCCAAAAACACCACGACTTTATGCTACCCATCGCCCTAGGTGAGAAACATTTCTTATTACACGTGCAACGCTGCTTTTTGTAGCGTGGTGTTGTATAATCCGGTGTGGTTTGATGTAGTTCAGCAAATGATTTCTTTCACACGAGGCTGAATTAGGGTCTACACCTGAAATGCCTTCAAACGTAATACCTGCAAACCCTGTTTGAAATATTGATAAGGCAGATTCTATCTTCAAGAAACTGATGCCAATAGCGTCGATGACGAATATCAGCATTTCCAGAATATTACAGAGCATGTTGAAGTGGTGAATCAGTTCAGCATTGATGACTTAAATGACCCAATATGAAAGGTAATGGTCTCTGCTACTGAGCTTTGTGCCATGTTCAGTAACAATGCATTTTGAATGGCTCAGATGGAGGTGATACCTCGGGAAAGATCCAGCCAGTATCCGCAAAAGAAAAGAAATGATGCCTAGTTTAATGCCAACCTTAGACGCCAAAGAACACTTCATCCTAATGCAAAGCATACACATAATGATTTTTTTGTGTGATGACATTTCTAGAGCCATTCAAGCCAGAGCGTATTCCGACGATCAAAAGCTGCTAACTAAGGGTTGAAATGACATGTCAAACAAATGGAATCGGTTGAATTTTAAACGAGTGTTTGAAAACTGGTTCCGGTAAGATAACACATTGAATCTCATCATTTTTTTGAAATGTTCGAAAACTCCCTCCCTTGTCTTGTTTATTGGATGCATGACCCTGATAAAGGTAAAGGGAATGAGTGTGCGAGCCTGATACGGGAATAATAATTGTTGTCAACTGTTTCGATGACTTTTTACAGGTTTAATACGAGATCGAACGTACTTTTTTCCCAGAAGATAACAATTTGCTAGATAGTGAACAAGTAGGTTTTTGCAAGAATCACTCAACCTGGCATTATATGCTTTTCTATGTACTGTCTTGTCACATTATATTCGCACACAAAAAGACGCGGTTTTATTGTGCATTTATGGCAACCAAAAAGCATTTGATACTACTCAGGAGAAATCTTTTTGGGTGAAGAACCGCTATAATCTACAGTGACTGGAAATGTCTTTTAAAAGAAAAATTATTAAGCATATATGTGCAAATGTAAAAAACAAAAACAAATCAAGCACTTATGCGCAAATGTAAGTCATGTGTTAAAACGAGCTTTGCACGGTCAAACCTTTTGGTTTCTAATATTGTCTCAGACAGGGATAAAATCTTTTATCCAGTTTTGTTTTTGTTGTATTCGAATAATTCAAAAGCTTCTTGGCAGCATACCCTGATGGAAGAAACCTACCCTTTTCTGTAGCACGTAATTTCAATGTAGCTGACCTTGAGATTCTTTCCGTCTCATTTGCTACCATTTGCAAACAGCACAGAAATTTTGTTAGAATCGTCAGAAGAATGCATAGTTATTTGAGCATCCTGAAAGAGATGCTGTATAATCTTGTGTTTGTAACGTCAGTTATACATAGATTACAATTTTCTTCTGCAGCAGAGTTAAGGGAATTTCAGTTTTCTATCATAATGACTAGCTGATCGATAAAGTTTGGAATTATAAGTATTCATGCATCCTTTTTCATTACAATTAATCGTGTGCTAAAACTTGCCAACTGTGCTATGTTTTTCCTTTCCAAGAAAAATCAGAAAAGATCAGTTGCTATTTTGTGTCGAATTTGAACTTTTCGACAGAGTGTTCACCTCGTTCTGCTGTGCGGATGTGAATTTTGGAGTTTTGGACAAAGTTTACCCAGCAACAAGTTACAGTTAAGTTTTTCAATATAATTCTTGGTGTTAAAACTTCAGCTTCATCTTGCATGGTCCTTGGTGAACTGGATTGTTTTTACCATGGACATTAAAACCAAAACCAGGAGGTTATGTTTTTGGTTTATTCTTTTGCTAAGACCAATCAGCATTTCTGAATTATATCAGTCTTACTGTTCAGATCGTGCAACCATGTTTGATTCTGGCCAGTTTCGACTTCCCAGGTTGTGGCATATTTATTACTATTAGATGATCTTGGATTGTTATTGTTGTTGTTTTCGTTGTTGTTGTTAATGTTGTTGTTGTTGTTGTTGTTGTTGTTGTTGTTTGTTGTTGTTGTTGTCGTGTCGTCGTCGTTGTTGTTGTTGATGATGATGTTGCTTGGAGAAATGGCATAGATTCACTCAATCAATTGAAACTCATTATGAAACTAAGATTAAAAGGCCAGTACATTCAGGCCTGGAGAAGCATTGTACATTATTGTGGGATATGTCATAATTATCGAACGTATCAACAAAAAAGTCACCCAGAGAAATGTTTGTTGGGTTTGCCGCTTTCCCTACTTCAGCCCAGGTAAAGTCAGAGGTCCTAATGATAAATTTCCCGTTCAGCAAGACAAACTGTTTGCAATACCCAGACCAAATAGAAAATGTATTTTCTGCGAATAACATGAAATCGGTGGTGAATTTCATTACATATGTGACTTTTCATTTCCAGTCATAAAGATTGCAGGTAACTAAGTACATATTTTCAACATCATCAAAATGCTGTTAAATTTAATTTTGATGAGCACCCAGTGGAAGTCAAAACTTATAAAAACACGTAAAATTCGTTCGTCTGCTATTAGTTATTGTTGCCAGATCCGCCAGATATAAAGAAATTTGTTATATTGATATGACAACTAAATCTAAGCCTAATGTGATTTGTTGTATGTTTCCTGTGATGTGCTTATTTATACGCTTATTTATTCATTTACTCTGCATATGCAAGTGTTTGTACTGCACTGGCCTTCGCCATTTATTGTATGGTTGTGTGCCTTAGCTTGAATTCCCTCCTTAGGGGCTAAGGCTTAATTAAATAAAATTGTGCAACTGTTAATGTTGTGAAGTTATATTAGCGGGTCAATATGGGATGGATGTGTACGATGAAATGTTATGCAGTTACTTAGTTACCATCACTTGTAAGCATTTTTGAAACAATCCACTTTGTCATTGTAAACTTTCAACCAAGCAGTCGAGTGTTCTAAAAAACCCCACCTTCTATGGGGGAAGAGCTGTACAACAGGAAAGATGGTGGGATCAGCATGGACAACTGAGAGAGGACATCTGTAGACCTATGGTTTAACCACTTCTACTAGACATTGACTGCTACAACAATCCTTCAGATTTGCTGAAAGTCTGTGTGTGAGTCATCTCCCAGTGAGATATACACTGCAGATCAAGAATAGCATCCTGCTCTACAGTACGTTAAATGCAAGCTGTTATGAAATACTGTGGAAACTAAGCATGATTAGACCCTGATGGTAACACGGGTTCCAACTGTTATCCAGGGGCTCCTAGCGCCTCTTTGAGCTCACGGAACTGACGGAGAGCATAATGATGAGGAGGGGGAGGAGGATATTGATCATGATCATCACCATCCTCATCTTTATTTTCATAATGCATGTGTATGTAATATAAGTATGTATATGTGTATAGATGTATGTATACATATATTTTGTGTTTGTATGTATGTACGTCTGTAAGAACACGTGTGCTTTAAGGGTGGAGGGACATATCCTGTTTCTGCCTGACAGATTCCGGCTTCTGCCACAGCAGGAGAGGAAGAAGAAGGTCAAAGTCATCTACACTTACCGGAATCCCAAAGACAACTGGGTGTCCTTGTACAACTTTGCACACAGCGCCAAGTTCTTTAAAACCTACGAGGGGACCTGGTCGCATTTCTTTGATCTCATGATGGATTGCGGATGTGAGTGTTTGTGGGTTGGAGATGAGGAGGAAATCACATGTAGTATGCTACAGTGTGAACGCTGTTTTCGTGGCAAGTCAGATGAAATGATTGATCATGAAGTTTCTGATCTGAGGTAGTAAATTTTCATAACCCTACACAAACACACCTGAAGCAGACGAAGCAAGCCGGATAGCTGCCACAAATGAGCAAGGAAAAAAGTGCGAGAGCTAAAATTTCCCATAGCCTATCGGCCGTAGGGACAGTGAACTGCTTGAAGTTCCCATAGCCTATCGGCTGTAGGGACAGTAAACTGCTTGAAGTTCCCATAGACTATCGGCCGTAGGGACAGTAAACTGCTTGAAGTTCCCATAGCCTATCGGCCGTAGGGACAATAAACTGCTTGAAGTTTCCCATAGCCTATCGGCCGTAGGGACAGTGAACTGCTTGAAGTTCCCATAGCCTATCGGCCGTAGGGACAGTGACCTGCTTGAAGTTCCCACAGCGTATCGGCCGTAGGGACAGTAAACTGCTTGAAGTTCCCATAGCCTATCGGCCTAGGGACAGTAATCTGCTTGAAGTTCCCATAGCCTGTCGGCCGTAGGGACAATAAACTGCTTGAAGTTCCCATAGCCTATCGGCCGTAGGGACAGTAAAGTGCTTGAAGTTCCCATAGCCTGTCGGCCGTAGGGACAGTAAAGTGCTTGAAGTTCCCATAGCCTATGGGCCGTAGGGACAGTAAAGTGCTTGAAGTTCCCACAGCGTATCGGCCGTAGGGACAGTAATCTGCTTGAAGTTCCCATAGCCCATCGGCTGTAGGGACAGTAAACTGCTTGAAGTTCCCATAGCCTATCGGCTGTAGGGACAGTAAACTGCTTGAAGTTCCCATAGCCTATCGGCTGTAGAGACAGTAAACTGCTTGAAGTTCCCATAGCCTATCGGCTGTAGGGACAGTAAACTGCTTGAAGTTCCCATAGCCTATCGGCCGTAGGGACAATAAACTGCTCGAAGTTCCCATAGCCTATCGGCCGTAGAGACAATAATCTGCTTGAAGTCCCCATAGCCTATCGGCCGTAGAGACAATAATCTGCTTGAAGTTCCCATAGCCTATCGGCTGTAGAGACAATAATCTGCTTGAAGTTCCCATAGCCTTTCGGCCGTAGGGACAATAAACTGCTCGAAGTTCCCATAGCCTATCGGCCGTGGGACAATAAACTGCTTGAAGTTCCCGTGCCCAGGGCATGGCATGATGGAAGGCGGCACCCATCCCTCTCCTTCCCTGATCTGAATCAGATACCCATACACTGCTGGGGTGGACGCAGACGGTTTTCAAGCCGTAAAGAAAGTCGTCACCGCGTGTGGTTCGAACTGCGGACCATGGGCTCTGTATACAATCGCTCCCACCATGTGACTACGGGCCTATCCGATCTGAAAGCAGTGTAGCAATGAATATAGTCATCTACATGTATCAATACTCTCACCATTTGACTAAGGGCCTATCCGAAATGAAAGCAGTCTAGCAATGAGTATAGTCATCTACATGTATCAGTAATCCTCTAAGATAGCCATGAAAATAATGCGTTTAATGATTGACTTGGATTTGTTTGTTGAACACCACGAGACGAAGGCCTCTGGATGGAGGCCGAAAGCTTCGCTTCGGCAAAACTTTCCTGTGTGAAAAGGTGAAAGACTGTGTTTAATCATGTCATCACCCCAGGAGTTAAAACTACCTCTACGGCTCAAACGCGATTACGACCGGATAATCCTACAAACCTTCCGCTAGTTGGAAAGGGAAAACAAACAGTTGGCAAGGTATCGGAACCATCTTCATTTTTCGTTGCACTGTAAACATCACAAAGTGCTTCCGACGAGCCTAAAGATCAAAACATCGTTGAAAGGAACAGCAGAAACAAGATCATACAGAATGCAGAACATGCACTGGAAAACCTTAGAATTGGGCAAATCAACGCGAAAATCAAGACGATCGAACAGCACATTGAAGAACTGACTGAGACTATGAGTTCACATGTACCAACAACGATATTGGACGAAGTACAGAAATGGGTTCGGTTGGGCAAAAAACACGGAATGGGATCGAGTGCGTACGCGCCAAAGAAGGAAATGTGACAAAATGGCAGTCAAAACAACGCCGAGAGAGGAGAAGAATACGCCAATGGCCAAAGTGAGCGAACAGGAAACCATGAACATAAAAAACAGGTGGGTGGTCAATCTACCAGACCGTATGCCTTCCAGGGATGAAAATCGGTTCTAGAGAAAGGGCTAAATTACGCCATGACTCCCGACAAACTCCCGATTACGGTTATCATTACGACCATAGAAACAGCCTGCAAACAGATTGGGCCAAACTCCGAACAGGCAGCACACTTACGGTCAGAATGCGTAAGCATCCTCAAACAGGTGAAACCCCCCAAACCAAAGCTCTCTGAAAAAGAACGACATGCTCTCAAGGACCTGAAAACAGACGAGTCCATCATGGTACTCCCAGCAGACAAAGGAAGAGCCACTGTGATTGTACCAAAAGAGATGTACAAAGAGAAGGCCAAACAACTTTTGGACGACAGAAACACCTACCAGCCCTTGAAGAAGGACCCCACCAGCAGGTACACAACAAAGCTGGTGCAAAGCCTAAAGGAAATGAAAAAATCAGGAGACTTGACCGCGGAACAGTACAGGAAGTTGTACCCCTCTACTGCCGACGTCCCCAGATTTTATGGCCTCCCCAAGGTGCACAAAAGAGAGGTCCCACTCCGCCCCATTGTGGCCTCCAGAGGCTCTATTACTTACGAGACTGCCAGGTTCCTAGCCGACATCCTAGCACCCCTGGTGGGGAGGACAGAACACCACATAAAGAACAGTGCCGACCTGGTCTCCAAACTCAAGAGTTTTATGCTGAGACCTGATGAACAGCTGGTGTCATTCGATGTGACGGCCCACTTCACCAGTGTCCCTGTCGAGGAGAGTGTGGACATAATCAAACAGAGACTGGAGGCGGACACCAGCCTTGCGGAAAGAACCTCACTCTCACCAGAGCAGATCTGTGAACTCTTGACGTGCTGCCTGACTACAACGTACTTCACGTATGAGGGAGAGTTCTACCAACAAACACAAGGCGCAGCCATGGGATCACCGGTGAGCCCAATTGTCGCTAACCTCTTAATGGAAGACTTTGAGAAAAAAGCACTGGAAACTTCCACTCCCCACCCCCGCTACTGGGGCAGATACATGGACGACACTATGGCCCTACTGAAGACAGAGATGGTAGATGAATTCTCAAGCCACCCGAACGAACAGCACCCGGCCATAAAATTCACCATAGAAGTGGAAGAGAACGGCAGCATCGCCATGCTGGACACCAAGATTACCAGAGAGGGGAACCCTTAGCGTTCCAAGTGTACAGGAAACCAACCCATACTGACCAGTACCTCCAGTTCAACTGCCACCAGCCCCTAGAACACAAGCTGGGAGTGATCCGAACCCTACGTCACCGAGCAAATACCATCTGCTCCACCCAGTCTAACCGTGAAGAGGAACTCCGCACCTCCGGGAAGTGCTGAGCATCTCAGGCTACCCCAAATGGGCCTGGGACTTACCAGGAAGCAAGAAGACCACTCCCCACCCCTTCCCCAAGAAAACGAGCCCCACCCTTGGACATGTCACCATCCCCTATGTCAAGGGTGTGACGGAAGCCCTCGCCCGCAAGATCAGGAAGAATGGCGTGGTGGTCCACTCTAAGCCCTACAACACCGTCAGAAGCAGACTAGTGGCCCCAAAGGACAAAGTGGACAAACTAGAACGATCAGGGGCAATCTACGAGATCCAGTGTGGAGATTGTGACCAGACATACGTCGGACAAACAGAAAGGAAATTGAAACTCCGCATCAAAGAACACAAGAGAGAATCATCACCAGTCGGAGAACACTTGAACACCAGCGGACATGAGTTCTCCCAGGACAATCTCAGCGTCCTGGACCAGGAACCTAAATGGATCCAAAGAGGAGTAAGGAGAACCATCTACATCGCGGCCACGTGTCCTTCCCTCAACCTAGACCGGGGGCGACACAACCTACCAGCAGCCTACACTTCCCTTATTCGGTCTCGTGATTCGAGTTCATCTCGAGATCGCGGGCACCGAACACAACTCATTCAGCGAGACATTCGGCGCTGACGAAGGCCTCTGGATGGAGGCCGAAAGCTTCGCTTCGGCAAAACTTTCCTGTGTGAAAGGTAAAAGACTGTGTTTAATCACCACGAGACATGTTTTGAAAGTTGTCTGCAGTGAGAATGGTACTTAAACAGAACTTACTGAATTTGATGTGAGAAACAAACAAACAAAACAAAACCACCACAAAGGACAAATAAAAAAAACAAACGAGGTCGATAAACAGCACAAAACACTATTCAATAAAATGATATAATCAGGAAAATTTAGAGAAGAAAATGACAATCTTTGTTTATCAACATAACAACATTTCATACAGTTCATTCACCTGATAGATACAGCAAATGTTTTGGTCTTCTTAGCAGTAGTACAGTTATCAGGTCCATTTTCGTTTTAAATTCAAGGTTAATGATTTTCGATTCTCCATGACTTTGAAATACTCTCTGTTAGCCTCTTTACAAGTCCAAACGATGGAAAGAAATTGCAAACTTGGCACCGCTCGTGAGCTGGCAAAACCACACACTTTAACAGTCTCACCAGCAATACACAAGGAAATAAAAAAGGTTGCTGGCAAATACCACTCCATCCCTCATAAATACCCTTCCGGGCCGTGCTGACCAGAGCGGACTCTGCCCGTGACTGGAGCGGATGACACATAGCTTTGGCCACACAGGCGTTGAAGAAAAAAAAAAGCTGCAGACAAAAAACAAACAAACAAGCACACAAACAAACTAACAAAAATCCATGGTGTTCATCTTGGTTTGTACAATAAGTGAAAGTGTTATTTTCTGAAAGAGAAAACGCCCCTTTCCTCAGACAGAAATATACCCCCCACCTCCCGCCCCCCATCCCCTCTCTCTTAGGAAGAAAACACTGCTACGCAGGCGTTGTTCTCTCTCTCTCTCTCTCTCTCTCTCTCTCTCTCTCTCTCTCTCTCTCTCTCTCTCTCTCTCTCTCTCTCTCCTCTCTCTCTCTCTGTCTCTCTCTCTCTCTCTCGTCTCTGTCTCTGTCTCTCTCTGTCTCTCTCTCTCTCTCTCTGTCTCTGTCTCTGTCTCTCTCTGTCTCTCTCTCTGTCTCTCTCTGTCTCTGTCTCTCTCTCTCTCTCTCTCTCTCTCTCTCTCTCTCTCTCTCTCTCTTCTCTCTCTCTCTCTCCAGTACTTCCCCCTCTAATACCGGCATTGACGCGGCGATTTTCAGCAACAACCGTGGTTTCAGCTAGGGACGTGACCTTAGCATGGCTGCAATGCAATCCGCAACAAAGCAAGTGCTCTCTAACATTCTTCTCAGGCCTTCACCAACGTGGTGTTCAATTATTTCTCAGCTATGATTATAGATTTGGGAAGTATAGCGATCAGCAAGCCGTCACCGTCTCTTCCAAAAGGCCTGTACTCATATGATCTCCTCAGGTCTGGTCGGAAGGGGTAGAAAAACCTTGCCTAGAGCGAGACTTGAACCATGATCAGGGATTCCCTCGATTCCAGAGGAGTGTGTCCACTGGGCCACCTTTCCACAACTTAAGCTTGCTGTGATGTGTTCTGTTGTGTTGTATTATGCAATGCGTCGTCATTTGTCGTATTGTGCAGCGTTGCATTATGTTGGCTGCCCTGCTGTGTAAAACGAAAAGGAAAGTGGAAAAAAAAAAGAATTCTTCTCTACGCCAAAGAGATATTGGGGCTGTCTATCAGATTTCCTTTTTATGTTGTATTAGGAACAAAAAAGTGAGATGTGGTTAGAAAGATTTCTTTTCTGACTTAAAGGCTTTCCCCTATAGACAATACCTATACTGCTGGCACAGAAAAAAGTATGGTCATAAGGAAAGGGGGGAAAGTGGGAAATGAGTCATTTCATGTCGAACAGGAGTTTCCCAAATGAAAAAAACAAACGGTTCATGAGTCAGATCCCGTCACAGAGAGAGGAGAGAGAGAGAGAGAGGAGAGAGAGAGAGGAGGAGAGAGAGAGAGAGAGGAGAGAGAGAGAGCAATCTAATACTGATGGTATTGCATGTATACTCTGCATGTCTTGCTTCATCTTCTTGTGGCCTGGGTGCGGGTTTCTAGACTTAAAAAAATCTTATAACAAATAAGGTCACAGATAAGTTAAGGTAAGGTAATGTTGCTAATAGCCCAGCCGACCGCAAAGGGCCATATCAGGGCTGTCACCACGTTAAAATCAACTCACAAGTCATCCAAAAAAAAACAACCTTTCACACATCTCTTTAAAATACATCTTCTAAAATCGCACCAGAAACTCGTTAAAAATCTTTCTTCCGTAAAATCTTAAATCAGATGAAAAATGTTAATCTCTTTCAGAAACTCAAGATCACGTCAGATGGGACATCTCTGAACAGGGTTTTAGAAAGATTGATAGACAGACAAACAGACAGACAGACAGACAGACAGATCATTTCTTATCCTGCTCCACTAATCTGTTCCACAGACTGGTTTGGGGACTGGTTTGACAATGTCCTGGACTATGAGAACGCAGCAGAGAACATCCGGACCTTGTCTTCCTCTCCTGCTATGAGCTGATGAAGAAGGTGAACACTGTGTGATGTCTTGTGGCGTTGACTGCATCGGACTGAAGTTGGTCATAGCGAATTTCACAGAGATTTTTTATTCAGAGAATCTCTCTCTCTCTCTCTCTCTCTCTCTCTTCTCTATCTCTCTCTCTCTCTCTCTCTCTCTCTCTCTCTCTCTCTCTCTCTCTCTCTCTCTCTCTGAGAGGACGTAAGGAAATGTTGCCGCAGACTCAGGTTTCTCCTCTGACATAGCATCACAGATACTGGACACCCTCAAACTTCAAAGTGAGAGGTTCGAATCTATTGTCAGTCGTTTGTCCAGCATGGAAAGTAATATAGGCGCCATCAGATCTGACATTGGACTGGTGAGAAGCAAGTGTGAGAAGATTGGGAGACGATGTGACAGCCTTGAAAAGAATATACAAGAGATTGCTTCGTCCTTAGATGAAACCAGAGAAGACGTTGGGATTTGTTTAGGCAGTGTGCGAAAATGAAAAAGGATTTCGGAAACTCACCTCCAGTGTCGAAAAAAATGAAAAGTGAAATGGACTGTTTGAAAGAAAATCATGACAGACTGGAAGGTTTCTCACGTCGAGATAACCTTCGCTTCTACGGTGTGCCTGAGACGGCCAAGTCTGAAAACTATGACACTTGTGCCAGACTGATCGCCGATACCCTCAACAGTGTGGAGGGGCCGATGAAATGGACAACCGATGACATCGCCCGAGCTCACAGGGTAGGGGAGAAACAGAGACGGCCGACCCAAACCAATGGTGGTCAAGTTTAGTCAGTGGAAGAAGAAGATGGCAGTGATCACAGACCGCGGTTTCAGAGAAAGACTGAAAGCGAAAGGTGTGACAGTGTCCAACGACCTGACCAAACAACAAGCCAGTATTGTGGCAGAAGCCAGGAAGGAGGGGAAAGTGGCCTACTTTAAGAGAGGCAGACTGGTTGTGGAACCAAAACGACCGGACCCCAGAACCTATGCGGAGGTAGCAGCCGCAGGAGACGACCACGCCGACGCTGATGCCAGAGGAACAGCGTCCGAGGCCAACGCCGACAACGCGAGGAAGCCGGCAGCTGACAGCGCAACAGAGGGCAGAGGGCAGCAGAAAGTACGCGGAAGCAGAGACGGGGATTCCCCTCGTCGCTTCAACGAGGTCAGCAGTCTGACCCTGCACGGGGCGCACGTGGTGTGCGTGGTGGCAAAGGTGGGGCGGGACGAGGTGGACATGGCGACGGCAGTCTACACCGCTTCTTGTCACCCCCTGTCAACAAGAACCCTGCCAATGACGCACGACCCAGGCGAACTGCACGGACGACTACACGGTAGGACAGGCCGGATCATCTTCAGGAAGTGACATTTCTTGTTTACAATGTGGAAACTTGTACAGTAAGCTTAATGACTTTTCTTTCATGGATTACATTTCAAAGTTTGATGTTGCGTGCTTGACAGAGACTTTTGTTGATAGTTCTTTTTATTTCAGTAATATTCTTCAAGACTTTGTTAAGTTTACTGCTCCAGCAAGAAAATTGTCACATCATGGAAGGCATTCTGGTGGCGTTCTTCTGTTAGTTCGCAAATCCTTTTCCAGATATATTTCAGTAGTCAATGTTAATTGTGAAAATGTTGTGGCCATACGGATTGACAGATGTGTATTTAACTCGGATAGAGATGTGTTATTGTTCGCATGTTATGTTGTCCCTGAAAATGGTCCTTTGTACAATTCAATGGAAATCAAAGATGGGATCGTGAACTTGGAAGAATGTATCTTGCAAGCTACAGAAAATGAAAACGTAAATGTTTTGATAATGGGTGACCTCAATGCAAGAACTGGATCTGAACAACAACACCCGAAGTGATGACTAATTTCTCACCTGATATTGATGATGACGATTGTGTGACTGATGATGTTTTGCACAGATTTTCAAAGATGATGTTATAAATAGTTTCGGTAAATCGTTGTTGAATTTATGTTTCATGATCGACTGTGTCATAGTTAACGGTTGTGGTGAATGTGAGTCTGCTGGGGATTTTACATATGTTTCTCCTCACGGCTCTAGTGTGATCGATTATGTCATTATGTCTAAGGATATGTTTTCTACGCAACATTGTAAGCTGAATGTCGGAGACCGTATTGACTCCTGGCATTTACCAGTTAAATTTCAGTGGACAAATGTAGGACAGGATGTGGAAAAGCCAGCTGAAGCTGAACAAGGTTTGGAAGATAGGTTTGTGTGGTCAGACGATTTGCTTAGTGCTTTTGAAGAGGAATTAAGTTCTCATGAATTTGATGAAATCCTACAGAATGCCTACCAAGCTCTAGATACAGATGTCAATATTTCCATTGAACTCTTCGTTAAATCACTTTGCAGCGCTGCTTCTTGCATGATGAGAACAATAGGAAATAAGAAAAGAAAAACGACTGGTTTGACAAGGAATGTGATCGAAAAAAGAAGGCAGTTAAGGGTCATTATGGAAATTTAAACGAGCTTCAAAGAAATCACGTGCAGAAAAAAAGAGAGAGTACGTTAAAAGAAAGAAAAGAATACAAATATTTGTTAAACAGAAAAAAAGATGAATTTGACCAAAAAAGATTAACCAAACTTAATCAGTCGATTAATGATCCAAAGGTATTTTGGCAAATTATTCGATCAGTCAATAGAAAGTCAGCCATATTACAACTCTATTGCCATTGATCAGTGGCATAACCATTTTTACAATGTCTTTAATGATGTGGATGTATCATCTACTCCAGAGGAAAATATCGAGTTTAGCCATGTGGGAGAAACAACAGATGACTCAGATGTTTTGTTCGATGAACTAATTTCCAGGCATGAAGTTCAAGCCAGCATTGGTAATCTCAAGGCCGGAAAAGTTCTGGTCCTGACAAAATTATTAGTGAGATGCGGAAGTATGCCAATTCAAAAATTATTGATTTCTTAGTTATTTATTTCAATAAATTCATTGACCTTGGTGTTTTCCAGATGATTGGTCGAAATCTATAGTTGTTCCAATATATAAAAGGGAAATCCAAACCTGCCAGGTAACTATCGTGGCATTGCCCTAACGAGTGTTGTAAGTAAGGTGTATACACATATTTTAAACAAAAGACTTTCAAAGTGGGTAGAGAAAGAGGAAAAAACTAATAGAAGAGCAAGCAGGCTTCAGACCAGGTTATAGTACCGTAGATCTATTTTCACCCTATATGCGATAGTGCAAAAGTTTCTTATAAAAAGTCTAAAACTGTATGTTGCCTTTGTGGACTCAGAAAGGCGTTCGATTCTGTGAACAGAAATGTTTTATGGGCCGTTTTGAGAAAATGGGGTGTGAAAGGAAAACTTTATCAAGCTATACGAAGTGTTTATGATTCTGTATTAGCATGTGTACGAGATAAATGTTGTTATTCTGATTACTTTGAATGCCCAAGGGGGGGTGAAACAAGGCTGTCTACTTAGCCCGCTCTTATTTCCTTTTTCATAAACGAATTGGCTGTTGATTTGTCAAGCAATGGAAAACATGGTATTCAGCTTATTCCTGGTGCAGTTGAAATATTCTTATTATTGTTTGCGGATGATGTTATTTTGTTATCTGACTTGTTATTGGGCTCCAGAATCAAATAAATAGTCTTAGAGAAGGGGCAGATCGATTAAAGTTAACAGTCAATCTTGACAAAAACAAATGTAATGGTTTTCAGAAAAGGTGGCTACTTAAGTGACAGAGAAAGATGGTTTTATGGAAATGAAGAAGTAAAGGTAACTAACTCATACAAATACTTATGGATGGCTTTTACTACAAAGTTGAGTGTTAGCATGCTCTGTCTGATGTTTGTAGAAAGGCAAAAAAAGGGGTGATGGAAATTATGAAATCATTAAGAAGACTAAACACTATTGATATAAATTTATTTTGGAAGCTTTTCGATGCACAAATTCAGCCTATCCTTACATACGCAGCTGAAGTCTGGGGATTAGAACAAGACAGTATACAGATTGAAAATGTCACATGTTTGCCATAAAAAAGATATCTGAATGTACCCTACATACATCAAATAAACTGATATATGGAGAAACTGGGAGGTATTCTCTATGCGTTACAATACTGTAAAATGCATCAAATACTGGTTAAAACTAGTCAGACTCCATGTCGAGAATATGTAGGCAAGCCTACGAAATGCTTCTGTTACAGCACGAATCTGGTCACTTTAATTGGGTGTCAGAGTACAAAAGACTCTGACTGAAAATGGCTTTGGTATTGTTTGGCTGAACCAGGGAGTTTGTTCCGAATATGGTTTTATAACAGAATTCAAAGACAGACTCATTTCCTGTTTCAAACAAAATTGGCATGCAGAAATAGACAATAACGATAAATATAGATATTTCTGTTCCTTCAAAATATTTTTCAGGCAGAAAAGTACCTAACGTTAGTTACAAATAAATGGCACAGAATCAGTTTGGCCAGATTTAGGTTAAGGGTTAGTGGTCTGAAAAACTGTAAGCAATGGTTCTTAAGTTCTGAATATTCGAATGACACTATTTGCCCATCTTGTGGAAATGAATTAGAAAATGAAGAACATTTTTTGTTTCATTGTACTACTTATGCTGACAAACGTAAAAGCTGCAGTGTGTTGAATACTCGTTCATTCCACCAAAATAATGCTAGCGTTGCTTCAGTGTTATCTAATAATAATGAACGTGTTGTTTTAAAAAAGTGGCTAAATACATAGCTGAAGCCATGTATGTGAGAAAAAAGATAATTGAGCAAAATACCGGTTAACATAAGGATGATCCAATGTGGCATGTTCTGGGGAGGGCGGGGGCTGGGGAGGGTGTGTGGGCTGGCGGAATAGGGGGAGGGAGAGGGAAGGTTAGTGGTCAAGTGTGTGTGATCATGGCGGTATGGATGTTGGGGGCAATAGTAGAAAGGTAGCGGGGTGGGCGGAAGGAAAGGTGAGGACGTGTGTGTGTGTGTGTGTGTGTGTGTGTGTGTGTGTGTGTGTGTGTGTGTGTGTGTGTGTGTGTGTGAGTACGTATACGCATGAAATTTCTGCTTTTTGTATCGGTGAATGCATTTGCCACCCCCTTGGGCTAAAAGGCTTAACTGCTAAACGGACAATAAAAAATGTCAGTGTCAGTGTCAGTGTCAGTGTCTCTCTCTCATTTCATGCATGCACATTGTGTGTGTATATGTGTGCGTGAATGTGTGTGTGTGTGTGTGTGTGTGTGTGTGTGTGTGTGTGTGTGTGTGTGTGTGTGTGTGTGTGTGTGCGCGCGCGCGCGCGTGCGTCCGTGCGTGCGTGCGTGCGTGCGTGCGTGCGTGCGTGCGTGTGTGTGTGTGTGTGTGTGTGTGTGTGTGTGTGTGTGTGTGTGTGTGTGTGTGTGTGTGTGTGTGAGCGTGTTTGCACGTATGCAGATTTATTGGTGACGTGGTTTCAGTAAATCTATTGCTATTGATTATGCAGTTTATTAATCAGAGCACGTGCACATGAAACAGTTTGTTTCAAGGTCTAAAAGTAAAGAAGACTGGTATTCATTAACTGCCGAATAAAGAGAATGAATAAATGAGTAAAGAAAGAGAGGGGGGGGGGGGGGGGGGCGGGTGTCAAAATCGCCATTGAAAAGAAAGCAACAAAATCAGTTTTTTTCCCACTGACATCGATCACTTTAAACGCCCTGTAACACGTCCTCTACTGCTGTGTGTGACAGGATCCTGTGGGACAAATCATGAAGATCAGCCAGTTCCTGGGACTCAACAGGAGCAGACAACTGTGTGAGCAAATCGCCGAAGCCTGTCAGTTCTCCAAGCTGAAAGCAGCCAAAGAGACTGAAGACCCAGAGATTCATGGAGATGAACACTGGACAGAGGGACAGCCTCGGATTTACAGGAAAGGTCAGACATTTTTTTTTTTTGGGGGGGGGGGGGGGGGGGGGGGGGGGAGCAGAGGGGGATGAAGGGCGGTCACCATCTCATTTTTCTTGA